>CM059998.1:28084071-29294071 GCA_030463065.1 Aphidoletes aphidimyza | reverse complement strand
TTTCATCTTTTGACCCTTCCCCCCCTTTTCCTCCACTCTAACAGTATGCATCGCCATTTGTTTGAGCCTATTTTTTGTTTGGTTTCAATTTCATTTTCGCCTTTTTTATGATTTGGTTCGACGATTCCGTTTTCTCCCTCCGAAAAGGAAAAAAAAATAACACAAAACGATAAAATAATCGTAACTCGGTGAATTAAATGGTTTGGTGGAAACAGAGGCCAATCACACAAAAGACTCACACACACACATACAAAAAGTGTCGAAATCCTGTTCAGAGGTAATTTCCGTAATAAATGGTTCCGTGATGCCGAAAAAATACAAGCGGAAAACTCAAATAGGCACTTAGCGGCATTGAGAGATTTCTTTATGTTTCCGTTAGCACTTGAAAGCTTTTAAATGCAAATGCTATTCAAGAAATTATGAAAAAGTTGCTGATGGACTGATGCAATGAATGGTGACAAATCTGTTGAAAGAAATGAAAAGAGCGGCAACAACAACAAATAGAAATATGAATCGGGAAAAGTGCACCAAGTGTGTTCGACCGAAGAATTAATAACAACAACAGCCACATCAACAATACGCAGCAGCAGCAGCAGCAGCACCAATGAAAACAACCAACTGGATTGTGCCGAAAGGAAAGTGAAAGAGGCACTCAAATGAGGTGGTTGATTCAATTGGTTGATATCGTTTTCAATTGACATTAAACTAAAGCTGTGTTTGTCGTCTAGACCAAGTCAGCAAAGTAAAACAAAAACAAAAAAACAAAACAAAAAACACAAAGAGGGCCGCACAACAAAACACAGCAATATGTAAAAGTACCACTTTGCCAATATTTGGCTTTGTTATATTTTCCGTTTTCTGAATGAAGTTAAAATATTATCATAGGTTTTGTTGATGGCCGGGTGTGGGTGGTTCAGTTAACGGAGCATTGTGTATACAAGCAATTGAAAGTGTGTGACAAGGAAAAAAGCTCATTTGTCGAGGAGCAAACTTCATCATATATATTTGTTATTTTGCGGCGAAACCATTTATCCCAATGTATTTTCGCACAACGCAAAATGTGTAATATTTGTTTCGTATTTTATGTGTGCGTGCGTGTGTGTTGATTTGTTTGTTTGGAGAATTCTAACCGGAAGGATCTGCGTAATCTTTTCACTGTTCACCGAATTCACATTTTAAACAGTTACATTACATTGCGAGTATTGTGGACATGTTGAAGGATATATCTATTGAATGCTTGAGAAAGATCTATGTTGCATTGAAATTAGGTTTTTGTTTATTTAATGGCATGAGTTCCAATACCGTAAATCCCTTCAAATCATATTCTATATCGGGCTGGGGCTCATGAAGTTTAAATGCCTATGATTTGTGAAAGAAAATTGCCGTAAATAAGCCCATTCACTCGTCTCTTCCCCCCTTTCTAATTCACCCCAGAATCGAATGCACGGCAATGCCATTCCTAAGGCAAGAATTTTTAATTGCAAAACGAACGAGATTCGTACGAGTTTATCCGCTTCACATCCGGACTAAAATGCATATCTCCTATGAATTTATTAGTGTTATGAGTTATGGAATACGTTTCAGCTCACATGTGCACATTTTTAACATGTGCTTGGTACCTTGTGTGCTTGGCGGTGCTGGTCTTGATGTCGCTGCTAACAATTGCTACACAGCTTTTTGCATGTCTCTTTTACCTCTCTGTCTCTCTGGTGCACGTAGCGATGGTGTCCGATAGGCTGTACATTTATATTCTGTTGCTTGCCTGTTTGCGTGTGAGTGTGTGTGTCTGTGTGTGTGTCCTTTTTTTCAAGAGGAAACGAGCATATTCTTTCGCTTCGACGAATGAATGATTCAATTCAATTCGATTCGAATTCGTTGGAATGAGTATTGTAAATGCGTTGTTTCCTGTGATTCGCCATTCCATTTGTGAGTCATTGAGCTTCACAGGTCAAAATTAAAACATTTGCTATCTCAGCACTAAAAACGGAGGCGAAAAAGAGTGTTAGCCATGTGAAAACCAAAAGAATCGAAACCAAACCATACCCCAAGCTAGACGAGTAAAAGTACAACGGCGTATACACCAGCCAAAGTGACTGGGTATCCTTAACATTCATAATACATTATGAGCGTACATATTATTCTTTGTTGAATGTTTTCGATGCTTGCAATTTTCTCTTTCACTCTCGCTTTTTCTATATCTCATCAGTGTATCGCTGCCGTTGCCGTATTCGGTTGCCGTTGCTATTGCCGTTGCCATTGCCACTGTTGTTGTTGTTGCTGCTGTTTTCGACGCTGTCGTCTCCTTATTTTGTTTTTCTTTTTATCCATTTAAACGTAGCCATATGCTGATGTTCTTTAGTCAGAAAACGGTTTCCCTTTTGTTTGTTAAACGTATATGTATTTCGGATATTGTTTGTGCTTGCTAAAAATTACTTTATTTTAGACAATGACGTCACTTATATTGTAGTCATTCGGTTGATATGAAGTGTAGACCATCGTCATGCGCTGCCACCATGCAATGCACAAGAGAAAAAACATTGTGCGAACAGAGAGAGAGAGAGAGAGAGAGAGAGAGAGAGAGAGAGATAGAGAAAGCGCACGCGACGATGATAGAAAGAGTGAAATGCGACGTGTAAACGAGTAAATGAGTAAAGTAAAAACAAGCGAATGAAATGAGAACGAATCAGAATAAGTAAAATAAAAAAAAATATACACACAAGAAGAAAAAGCAGAGTAAAAAAAATTGAAACACAAAACACCGAAATGAAAGCCACCATTGTACTTGAGCGATTTTGTATTTTTTGTAGTTGCTTGTCTTTTTTTTCGTGAATAATGGAAAACATGGTGCGCTTCTCTTTTTCACTTTACCACACTTGGCCACTGGAAATAAAAAAAAGAAGAAAAACAACGGTGAAGACTGCAAGGAAGTGGTAAAGAGAAAAAATCGCCCCCGGACTGAATAGTATCAGCGTTGCACGCTTTATGCTTGATTATTTTACTTTAGATTTGTATGTGTGTGTTTTTTTTAAATATATATATATATATATATGTGGCACAAAACGCAACAGCCCACACTCCACGGGGCAATGACGATTTCTGAGCCATCTCAGCATTAAAATTATTATCACATGATACACGGATGTACGGATCGTCAAACATTGCAATGCATAGGCACAAAGTGCCGTGTGCCGTCATCGTTGTTGTCGTTCTTTTTGTTGTTTGTTGTTTTCGTTTTGCGTGTATGTTTTTCACTTACCTTGCCCTCTCTTTCTTTCTCTTTTTCTCTCTTTCTCTCTAACTCTGCTACCATTTGTCTGATTTTGTTTTTGTCCTCTATCCAACATCCATCGTTTGACCTATCAACGGCCAAAGAACAAATGCCAACGCATCGCATTCGTGCACATTAAATTCGCAACATGCACGAAAATACCCCCATTTTCTTCCTTCGCTCGATTTTATTTACATACACGTGTTTCCATTGATGCACTCAATGCCTTCATCGTTCATCATGATTTGAGAACAGGACACAAATATTTTCATTACCGTTCATTCATTTCATCCCGATTTTAAAGTTGTGTCTCATTTCGTTTGCTCGTTTCAATTTAGTCGTTCTTTTGCGCTTTTGGTGCCTCATTTCGGTACATATTTGTACATTCGGCCGGAGAGCCACTTTGCTCGTTCAGCCAAGCCACAAAGAAAATGTGGTTTCGAATCACAGAAGCGAATTAACTTAATTCAAAGTTTTCATTTCGAAATTGTGCATATTTCGTGAGCAGAGCATCGAACAGAAGCTACCACTTTTGTATATACGTAAAATAATATGTAAAATCGTTGTCGGGTGCTGCTGAGTCGAGAAAACGCAACGTGCTGCTGAATTCGAAATTAAGCCAATCCAACGGTCAAGCGTATAATTAAATTGAATTTGTGTATTTGTTGTTTTTTTTTTTGTTTTTTTGCTCTTAAGTTTAAAATGTGCTACGGAGTGCAGCATTAGCCTTCAAAGCCACCCATATTCATGAAGCAAATCCGAGTGATCCTTTTTGGTTTTCGACTGTTTGTTTTTGTTGCTGTTGTTTGACATGTGTTGGTGGTGATGATGATGATAAAATTCAATTGCGTAGGCGAGAAGCGATTTGTGTGTGAATGAATGGGTTCGACCCTCTAGTGCTTAATATTGGCGATTTACCTACGACATCATAATTACTAAATGTGTATATGTGTATATGCGCTTATGCGTCTGGTTAAAAGAACCAGCGTCCATTTAATATCATCGTTAGAGGTAAACTTTATTGGAAATTAATTGGAACAACAAACACATTTTCCAATTGAAATGGACAATAGTGTCATAATACATCGATGGTGGATTGTGTCGCTCTTTAACATGCACTCTCTCTCTCTCTCTCTCTCTCTCTTTCACTCTATCTCTCTCGCTCACTCATTCACACACTCTTTTCGCCCGTGCAGCATTGACCGACCACTTACTTATTTATTTATTGTTCGATAGTCGATTAGTCGGTTGATTATGTTGGTATGCACATAAATGCTTAAGTGTGATCCCAATATCCCAAACGATGTTCAATGCACAATTAAAACCACGCACGACCCATCGAATGGATTGGTGGAATGGTATTGCATTCCGAAGCATAATGAATAGTTAAACAAACAGGCTGAACGGTATGCGCGCTCAGTTCTCAATATGCAAAACTTTACGTTCAAAACTAGAGCTGATCTAACGCACCTTTTCAACGTTTTATTCTTCTTTCTATTTTGTCACTGTGTGTTATCCTCGCGTTTTTCCGACGTGGTACTTTTGCACATTGCATTTGGCTCGATGGCTATGCATGTATGCGAGTGTGTTTGTCTGTTGACGTCTTTTCGTCAACATTTTTTTTTTATTTTCACTCGCTTTTCTCCTATCGCAAACGTTATTTTAATTACTTTTTCAGAGCTGGTTTAGTTTATTGACATTCCAGCTGCCGTGGTGTTCACCCATTCCTATGGCTGTTTGAACAGGTGAAATGTAAATATAATTGATATTGTTGTTTGAATTTGGTATTCGATTTTCGTACGTGCAATTTTCATTGTGCCATACAAACACACACGCACACAAACACACTCAGACACACATCTTAGTATTTCGACTGTCGGAGGAAAATCCAACGACATTCACACACTCAATTTCACCTCACTTTACTCGCTCTCTCTCTCTCTCTCTCTCTCTCTCTTTTTCTCTTTCGTTCTCGCATCCCAACAACTCATACACTTACCCAAAATAACACAAACAACCATACACAAAATAAAATGATTATTATTATTATTCTGAAGAATAGAAGTTTTCCCATCGAAATGGGGCAAAATTAAAGTGACGAAATAATCATTTCTATACGAAAGCATTTTGTTGTTGTTGTTGTTGGTTTTTTTTATATCAAAAATGAATAACATGCAATGCGGGCGAAGAGTCATTGAAATTTTAATGGGATCGAGATCGGAATGTGGCATTTAAGATGAAAATGTTTGAAAAACCCATCGACGATAGGGTTTTCACAAGTGGTTTTTGCACAAAATGTTTCAACCAAAAAACAAAAACCGTTCCTCCGAAAATTTAGAGTCCTTATGGCATTTAGCAGCAACAGCAACAAATAGCAAAACCCAACCGAAAAACAACAACAATCCAATATGAAAAGGTGACTAAACAACCGCAAATTGGCATTTACAAATGTTTATTATGAATCATAACATTATCGTATAACATTGTCGTAAAATCGCATGATTTCACACTAAATATTTTAAAAATATGCGATGAATGAATGGCGTGTGTGTGTTCACATGTTTATTGTGTTTTGACGTGTCACATTCTCTCATCTCTGTGTATTTAAGGTTCATACATCTGTTTTTTTTCGACTTTGGATTTCGTTGTATTGGAATTCACCTTAAGAACCTCATCAATTGCAATTTCAATTACAATCACTGTTATTGTTTTTGTGTATTTACAAAAAAAAAATTGTTGTGTATTAACTCATCAGAATACTCATCAAAATGAGAAAGGAGAACGGAACAACAGCAAAAAAAGGCAGCAAAGTGCAACGAATTTATCATTTGTTTCGATCTCGAATGTTCAATGTTGTCTTACTTACTTCGTAATGTTCTGTGTTGCTATAAGAGATTGCTTGTGAGTTGTTTTGTATTGTGTTGTTGTTTTTTTTGAACTTGGATGTTACTTTTGATTTCCTCCTTAAAATTTCGTTTTAAATATCTTTTAGTGTTTTTTGTTGTTGTTGGACAATACGGTTCCAATAATTTGATCTTAACGCTTTGGTTCTTGAATTGTTAGCCACAGTTAACTTTTCGTATTTTATATATTTTGTTAATTTTTGTTGTTGTTTATCGTTATTTTGTAATTATGGTTGAACTTTTTATTCTTTCTCTATCTCTCTCTTGGTGTCTTTTTTATCCTTCTTTTTCGATGTTGGTTGGTTTTTTTCTTTATTCAGTCCAGTTTCAATTATCAGGATGTGTGTTTCGTCGTTTGGAAATGTTTCGTCGATGGGTTAAGATAAAATATCTTGGTTACTTTTCACATTCATATGACACACAAAAACCAAAATATAACAGACTCGATATATCGCTAACACGAAACTAACACTTTCGATTCGTTCGGCCACTGTTGTACACTCGGATGAATTGAAGTGAAATACGTGAATGTTCGGATCGACTGGTATTGTTGTGTATGTATCGCGGCGGAAAAATGTGTGTATGATTACTGTTTTTTTTTTGTGTTCTCTTTTTCTCACCACCAAATACGACACACCAAATAAAATACACGAATCAAATGTACGAAGAGAGATTCCAATGAGTGAAATTCAAAACGGGTGGAAATGCCAACACACATGTGCATGCCAATACACTACGGGTTGGTTTGCCTTCAACTAAAATATTTTCCAACACACACAATTTTCCCCACTCAAAATTGGTTTTCCCTATACATATAAACATACACAAAATGCTCCATGCACTGGAATTTTCCAACAAACACAGAAAATATGTAGTGGAAATACAATTTGGGAAAATTCAAACACCAAAAACCAAATGATTCATTCTCTGCCACACACAGATTACACAAATTTCATTGTATCTTCAACTACTTTCGTTGTGACTGCCAAGTAAAGTGTTTTGACAGGTCTTGTGAATCGGTTCAGACCGTACACATTCTCTCTGTCTAAGGTTACGTTCACATTAGTAATTCAAACATTTCATCCAGTACGAATTGGGCTGTATTTATCCATATAAGTTTCAGTTCTGATAAAAAAACGGGGATTTCCAGAGTTTTTGACAAATAAAAAAACCATTTACGATTGATATGTTTTATAATGTTATTATTTTGTTTTCTTAAAATTACAATATCAAAACAATTTTTTTTGTTTGTTTTTCAAACGTAACAAATAATTCAATCGAGAAAAATTCTGAAGCAAATTGTTCGAACAAATGAATCAAAATCCAGTAAGGTTTTGTGGGTTTTGGTTGTTTTCCATACAATATGCAGTAAGGAGTTGACAAACAAACAATACATCCACCCAAAGTTTAACTGCAAACAATTTGGGAATCACCAGAAATGAATCAAATTTTTACAAGGAAACCAAAAAAAAAAAAAAATAAGAGACAAAAAAAAAATGAGAACAAAATGAACATTAACAACCAGATGCGAAGCAAAGATTTCAATTGAAAGTAAAACCGTGCACTGTGGATCTTTGATCTTTGGCTTGTTATTTTCTTTTTAATTTTTTTTTTCAATTCATATTTCACTCATTCATGTTTATGTTTTGAACAAAAAAAAAAAAACAACTAGAAAAAACAAGAAAGAAATGAAATGTCAATGGCACAGCATCGTCTGGTGAGACAAAGAAACAGCGACACTTGATTTGTTTATGGATTCAAAGCGAATTCATTCGTAAAACGGATTTAAAATACATTCAAGACGAGACGAAAAATGCTTCTGGGTATTCTAGTTTGTTTTTTGTTTGCTTGCTTGCATCAACAACAGGATTCGTTTGTTTGCGATAAAATCGGTGCGCTTCCTTTTCACCCACCAGCCAAACTATACAATCGAAACAAATTAAAGTGTAATTCTTATTTAATATTATTATGATAATTGAGTTTCATTTGAATACTTTAATCATCCTTCAATGTTCGTTTTACAATCTTTATGTATATTATTAACACTCACAAAATTCCATCAATTGTTGACATTGTTGTGTGCTTTGTGTGCTTTGTGTGGGTGTGTGAGTGTCTCTTTGCAAACGAAATTTGCCACCAACGAAATTCCAATTCAATATTTCAACAATGACACAACACGATTTTGGTCGTGATTTTATTTTGTAATACGTTTTTTTTATTCTCTTTTTTCTCCCTCTCTCTCTCTTTCTATCAAGAAATATTTTAATGTTTTTTAAGATTTTTGCATTGTTAAATGTGTGTTTTTTTTTATTGTTGTTTTGCGTTAAAAGTGCGACTGACATAAAGTGAGCCGAAAATCAGTTTGAGAAGAAAAAAAACTGTTGGGGGAATTGATTGATAAATACGTTTGGTTTTTTGTTCTTTGTTTTGTGTTGTAAGTAACGGGTCAATAATTTTTTTTTTGGTTTGTTGACTTTTTATGTTTTGATAAATATCAATATTGCTATAATTTTTTCTACATAATAATGTACCTAATATAAGAGAATTGTTTTTTTTTATGAATATATTTTTACATTTTTTGAAAGTGTATTTTTTTTGGTTTGCTTGTTTTTTTTTTACTCTTTTTTTGTTGTTAAATTTTTAAAAGACTGAAAGAGATATTTTTTGAAATAGAATGAAATGAAAATCTAAATAAATGACAAAAGACGAAAAAGCTAAGCATATATTATATATTTGTATATATATATTTGTTTTTGGTTTTTCTTTAAATATCCAATGGAGTTTTTGTGTTTCCGTTCATTTTTGTTTTTTTTTTTTTTTATATCGTCGTTCTCAATTCATTGCTACTGAACTTCTTACCTAATTTAATGTAATCTCATTTTTTTTGTCTCTCAATTTGTCTTTTGCGTTCTAGTTTTTTTTTCTTTTCTCTCTCTTCTTTTTGGTTTTTAAATGGAATAAAAAAATGTAATGCCTAATTTTTTGTTTGTTTTGTTTGTTTCTTTAAATATATTAATGTTAATTCGTTCATTTTTTTTCTTGCGTAAATAGAATTGCAGTTATTGAAACCTAATTCAACAAAATGGCTTATTTCATCCAAACAATGTTTTACATATAGTTTTTTTTTTATCACTGAGCCAAAAATACATTCAAAACGTAGAATTATTATTATTTTTTTTAACAAAATTTTTTGCTTCTATGTCTCATTTTCTGCATAAATTGGGAAAAATGAAATGAAATTAAATGTTTATATATAATATATAATTTTTTTGCAATTTAAATCGAAGGAGAAATATTAAATCGAATGAAACGAAACACGCTGATTGTTGTTGTTGTTGTTTTTTTTATAATGCGAAAAACAAATATGGCTCAAACGAAGAATATGCACACATTCGAACGAATGGACAAAACAATTTGGATGGTTTCTATTCACTGTTCAACGGAATGAATGTTGACGGAACGCATGGCACTGAGATAAAACTAAAGTTAAACCAACCAAAATGTAACACACACAAAAATAAAACATCTAAATGTGAACAATTCCCATAAAATATTTGTTGAATTTGTTCAATTTTACAAATGAAATGAACATGTTCACAAATATTTCTGTTTAAAAAAAAAACCGCTTGAATTCGCATATTATTTTCGGCTTTTTTGTGATGAAATACAATTTAACAAAAAAAAACAACCGAAACAACATTTACATAACAACAAAATAAGCCGTTTAAAATGTCAGCATGAAATCAGAGGTAAATTGCAAACGGAAATGTTGAAATGCACGATCAAATGTAATGAAGCCATCAGTCAAAAGTGGTGTTTTTGGCTTTTTTTATAAAATGCCTCATTTTGTGGTGTTTTTCCCCCCTCAATAAATAAATAAAAATGGAAATTTAAACAAACAAAAAAACACACAATTATTTCACAACCAGGCCTTTTGAAATGAAGCCATTTAAAAGAAATGGATCATTTTGAATGATGCTTGCTTTGAGAAAAAACAATCAAATGCATATTAAAATGGACGCAGCGTATATTTTTTTTCTTTTGCGTTTTATTTTATGAAAAAAAAATAATAAATAAATCGAACTCAATGTAATAAAAATACGTACGAATCGTTTCTATCGCGCGGGGAAACTAAATTCAGTCAAGTATACTAGCGCTAAAAACATTGAACAGTCAATAAGATAAAACTTAACACACACAAAAAAAATACGTGGTTTTGCAATTCGCTACGTAAATTTTCTTCATTTATACTTTTTTTTTCTCCGTTTAGTTAAAACCAATGGTGGATTTTCATTTGAAATAGATTTTGCGTTGAAATCGCTTTGAGAAGTATTTAACTTAAAATCAAAAATAAAATGGAGAGGGAGGGGGCGACTAGTAATTTCGTCGAAAAATTGTGTTAGTTGAATTATGAATTATTTGCATTCTTATCTATTTAGCTAGCTGTTGAAATCTATTAGTATAACTAGTTGGGGTTGTGGTTTTGGGGGTTTATTGCATTGCAAAAGTCCTTGGAATTGTATTTTTCTTCATAGTCATATTACTCCCGTATGTGTGTGTGTTTGTGTGTGAGGGACCGTGTGTAAGTCGGGAGAGTTCTCTATCAACGTGAAATCTCATCATAAGGTGAGTGGCTTTCATTGAAGTGGAACGATTATTCGAGATTGACTATTAGTGTGTGTGTGTGTGTGTGAGTGTGTTTTTTTTATCATTTTGATTCTAACCTACAGTAATTCTCTTATTTTTGTTTTTGTTGTTGTTATATTTTTAATCATGAATTGTGTGTTCATTCAGTAGCTGAGTCTCTGTGTCCCGTACATCATATAATTTAAATGCTAATTACTCCTTTTTCTTATCTAATGGTTGGGCTTGACTTTGTCTAATATCATCGATTAACGTTCACATAGTTTCCTCATTTCAGAGAATATTTATGTCTGTTCGGCGGTTACTGTCTGATCATTCCTCTTTTTCTCCCTTTCCCTCTCTCTCTCTCTCTCTCTCTATCTCTCTGCCAGAGAGTCTCTGGGTCTATTTTCTTTATTCACGAGGCAAGAAAATGCAGAGTAATTGAATAAGCTACTGTGTCGGTTCTGTATCCTGTGCTGTGTCTGTTCAGGTTTTTTTTTTATCGTAATTTATATATAAGTAATAAATTTGCTAACAAATTTCCCTATATATAGTCTTTCGAATATTCATTTTTTTTTGTTGTTGTTTTGTTTTATTTTAAATATATGCAATTTTTTTATAATGAATAAAAAAAATTCAACTGGAAAGATCAACAAGGAGTAGGCTTAAAAAAGTTGCTGTTTTGACTGTGTGATTGTGTGTGTGTGTGTGTGTGTGTGTGTTCTATTCTATTTTCTCGTTCGTTTTTTTTTGTTCTTTGTTCGATTTTTTTCTATTTATTTTTCTCTATCTGTTGGTGTTACTGCAGTAATTCAGGTTATTGTATTGGTGCAGTTGCATTGCAAATTGCAATTGCAATTGTAGGTGTTTTATGATTAAGTCTCTCGATGTCAGTGGGGGAATCTAATATAACGATTATGTTTTTGTTGTTGCAATTTTCAGAGTATATTTTCATAGATATTTATATGGATTGTTTGTGTTTGTGTGTGTGTGTTTGTGTTTGCCTGTGGTAAATTACCACTGGTAATGTATCTGCTCTGCGTAGGTGTGTGAGAGAGCAAGGCACGCAATTATTATTGCGCTAATTTACTGCTAATATGCATTGGGTAATATCCAAAATGCTGAATCAGCTTTACATGCGGCAAACGTTGTTCAACAGTAAAATGATGGGCATAACAATGATTCAGCGTGAGCGAGTTGTGGCGAGTAGAATTGTGAGTGATTTTATTTTTAGTTTTTTGATGAATGAAAACGGAAACAACGTTTGCCCGTTCAAGCCCATATTTCAACTTATATCAAATTGTTTTCGAATGGGTCGCTCATTCCATCATGCAATATTAGATTATTATTTTGTTGTTTCTCTATTCCATCATTTGTTGGTTTGTTGTTTTGAAAATTTGTTTAAGTTTATAAATAAATTTATCTACAAATCGATAATTTAATGAATTAAACGGAACTATTCATATTGTAGAGGCTAAACAGCAGAATTTCAATTTGAAAATGTGAATGCGTACTTGTTTTTTTTTGGTGGTGGTTGTTGTTATTTATAATAAACCTTAGGACCGAAAAACTTTTGTTTGTCGAATTGGAGAAACCACAGATTATGTACCGCCTCGAATATTATTCCTATTTTGCTTGTATTTTTTTTTCTCTGGTGCAATAATATAGATGTTTTTTTTCTTGTTCGTATTTTCAATAGACTAATTGATTTCATTCTTCAGGGATGGTCAAAACATATCTTGGAATCAGTTTCTCGTTTGTTGTTTTGTTTTTTGCGTCTTTGTCGCTTTTTGTGACGGTGAATTATATGAGTTTCTCTCCGTGTGTGTGTGTAAAACTGTGCGAAAATGTTCACGCTTTAAATTTGTCGCAAAGCCAATTTGTTATTGAATTCGAAAGAATTGTAAATATTTGAATAAAACATTTGTGTGTTCAATGGTTTTTTTTGTAGTGGTGAAAAAACAATCCAAAATCAAAATGTAATTATAAATGCACTTTTTGTTTTGTTTGGTTTTCTGTGGTCTGTTGCAGACGCGAATCCATAACACAACTATTTGTAAAAAATAAACGAATAAAATTGAGTTGTTTTCTTGCTTTTTGTTTGTTCTGTACATCGGTACCGGCGGTTTTCTCACTTCATCTTTACCTAATCATCCGTATTTCATCAATCTTAATGCATAACATTTGTATGAAGATATATTGAGATTCAAATTTCGTCTCTTTCATTAAATATGTTGTCATTTGTGGTATTTTTTGGTTTCGTCTTTTCTCTTTCTTTCTTTCTGTTCCGCAAAGAATTGGCATAATGGTTGATAAATCTTGTTGTTGTTGTTGTTGTAGTAATGTTTTGCTGCTGGGTCGGGAAAATGTATATTTTGTATGTGTGTGTTGGATGTGATAAAGACAAACAATTTATTTGAGAAGCTGATGGGCTCGTTCGTTTGCCACCGCTATCCTTGTTTCGTTCGATTCACCCTGTGATGAAATTTCCATAAATAAAATGAAACACACACAAAAAAAAACCAACAAACAAATTCAATCAATATATTTTGATGGCACATTGAAATGAAATGAAATCACATGCGGTATATGGCATGGATGAGGTCAAACAATTCCGTTACCTTTGCATTGATTCTGCCAATCATGCGATTCTGATTATCGAGCTCGGAGCCCATATCAATGGCCATATTTCGCAAATTGCCTGAAAATTACATAGCAAAACAAAAAACACACACACAGGGAAAATTGTGCATTGCAATAAATCATTGTCAATAATTAATTAAGGTGGTTTGTATCGCTAAATCAAGTTTTTGGCATGATGCGGTCTCAATGAAACATATATGTAATTTTTCACAAGCTGATAAAGTCAAGTGGATGACTTGAAATGGGCAGATCTGGGACCTTTTTCCCACTCTCTTCCCTCTCAACCAGTGTCAATCATTTGACTGGCTGACGAATATTGAATATTTGAACATATGCCACATGAGGCGGCCCACATGAGGCAGGCCCATTTAAAAAAGAAAATTAATCGTTTACCAATCATTGTGTTGACTTGACCCATGTTATCTTCCATCTCGTCTTCACGTGCATCATTTGTGATTCTATGCGGAATATGAATAGTGTTCAAGATTATTATTAGGCACACAGGCACACACACAGACATGCACACAAAAGTAGACAATTTGTGCATAAATGCCAAAAACGCATATGCACACACATCCGACTATACTCACTTTCCAATGTATCCGGATGCCATCATCTGTTGGCCGTCCATCATGATACGTTGTGGTTGATTGTTAACCACTTTACCATCACCTTCACCTTTCCATGCACCTTCATCCTCTTTGAATGCATTGTTCCTGTACAAAATAACACGCACACACGACAAACATTTGAAGTTTTGATCGCATACAGTAAATACAGTATATCAAACAATGAACATGCAATTTGCAATTACTTTTTCCATGGTAAAACGCAAATTCCGCAACATTTTTCCATGCCACTGAGCGCTTTCTCAGCATCCATCATGTCAGCTCGAATCTTATCCATATTTTCTTCGATTCGCTCCAATTGCTCTGTTTTGCAATGCGTTCAATTTGATTGATTTAGAATGATTTTGCACGCACAAAATTTGTGGATCCAAAACAGGAAAAACAACATTTGATGAAATTGAGGGGGAAAAAAACACACACACACACACAAACGAAAAAGAATTATTATGTGAATCATTTGATTTGCTACGATGTGTAACCTAATTATGGCACTTATATATATATATATATATAAATTTACGAACGATAAAGTACATTGGGCCATTAACAATAACACACACACATAAAGATTATATTATTAATCATTATTTGCCATCACTAATTATTATTTGGGCTAAGGAAAAGCAAACGCTCTAAAAGCGCAATTTATACAATTTTGCTCTAACCAGAATGGCCATTTCCACATATTTCACAGGCATTAATCAATTTTGGGATTTGTTATGGTTTTTGTCGTTTATTCCAAAGATTTGAAGCTAACAAACGGCTTTCTAATATTTTGACTCACTGAATGCGATTCTACTGTTAAATGTGCCATTTTTGTTTACAATTCCGAACATTGATCCGGATGCGGTCAAACTGGTGGGATTCTTGGATTTTGATGACGTGTAATTACCAACAACCGAAATCATACATATCCAAATCTGATTTGTTTGCTAACAAACATTTCATTTTTTTTTTGTTCATTCCGATTCATCATTATTTGGTTGGACAAATCCGAATACCAAAATCTCATTCAACGATCCAACGACTTAATGGCTCTAAGCGGCTGCTCAGTTGCATGCATTAGCTGGTTATATGCAATTAAATCATCAAAAGCATTTTAAAAGCCAAAGACAAAAGCTCATTTGCTATTCTTTTTATTTTATTCCGCATTTTAAAGAAAAAAACACACACACACACACATTTCTTCGCAATTAACATTCATATATCGACTTTATACAGTATATTCCTATTTGTGTCTATCAATCGTTCCGAAGCTCATCTAAATATTTATCGATAATTGGAGCTTATTTTACATTTGAATGATCTACATCATACGACTAGGATTCGCCAGTGTTGGATCTTTATAAATGGGTTTATGTGTTGTGTTTGTGTCTCTGTGTGTCTGTGTGTCTGTGTGTTTGGGTGTGATTTTCATTTGATTCAATTGACTTGTTTTCTGTTTTCTGTTTTCTGTTTGTTCTTTTGTGGTATGGGATACACCTAAGCATTTAGCGAAATGAATTATTTATTGTGATAGGTATTGGAAAAGTGGAACGTGGAAAACAATTTATCATGTTGATAATTTTTGATTATATATCAATTGATTGAATTAATTTGTTTCGTGAAAACAAAATTGTAAAAACATGTGTTTGTTTTTTAAATTCTCTTGTGAATTTTTAATGTTTTTTTGTCATTCAGTTAAGGTTTGATTTTCGCCTAATTAAAACGTTAAATAAAACATTTTTTGTTGTGCGCAAATTATACGGTGTTTTAGATCTGAAGAGTGTTTTATGTTCTGTTGTTGTATTTTTTTTTTTTTGGCTATCATTTGGAATTGTATTAATTGTTTGTTTGTTTAAACACAAAACATGCAATTGCTCTCACCAAACACAACAATTATTGAAAAAAAAGGTTTTCATTCTAGACATTGAAACTTACAAACATGATTTTCTGACTTTTTATTTGGATTTTGCGCAACTGATATAACCGAATACTCTCATTATTGGGCTTTCGATTTTATTTTTGTCTGTTTTGTTTTTATTTTGTTTGTTTGTCTGTTTTTGTGTTTTCATTTTTTTTGTTTGGTTCATTTTCAACTATCGAAAATGCAGTGTTAATAAAACCCAATATCCTGAGCAATGTCAATGAATTCGGCAGAAGTGCAAACGGGAAAAATTTTTAAGTTGAAAAAACAATTAAAATGTCAAAAAAATTGGTTTTTTAATTAAAATTTCAATTTTGGTAGTTTTTTATCTGTTTTAATGAGAGAATGTTTTAATAAGAATGTCTACAAGAAATTTATCAAATAAAATTAAGACAGTGTTAGTGTGTTAAAGGTCCAGGGCGATTCAACGGGGGTAACTAATAGTCTATCAAAAATTACGTGAGCATCGTTTGAAAGGTGTTCTTGAGGGTTAGCTTGAAATGTTTAAGTCAAAAAGGCAAAAAAAATGTATTCAAAAACGGAATCTTGTTTTTTTTTGAATCGTCGAACAAATAAATACGATTCTAGCACAAAAACAGAAACCATCATATTGATTTGTGTGAGACGAAACTTCCGCTGGTTTCGTAATATGGTTTGGTGCGGGGGTGGACAGTAAAAATAAGGAACAAAAACCAAAAACTGTCAACAAGAATATGTGTGGGGCAGGCAAGGTTAAGACAAGATACATTAGCCTTCATCAAGCCTTAAAATCTATTCTAGTGTTTTGAATATTGGAATTAAAAATGGAACCTGCTTATTTGGTAAAGAAATCGCATGTATTCGGAATATCGAATTCAAACGTGTTTTTTTTTGTTTTTGTTTAATGTGGGGGAATCAACAATGAAACAGAAAAAATAAAACGTTGGACTTGTCGGGTGGGGCGGGTATTTTAAAACAAATGATAACGAATAGATAAAAGTAAAATGTTGAGGTAGAGAATGGTTTTATTTACCTCCTTGGTCGTCGAGTGCAACCAACGTACGGATGCCAGCCTCTTTGCCCTGCAAACATGACACAATTGGATTTACATCATCTGATTACATCCATCCATAAATATTCAATTGACAATTTGAAATTGTGTTCAGCACTTACCTCTTCGCAAAGGGCCAACATGCGTCGAGTACTCTCCAAGGACTATGTGATTGTACACATTTTGCGTATAAAGAACAATAAAATGTGTTTCGTTAATTCATATAATTTAATTGGTAACAATGGAATCGATCATCAAATGGAATGTAAAACACTTACTTCATCTGTCACTTGATTTGCTCTTATTTGCAATTCTTCGAGCTCTGTTCGTGGCGGTCCAGCCACTTCGGCTTGTGGGGGTGCTGCTGAAGGCATTTTCTGTGTGTCAAGTATATTTTATGTAGTTACTGTGTACAGATTAAAACCCAAGATATTCAAATTATTATGATTTGATGATAAAATTAGATGTTCGTTTTATCAAACACTGTTCTTTCAATGCTGATGTTTTTCAGCTGATGATGCTGTTGACAAAACTCTAGCTACTAATTGCGCAATATGTTTATGCACATTGGCCGCTCAATTTCCATTGGGGCGCCTCTATATGCTATTTTTTTTTTTGGACACATCTATTTTGTTGGCATTTTGGTCTTGAAAATGTGCAATGCCAAAGCAACGATCCTCAAATAGCATAGCACTCAATAATATTTCCGCTTCGTGTAAATGGTGAAGAAGTGTGTAGGTGTGGTGATAAACGGAGATTGAGAGAAAGAGGTAGCGGGCGAACAAAAAAAAGCAACAGCCTTGACGCTTCACTGTCGTTTACTTTCACCATAATTTCAATTGCTATGCTTATTGCATGTCGAATAGGCACAAAATGGCCATTTACTATTTGTCATTGGTCGGTAATAGTGAAAATATACTATTTGCCTCTGTGAAAATATACTATTATGATACAGACTGTGAGCCGAATCGCCAAGTAATTAATTGTCAAGAGGTTTTTTTTTTTGGTGCCAATGACAGAGGAATGAAATGGAGCGCGGTTTATGAAGCGACATGAAATTGATTGTATGACATGTGTGTGAGTGTGTGTCATATGTCTTGAGCTTATCTGATTCCGTTTCAAAATGAAAAATTGTTGTCGCATGCCTGTAGCATAGTGGCGGTGTATTATATCGGGTTGGCGACCAAGAACGAGACAGAAACATAAAGTAAACACCAAAAGCAGCCACACACAGCCACAATAAAGTGAGAGAAAAAAAAACTTGAAATGAAATCCTTAGAAAATATTGCGCTTAGCAAATAAACGCAAGCGTCTCTCTATGCATTGCAATATCGTTGATAAAATCGTAAATAGCTGCTGCTGCTATTACATATGTAATAATAAAAGCTTCTAATATGGAAATCATTTGTGCGACTAAAAATATAATCCGCTCATATGTTTTTATGTGGACCAGCAGCACTTGAACGAATGGTGCTTGTCTTTTAATGGGTTCATATTCTTATCCAGGCTTTTCACACTCACATCTATTTACATTTACCGCGTATACTATATTTTGTCTCTATGTCTCCCTCTTTCTTTCTCTCTGTGGTAATTTCATTCGCAGCAGAAAGAAAACAAACAAACAAACTAGATGACAACACGAAAATTATGAAGAAGACAGAATCGAAAATAATAGCGGCTAAATACTAAAAAAAAATCTCTCAAGTAATCGCAAGTCAAAAATATGTACATGACGAATGAAAAAGACGAATTTATTTGGTGTGTGTGTGTGTGGATGGACGTCGAGTGTGTTGCTAAACAATCTACAACAACAAAGAAAAATATGTACGTTGTTAGCGTGTACGTGTTCCTCTTATGTAAGCACATTCTTCAGCGTACAAGGATAAAATTGTTTTTCCTGCACGAAACGGTACGCACAGATACATTGGCATACTTCGTTTTCGACGTCTAAGCATTTTCTACGCAAAGCAAACCGCACACATGCATCAGAAGCAGTAACAACAGCAGCGAAGCTGCCACCACGGCTGCTCTTGTGGATACATTGAAATTGTAACATGTATAAAGCGAAGGCGAAGCGAACGAACGCTATTTTTCCTTCACGCTGCTTTTTGTGCTGCTTTGTTGCCTCTAAACAGCTTGTCGCAACACATACACACACACACACACACCGTTCACACACCAACACAATTGAAAGCGTCATCAACCGTCGTCAGCACAGCAACGGAATAGTTATCGTTTCATTGTGTTTGTATATTATATGAATTTGTATATGACCCTGAAATAAATGGTCCGCCAACCACCAAATTTCAACATGAAATTTCGATATTTTCATCAAAATTTATGCAATTTATCATAGAGATAACAACAGAAAACGGGATGAATCTTTTCTATGACTGAAAACAGTCGAAAAATGAATAAAATTTGGTGTAAGAAACAGAACAAACAAACAAAAAACGGAATGATGATGAAAGAAAATTGCCATCACAATATTCTCAGTGAACTTTTTTTTTTACATTGCACCACTTTTTAACTCTAAACTAAATTGTCGATGAAAATGTTATGAAATTCTGTTAAATTATTCAATGAATCTATCTCAATCACGGGATTGTTCGATATATGTAAATGAAAATGATGAACGAGACTATGAACTGCATGAAGAGATGAACAAACAAATGGCTAAAACTATGACTATTATTTTTCTATTACCTGTTTTTTTTTGTTGTGTGTTTGGGTTTTGTGTGTGTGTTTATTTTTATTATATGTTTAATCAATTGCTTCTTTTAATTATAATATTCAACAAATTATTTGCTTTTTAGTTGTTTTAAAATTAGTTGTATTGGTTCGATTAAAATCACAGATTTTGATAGCACTTTAAAGGAAACAAAAAAACTTTTTGTGTTCACATTAAAACGCTGCCACTTTGCTAAGCCCAATGAATTTCATTTATTCCAGTGAGGTTTTTTTTTCTCACTCGTTTCGCGGAAAAAAAATAGGTGGAGTTGTATCGACCATAATCATTGGAAAATGTCGTATTTATTTTATGTAGACATTCCAATAAGCTGTGCACATATACACACAGTGCACCCCTTTGCTGTGCCACTGAATTGAAGTGTGTAAGTGTGTGTGTGTGTGTGTGTCGTGTTGTGACTGCCAAAACAATTTTCACTCATTTTATCCGACACATCGATGCCGTTCCATTTGACACGAAAATGCGTCGAGCTTTTCTATCCATATTTTGGAAAATTGTGAAGAAGGATTTTCGGATTTTCACTCAACCTCAACCATTTAGCCATCATGCCCGAGTCGACCGATATATGACTTTTAGATGAGTGGTTGAAATAGTGGTAGGGAGAAAAATACTCACTAGAATGTGGAAAACTTGGGACAATTCATAATGCGCAAACGTTTCCACATGTTTTTATGTTGTTGTTTCCTTCATCCATTGCTATGTTGTATAAAAGCGTACGGCATGGAAATCAAATGATTCATTCGAATTTGTAATCGTTATCCCCACGTTGTCACGGGTGATGATTTGTTGAAATCGTAAAACGAGATTCGACCGTGTTATTCCGTTTTGCCCATTCAGAAATTTGTGATTTATTTAAACGGCCAATTCCCTTGCTTGTGTGTCTCGATTCAATTTCAGTACCGCAATCCAATAGAGATCGCGACCGTACAGGACCGAAACAATACGACCGTCATTCAAATAAATAATTTGCATTTGTACCGATTATTCTTTTTTTGTTATTGAACCGTTAATGTGAACACAACATTAGATGCCAAGTTCTGTGTTCAAATAAACATAACCACACAATTTTATTTTGGATTCAAATTTGACAAAAGACTCGTTAAGTAGAGAAATTTCCAATAAGAATTTAAAACAATTTATTCAATGATTTTAGTTTGAGTGTTCAATGATCGTAATTTTATTTATCTATTTTATTAAATGCAGAGAAAAAAACGAATTGAAACCAAAAAAACTCTACAAATATTTGCTGATTCAGTAATGTTGAATGAATTCAAAAGAATTTGTTCCTAAATATTTTGATTTGGCATAAAATTATCAATAGTTCCAGCAATTAACATTTTAAGTTTCACTTAAGAAATTCTAGTTTGTACAATTGTAATCAAATTAAGCAATGAAATCATTTGGATTGGATCATTTCGTTACCAATTTGTGTTTCAATATTGCAACTGATACTTTCAGTGGTATGTTGTGGATTTGATGGTGCATTCAAATCAGATTGACTTATGTGATTCACAATACCAGCTCCAAGTCCATCTCCAAGTACATTAATTACAGTTCGAATACGATCCCTAAATGGGGATTTGACATCACAAATTGTTAATTTTGTATTTTTGAAGTAAATTAATTCATAATTATGAAATGTCAGTTCAAATGCCTTACAAAATCCAATCCACAGCCAAAATGAATGATACATCTTCGGGTGGCAGTCCTACGGTATCCAAAACCATTACCAATGTAACAAGACCAGCTTGTGGTATACCAGCAGCACCGATACTAGCCGCGGTTGATGTTATGCTAAATGCATTGAGAATATTATTTAAAAGAATAGAAATACAAATTACATTACATTCAAACGCAAAACGCTAAGATAAAGAAAATTTAAAGAAAAAGAAAATATTACCTAACAGCTATAACTTTACCGAGTGACAATGGAATGCCACGTAATTGTGCAATGAAAATAGCAGCAACAGCTTCATATAATGCAGTACCATCCATATTAATGGTGGCTCCAATCGGTAACATAAAACGTGACACCTGCGAATTGATGTTATTTTTCTCTTCTAAACATTGAATTGTGACTGGTAATGTGGCTGAACTGCAAATGATCAAATAACGCTATCAAATTTCAGTCCAAAATGGACTCAAGTCTTTGAATCTTTTGAAAAAAAAAACACACACAATTTTACCTTGATGCCGTTCCAAAAGCGGTAACAATTGCTGGACTCATACCAATAATAAACGTATAGGGATTTTTGCGTGTGAATAGATAAAAAATGATTGGAAGAATCACAAAACCATGAATTAAAATACCGAATACAACAGTGATTAAATAAAATCCCAATTTGCCAGCCACAACATTCAGGTCATCCATTTCGATAATTTGCGATACGGTTAAAAAGAATATACCGACGGGCGATATGAAAATGACCCAAGATGTGATTTTCATCATCATACCACTGAGTTCAGTAACCAGAGCTAGTAATGTGTTCACTTGGCCATGCATTGAACTTATTGCAACGCCAAACACACATGAGCTTACCACCAAACCAATAATATTCATGCCGTTGCCATACATGTTGCTGATTTTATAATCGTTGATGTTACCTGGGAAAAACAGAAATTTCTTACAAAAACATTGAACAATATTGGTATGATTGACTTTTGCATGAAAAATAATAATTACCCCCAGGGGAACGAGGGAAGTTTTAAAGAAAACAAGGGAAATCAAAGTAAATACTAACTTGAATTCGTGTTTTTATCCGGCATTAGAATAGTTTGGTATTGTTCAAGACATGCTTGAACAATATTCGGTGGAAACATATTGCGTATCAAATCGAGCATTGTATCAGTGGTTGTTGTGTTCCGTAATTTGGTATTTAGATTTTGAACGGATGACGTTAAATTGGGCTCTAGTCGATCGACACCAGGGCGAATGATTAAAACAAGCGATATGCCCAATATGACCGCCATAAATGTGGTGATCATGTAATATGCTATTGCTCGTGCACCAATTTTTCCGGATGCTTTTAAATTCAATGTTCCGATTGCGGCAATCAACGATGACATGATCAATGGCAATATTAAACCTTTTAACATTCGCAAAAATAGTTCGCCAATGAAATTGAAGTACATAATTTCACGAGATGACCATTTTGACGTAGTTGATGCTCGAACAATGAGACCAACGATGACACCAAACACCACACTCGCTAATGTGGCCAGTGTTAGCATCTGCTTTGATAGTGATTTCAACACTGCACCCTTATTTACTCTCATGATCACTGCTCAACTGCTTTTATCCAGCTTTAGAAATATTCGGCTTAGTTATACCTAAATGAATCAAAAGATTGATTTTGCTTTAGTTTCAACGAAATACTAAGATCAATGCATCTTTTTCACTTATTAATGACGTTTATTTTAACTTAAAAGAATGCAACAATTCCAATTGTCACATCGAAGCGTAAAATGTCGATGGTATAGTTTCATGAACAAATGAAAAGAAGTCGTGCAACTGAAAATAAATGAATTTTTAAAGTGAATGAAAACGTTTGAATTTCAATGATTTTGTGACTGAATTCGGATTTAATTTGCGAATTTCGAACAAATTCAACAAACACACGCATAAAACACGAATTAGACACGAACTTAAACACCATTTTATGGACAGTTTGATGTAAAAAAACACACAATAAGAATTGAAGATTGATGCAAATAAAAAAAAGTGCCGCTACTCCGCTTTCTTGAGACTTTTACAACGTCTTTGGTAAAGCCAAACTGTTGCGAGAAAAAAAATGTGTTTAGTGATGCAATGATTCCTGTATCATGCACATAATACTTTCACTTTGTAGAATTGAACCAGTTGACATTTTTTTCGGCGATTGTGCGTTTCAATGTTTCGAAATATGCTATTAGTCATTTGCATATGAAAATGTGCAATTTGCAATGGAACTTTTTGCTGATGGGTTTTACGATCATTTAAGTTCAAATAAAGGAACAAATTATTTCTCTTCATTTCATAGAATGTTTACTATTTTAACAAGGTTATAACCTTTATATATATGTGGATAAATCACTTCTTAGATTCTTTTTTCACCACAAATACCTTGTATTCCTCTTTTACAACTATCTCATTTGTGCTGTGTTACCAAAATCTACTTCAATTTGCATAGAATTTAAACCGAAAACAAATTTCAAAACAATAAAAAATAATAACAATCAAACGAAAAACTAAACTATATTCACAAAAGACATCAAGTCAATATGCAAAGCGTACAAAATGGTTAACGGAAAAAACACAGAAGAATTACAGCGAAATTACTAAAAATTGCGTTTGACGCGCACTGATCTGATTGTGTTGTGTGTTTATCTGGTAAAAGAGTTGAAACACAACTAAGTCAATATGTCACATCACAGGCACCAAGCACCAAGAAAGTCTGTCTCTTTTTTTGTTTTGTTTAGTATGTACAAATTATACACAGCGGACCAACATAGCAAATGCCGTTGGCTTGCATTCAAACAGCATTTCAACAATGCAGTGGCAACAACGACGAAACAAATGAACCAATGGCAACGGTTTGACTTTTTTTTTGGATGAAAGAGAAAAAAAAAACATTGCAAAATCGGATGTTTCGCTTTGAATATTTGAACAGAAATCAAAAAAAAAAAAAAAAATTGTGAACATTTCTTTACGTAGCTTCAGAACAAAATGAAAAATTACAAATCATTGTTTTTTTCATATTTTGTCTGCATGTTGAGTTTGAAAACATTCAAAATAATTTGTTTTTTTTAGTTCATTTTATATGGAATAAAAATCTACATGACAATGAACGTTGGTTAAATGTTTGGTTTTTTCAATCATAAATGTTTAATATTGATGTCACGTTTGCGAAAAATCATAATTAGCATTCGTTTTGAAGCCTTTTATTTTTTGAGATGAGCCTGTTCAATTTATACATTGAAACTACGTTCATGTGATCAACGTATATTCGCATTCTCTGCTCGCCACAGAGCATTAAACATATTTCATGGATAGTCATTTTACACAAGGACCAAGATTGAAACAGCAAAATTGTGTTTCTCTATTCTGTGTGTTTGTGTGTTTTTCTTTCATTTTTAGTTAAATTCTTGTTTTCCAGTTCATTCACGAAGTTTCCCATCTGTTTAATATTCCCTATGTAGACTGTTTACTATTTTGCCAAGATTAAACTTTTATGTATACTAATTCTTAGATTCTTTTTTCACCACAAATACCTTGTATTCCTCTTTTACAACTATCTCATTTGTGCTGTGTTACCAAAATCTACTTCAATTTGCATAGAATTTAAACCGAAAACAAATTTCAAAAAAAAAAAAAATAATAACAATCAAACGAAAAACTAAACTACATTCACAAAAAAAACATCAAGTCAATATGCAAAGCGTACAAAATATTAATGAAAAAAAAAACAGAAGAAATAATTGAAATTTTCTGTGTGTTTATGTGGTAAAAGAGTTGAAACACAACTAAGTCAGCATGTCACATCACAGGCACCAAGCACCAAGAAAGTCGGTCTCTTTTCAGCGGACCAATATAGCAAGTACCGTAGGCTTGCACCCGTTTACACACCACCATTTGGCGCATTCATTTAAAGTTTCGATTACTATGGTAAACATTCAAAGTGATATTATATAGGGGGAAAAATGAATTGAAATGCATTTTTCTCGGCAAATCAAAATGAATTTAACAGAACAACAGTTTGGAAAGAAATTAAAACAATTTAAATTATTGTTCAACATAGTAAACCATCCACATTCACAATGAGATGCATTGATAAATCAAGAGAGGTGGGAAAGGGTGATGCATTCATAAATTGTCTCGAACAACAAAGTTTGTTTTGGAAATGAGAGTCTAGTGTGACGATAGAATAAAGATCATATTCCTTTCACACTGTACAAATTCATGACGCTCCCATCGCGATTAAATAATGAACTCTATTGGTTATCGGATAATGACTAAATGACTTAATTAGCCAATGTCTATGTATTTAAATCTCCACCGAAATATAGAGCGATTACAAAAAACTTCACTTCCATATTACAACATCTCACTTTCTCTCGCCTGTGTGAATATATACCACACGCATACACACACAAGTGCATTCGTTGTTACCATTCGTGCACTCTTATTCTGAATACTGTTTCACTTTCATTTGTGGCTATGATTCAAAAGGAATATGACTGCATGTTGAAAAGCGAAAGCAAATTAAATTCAGTTTTGTTAAATCCTGTCCGGATCGTGTTTGCACTGCGCTACCCAAACGTATAACGAGCTAACCAAAGAAATCAAAGAAAATGAATCACTTTTGGCGTTCAAAATTTCAAGCGTGAATTGGAAAAAAGTAAGCGCAAGTTTCAAGAGAAAATGAAATCATAAATTTATTTATCATTTGATGCAGTTAAACTTAAAGAGTTGTTGCAATTTCAATTTTCGTTGAGATGGTGTATGGTGTTGTTGCGATTGATACAAGTGTTTGTTGATCAAAATGCGGTGTATTTTCTTTGTAATTTATGTTACGTTCGTTGAAATGTGTTGTTTTCGTTGGAAAAAACAAACCTCTACGAGAAAAATCGGCCACAGTGACGTGAATAGTTTCGATTTATTAAACAAATGTTTTTGTTGATTACATTTTCCATTGTTTTTGAGACAAAATGAGAAATACAAAGATCTGTTGGCTCGTGAATAGGCTGAAATTAAAATTCTAATGCTGGATTTACGAACGGGTGGAAGTGGAAGTGTGCGCCTGTGCAGCCGTGGATGAATCGTTGTTTTTATATTAATATTTTCAATGTGCATAAGAAAAAGAATGCAAAAACAATGACATTGATTGTGCATAAAATAGATGAGCTAGGATTTGTTGCCAATCATAAATTCATCCAAACACAGATTCGTCTGTCATCGAACTGGCATTGCTTGTGTCAACAATCGTCGGAAATTTTCAAAATAAACGCAACTGCATCATCATTCGAATCGGTTTTTATAGTTATTGAATAAACTCGTCTACCTAAGGCATAAAGTTTAAATTACGATAATTCATGGAAATGTCTGGTCAAGTCAAACATATCATAAATAATTTCATTACATTTGTGTTTTGTGTTCATGCCAGTGTCAGACTTGGTCGCCTTTAAAGCAACATACATCGGAATTGGAACATATAAGTTCGAACCAGTTGAGGAAGTGATGGTCAAAGAATCGCGACCTGGGATGCGAATTGTAGTGCGAGATCCAACTGAACCATCTAAGGATATAACTATCGAAATCATACCACGTTTCATTGTCAAGGCCAATTTTCATTTGGATCTAATTCAACGTTGATGTTTCGTGTGAAGCAAAAAACCATTGAAAATGTTCAACACTTGATAAGACCAAATGAAGGTAAATATATGGATTGAGAGTTCAACACTCCAATATATCAACTTGAGTGTCTTGTTTTTTCTTTTTAATTTGAAATGTTTATTCTCAAACAGATTCGTCTGTGGCTCAGTGTCAATGGATTATTGTGAAAACATCAGTGCTAAGTGAAAGTGATATAAAATTGATTCGTAGTATCTATGTGTATTTCTGTGATAAGATTACATCGGAGTAAATAGATGAAATGGTGGCATCTTGTACAACTGACAGACACAAATCTCGGCATATTCGTCAGGCCCTAAATAAAAGCACCAAATCAACTAATGATGGTCAAATCGTTCGACGAATTCTTGAATATTCACCGAATAGCAAGGGTGCCATATCGATTAGTGTCAAGGACTATGAATGTTTGGCCAATTCTGAGTATTTGAACGATGTCATCATTGATTTCTATATCAAATATCTTCACAATGAGATTCTAACACCAGAACAGCGACAAAAAACCCACATTTTCAGCACATTTTTTTTACAATGCGTTATCAGAAAGGCCAGCCAGAGAAAGCGTTGCAATAAAACAATTAACCGATACACAAAAACGGCATGAATGTGTTAAAAAATGGACAAAAAATGTCAACATTTTCGAAAAGGATTTCATTAATATTCCGATTAATCAACATTTTCATTGGTTTTTGGCAATTATTTGCTTTGAGCCCTGGTCAACGGGGCCGTGAATACGAAAAACGGCGAAAAGGTTCAAACCAAACCAAAAACCATAGATTTGACTGACGATAATATCGGTGATGAGGATGAATCCAATATCGCAATCAAACAGTATGAAATCGAATTTACATTTATAATGTATCATTTTGCTTGATATTGTTTATAAATTCATTTCAGGCCATGCATTTTGATATTTGATTCGTTGGGCGGGGAAAAATCTGATAAATCTGGAAAATCTATGAAATTTGATATAATTCGAGGCCATTTGACTTGCGAATATGCTGCTAAAGTGGATGGCGGTGGAACATGTTCATTTGATGAAACAAACATGCCGGGTTCAAGCGTTCGTGTTCCATTGCAACCGAATTCGAATGATTGTGGACTTTTTTTACTTCAAAATATCACGGTACACAATCAGTTTTGGTGCATATTCTATTGTTTATAGTCTATACTCGAAATATCATTCCAATATGATTTCAGCACCCGATTGAGAGCTATGATTTACCAATCAAAGGTTTGAAGAACTGGTTCGCACAGGATGTCATAACACGAAAGCGCAAAGACATAGCTGAGCTCATCAAAAAACAAATGCAACTTCAAAAAAATGGATTTTCGGTTAAATCATTAATTCATTACTGCAGCACAACCTATTTGGTCAACCCCTCGTCGTCTAAATCCGGAAAAGTAAGCAATAGCCTCAATACATGATAAAATTTAGTGTTATAGTTAAACTCAGTCAAGTAAGTTAATTGTTAATGTAGTTCAACGCGTCATTCATATATTCAATACATACATTCAGTACATTACTATCATAATAGAAACAATGTCCCCAAAATTAATCCGCCCAAGTGAAAGGACCCTTCAAATTCCAGGCGATTTTTTCAATTCCAAAATACAACAGCTAAACATGAAATCATTTATTACTTGGTGACTGCAGGACAGCCTATTTACTTAACCGCTCGTCGTCTAAATCCGAAAAGTAAGCAATAGCCAAAAGGAAAACTCAATACATGATTTCCCCAAAGTTAATCCGCTCAAGTGAATGATACTCATTTTTGTGATACTTACAATTTAACCCTTAATCAATCAATCAAATATAAAGTTAAAGCAACATCAAACAGTTAAAGTAACAAATATTGGCTGTAATTTAGACAATAGAAACAAAAATTAATCCGTCCAAGTGAATGATACTCATTTTTGGAATACTTATAATTTAGGTGATTGGCATTATTTTTGATAACGAGAATTGGCTGTACGTAATATATTAATAAACCGAATTGGCTGTTACTTGGCCCTTAATTTGATCAATCATTGGCACAAATCTGTACAGAAGAGAATTATTTTTGATAAATTCACTATTGAGAACAGCATACCATCATTATACCATCATAATAGAAACAATTGTCATCTGGAAAAGAATCCAAAAAGTAGTACTTATGCACATCGCCACGTTTATTATGTCCATCTGAATGTATACATTAGAAAATAGAAACAATTATTACACACTGAGACAAAATGAAAAAAATTTCTGCACCCATGAAGAAGTCGAATTGGGCGTTAAACTAGAGGCCAAACGGAGCTCAACGTCACCTCCAGTTTCTCGAGATCAGTTCGTTTGGGATTTTTAGACAGATTGGCATTTTTTGTGTTCTGGGGTGTAGAGAATCTCTACATTTTGGTGTAATTTGCGTAAAAATCAAGTAAAATTGACCATTTTTATATGAATTCAGACTGAAAACGGCTCGCTAAATTCAAATATGATACTCTCAAATAGATTTAACAAATGTAAATTTGCCAAATTTCAGTGGAAATGCAAAATTTCGCTGAAAATCGTCATTTTCTCCTATGAAGCGCGGTTTGATAGCACGAGTCTGCTGAACTACATACTGTATCATGTTTAATGAACAAGCGTTGCAAAGGTCTATTGATTCTCATCAATTTTGGAGCATGATATGTTCAAATTGAGCAAGCTGTTCCAAAGTTATTGACGAAATATAGGAAAAAATGCCAATCTGTCTAAAAATCGCAAACGAACTGATCTCGATAAACGGGAGGTGCCGTTGAGCTCCGTTTGGCCTCTAGTTTAACGCTCAATTCGACTTCTTCATGGGTGCAAAATTGTGTCGCAGTGTGTTATTATTATTATTCAGTTTTTGACATTTTAAAACCGATAAAATTTAAAGGAATGAAAATTGTTTTCATTTATTCATTTTCACCTTTTTTATATAAAAAAAATTTATTGATTTTGTAGCAAACTAAATAGCTAAATAGCACCGTTGACCTCTAATTACTAACTGAATCTGTTGTAAATTGGAATGAGTATTCGGTGTTATTTGACACCAAGTTATCAACAATTGGCTGATTTGCTGGTGCGGATAAATGCAGACACATAAAATTTCTTGTTCCAGACAACAAAATTGTCCATTTCGTGTTGTACGCAAAAATTGGTCATTGATGCTTTTCAAATTATCATTTTCATTTAATCGTATGGAGCAACGACATTTCCCAGCAAATATCGTTCCGACCGAGCTATTTTAATGTATTCCATTTTCTAGGTTACGTCGAGCACCTCACGAATCTATATGTTGGAATATTTTGTTTGCAAATAAATTCAAGAAGCTATTTAAGTTTTAAAATGTGAAAAGACTAAAAAAAATTCTGTTGATTTCAATAAATAGGCCATTTTTAAGGGATCAATATATTGATTGAAAATGTTTATTTCTTTTCAATGTTTTGTGTGTACGTGTAAAAATTAGTTCGCTCTTGACAATCTCTAATTGGTAAATTGTATTGAAAATCGCAAAGATATACAGAAATTACATTACACTCTACATTCTGAAGAGAAAAAAAAAACATTAAAAAACACCAGTTTGGGTTGTCATCATTATGGCAAAAAAACACGTTAAAAATGTTACTTTAGAAAACAAAAAGAGACTTTTGGTGGTAAATAAACTGAAACTGGAACAAACAAACATAAAAACGATAAATGATAATCGTTTTCCGGTGTTTAAATTTGTCTATTCTATTGTGTGATTAGATTTTGTAATTGTTCGCTGATTTCAGCTGAATCAATGTCTGGTTTTGCCTTTGCGCCATCAATGCCAATTGGATTGGGTGTTGAAATCGGGCGTGCGCATACTTTTTTATGGGCAAACCAATGAAGACGTTGACATTCACGATCACAATATTGCACCTCTTTACATTTTGAACATTTCTTATCAGGTTTCTCCTCGCCACAAGTACTACAGTAAGTGATGTCATCCTGAAAATAGCAAAATCCGGGTATTTAACTAAATAATCGACACACACACACACACACACACAACTCAAAAGAATTGCAACCAAAATTGAATTTCAATTTACCACAAATCCACGTTGACCATTAATAGCACCTCTGATAACATCCAATGCCGGAAGCGCATCTTTGCTAGTCAATTGAACAAGAACCTGCTTGAAAACGGTTGACTCTCTGAATGGAAACTCTCGTACGCATTCGCGTATGGTCGATTCAACATATTCCAGTTGACCATGTTTATTCTCCTTGAGTACACGTTTTACAAACAATTCCACAAAATCTGATTTACTGGCATCGGCACCCTCTTGTGATTCTTTCCGTGTTTGGAAATAATCGCGGCATTTGATTATCTCACCCACCATATAACCCAAATAATGGTATTTAAATGCCATAATTTCGTTAATTTCATTCCGTTTTTTCACTTCACGTTCGGTCATTAGCTCCAGTACTTTTTTCACCGTCTTCAAATGTTCGGACAGTGTGCCAAATTTTTGTATATTGAGTGCCACACGCACGGGATGCACATTACTTTGGATGACAAATTTATGCAATGAATCGAGCAATATGATTGGCAATATTGGTTCCGTTTGTTGGCCCTGAATCTTTGTAAAATATTCAATTTCGGATTTTGGTATGTAATTGTTGATGCATGCAACGGCCGCATGATTACCAACAAAGGCTGCCATTTGTGCTGGTGTACGATTCACCGAATTTTGTGCATTTGAATTGGCTCCGGCTTGAAGAAGTCGCAAACAAATTTCCGCATTTCCAGATAATGCTGCAAAATGTAATGCTGTGTAATTGGCACCATGTTTACTCGAATTTACATCGGCTCCCTGCAAACGGATACAAAAAATTAGGCCAACAATTCAAATGAAATGTTTCGAATGGTGATTCTAGTTATTTTTTTCTTTTTTTTAAAATTATATCGTCCATATGCGACCACATAACCTCAATGGCAGCAACAACAAATGCACGTTAACAACAACAACAAAAATAATGGTGTTTCATTAGCAAAATTGTCGAAATAATCACCTGATCCAAAAGTGTTTGGACTAGCTCCGTATTGCCTTTATAGCATGCATGCTGCAATGGTGTCATACCATTTTCATCGACAAAATCGGCTGTCCCCTGTAATTGAGTCAACAGTGTTTTCAATTCACCGACATCACCTTTTGGTATTGTATCGAAAATCTTTTTCTGCACATCGGTCAATGTTTCGGCATTCACCATGTTTTAAACGTGTTTATGGCAAATTTGCTGAATCAAATGTAAAAAAAATCAATTTCGGTGTGACTTTAAATGAAATGCTCTTGGAATTTCAAACGAAATGTTAAAACAAACAAAAAGAAAAATACGATGCGATTTTTTTTTTGAATGGATATAATCGTGTTGTAGCTACAATAACAAAGTCGCACTACTTGTGGAAAATGTCAAAATTGACATTTTACCATTGTATTCGCATTGCTTGATGTGTGTTTTTGTTGTTGTTTGTGTATTTCTCCATAGTTCCATAAAGTTCTTTGAGTGGTGAGTTTTGCGGACAGTTTTGACGGTTTGCATCAGGCTGTTGCTAGTGACATCTATGGTAAAGAACATTTCATGTATCGAAAATTTGATTAGTTTGCATTCTCAATCGATCATTTTAAAAGTTCAGAACATTGATGTCATAGCTTCTGTCGGTTTCAAATTAAGTTATTGGAATATTGAAAAGTTTCATTACAAAGGTCTGAAATGAAAATTCAAATCTGAATAAAAAAGCACAAAATTTCAATTCGAATAATGTGAAGTATATTGGAAAATAAAAAAAATAGAAGAAGGAGAAGAAGAAGAAGAAAAACACACGCAAACATTTCTAAATCCATTTCGCCACTTGAAATGTTATGCATTCCAATTTCCATTCATTGATATACAATCAACGTCGGCACCATCGTATGAAGTGTTTAATAGTGTCTGTATGTGAAATTGTCCCAGTTGATGCTTGTAATATCATTAATAGTCACTTGAGTACGCCTTGAATATTTGCCGAATGAAAATGTTAAATTGGCTATAAACTGCCACCTACTAAGTATACGAATAATATACATGGACGAAATGAAAATTTCAATGGATCAAATCGTTGCGAGCAACAACAAAAAAATTAATGAAAAAATCGTTTTTGCAGACAGAATTCTGTGTGCAAAAAAAAAACAACAACAACAACACAAAAACACACATGGAAATACGAAAACAAGAGAGAAAATGAAGAAGGGACAACAACAAAAAATGCATTTCCTTTCGGAAGTTGCCCATTGACTTGATTTTAAGTCGACTAGAAAACGGTAATTGTTGATTGTAATGATTGAAGTTTTTGCTGAAAAAAGTGCCTGAATGACGGGGGAAAATGCCGGATAAAAAAAAGGGAATACCCAAGATGAAAGAGAACCATAGCATTGGAATTGACAACGATTCATTATGTACGCACATGCATTGCATTTTGATGCATGTTTGAAATTCCTTTTGTTGTTTTGTTTTTGGTGTTGTCTTGGTGTCTTTCTCTCGTTCTCTCAATTTTGCTTTACGGCATTTACCATTTGCAATGCACACATGCCACATTTTCCACAATCGATTTGTTTATTTTGATTTTTTGAGATGCAGGCGTTGGAATGTCCCAAAATTCATTTAAATTTTTTGCCAACATCAAATTCGTAAACAATTGCACACACACAAAAAAAAATTAAAATAATTCATACCAACAAAAGTGTCCAGAGGTTTGCTGGCTGATGAATTTCAACTGATCAGCTTTTGGGGCTGTTTTTAATTTGAATGACGAAATTGTTAATCGAAATGTGATGAAAGTGCTAATAACAACAACAACAAAACACGTTCACGCTTTTTTATTTCTGCACGATAAATTCGGTTCTGGTAATATTCATTTCGATTTCACTGTCAATTTAATGTGTTTTGATTAGCAGTGACATTTTGGTATCTGGTAGTGTTTAGAGCACATTCATTCATGGTTTTTTTTCTTCTTGCCATTCTAACGGCCTGTTTTTCAATGCATCATTTGCAGTGCAAAACGATTGCAACAACATTTTTCATGGGCCACATGATGCATAATCTTCTCAGTATGGCATTTTAGAATCCCTATTGCGTGGCACTCAATGTATATATGTGTGTGCGCGCCTGTACTCTTACTAAATGCACACTCTCGGGTGACATTTGCTGATTTTGTTTGGTGTCATTTCTTTTTGTTTAAAACAACACTCATCATCCATGTGTAATATATTGTTGGCGCCGTTACAACAATTTTGACGTAAAAAAATACCAATCGTTGTTTTTTTTATATAATACACTATTTTTGGCTCTGTTGGTTGACTCATATATGGAATTGGTCGCACCGTACAGACAGAAACTGAGAGTTATTCTCTGTGTGCCGTCTATTATCGCCGCCTTTCTTGCATACAACCAAATCAAAGAACGGACCCACACACACACACACACAAAATGCAAGAAATTCCGAAAAAAAAGAGCAGCCGCAAATAAAGAAGTGTGCATATTCCATTTCATCACTTTTGAGCCTTGGCGTTGAATTTTTCGTTTGCCTCCTTTTCATCAGGGAAACGTCTCAAGATGTACTTGTCTCTACAGGCAATAAAACACCATTTACAATCGAATCCGTTGTATTAATTTCAATATTTGGCGAGAAATACTTTAAAAACCATGAAAAAAAATCCACTTGACGCCATTTTACGGGGCCAAATTCAGTTCGGCGGCCTGCCGAATATATAAGCACAGCATTTTGTGTACTAAAAACGCTCAACCAATTTTTATGACCAATAATTATCAAATGTCTGTTAATCAAGCTCAAAATGCCGTTAAAACAAACAGTATCTTGCTGTTTTTTTTTTGTTTCATTTATTGTTCAGTTTTCATTTTATTTGCTTTTGACAGAGTGTGGCTGATTCAATAAAAATAGGTTTTTATTGCATTTTTTTCGGTGCAATTTTACTATTTGAGTTAACATATTCTTAACTGGATGGCTTTGGGTAAGGGGGAAACAAAGTTGGCAGCAAACTTACACATGTACATTCAATTACTTGAACGCTTATTTTACCACGCGCCATCCTAATCACAACATGCCGACAACAAATTTCAAGAGATAACCAGAACTGCCAGAGAGATAGAGAGAGCGAGAGAGAGAGAGAGAGAGAGAGAGAATGAGCGTGGGTGAAAAAGTGAACCAAGATGAAAACTCGTTAGCAAAACGACGGCATGACAGACACCGAGTTATGAGTGATCATAAAATGTCATAATTTGCTTTGGAATATCGAATACCAAATATATTTATTGATGTTGCCAGTTGGGCTTACTCCACCATCCAATTTGTCTTGCTGAAGAGAAAAGTACAAGTGCATTTGAATAGACGACATGTGCATCGGTAGCATTCTTGTCTTATCTAATGCAGTTAACTTGCAGCCGTCGATTCATAAAGAGTTAAACATTCAAGAGAAATTTCCATATTTCAAGAAGCCAATGCCGTCGAAATCGAAGAATAGATGAATGACTGTGTATAATCTGTCTTCAACAGAAGCAATCGAACAATAGCAATAAAACCACAATTCAGTTATTTTGTGCCTATTTTTTTCCAGTTCGTCCACCGGCTTCTAATGGAAACAAATTGTCGCATTAAGTTCATTGTGATTGAAAACAAGACGCGAGCATCTGTGAATGTGAATGAAAGAAAACATCAAAAATTGATTGAAGTTTAAGCGACATCGACAAACACGCTCACGAAATGGCTTTTCGTTTTTTATTTTTTTTTATTTTCTCTCTCTCTTTTGGTGTGGTGATTGGCTCTTATCTACACAAAACACCCATTTTTCTTTCACTGCCGATGCTATTCAGCGGACTTCAAAGTCTAAGTTTAAAGAAAAAAAAAACAAACGACAAAACACTTCAAATTGTTTACAACTAATTACATCTAGAACACGTTAGGCTACCGTTGAATGATTGCCGCTCTTCTTCATTGACGAAAGACCATGAGAAAATTTCGTGCCGAGCCTACCGAAAAGGACAATCTTCGGCTTCTTTTTCTCTCGATAAAATAAAGAAATTAATGTAAATCAATGGATTTTCGGCTGTGTGTGAAACACAGTGGAAAAAAAGCAGAGACAACATTGATGTTGACGGTTCGGTGCGCCATGAGACAAACATCGTATAGAGATATCGTTTTTGTTTCGGTGTTTCAAGTGAAGTGGATAATAGCCCAGTCCAAATGCATCGGATTTGAATGGTTGAGGCTTGCAAAGACGTAACGATAGAAATCGAAGTGCATGGCAGCAGCAACAACAAGCTAGGGAATGTAAAATAAGATTAGTTCACATGGTTTTATCATGCGATTCGGGAGTTCTTCATTTGCAGCATATTTGCATTGCAGTGAGCATGCATTTTACCCACAACGAAGCGATTCCCGTTGTTTTCTTTTATCTCTCTCTCTCTCTCTCTCTCTCTCTCTCTCTCTCTCTCTCTCTCTCTATCTTTTCTTATTTTTGTTCTTTTTACAACTAGTGCGGTACAGCAAATGCAATGTCTCCAAAGGCGCGATATCAAAAAGGAAACGCAAATTGAAATAAGTGCGCCACGAAATAGTGAACTGATGATATAAATGCATTTGCTTATGTTTTATCTATTCACTGAACAAGTTAAGTGGTTAGATATATCGAGTCGATTGGTGGGCTCTCAAACTCAAAAGATCACGGCCAATGTTTTGTGTGTGCAGGTTTTTTTCCCCCAACTGTTTTTCTCGCTTTCTCTCTGTCTCTCTCGTGTGCCTCGATAATCGATTGGCGGTGTCGGGTATTTTGATGCTTTTTCATCTTGATTCTAATACTTTTTGTTTTTTATAATTGAAATTGTTGTTTTTTTTTCTTCAAACTATACACTAATCGCTTTATAGAAGTGAAGAGTTGATTTTAACTCGATACTCAATAAGGCGGAGCGGCGCGAATGCAACATCGTATCAACAAAATAACATAACAATTCTAAATCGACTATTTTAAAACAAGATTTCTTCATCGGCTCTGGTTGTTGTTGTTTTTTTTAGTGTGTGTGTGTGTTTTTGTTCGCTCCGTGTTAACGGAATGATTCCGTGTTAACGAAGTTTTATAACTTTATTAAATTTTTTTGTTTTGGCGCCAGGTTTTTTTGTGAACTTCAGGGTACTAGTCTTTTCTCACTTGATGCTCATGTGCCACACTTTTGATCGATTGTTGCACCTTTACGATCACTTTTTTCCCCTCTCGTCGCATTTCTATGCTCGTTCGAATACAGTTTTGGTACGGCCTGTTTTCTGTAGTTTGTGTTGTTGTTGTTTTTTTTGGCAAAAAAAGAGAAATACACCTGCATAGAATAAAATATATTACATACAGCGTGCCCAAATGTTCGGGTATTCCGAAGAATTTCAAAAGGTATTTAGTTTTATCATATTTTTTTGTTGTTTGGTTTGGTTTTGTTCGACAATTGATAATATTTTTAGTTGTAATTTTGATATGTTTCAAATGCGAACCTTTTTTTCTCTCTATCGATTGTTTTGTCGAGTGAGTCATTTTTAGCCGAGTAAAACCTCTTGAAAATAATACCCAGTAAGACCTCTTGAACTTGATTTTGATGTTCAATTTTTGTGCATTAGTTGGGGTACTTTACATGGTTTCGTTTTTTTTTCTCTCTGATCGCTCAATACGACAATAGATACTTGTGTGCAATTGTTTCACACAAACAACTGACCATAATTTGCCAAATAATGCAAATCGATGCGCCATTTCTGTTGTCTCTCTATTCAGTTTTTTTTTGGGCTATGGGATTTCATTTTTCATTCGGCAAATCAATGCCGTTTAGCCCTCTTCAAATGATGAGCCATTTTTCCGAATCTATTCTTATTGTTTTGTTGCCATTCTTTTATTATTATTATTTTTTTTTGTCACCGAATGAAAACAATGGCGAATTGTCGTAAATAGTCCATTGATAGTGTGTGGCACAAGAGAGCTTGGTGCATTGTTGGCTGTTGGCTGGTTGTACAGACAGAACCTTCTATTAAGTTCATTTAAATGGAACCGAACGAGGCGCTGAAATGCCAACAGCCCATCAAGACAAATGAGACAGTCATGTATGTCATTAATGACACTAGTCAAACTATTCATCATGCAAATTTGTTTCAATCGCTTTCATGCACTTTGTATGTGTGAGTCTATGAGGGGAGTGTGTGTGTGTGTGTTGTTAATTGTGTTGGCATTGAGTCTCATTTACTCTAGACTACTGATCAACTCAAGTGTATAGAAACAATAGAACGTGTAAGATTTTGTCTCTGACGAATGTCAGACCTGAACATTTTCGCTCTCAATGAATGAACACATATTTTCCACAGAAACGGTATTGAAGAGGATTTAAGCAATTTTCAAGAGGTGATTTAACTAATCAGTTACTAAGATGGGATTTCAATAATGCGAAATGTGTATCACTTTTCGAGTGGGTATTTGCAGCACATTTTACTCTCTGTTTTACAATTTCTTTACCAACAGCCACTGCAGTGAAGTGCATATTTTGTCTCATAATTCGGATAATTTTTTTGTTCGTTCTGAAGTAGCACGTAAAAACAATAACAAACACCACCAAGAGCAAACAACAACAACAACAACAACAAAACACACTAGATGATTGAAATGAACGCAATACAATGAGCTACTACTTGAAAAAGCCGATACACACGCACACCGAAACAATAGGCTTGGCTATGCAATCAGACCAAAAATAGAGAATGAGAGCGCATAGACATGGAGTATGAAGTGTAGTGCATTAGTGAGTGTCGGTCATTGTTGTGACAATGTATATTAATATATGCATCATACTGATGCTATACACACACACACACACACACACACACACACACGCACGCACGCACACACACACACACACACACACACACACACACACACACACACACACACACAGTCGAACGTGTATGAAAGGATTCTATGACCTCTGGAACAGTATTTTTTTTATGGTGCTTTTGTGCGGTCTACTTTGTGCCTGACCAGAACAATGTCGTTTCAAATAGAACACCAAAAAAGAAAGCAAAAGCAAAAGTAAAGAAAAGACAAACACAAAAAATGAATGCGTTTAATTTAAAATAATTAGGTATCACAATTGAAGGACACTTACACTTACAATGGAGTGATACTCTTCAACGGACAATGGCTAGTAGTATGCCCATTTGATGACATACTCTTAGCCTCATCGTTTCGAATGAAATCAGGCCAACCACATCTCTGTGTATATTATATATGCTTCAAAACCTAATATCAACATAATGAAATAATCTCAAGTGCCTTGATATGTGTGTTTGGTTGTCATTTTGATATCCACTTTTTTGTCGGGTGTCTTCTTCAATTTTACTTGTGTGGTGCTCATTGTCACAATATTCGAATTTGGTCGATTCACATTCACACAAGTACAAGTTCTTCAACCGACTAGCTTAGTTATACCAAAACCAATCCCCTTTCATACATAATATTAGATTAACTGAAGCATTTTCTTTTATTTGTCTATTTGGTTACAATCTCGGCACACAACAGATCGACAGGAATCAGTTTCAAGTATATATTTCTTTAGATGTCACCAAATGAACTCTCTCTCTATCTCTTTACTTCTTTCAATATTGTGTTTTTTTTTGCTGCTTTGCGCCGGCAAATTTTCTCTTCTCTTCTTTATGGTTGGAACAACAAACACCGAATGATATTATTACGATTGTCATTACATGAGCACACACGGCTCATCTTTGGATCTGGATCATTCAACTCTGATTGAAGATGCTACTGAATGACAACATAAACAATTTCTATTTCTTGTGTATTCGATTCGAGTATTCATGGGCATTGAAAGTCGCGTATTGTTCGGTGCAAAAAAAAAACATATTTTTTTTATTGTTTGTTTGGTGCTTGCCAATTGTCAATCAATAGAATTCCAAATAAATTAGTGGCCACGTGAAAGAAATGGCAACAATACCATGAATGGGATTTTCCTGAATGATAATGGTCATGTAACTAAATACAACGTATTTTAGATTCAATTAGCTAACGATTGTGCAAATAAAGTGGATTTGATTTGTGTTTAAATTGAATTCAACTCATGTTTCGGATGTTTCGATGTTGTGTTGTGGGCATGTATGGAACGGTCTTCATTGTGACTGATATCGTAAGATCATCGAACAAAGCAACACAAATAAAATATAAAACGATTGATGCTAGAGTTGTTTTTTCTCTTTACAATGAGGATTATGATCGATATCAACAATAAAGATACAATTTCATGCGTATCTACGTTAATTGGTTGGGTTTCGAATCGCATCTATAGTGCTTTTTGCTTGCACATATTTAAAGTGTCCAAAATATTGTGGCATCGCCATCGGGTGTTTTAAGGAGCAAAGAGCATTTGTTCTCGGTACATTTACCACAAACATGTTATAGATTTTTTTTGTATGTGTTATTTACACGAAAAATTCAAGCGCAATTTGTTCTCTCATCCGTTCTGTTTTCTCTCATTTTATTTGCCTTGGCTCAATGTAGACAATTGAAATTTGAAATGAATTTTTTCGGCAATCATTATTTATATAAATGACTAATGGGCTCAGCATCTGTTCAGGGTCTGGTCATTTGGTTTGATTCTCCTTCTCAGCCTTTCCCTCCCGCTCTCTCTCACAAATATTACCAAACGCACAAATGAATTAGAAAAATTACAATAAAATGGCATTTAATGAATTTTCTTTTCTCTTTCTCTCTTCCCATCTCGCTGTCGCTGTCGCTCTCGCTCCATCTTATTCATTTGATGTTATTTTTAAGCCATTGTCTTGTGTTAAGTTTTCAACGTCATCATGATCGTTGATCGTAGCGACCAAACACAAAATCGAGCAACAACAACACAAATCGGCCGATCAAAATTAAATGCGCATACGTGTGCAAAGTAAATATAATGAAAAAAAAAACACCAAGCAGCTACAAATAGCACCAGCTCAGAATATAAATGAAGCGAAGAACTGAGAAAAAGAGAAAAAAAGCTCAATGATTTCAATTTAGCTTCAAAATCGTAACTTTGTGGGCAATATAATACGAAAAAAAAAGAATCAATTTTTATGAAAAAGGAGGGGAAGGGGCATGAGGCAAATGTGGTCTACATGATCAATGATGCGAGAATAGTGCGTGCTCGCCACTCGTCATCATTTCACGGATTGCTCGAGACAAAGCGAGCTAACGATGAACGGCAATATGCTGCTGTGAAACACCAACCAACCGTAAAGGTAACGAAAAGCCCTCATCATGCGTATATATGTGGCGAGAGTATTGAAAGAGATTAGCGAGTACATTAATGAGAGACAAAATCGCACAACTACTCTCGATCAAAAGTCATAGAGAAAAAAAACCCACACACACACACAAACGGTCAAGAGAGAAAGAGAGGGCGAAAAAGAAAAGAACATCACAAATGAGAATGGGAACACAAAAGCGAAATAACAAAAAAAAAATGGAAATGATTCGAAACACTGTAACACGCTGTGGGCAAATACGAATCCGAAAACCATTAATCAATATCATTTTTCCAACAAGCTAATTTATAAAACAAACGTTGTAATATTTATGTGAATTTTTGGTAATATAGATTTTAAAAACTATAATAAAGCATAAAATGTGATCGCCGGTGCGGTTGGCTGTGCCGACGACGACGACGACTCCGCCGCCGCCGTCGATTTTCATTTTTCTGAGCCCCGAATAATATGGTGTGGCAATGAATTGCACACTCTATGCACTAAAATGGGACGGATATATTATTTTCTTCACGATCGTTGTTGTTGTTGTTGTTGTTGTTTTTCGGGAGATGTCGAATGGGAGTCGTCAATGCTGTCGATTTGATCGCCTATGCCGCCACCACAGACGCTCGCACTTTTCTTTTCCCCGCATGTGTGCTGTGTGCACCAGCACAAATGGATGGAATGCAGCCAGTGTGAGAATGTGTTGCATGATCATTTGTTGATCAAACAACATACGACAGCATACAGAATGGCGAATTGTAGGATGAAAGCAAAATAAAAAAGGAATTCCATCACATCGTATTCATCATCTACAAATTATAGACGAGTAGATGGATTGCACTGACGATAGTCGCACACGTTATGTTTTCGATATATTTTCGACGATATATACCCCAATAACATATTACATAGAGACTCATCAATCTTATGAGTTTCGACATAAACTATCCTATTTGATAGATATTTGTTTAAGTAAGTTGGTTCCTTTTTTTTCGTTTAAAAATTGGTCATTTTTGTTGTTGCTGGTGCTGCTGCTTCTTCTGCAACAAAAATAGAGAAAAAAAACCATGCAGGTAACATGGCATTTAGTTGGTGCTTCGTTGTCGATACTAATTTATAACATGTGCTAAAGCTACGCATAATTAAAGTCAACATTTTGTTTCATATTCCGATCGTATTTCCAATGGAATTGGTTTGACTAACCGTGTGCTGTTATACATTTAACATATGAGGGTGCATTCCAATTTCTTCTATTTCATGATATCAATCGAAAAATCGAGGCACATTTTTGTTGTTCACTCTCACTCTATCCAGTTTTGTTGCACCATTTTGTGTTTTTGATGGAAAACACCAAAATAAGGGGTAGAAAAGGCTTGACTTGAAATTAAATGATCGCAATGAAAATGCCAAATGCCAAGGCCATAACGCAAACCAGCTGTCATTCCAGCAAACGACCTACAAATATTTAATAAATCATTCAATGCAATGGACCACAAATAACCGAATGGTTTAAATTATCAATTTAACTGAGGAAAAAAAAAACATTGAAATCGAATACGCCCACTGTAAACAGAAAGAAAGCATTTGCTCTCGCTAGATTTGCTGATGTTGTTGTTGCTGTTGAAAATAGTGTGGTTCGTTGAAAGTAACCACAGAAATAAGACACACTCACTGAAAACGATACGCTATTTGAAAATTCATCGCCTTATAAAAGAGCCACTAAATTAACAATCACTTGTGTTCGCATTAATGGCCACATTGCTCACCAAGTCTTGATGCTGTCCGCTGTAAATTCCACTAATTAAATCTTTAGCCGTTTACTTACGCTTCATTGAAATTCCTCTCGTGCCATTCATAAATTGGCTCAATCTACCAGCTAAAAGATTGATCTAAAATTCATTTGTTGAGATTCTTTGGTTTTCATTAAGGTTCTTATTGATTTCAAGACAACACAAATCAAAACGTGCCGATTTTAATCGTTATTTATGTGGTTTTTTTTCCTTTTATTGTTCAATATTGATATCATGTCTTTGGATACAGTCTTCATTTTTGTTGTTGTTGTTGTTATTATAAAACGTAAGTATAAAAATAGAATTTCTTCAATAGCTTCTAACATAAAGTATTCAATGAATTATTTACAGGCTAAGTAGCGAAAACAAAGAATATAACTACACTAAATTTAATCTCAATTAATTCAATATTTTGTAAATAGTTTGTGGATCATGTTTCATTGAATTCCAAAGCGTGGATCGATTACCACGTTGGCGTGTGTTTCAATTCAAATTCCAGCTTATTTCATTAATTTTTTTTTTATTTATCGTTGTTCTGTAATTTCTTTTTTCTTTAATTTCTTCACATAAGAATCATTAACATGTTTGTGGTTTTGAAATGATTTAATTGCACTTTCAACAACAAAAATGTAATAAGTTTGCAATTTCAACACTAAAACAAATAATCATTTGTTCCTAAACCAATACAAATGAAATAGATTTGTCCAATTAAAATGTGTAAAATGAAAAAAAAAAATCGGAAAAATGATGAATATACCGAAAAATTAGGTTTTTTATAGAAAAAATAGGAGTAAAAGCATCTAAAACCAAACTAACTAAAAGTTTAATAAAGAAAAATTACAATTAAAAAATGTAACACTATATAAAATTCAGTCGGTTGAATCTCGTTTTGTTTGTTTGTTTGTTTTTTATTTCGTTGGAATTTGAAGTGTGTGTGTGTGTGTGTGTGTGTGTGTGTGTGTGTGTGTGTGTGTGTGTGTGTATTCGATTCGTTGAGTTTAGCTTTCGCAACCTAAGATTGCTGATATTGAGAAGCCACTCTTTTTCGGTGGGCTGGCAATCAATGATTTTTTCGGTTGTTCTAATGGGACCGGTGCCAATGTTGAAAACTCTGGTGATGGCATTTGTTCATATGTTCGTGCCAAATCAATGGCAGATGGTGGAATGAATGGTGGTGGTGATTGTTTAAATGATACGGATTCATAGCTTGATGGCATTGGTGGATAGAACAATGGTTGATGCGGTGGATAATTTCCATTTGCTTGAATATAACGTAATGTCATTAAATCAATCCATTCGGATGATGGATGACGTCCAACGGCCGGCACACCATTACCGTGTGTATTTGATTCGTATGATTTTAGCGCTGCATAATCATCGGATTCATCATAAGTGGCCGGATTATATTCATGGGCTGATGTTGATGGTGAACTGGTACCGCTGAGCGATGATGACGAAATCTCATCGTCCACCGAGTTATCGCTTTCATCAGCCGACGTCGTTGACTCCGATAAACTGTTTGATCGTTTGCGGCCAATTTTATTCTCTTGCATTGTTTGGTTGTAGTCAAAGAGTTCGCTTGTTTTCATTTTTTTATCGTTACTTGCATTCGGTTTTGATGGTAATTTCCGTTTAATACGCGATTGGCCCAACTCACGGAAACCTTTGGCAAATGGATTGTTGTCGATCTTTAATTTTGTGATACGATCATTCTGTAGAACAATTGAAAAAAGGGAAGAGAAAAAAACAACACAAGAATCGATTAGTAAAGTGTGATTTGAGATGTATACGTGTATTGTAAATGAGCTTATACATGTGCATAAACGAAGAATCTTATATTAATGTCGATGCGTGTAACAGGAGCCATTTGACAATCATATAATCGGTTATCGGTTAGTCCAAATCACAAATGTTTATCTTTAAGGAACATATCTTCAGTGTCTCGTTAAAATTACGCGCGTCTGTGCATGCGTACGGTCTTTGCTTTGTGTAAATGATATTTTGCGATTACCACACAAAATAAAAACCGTTTCACAACAAAGAATGAATAGAGAACGAAAGAGATATGCACATACATACAGACAGACAAACACACGCACACGCACACAGTAAGCAAATGGCATTCGGTTGCAACAATAAAAACAAAGGACAATGTTTTGCTCGGCATTCCGAACAAAACGTTTAGCATGGTATCTATAACACAAAGAGCATTCGACCATCGATGCCGACAATCATTAAAACTAAAACATTCTCTACACACCAGCTTATAAGTGAAGATAACATAGACAAGAAAAAAAACAACCATGCAATCGCTCTCTCACTCGTACTGTACGCTCTTTTTCCACTCAAAGCCATTCATTCAAATGGGCAAAATAACCCGAAATGAAAAAAAAATAAAGAGAGAGAGAGAGGGAGAGAGAGAGAGAGAGAGAGAGAAAGACAGAGGGAGAGAACTGCATCGAAAACAATCACTAATCTGGCCGAATAATCTGGTGCCGACTTAAATATGTTTTTATTAAAATCTCGACGAGCATGCAAGTGCCCTGCTTTCAATATGCGGTGTAGATATATGTTATGTACTGAGCACCAGTATTGTTCCCTGTGATTGTGTATGCATTTATATTGTCGAGAATGTGTAGTGCGCTGGGTACTGAGACAGTCCATGCCGAATATCAGAGATTATCTTAAGAGAAGCGGGCCCCTTTTATTTCGAGTCTCTTAAGGTTGAATCAAAAGCCAAATGATTAACAATGACAAAAACAACTGGATCAACTCACACAAAAGACAGATAGATTGGAGTGGAAAGCATAAAGACATGCAACGAATTGCCCGATTCATTGCACGCACGTTTCGAGTGCATGCATTTGGTGTGTGTGTGTGTGTGTGTGTGTGTGTATCGGTATGTTAAATTCTGATAGGTTGGCCAACCGATCAATGTGATTGTCACATCACTGCAAATTGTGTTTGTGTGTGTGCGTGTGTATCAACAACGAAGCACTGCACACTTTTCCCTTGACGTGTATATGTAGTTTAATGTATACGATTTTGGTCTGTGCAAAAAATTAAGATTAAAATCATGTCTGGCACATACAACAACAAATCCCGAAAAAGTAGTAGCAACAGCAGTAATATTTAATCGGCTACCAACATTTTCACTTTCGGAGATCGATTGATCAGCCCGACAAACCGATTGCCGTGAAAATTTCGTCTGGATTACTGTTTTTTTTTTATTATTGAGAAGATTAAATGCGATCGGTAACACAGTGGGAAATAGAAAAGCTGCCAAACGTTAAAATGAATTTTGCCCTAATTTTGTTTTCTTCATGCATTATAATCTCAGTACATCACACATTCCGATAGACGAGAGACCGAGAGAGAATAAAACAAACCCACCGGTTTGCGTTGAGTACTACAAAAGCAAAAAAAGCAGTCGTCAAAGGACGCAACAAAAAATGGGGAAAAAAAGGAATGCAAAGCATTCAACAAGCAACTTGTTGCCAAGAGCCTAGGGAATGTACAATGTACAGACACAACAAACAAACACATTCACTCAGAAAATGTTGCACAAAGGTGTGAAGTGAAAATATTCAGACCTGCTTTCGACAATATAGTATGCATACTATTTCACTTCATACATATGTTTACAAGGATGGTGAAGCGCAAATGATATATTATTATGTAATTACAACAATATTCATAAAAATGTTAACATGTTGTTGGTTTTTTTTAAAATTTTATTTCTCTGGGCTCGAATTGGAACGCGTTGCATCTGATTATAAATGCATCCATCCCATGCAAACGTGCAAAGGATAGAGAGTGGTAAAGCACGTCATAAATTTTAGCCGAAATCATTCATGTAAAATCATAAAACTAAATCGTTGGCTTAACAAGTTTCAAGTCGATGCTTGAAAAAAAAAACATGGAAGCAAGAGAAAAAAGGAAGATGAGTTGAGATTGCATCGTATTGATGATGTATGTGAGAATTGAAAGGCAAAATGGCAACACAAATCGACAGTAAAAAAATAACACAGAAATAAAGAGAACCCCGAAGACACACAGAAAATAAACAAATGAAATAGATTCTTACTTGATAAGCAGTGACGGCAACAAATTCGGTTTCAGGAAATGTAAACGATTGTTGTGGCGCCCATGGTATCTGCGACGGTTCGGATGTGCGAATGATATGCAATCTTGGCTGATATTTGTGCATACTCGTCAAAACCATCTGTAGAAAGAATTAGAAGAAAGAAAGGAAAAAAAAACATAAAAATATATAGAATTAGTATTGGATGTTGTTGGGATTGAGTAACGGCGACGCAAATTCGACCAAACAAATGCAAACACATGCTCAACACATTTTGGCTTCTTTTATGTGTGTGTGTGGGTGCTGCGGAAATATTTGTTTAGTAACCGGTGCAATCGATAAAAGCGACCGAAACAAAGAAAAGAAAAGAGACAAATGGCAAACCAAAAGAAGAAGGATCTTCAAAGACAAAAAAAAAAATCAGCAATTAAATGTGATTTCAGCGGTGATGCTTTGTTTTGTTCTCATTCGAATCGTTATTTATTTCGGTCATTTTTTTAAAAATCGATTTTGGACTAATAGAAATGTGTATATTTTTGACTTACGTGTCCATTGCTGTCCAATGTATTGTTTGTCAATTTAATTTTATTGAAAAGAATTGGCTGTGCTTGCCAATGTGATCCCAATGCTGGACTATCTGGATGAATGTACATGCGTTGTGCACTTTGTGGTTCAGCACCACCAGCTGGTACCCATTGGCTGCCCGAAAATTTATATCGACAATCGCTGAGCGGTGCCATTTCAAGTACAACACAGTAGTGAGCATCTTTTTCCAAACCGGACAACGCAACACGCAACGATGGAAACATACGTCTGTAATTAAACATTGGGTGAACCAAAAAAAAGGGAAACAAATTATATATATGAGTAAATAAAAGTTATGATTAACGTCAATCCATTAGGTTTTTATATTATGGTGGTGGTTACGAGCTTTCTTATAAATTAAGAGATTTTTGTGGTGTCGACACGAAAATGCGCAAGCAATAATGGTAAAATTACATTTTCAATCCAAATGATATCCAAACATATTGAAACATAATTATTAGTGTGTTTAAAAAACAAACAACTCATCCCCAGATTCTGAACCGAACAGAGAGACAGAGGAACACAACAACAACAAAAAAACAAAAACAAAAAAAATACTGACCAAAGCGACTCTCGTCACAATTTTGACTGTGCATGCATTCTGACCATTGGCAACCGTAAAGTGCTTGAAAATGAGCAGGCGCCTTAAACTGCATTTAAGTGTATACCGGAAGAGGCGCCTTGTAGTCATTACGACTGTCGACAAGTGCTTATTATTTAGATGGGTTACAGCATATTTTTATGTTTTTAACAGGCCAATGAAATAAAACACACAAACTGATTGGTACCGGCGGAGAGAGGAAGAGAGACGGAACACACAAAGGACACACACACACACAAACAACAAAAAGAGGCATAACGAATCAGCCTAAGTGTTCGATGCGTATGAATCACTACTATTTTCAAAATCTATAGTCGACCCATTGAAAGTGTTTGACTCGGAAGACGAATGTTGGGTGCCCGGATCATTGAGAGAAAATGAAAATACGCAAAATGGTACGCAACCTTGCTAATTGTACTATCAACCGTCATCAGTTAATGATCGGTTTTGGGCAGTACACATACATATCCTTCTTCTTTTCAAAACGAAGCATGGAACGACAAATTGGCACTGACCATTCGTTTGCTGATTTGTTTGAGTCATGAATGGCAAAACAAAACGAACAAAAAATTTGGCATGAATCAAGAAATTCCAATCTATTTTTACTACGATTGAAGTTTCAGGAGGATAAAAAAAACTAAACACATAGACGAATATCATTTATCATCGATGTGCTCATTCATGATTTGCTTTGTAAAATAGGGTTTGAAGAAAGGAAATGATGCGTATTGATTATTTGATAATTATTTTTGGACGTTTTTTTTTTTGTTTAGCTCTTAGTCTGGGTCTCCTAGTACTTTTCTAGTTGATTCATGCTTTTGGCATTCGTACCGTGAAGATTCACATTGATTCAAGTTAATGATAGATTTTCAAACTTAAAGTGGCCCATTTTTTAAGTCAATAATTAAAGTGTTGGCTTGGAACTAGTCAAAATCAAAAAAAAAAAAAAAATGGAAAAATTTATTGGTTTTTCCAACATTTTCTGTTTTCGGGATAGAATTTGGGTGTGTGTTTTTGTTTCTGCCTGAAGTAAATATTATTTGTTTGCTTTGTAAAATGCAAGTGATTGCAAACAAAACCGAATCAAGAATCGAACAGAAATGGAATAGAAATAAAATAGAAGACGAAATAAACGGTTGTTCAAATTCTTTGTTATTTGATTTCAATAACAGGTGGATGAGCAATGTTCAAATCGATCATTTTTCCTCCTATTTCGAAAATGTTATATTTTTAACAAAAACGTTAATTGGACACGGTGAGATAGAGTTTCTACTCTATATAGAAAAAATACAAGCCAACAAAACACGTCGAGATTGATTTGGTTGATGTTTTTGTTGTTACTCTGTGAGCTATCGTCTAATTTGAATTGAAAGCCATTTTAACTGGTGTGGTGCTGTTCGCCTAGTGACATACGCTCCCGTTGGTATACTTAAGAGTGTCTTTAGTATTGTGTCAAATGTCTTCGTGTCATGTTTTATGACATTTTTTTTTCTCCTGTGTCTCTCTATCTCTGATGATTAAACTCCAAAAGCTGCTGTGGAAGCATACTGTGTATGTTCACTGTTGCAAATGTGCCCATGTACCTGTGTGTCACACACACACACACACCAACACACAAAATACTGGGGCCGGTTTTCATTTTTTTCCCATTTATTTGGAAGATATGGATCGGGGAAAAAAAGGCATAATCAACATCGATTAAATGATCGTGTCGCTTTCAAATGTTTATACATTTTATAACAGCCACATTTATATTGTATTTACGTTCAATTTTTAATTTATGAACCCGTAAAACAAGACACCCGATTCATTAGGTGCTGGCGAATGCGCTGCACATTGGATATTTAATATGGAATATTTCGAACAAAAAAAAAAAACAGAAGAAGTTGGTTGGTTGATGCGATCGTTTATAATTGATTAGGCCGAACAAAAAAAAATCAACATGATGAAAGACGAATTAACAAGAGGCTGATTACATATAAAAAAACCAGAAGATGTGATATCTTTTATTGTGTGTGTTTTTTCCACTTTTCTCTCATCTATTTTCTTGTGTAAATTATCCCCCCCGATTTTAATCGGACAAAGAGATGGTGAGACAAGAAAGATATATAAATAAAAAATTCAACGCGGAAAAAAGATGAGCAACAGACAACAAATGGAAACGACAGACGACGTGAAAATGTCGAATATAACAACAAATTACATCGAAAGCGAAAGAGAGCGAGCGAGACAAAAACACGAAAATCTGTCAAACATCACCTGCTGTGTTTGGGCTATCGAGACACTATAGAGCAGTCGAATGTCGTGCGCAAACACTAACCGAATGGCATCACCAAACGCTTCAAAATCCAGATAAAAATCAGCGTTTGTCTTTTGTGTATCAAAATGTGCTTGAGCTGTGTTGTTTTTTTTGCTTGCTTGATTTTCGCAGCTCTTTATTTATACCTTTATTTCTTGTCTTCGTTTTTTGTGTGTGTGTGTGTGTGTGTGTGTTGGAACTGTGTGAAGCGCAAATACTCGATGCAAACCACTCAAATGGGTGATACATTTGCTTCTCGTTTGAGAATCTTTAACAGGCGATGAAACAAAAATGCCGAAAAATGGTTACAACTAGTCCATAAAAAACTTGCAAAAGGATCATCACAAGTCCTTGATTTATTTGATTGTCGATAGTGTGTGCTCTTTTTATTCTTAAGAAGGTGTAGGATCATCTTTTGGGGAAAAAAAGGTCACTAGAAAGCAGCGACACAATTGAATCAAACAATAACAAAAAACACATGTCCTCTCTGATCAAATTCGATCCGCTGTCAGAAGCCACTTGATCGTACGCTTCGATTATGAGATACACAATCGTAATCGATCTCATTAAAATCATCGTGAAAATTTATGTTTGGTTTGGTGAAACGTACAAAAAAACTCTCACAAGGGTTGAGAGAGAGAGAAAGAGAGGGAGAGAGAGAAGCTGTTGTACGTAACATTTCCGTTCTCACATTCACACCGTATCAATTGGCGGTACCAGTTAAACAAGACAACAGCCTAAACAACCGTTAAAATTGAACAAGGTAAACATGACTTTTTATGGATTTTCCGTATAACAACATGCTCACAATTCAATATGCATCCCATAAATGCCCAACTCTCTGTATTGGCTTTTGTGGTTATTGCCCATCATATTTTTCTCTCGCATCTCGCACTCTCTGCCTCTGTCTCTTATACATATCAATGCAATTTAATAATTGAAGACATTTTATAGCGCCGGACGATATTAATAGCATTGATGCCGCCAGTGTCACAGCCTGGTGTTGGCTTTCATTAAAATCACTAAATGTTTTGAATGTGCTGTGCCTGCACACCATCATTCAATACACTTTCTCTGTTCCCACATTAATTTTTATTTCCATATTCACACAAAACCGTTCGTTTTTTGTTGTTGTTGTTGTTGTTGTTTTGTTATTGGTCTGTTTGTATTATGTTTTGTGTATATCTTTTGTGTTGATTATCAATTCAAACGAATCGAAAGATGATTCCCAAATCATGATCATTTGTGGTGAGCACACGGTAACAACGGCGACAATAACGCTCAAAATATCTGTTAACAAAACGATTCAGTGGGAATATTAAACCACATACGCGCGCAGTCAGACAAAAATGATAATAAATGGAGATGAACCAAGAAAAAAAAAACCAAATGAAAAGAAAGAAAAAAGAAACCATGAAGAAGTTAACGAAAATTGACTGTGTCCAATTTGATAATTTGGAGAGAGAGAGAGAGACAAAGAGAAAAAAAAACTACTAAACCAAAAATCAACATTTAAAAATACAAACAAATTATCTAGAGAAATTTGATTTTATTCAGTCACCAGCGCAAGTTCGTGTTTAACTTGTGATTTTTCGTACCAAATTCGTTCGATATTGATGAAATTAATCGAAACGCAATAATAGTCCGAATATGAACAGTGGAATAAATAACGAAAGAAAAAAACCGATTTTTTTGTCTCTCTCCTTCGTCGGGAACAGGCGTCGATGGAAAGACGCTGAAATATTAGTGAATCGCGCGAGCTCGCGCTCAGTAAATTGTGATACAGAATCCCAATATGCTCATCATGCACGTACCAAAAATCGTTATGTTTCATTTTTCTCACTCTTTCTCTACCTCTCACGCCATTCATTCTACTCATTCCCTTTCCTTTCTCATTCTATGTGTGTCTCTCTCTCTCTCTCTCTCTCTCTCTCTCTCTCTTTCTCTGTGTCTTTTCAAATGAATATAAAACAATACGGGGGAAATCGGTTTTAATGAAAAAACAACAAAAAAAAACAAAAAGAAACAATTTTTAAATTTGTGGCGCCCGACTGACCCATTCCTAACTGCGCTCTCTCGTCGACCGCTGCCATAAATTAATGATAAAACAATACAAGACACATACAACCGCATGCATCTCTATATTATTCACACAGCATCGATAATATCCCATCCAAGAGCGCCTCAGAATATGAAACCGATTGAATGAAAAGGAGACAAGCAACGAAAAAAGAGAAACCAAACAACAACAACAACAACAAGAGAAAATCCAAACGAAAAATCATTTATTACGCGAAGGCAAAAGCATAAGTGTGAGTGTGTATTGGATGTTATTTGAACGATCAACCCGATACCACAATAACTGCAACATTAATGTTGAACCAAATTCACAGCCATTCGAAACAAACAAACACAAAAAAAATATGGAAGAAACTATAAAACATTTTTTAAATGCTAAAATTTCAAGAGAAAAAAAATGGGCATAAATTTGATATCGCTTTTGTTTCATTTATTTGATGTGATTATGTTCGTTAGAAATTCATTTCTCTTAGGCATTTCAGATCGAGTTTTTTTTTTTTAATTCTCCCGTTGATTTCATTCTGAGGTCAAATTCAATTGGACTGATAACATTTTCACCCGAAAAATAACACACACATTTTCAACATTCAACATAAATCATCTATAAAAATCATGAGATGAAAATTATTAATGAAGGGACAATTCATTAGAAACGAACTTTGATTTACTCCTCAATTAATGATTGGCTAATCATTTAAATGAGCACGTCGAAATTTCTCAATTCAAACAGTTTCCGAATGTTCATTTCTAATCAATCAGCGAACAATAAAAAAACAAACAAACCACGAAGCCATTAATTCGTTCCAAAATCTTATTAAATTTTCATTTTAGATTAATCCACACGAACCACCACGAAAGCATAACAATGAATGACATAGAAATGAGCCCATTTTGCACAGAACAGACAGTCACTTACTGTTGATCACGAAGGTGTGTGTGTGTATGTGTGTGTTTGGATTGTGCACTGTCTGCGCCACTTTGAATGCCAAGGCACACGTGCAAAATGCTATTTCTCCACACATTTGGCTAAGCCTCGTCATAGGTTCCGGGCAATTATTTTGTACGAGAATCTGATTCGGATGAAGGCAAAGGAAAAACGAACGAACAAAAAAATCGCATACAAATACACAGCATCAGCCACAGCCGCAGAAAATCCAATAACAAAACTGTTTTGGCATATCTTTTTTTTTTTTTTAATTCCGAATTGAATCGATGAAAAATTATATGCTACAAAACGCATACGTAATAATGTGATGATGGCTTGAGCAACGAGAGGTAGTTAAGAAAAATTAAAAGTTCGTTGTTGGTTTATGAAATTGCCTTGGTGGTCTGGAACCAGCTACGGAATCGACTACTCACTATCACGATGCGCTCTGCTCTTTTTCTTTTCGCTGCTGTTGTTTTTCGGTTTGCTCTGCATTTCCTTCGATAAATATCGTTTCGCTGTGCTGTTTTATGTGTGTGATTTTTTTTGATTCTGTGTGCCGGTTTTGTGTTCGTGTGCTACAATCAATTGGCCGGTTGTTTTGTTGCCAACTATGTTATTATTCACTTTTACTTCTCTTTTTCCTCGTTGTTGTTGTTATTCTCCTCTCAGTTACGTGAAGGAAGCGAAACAATGCCAACAACAAAATAAAACTAATAGACTTATTGAACAACATATTTTATTTCATCGGCTGATTTTCATCGTACTATGCGTTTTAGTTGTTCGAAAATATTTGTTTCTTTATTTCTCTCTCTCATTTTTGTTTGTTGCCATTCCTTTTCGCTTACTCATTATATGGCCGAGCTGTTGTCGACTTGGTCGCCGAGCTGTTGTTGGTTTATTTCTGTTTGTTCAAAAATTTTGAAACGGAATGTATGTCTGCTGCTTTTGTGTGTGTGTGTGTGCAAAAAGACGACAATAAACAGCCAGAGAAAATAGACAGGAAAAAAAACGAAATGAAAAATCATTATCCGGTATTGGGCATTTTTTGATCAAACGAACATTCTCGTCAAGCACCCATCACACACACACAAAAATGCCCAGATGATTGATAGAAATAGTCACTGAATGATTCTTCAAAAAACGGACAACACCAATTCCAAATACAAACAGCACCAACAACAGATAGAGTAAATATTTTGAGGAGGAAAAAATAATTAACAATGAATCAATAAACACATCGATGTATTGGGCAACGCCCGAGAAATTGCTACATATTGGGATAACAACAACAAAAAAAACACACGAAGAAAAATGATTTTCCCTGGGCATATCTTGGTTGTGTGTTCCTCTTTCTGGTTTTCAGATTTCTTCTGTCGTCCCCGTTGTCTACATCTATCATCTCTATCAAGCAAGCACAAATTAATGGAATAAAATGAGCAACTATCACAAATCGATGAGAGAGAGTTTTTTGTTGTTTGTCGTTGGTTTCTTTCTGAAGCTGAGGCTCGCACAATGTCTGCGCCGCTGAAATATGCACCGCGATGCCCACCCATTTCGCTCTCTTGGTGTGTGATTCATAGCTGGATTTCGTGATTCGGCGAGTTCGTGTTCAATGAACATGTTTAATGCAAAATTGAGATTACTTTTAATTACTCATCATAGCATTCGAAAATGTGCGCATTCTATCGAGTTGTCGACATTTAAGAGTGGCCGGCTCTCTATGAGGCCGCGCTCACCGTACCGAATGAAACCAAATAACAACAACAACAAATTAATTTGCTGCGCTTGTTTAAAACGGTATTAAAACAATCATTCCGGTTAAATGAATGCTTACCAATCGATACTCATTTATTAGTCTCCAAAAATATTGAACCAAAAAAAAAAAAAAATGAGAAGACAACAAAACGACGAGATCATTAACAATTTTTATCAATCTATTTACATATTTCAAGATTGATGATTGTCTTCATCGATTCGAATCGCGCCACAGATGAAAAGTGATATGAGAGTGTTTGTAAATTTCATTTGAATTACCCACATTTTGAGCTTTATTGTAATTGAATTTTTGTTCACTTCACAGACGATCAACACATTCCAATCTCAAACAAATCATTCCCCGTTGGCACCACATTTCTCATCACCGGGCACAAGAAACAACAACAACAAACAGACACGTTCTTGAGGAAAGGTAACCAAATCTTTTCCGATTCACATTTAAATTGAATACCATATCAAAGAAATACATGTATAAATTTTGTCAGTGATTTATTTCGATCAGTTGACCGGCAGAACAACAGCAACAAAAACAAAGGCTAAACATTATGAGAACAGAAGCCAGGTCGAGTGCAAGAATCAAACAACAACAACAACAAAAAAACAATGAAGAAAGAACGATCAACGGCTAACGCCAAGCAAGCAGCGCCGCGAGATCAAATCTCATGCAATCACATGACGAACATCTCTTTCTCTCTCTCTCTCTCTCTCTCTCTCTCTCTGTTCACTAACAACATGTTAGCGAGTATTTTTGTGTTATATTTGTGTGTCTTTTCTGTTTTAAATTAAGGCATATATGAATTTAAAGAAAAAAGTATACAGAGGGAAAAAATGCACACCATATCGCAATCACATTTGAAGCATGAAATGAACAGAAAATCCAAAATGCAATTGACGAAGAGTGAGCGAGAGCCGCGTCGAGACGAGAGAGAGACACTTTCAAATATGAAGAATAAATAAAAAAAAAAACAAAAAAAAAACACACACACAAAATCTATATCTATATATGTATAAAGTAACAACAACGGTAAACGAGAACACACAAAAAAAGGAAAGTATACAAATATCGTTGGTTGTCTTGTCTTGTCTCTGCGGGCATCTAAACGATGCATTGTTTTAGAACAGCATGCGGTATGCATGGAGTCAGTGCAGTGGCGCCAAATTACTAACCAATTTTTAATATATATTTCATTTTTGTTCATTCTGCTGGTCGTCCGTCTGCACCGTAGTTGTCGTCGGTTTTTTCGGGATTTTCAGTCTCTTTTCTCTTGCCTCTTTTTTTCCATGGCCTCTTTGCGCTTCTCTCGTTATGTTTTCGACGACGGTCGACAAAACCAGCCGAATATGATGTATATTTTTTCGTTCATTTTTCGTTCGACGATTCGAGCAAGAGAATAGAGAAGAGAGAAGGAGAAGAAACAACAACAACAACAAAAAGCTTGACTCGACCCAAAATATAGAGAGAGATATATGTCCTGTCAGACTAATTTCATATTGAAGACGACATAATATTTAGAAGAGATATTTCTTTCCTGCATTTGAGCGTTTGTCATATTTGAACATCTCTCTGATCGTAAGACATGTTAAATGATCTTTTTTCTGTTCGGTTTCCTAACCGTGTGTACATCGATACTTGACCCTTGAGTTTGGCAAGCGACAGTCTGACGCATACCGTAACACACACTGATGCAAGGAACTACCTCACGGTCAAAGGCAACAGACACGATTCGATGGATGATGGAAATCTCTCCGACAAGTGCAGCTCAAGTATTGGCAATGCACACAGAAATCCAATGAAAAGAAAGAGGTAACAATGAAAACCCAACAACAACCGATGAATAAGAAAGAAAATTGATTCCAAAATTGACTGATGTTACATAATCACGTGCAACTCGAACGATTAGCCAAAGGTTCAGACATTGTGTGTGCGCTCAAATAAAGCTTGACGCCGGTGCAGCACACGATTAATGGAATTTCAATCAAAGTGACGTACCATTTCAATTGCCGTTGTAAAAATTATACATGTTTTTTCATCGCCTTTTTTGTTTTTTTTTTTAAATTTTGAAAACAACCTTCGTTCTTCGACAAAGTGACTGAAATCCACCATCCAAAAAAACATCGCGCGAAATCAACAAAAATGCAAATAAAATGTATCGAGTTGGCAAGATAAAAAAAAAAGTGGTCGAAAGGGTAATAAATATTAACATCGTTTTCGAGAGTACGACAAACGAACAAAAAATTCCCGGCCAAACAGCGACGTTTTGTATCGTCAAAACAGAAGAAGACAAAAAGCAGAGCGTTTATACACATTTTCTGTTTGATTGTCGTTTTGTGGTTCACATGTTCAGCATTTTTATTTTATCGCCTTGGACATTAGCAAAGAACTTCTCTTGTGATCGGGCATTGATCGGCCGCTTTAGCTTTGTTGTTTCCAACATATAAACTTTTTTCTCATTCGAATCGATAGATTTATGGTAAAATGCGGTGGCAGTGATGATGTGAACCAATCGCTCGAGGAAATGTTGATATCGATCAAACAGAGAAAAAAAAATCAAAGCTGGCAAAAGGTCACAAAAGGTAAACTCAAGCGAAAATCAAGAAGTCAAGTCGATATCGCTGGGCGCGCGGGTAACAGCGATAACGCAGGACACAGAAAACCAACCGAAATACAACCCGAAAAAAAAACAAACACTTGAACAAAACGATGAGCAGCACACATAAAGACACATAAAAAACATCATCACAGAAGAGAAAGAAAAAAGAGCAATCGAACAACACATAAATTTCGCATCGGAACAATGTGTGGTAATGTTGACGACAATGGGAAGGTGTGACTTTCTGGCGTCATGAATTACACAAATTGAAAATTGTATTTGGACCCGGGTCGCACAAGCGGGCCGTTGTCTCTCTTTCACATGCTCTGGATTCAAAGGCAGAGAGCAAAAGAAAAACATTGATTTTTATGCGATTGTACACACATTTTGGATCGGCTTTCAACTACCGGACTTGGATATTTTCGTTTCTTTCGTTCTGTTTTTTTTTTCTCTTTCTCTCTCTCTCTCTCTCTCATGTCTCTCTTCTTGAGCAAATCGTTACGAGAGACATACACAAAAAACGCATGACACATTGCAACAACGTAATGTGGAAGCATATATACGGTTTTTTAGAAATATTTTTCTTGTCCCATCGTTTGCCTTTGCACCGAAACTCTTTGTGTTTCACCGACGAAGGCGCCACATAAATGAAACTTGCGATACACGGCTTCTTTCCAAATCTAACCGCTCTGATAAAGCGTGTTTTAAATAAGCACTTAATTCGAGCATTTTATCAGAATACAAATTCTCTACCGTGGGCCCACAGGCATTCTCAATACATCAATTGTATTGCATTGCATAGAACAAACAACAAACACACACAAAGTTCTTCGCATTTACAATAACCGAAAAAGCGCCGGCATTTTTCTGCACGCGTTAATTTGCAGTGAGTAATGATTTCGTGCTCGAATCAAAGATTATGTCACTCGTGCTCTCGAAATTTCGAGAGCAATTGTCGAGTTTGAAATGTTATCCGTTTCCCATGCCAATCCCCGTGAATACGAAAACGAAAGAGAGAGAGAGAGAGAGAGAGAGAGAGAGAGAGAGAGAGAGAGAGAGAACCAAACAAACAAAAAAATAACACACAACCAATAATTTATGGGTTAAGAGAAAGGTGGAAAATGAAGAGCAAAAATCCGAAATTGTTTATTATTTTTGTAAATATTTATGGCGCCCGTAATGGTGTTTTTCTTTTGGCCCTTTTGTTTCTTTAGGCCGAATCTTTCATTTCGTGTTCTATTCGAACATGTTGAGTGATTTTTTTTGACGACTTAAATGGCGGCTAATAGTCGAAAAATGTTCTCGCAATCAAAATAATTTCTAATGATAAATGATGATTCGAAAAGGGACGAAAAAAAAAATGATCAAAACCTCAAGCACACCAATTGAATCAAACATTCATCCATTAATTCCTTACGGATTAATCTGGCCAAATCCAGACTGCAATTCAATAGTCATTTAACTTAAATGCGATGGTTGAATGGGTAAATGCCACAGTGAATGCAGTAGCAAATCCAGAGGTTATTTGAAACATTGTATTCTTGAGACATGAACATTGAACAACAAATGTAATCAACAAAAAAAAAAGATGTGTTAAATGGTTCGACAAAGTTCACAAAAATTAAATCAAGCTCACACCTCTCTGGGGTTCTCTATTGAGTATTAATTAGAGCATGGCGCCCCCCCTCGAAAAATTCCGTCTCATATGAAAATTGGCACCCACACATACAAAAAACAACGACACACGAATCAAATACAACAATCATTCTGTTTGAATAGTGTTTCGTTGTGTTTTATTTGATGATTTGAACATTTGATGGGAATTAAAGTACAATACACATCTCAAAGTGATATTTTCCACACATTTTTTTGTCGATTAACCACATTCAATATTTACTATTCACAACGGAAAATAGCGAAACAGACGGAGAACAATCATCAAAGAAATTCAACGATCATGATCCTTTTTCGTCTTTGTCTGTCCATTTTTTTTGAGCTCGAATCTGAAGAACCTGTCTTGTTTGCCCATGTAAACTGCTCTCTTTCTCTCTCTCCCTCTCTTCCTCATTTAACACATGAACTTTTCGGTTCGATGTGTACTAAATAAATATTTACATTAAGATGCCGAAAACCGAAACGCATGTTGGCCTTAGAAGCGCACAGATTTTAGCACCGTGACTACAATCAATCAGCGCAACGGCAGTAGATGAAATGTTTTATTTGGCTGGAAAAGATTGGTAGATGAGCCGATTTACTGAACAGCAACAACAACATCCATGTTGCCGCATCAGTGTTATCAGTTTTTGTTGAATATTTGTCGAACCGTATTTTTTGTTTGTCATTTGGCATCTTTGTCGTGCGCAATGTCGACCGAAATCGACTGTCGACAGCCGTCAAAATGATGAATATAATTGATGCACTTTCAATTGGGATGGTCTCTTGAAATCGTCAAACATCATCATTATCATCTCTGTCTGTTTGCATGAAAACATCTTAAATTTCCCGTACACAAAATCAATGGCTTAAATTACATATCCAAAAACCCGTACCATTTCAGGAACAGAAAGCTGCAATGTCAAGTGGTCTTTAGCTCATTGTATTTTGTTTACTCAACCAAACCCCCACAGAACAAATCAAACAACAACAAAAATAATGAAAAATAAGAAAATTGAGTTGTTTGAAAATTCGGCATAGCTGCCAATTTAATTGGAGTTACACAAAAACAGAAATAACTCATCAATGTGACGAAACAAGAAAGGAGAAAAAAACAAGAGACGGAACAGAAAAAAACAACAACCAAACAAATCGAAGTCAGAACTTAAAAAAACAATTCGATACATTGAAAATGTGGAGATAAAAAGAGAAATGGAAAAAAACCAAACGAAAAAAAAAAACTGACCGCATCGAATGGAATTCAATTTTTGCTCCTTGTTAAGTACAGAACTGTTGAGAGCTCAAGACAGATCAATCAAAATGCAGACGATCGGACGGAGGTAACAATTTTCATGTCAAATTTTCATTGCTTTTTTCTCGTATAATTTTCATGCTCATCTACTAATTTAACCGCCTCCTTTTCCAACCGGGCAAACTGATATGAGATACCCAAACGAATCGATGCACACACCACAATTCTCTCGATTTGTTTTGGGCGAAACGATCAATGTTGAAAATTGTTATTATTACATAAATGGGTAATTAAAACTTACCGTCCACTTTTTGTGATGATCATTTCGTTGCCAATCTCATGGAATTGTTGCCATAATTCGATGTTTTGCAATGTTGCATTCACATCAGGCAAACCAAATCGAGGTGGTAGTTGGACGTGTCGTGACATCGCCAACATATTTGGATATGGATCTGATGAAATGGAGAAATGAATTAGTTGTTATTTTATAATTAAATCAGTGAAATGAGATGGATTCGGTTGTATAGTGTCTAATTGAATGTTATTGTTGATCCATTAACATACAATATCACTTTGAATATCTCATAGTTGATGTTATTTGACTTTATTTTTTTTAATGAAAATCCTCAATTTGATCGCTCTTGTTAAATATTAAACCAAAAATTTCGAAACACTTTAAACTATCACAAGAAACGATGAGTATTTTAATGTATGCACTTGCATTCGGAGCCGTGAGACCATCCATCGGATGGTGCAATGTGGGCATTTGTGCTTAATTGTAAGTGCACTTTTACCATGGTAAAAGCCTAAAGAATCACTAACAATGAAGTTCAGTGCAATTTGATTGTGTTTTTATTTTTGTAATTCAAAAGCTATTAAATTGTTCAAGTGCAAGAAATAGAACTTAAAAGAAGTTAATAAGTATGATATGTTTGTTTTAGATTCGAGAATGAGAATGAGAATTTCTTCATTGAAATTGAAAATTACAATCGAGAAAATAAAGTCAAATAACAATAAAAAAGCACAACGGATAATGAAATGTCCAAAATGATTCTAATTTATGACTTTATGTGCTGATGGGCTGACTAGCACTATGGATCTTATCGTGTAAATGCTGTCCCCAAGCTCCAGTGTCAATGAATTAGACGATTTTAATAGTGGTCGATTAAAAACAACACCATTTTGATTCGTCGGCATTCAAAATAGTTTTGTTTCATTAAACTTCCAAAACTACTCTTTATAAATAGACAATTGATTGAGTGATCAACATACCTGGCAAGCGTTGTAACATTTGCTGACGGTAAATCTCCTGAGCGATGTGATGATGTAAACGTAAATCCACTAAATCATTCATTTTTTTTCCACAAGAAAAAGTTAATTTCACAAGAAAATGTTAATTTCACAAGCAAAAATGTATTTCACAAGAAAAAATGTATTTCGTAAGAAAAAATTAATTTCGCAAGAAAGAATTAATTTCACAAGAAAGAATTAATTTCACAAGAAAAAATCAATTGCGCTAAAAACACAAAAACCGATTTCAAGGCACTCGAAGACAAAATTCTAAAAACGTGTTGATCGTGCGACGTAAAATCGTAAACTGGTGTTGAGTCGTTGGCGTAGGTTTCAGTTTGATTCGTTGCTGGTGTCGATCGTCGTTTTCGAAAAATACGGTTGAAAGAGGAATGTACGATACGAAAGGAAATGAACGATCGACGGAGGCGAATGTGAATGTGTGTGCGTGAGAGAGGATAGTCTAGAGTCTCAAGCTTCAAGTGGCTTGGTGTCTGTTTTGAGTATAAGTATAGCGCCATCGTTTGTCGCCTATGAAATAAACACTGTTGCTGCTCATTTTCTACACTGAAAACGTGCAAAACACATAACACACAGCACAAAAAATTCGTTTTGGGCCTCTCTCATCAGGCCCATTGTGCTGTACACACATCTCGTATGTCTTCGATATTTTTGTGAGTTTTGCTTTTGGTTGTTCCTTCTTGGCATTGACACAGCAAATCGCTCAACGAAGAGAAAAAGGGCCAATTTTTTTGTTGTTGCTGTTGTTGTATGTGTCGGTTTTCTTCAGTTTCACTCGAAAATAACACTCGAAAATGTGTTACACACAAGTGTAAAGCCTTTTTCACATAGCCTGCATATGTGTGTGCTTTGTGATACAGACATTCAATAAGCATGGTGTGATTGGTGGACCACCAAATATGTTGGTGTGTCGAACCAACAGACACACTACAGCTTTTGAATAGCCATACAAATCGAAGCTCCGCCTCTTCAATTTTTTTGTTTTTTATTCGATTTTCACTCATTGCAAACGCGATGGCGTTCGCTACTTTTTTTTCAATTTTTTTTCTTTATTTTAACAACATGGAAAAACTGCTGCTGATTCGTACGTATGCTTTTCCTTTCGTATTTATGTTTTTATTCGTTGTTTCGTGTTTTCTTTTGTTTTTTTTCTCTCTCTCTTCTTTTGCGTGTATTCTATTGAATCTCCACTTGAAATCCAATCAAGCGCTTCTAAAGTAGGAGTTAAATCGAAATTAACACACGAACCGTGACTTTTATATTTAAATAAGCGTCGAATTTTTACTCGCATTGATACAATAACATTAAATTGATAAAGTAATTAATTATTTTGACCGTGGCCACACGTAACACACATTACCAGTTGCCCCCGATTCGTGAATTCGTCGACGGCACCGAACCAAATAAATCGTGTGCGATCATTTGTTTTATTCAAATTACACCGTATTTACTCTTTAGCACGTTTCTACTAAACGATTAAACTGTATTTTCACGGTCCTAATGCCTAATGCCTAATGAAATCTATGCGCTTTACACCTGTTCAAATATCGTGTAAAACGCTTTAATTCGTCTTCTTGTGTATCCATCACAAAGAAAACCGAGAAAAAATGTGGACCCAATTATAGACTGATTGATTTCGTTACGCAAATTTTACTATCAAACCATTCATCAATCAGACCTTTTAAGTTTGTATAAATCAAATCTTTCCATGAAATTAATAGTTGGTAATTTATAGAGATTGATTTCACTTTGAAACCTATTTCTCAACATAGTTTAGATTTGTGGTAATGCAAATCATCGATTAAAGCGCTATTAATTATTAATAAACATAGGAAATTGTTGAGATTTTTTTTTATATTGAAGTAATATTTATCAGCTTTCGGAACAACAATTCTTCTTTTTCTCACTGAAAATTTGTTTTGAAAAAAAAATGGCTTAGATTGAGAGAAAAAAACTTACTTGCTTAAAAACAATCTGAACAATTATACCCGGTGGTGTTTTATTATACGTTTAATTCAAAGTCCTTTTCTTACTAACCAGCAAATGATTTAAATTAGTGATAATTTATTCCAATTTAGTTCAATTGATTGACATTTCTTTGAAAATACTTTCTCGTCACAAAATTCAAGAGTTTTTAACTGACGCTCAATTGTTTCTTGAAATCTTTTTTTTTTGGTCTCAAAAACGTCTGAGCGTCTTTTGATATTGCAAAAAAGAAAACCTAGTTTTATTCAGTTTTTAATGGAATTAAATTTGTTTATGAAATAAGGTGGAATTAAATTTCGTAGCCATGGTGCATGTTCTTGTCCTTTAGTATCCTAAAAACAGTCATTTTCCCATAGTTTTGGATATTCCAAACCTACATAGGAAAACCTCAATACCATTCAAATGGTGCAAAATTTGTGAATTTCTATGGAAACAATGTGACCAGGTGAGCTCACATCTGGTGAGCAGTAAAATTCTGATAAATTAGTCAAACTGAGGATTGTGCATATATAGTATACTTGTTGACTGAACTTGGTCAGGAACTTGCACCCTGAAATGGTGCCAGAAAATATAATGTTACCTTGTATCGAGGGGATATTTATTTATTCAGTTTTAATGTCTACTTAGAACAACCGACAGTCACTTGGGCAAAGAGTAGATAGTTAACAATATCCCTCTTTAAAACCAATATTTTTTATATAATAAGTTCAAATTCAACTAATGAAATACTGAAAGCTAATGGAACAAATTGAAATTCTATTGACAACGCATGATAGAAAATTATGCACAAATCAAAAAGCGTCAAATTGTCAACCTATTGGTTTCATTACATATTCATTAGAATATAATTTGTTTCAATGTTTGTCATTATTTTTCACTAACTTCTATTACTGATAGGATATTATGAAGGATTTCTTATTCCCCATGCTATGTATATTCAACAGATTTACTGTGAACTTTGTAAGTTGATGACGATAAAAACATATTTTCCGAACAAGCCGAATCAAAAGCTCGATATTTACCCAAAAATCGGGTTTCCATTTCAATCTTTTCAACTTTGCTGTATTTAAACATTTTAAATATCAAATTAATTACACAATTTTGAATTTTGTTTAAACTATGGAATGGCTTTAGTTTTCAGACTCTTCTACTGTTAACCTCTTCAGTTTTTTCATAGACTGTTCTATAACATTTATTAGTATAAAAAGTGCATAAAAGCATGAATAAAGTTGATGTAGCTAATTTCTGCTATGTTTTGCTAGTCTCAAGTTTTGCCCTTAGTGAGAAAGCCTCCCCAATATAAGAACACTTTCAAAAGCTGGAGATTAGTGTCTAAAGTTGAAAGATTTTTCTCTTTTGCTGCAAAAGTTTTGCATAAACAAATGTGATTTTATAATATATTCCAAAAGAAAAAAAATTAGCGGATGAATCTGAATTTCGTTGAGAAAAATGGCCTTCAATAATACTGAATCATTATCAAATATCAAGCAAAATATATAAATAATTCTAGCAAAAATTGTTTGAAGTAACTAGCACTTTTGCTATCATGCTCATAATCAATTTTCCGTGTACAAATCTTGAACGAATTAGTCACTTTTGCATATAGAATTGATAATAACATGTTTCAAAGCAACATGTGAGGCCAAGATGTCGGCAAAATGCTGATATTGGAGATATTTCATATTTGACAAAACAATTGACTTAATGGGTTCTATTGATAATTGTTGAAAAAAAAACAAAAAACCAAAATTCCGACAAAAATTTATGACTAGCAGGTTGAATATGATAAACATTAGCAAACAGAGGAACCAAAAGGAAAAAAAAATCAAGTAGTCATTTGGCATTTGTGATAATGTCTTTTTTTTGTCCGAATTTCCGCATTTTCCCTTTCAAAAATGCATTGGTAAAAATTGAAGAAAATTCGAAAAACGAATGACTAATTAATGTAAGTTGTCCGCCAAAAACATTACCCAAAAAGATAACTAGAAATTAGACAGTAGTTGAAGGGAAAAAACACACACACACACTCTATTGTTTATTTATGGTGTGTACTGATTTCATGGCGTACATTTCATTGGTAAATACACCAATGAATGTTTTGTGTTTGATTTTTTTTTCGGGAACTTAGGTCAGTTCGGTAAACGTCATTGGCATATATATATCGGTTGCTGATAAACGATTAACAAGGTTTTGAATTTGGTTGTTTGCTTTGTGTGGGCTTCAAATTATAGTCCATTCCATTGATAATAAATAAAAGCTTTATTAGTCTCCTTTCATATGCATGGACATTTTCTCGTCTATATCTATATGTGTGTATTTCGACTCCCAGAAATTCGACAATCGCCCGAATGGCTCACCTGATAATATTATGAGAACTTTTGAGAAAATGTTACCTTGTCGATTTCACCTGAGAGTAGAGAGAATGAAAAACAAAAATGAATCAATGCGCCAGAACGATCATTGAAATTTTCATTTTATTGCCGTATAAATATTTGATTGAGGCCAAAATGTGATGACAATAATATGAACGGCCACATCTCATTCCCATCGATAAATCAGACTGGTTAGGATTACCAGCCACCATAATATAAACCTGTTATTAGGAGAAATTATGACAACAAAATCGAATGTAAAATCGATGTGGCGTTTTTCGTCTGCATTGATTTATACGATCGAATAATCGCTTTTCCCTTTTTTCTTTCCCTCTAAATTGCCTATTCAATCCGGCTCAACATACTTGGTGCGGCGGGCAATCAAGAGGGAAAAAAGGGCCTAATTTTATTTTGTCAGTATTGCAAAGGATCAAATCAATCCGAGAAAAAAAAACACAATACTTCTGTGTGATCTGCCCAACGTCACTTAATATGTACGACGTGATAGTTTTGTTCGATTGCTTGCCGTTTTCAATCAGGAGAAACAGAGAAATGAACATTTAAAACAAAAGAAAAGAAATAAAAATGAAAGAAAAAGAAAAAGAAAAAACATAAATACAATAACCAGAGCCAATAAAGTGAAATGCAAGAAACACGAATAAACTAACACTACCAAAAAATCTCGATCGCCGTGTGTATACATTTTTGTTGTATTACATATGATTTGGCTCGTTATAATATTGTAAATGCGAGGCGCCAGTACCATCCGCACATAAAATATTATTGCTGTTTTACCTTAATACTGGTTACATTTTCATTCTTCGTTGTATTCTTTTGAAATGGTGTGTGTGTTGTTTTTTTTTTTAGTCTATTTTTCGTTCTCTTTTCGGTGTTCCGTTTATCGGTGGTTAAGTTTATGTTATTGGTTTTCGATTCCGTTCCGTTGGTTTTTTGTTGTGCTGCTGCTGCTGCTTCGTTTCGTTTATTTTTTGAAATATGGACTTTACATTCCGATCCTTATCACAACAGCAGACTGTGAATAAAAGATAGTCCGACATGAGTTTTGGTACCATTTCGTGATCGTTTTTGTTTCTTCTTCTTCTTCTTTTCTGGATTGTGTGTGTTTTGTTGTTGTTTTGTTCTTTATTTTTTCCACTTGCCTTTTGTTTTTGATATGCACTTGACTTTCGCATACATTTTACTTGATTATATTAAACCGTTTGTTTTAAGCTTATTGTTCTGGGTATTGCGTGCCTGATTTTTTTTTTAACATTTAATAAACAAGCAAATCAAAGCACATGCATTTTTTAACGGTGCCACACAGCTCACCACAAACGATATGTGCATTTAATCATTTGCACAATTAATATCATGTTTAATTTCCAAAAAAAAACAACAATTCGTAAATTAGCGGAAAAATAATTTCCTAATTGTTTTGGTTTTTTTTTTGTTATGTTTCATTCAACATATGGGATCTAAGAATAGAATTGTTGTGTGCATGAAAATGCGATGAAGTGAAGATCAAACAGCCAAATGATTTGTGATTTTTTACTTGGGTTTGTCGTTTCTGCTTTTGAAATAGCAACCGTTCTCTTTTTTCAGGCCGGAAATGACAAATCTATGTGTTGAAGGAATGACGGGATTCGTTCTTCTATTGGACAAACATCGAAAGAAAATATTCATGCCAACAGAAATTGACACCATTTTATTTAAAAGATTTGTAATTTAAACAACATTGTCGATTGGTTACGACGGTTTTTTGTTTGGTGTGTGTATCTAGTTTTTCTGTGTCTAGAAAACAGAAGAAAGACAGACAACAAGAAAGCCACTTATTGGTCAGCCAAAAAGGAAATCTACTTGAAGTTAAAACATGGTTTTGATTAAGGCACAAACACTGTGTAATGCACGTGCTTAACAGTCAAGATAACGAAAATGAAACATTAAATGTGTAACTTCTTCATAGTTGAATCGGTTTTATTTACGAAGTTTTTCGATACCCAAAAAAAATCCAATATTGTTAAGGTAAAATCGACTACTTTTCCTCTTGGTTTCGGGACAAAAAAAAAGGTCACAGAAGAAGCATATCGATTTATTTATTTTAATCAATTTTAAGATTTTCAATTCTGATCCCAAGACAGTTTACCGAATTTGGAACACACAGAAGCTAACTGCTTCGATTTTGTGGTTTCTAAAGTCTGGAGCCAACAATCTGAAACAGTTCCATGAACATCTGTATTGTTTTATATTAATAAATAAATGAATCTGAAATGAAGAAAGTTAATGACGCTCAAATTCACCATGAGAAACAAATTTATGAAATTGGGAGAGAAAATACACACACTCACATAACCACAACACCAGAGAAATCCAGCTTTTAATTTGATTTCATCTTTAGTATTCTTTTGTTAATATCAAATTAATATTTCTTTAAAATAAACGTGTAAAAAAATTAATTCATTAAAAATCATTTAAATTGGCAAAACAAGCTGAAACAAGTTGAAAAAAAACAAATAACACAACTGATTCCGAAACACTTCCAAATCAGAAATTCTCACACTTAATTTTGTTTTGTTTTGGCGACCCGGATCAAATGAATCGAAAACGATTTAGTGAATAATGAATTTTCATGTATGTTTTTTATCTATCTGTTCATCACCTCATTTAATATAGAAAACCTACGATATTTATTTTAAGAAGATGATATTTAGAGAAGATGATGTGGTCAATAAATAAACAGACGACACAAAAAGAAATGTTTTAAGTTATTTGAAAAATTCACGTCACACACTGTGACATTTGCCAACTTTCCATATGAAATGAATATATGAATGTGCTTTTGCTCATAGAAGTTGAGTATTGAAGTCATTCGGGAGAGAGAAAAAAAAAACAAAAACGATCTGAGTCGAAATTCATTTCGAACAAAATAATCGCAGCCAATTAAAAAATTATATGCGTTTTTTTCTCGTTTTCAATAAACAAGGAAATCTCCAGTTTTATAACTTAAATAAAGTTTAAGAACAATTTCAATGCCCAAGGTGAAAACAAAAAAATATTATGAATAAGGTGCCAAATGCGTCATTGTAAATTTCTCTCGTAATAAATTCTGCATGGATTTGAATGTATCTCATAAAATTATGGTCAATTTACTTAAAAGCTGAGATTGGCAAGCAAAAAATCGAGAGAGAAAAAAAGCGGTGAACAAGAGTGTGTGAGAGAGAGCGAAAGAAACATAAAATGGCAATGGGTTAACTCCTTTCATCCCAGGCTGATAACAAAGAGAAGTCTAAATTGCTTGAGACAAATTAATGATCAACTTCTTTGGCCATAAATTGTTCGAGTTAATGATTGCGACTGGAATGAATGTTGCATATATGCAAATGTGAACGGATAATGTCTGATAGATGTGTGTTGGCGTTTAAAAAGTCATCACGGTAACACCTTTGGTTTGTCTTTTGTTTTTGTAGTTCACACATGCTAATAAAAGCACTAGTCGATTTTGTGTGATTTTATTGAAAAGACAGAGAGAAAGAGAATCATCTCTCTGATGATGAAAGAGAAACACCGATTCGATCGATATTTCGGTTGTAATGTAAACAACCTGACTTGAAACTCGTTTAGTGTGATTTTTAGTGTATATTCAAATGGAGAGTAAATAAAATCGGTTAAAAAGTGAGAATACGAGCATGAGAAACAAGCCAAAGGATAGAAATGAAAAGGTCAATATTAATCCTGAAGTGAGCATTTCGAGCCGAAATCAGAAGCAATGAACAGAACGATGAAACACACAACAACAACAAAAAAACACCTATCAAACAACAACACAGTGAAGCCAAAGAGAGCGCTAAAGCCATCAAATGCTGATGATATGCGCTGATATCAATATATTTTTTGGGTGGTTTCATTTTATCAATCGATGGCTTTTAGTGAAAAGAGAGCGGGCGGCCAGGACCAAATTTGGTTACACACGAAGAGTGTGTTCAATTTAAATGAATGGTAGAACAGTTTCGAATTTGTTGAGTCAATTTAACTCATCGCACTCCATGGCATAATAAATGCCCTCCTCCCCCAAAAAAAAGTGCAATCCACATATACGCAAAAGGAATAAATCCATTTAAAACGTCGAGAATCTCCTCTGATGATACCGCTTTTGTTTTCTTATCACTATCTCCCTTCTTTTTTTAAATGTTTCTCTTTTGTGTGTTTGTGTGTATCGAACTACAACCTAAAATAGATTCGATCGTTGGCTGCTTCATAGTCTTTTGAACATTTTTGAAAGTTCCGCTTTCAACATTTATCTATACACCGAGATTGAGTATTTATTTAATGAATGCACAAAAACGCAACAGTCTTACTACTACAACAAATCAATTGGTAGCGACGAATTGTGTGCGAAAGAGAGCGAGAGAAAAAAAACAACAGAAGGAAAACGAGAATTGAACAGAGAAAAGATACAAGAGGCACGACGAAAGGGAGAGAGAAGAAAAATCGAATCAGACGTGAATGCAGTGATTAGTCTAACCAGGTTACACAGCTACTCTAACTACGCACAAATGAGCACTTTTCATTTTGGTGGTCTTGTTCTCAACTAACAACTGTTTCTATTACGCAGCCACACCGATCACTTGGCAGCATCCTTTTATATCAATTAGAGTCATTGATAATTCTAGCCCAATCAGTTTCGGTATCGTTTACTCCTGTCAATCTTCAGAAGGATGTGTGTGTGTGCGATAAGCGAAAACTAGAAAATAGAAAATCATCTCACAACAAAGTCTCAAGCAATTGTCGAAAAAAAATTAAGTGAATTTTTGGTCGATTGACACAAAAAAAAAATCAAACGAAAACAATTTTCTCATGAAATGTGTGCGCACAAGACGATGGAATAGCAACAAAAAAAACACAAAATGCTCAAGCTGATGGAATGAGCAAAGGATCCGTCAAGTAGCAAATATGGAACATAGCCGAACGAGATAAACTCGTTCTCATAATGCTTACGGGCTCAAGTATTTGGCGAAGCTGTCTCTTTTTCAGATCACGACCTGAACGCGTAAAAAGCTTTTCTCACGTTTTTTTTTCTCTTCTTTCAGTTGTTTTTTTGTTGTTGTTGTTGTTCAGATACACTTCAAGCATCTAAGCCATCGAACGAGAATTACAAGTGCATTTTCAATTAGACGATAAGAATGTTTGTTGATTTTTTTTTTACAAAGCGGTAGGAAAACGTACGTGTTCACAGTTGCACATGTCTTTATTTCAGTACAATATCCAATCGGATTTTTGAGGCATTGAACTTGAAACAGTTTCTAAGTTTCGTTAGCTATAATGTTGGTTATGTTTTCAACAGGTGGCGCTGTGGGTAGGAACTAGACCAAAGAAACTTCAACCAAATTGGTGTATGCAATAAATTATTTATTCATGTGAATTAAACATATTTTTGCATTAAAAATTAAATTGCAGCTGCATTTACAATAGCGATTGATTCAGAAGTTTTAGCTAAAAAAAAAACCTCAATCCCGGGTGATACGTCGCAAAAACTGGTGGTGACTTCAACATTCACCACACTTAGTCTTTGTTGTTGAACTAAACATAAACTTCACAATAATTCTTGACGAAGAGAGAAAGAAGAAAAGAAAAAAAAAACAAAACAAAAAGTATTTGAGCTGTCAAAATCCAAATTGAAGATGCTCAAATACAAACTAGTAGTGAGCAAGAGATGTGATCACAATACAACCATAAAAATCAAAGTGGAAACAAGAAGATAGAGATGCAATTGACCGCCGTCATCAAAGGATTCAGTAAATGTGATTTGTGTGCATGTGTGTGCTAAACCATTTGTTAATTTATCAAGGCATTAATCGGCATTAAATCAACAAAAATAAATGTGATAAAATCCAAAAACAGAAACACTTATTGCCATGATAGAGAAATGGTGCAAATCTCGTATTTACTAATACGAATGTGTGACAAAACCATATGAAAACAACGAGTGTACAGTTATAAATTTTTGTTTTCTTTTTTAGTATTACCTTATTTTTAAATGTTGTTTTGTCATGTCATTCATAAACCAATAGACACAGACAAAGGCGATATTCATTTGTTTTGTTTGTTTGATTTTTTTTCTTCAACGAAGTGTTTCTGTTTTTAAACTATTTGTTTGGTCGCATCGTGCAGTTTCCGTTTTTCGTACATTTTCAATTACACAACAATTAAAAATTGTCTTAATTTAGTAATTTATCAAGCATGTTCAATACAAGTGAATCGCAAAAAATTAGCTTTTTGGATAAAACAAAAGCAGCACGAGAAGAACGAGCGTTAGAAAAGAAACGTGACAATGCCATCATTGTGATACAATCGTGGATTCGTGGTTGGCTAACGCGCATCAAATACGAACGACAAATTCTGTAAGTGTTTTGTAGTTTTGCCCAAACATTTCCTCCCGCATCGTTTATAAGAATATTAGTGCTTTTTTTTTCTTTTATTAAAATGTTGGTTTTCATCATGGTTTTGAAACATATTAAAACATGAAATGAACATATTACAGAGCGGAATTGGACAGTATATTGCCATCGGCCAGTAAAGAGGCAACAAATGCTGAGATTGAGCTAAAATCATGTACCGACGTGTATTATGCATCCAGCCGATTTTTATCGTTATTCAAAGAAAAATCAACGGCATACAGCGAACGCTTGGAATATTTATGTCGTTATTTGTTGTCATCATTGGAATCGGAAAATCCAAAGCTCAGCTATATTGGTGTAGCCCTGAATAAAGACCTAAGCATCGCTTGGATACGTCACATAAAACTGTTGCTATACAAATGTTGTGTGTGTATGGAAAAACTGAAGCCCGGTAATTAATGCGGTCGTCAATGTCGCATTGCTTCTTTTTGTTTCACTCACTCTTTCTCGTTTTTCATGCAATTCATTAAATATGACAAAAACTTTATTATTAGACACGCATTCGGACAGTTTGACACTGGCCTTGTATTTGCATACATTAGTTTCATTTACATCGCCAAACACATGGGCATTGTTGAAAGTGAAAAGTTTGACGGCTCTCAAGCCAGGCATGGCACAGCTGTGTAGCAATGTACTTGGTGCACTTGTTCAAAAAGGATTTTTCATTACATTACGGGTAAGTATATGCATGACAAATGATGACACATTTTCTGTTTGAAATATTTCGAAACCAATTTTTTTTGTTTATTTTTTTCTGTGATATTTTCAGCAAATATTGTTGAAAGGAACCAGTCGAACGAATATCACTCTAAAGCCGATCTCATTCAAAGCTGTACTCTCGCTATCAACACGACCGCTGATATCGGGCAATTTTACCGAAAATTTAATGTCCATGTTTTTGGTGCACATTTTATCAACGCCTGCCTTAATTTATCAAATTGAATCCAATGTAGCCGATTCACTGCAAATATTCCATACGCATTCGATTTTAGATCGAAGCCTTGATTTATTGGAAAAAGAACAAAATATGAAAATTATCACAAATAGCATGAAAGGAACACAATCATTAGCTTTACTTGCCAATTTAATTCATTTATTCCATTTAGAGCCTATTGAAACGGCAACGAAATTTGGATTTCCAACATTTACGGTGCGTTCAGTTCATGTTCTCTATCTCTCTCTCTCACTTTCTCTCTTTTGACCAAATCGATGATTGTACTCTTAACTAATACGATAAAATGTTTAAATTTCAGTTTGTATGTATGAAATTATTACAAAGTATTCCACATTCAGTGGGCCCAAAGGGTGGCACATTCTCGCAATGGCATGAACTGTTAGGATGGTTTTCACCTAGTCCAGATGCACCACTCAATGAAAATTTATCACTGATTAAAAAACAACTCTATCTATTATGGGGCCATCGAACAGTGAAAATACTTTTGGGTAAGACATTTTTCACTTTCGAAGTCTCTCCATTCAATCGAAATACTGAATAATCAATTCACAATTGACATTTAACATTTAGGTGATAATTTAAAAGAGTTAACGATGGGCTATGAGAAAATTGAATACACATTACCACAACAGGGCTCTGGTAATTTACTTAAACGAGCCTTAGAACGAACATCATCGAAATCAACGCAAAACAAAACAAGCAAACCGTGGCGCAAATTAGGTTCCACTGAAATATCAAAAGTTGCAATTGTTTGCTCCATGTATCATGCGGCATTGCAAACATTATCACAATTGAAATTGGATATATTATCTGGTCTTTGCTACAACGATACATTGTTACACGATCTTTTTATACTGATTGCATCGTTAGGACAAAATTGTGGCCTGAAATCATTCTTAGAACTATTATCAATGTCATCAACCACTTATCCACCGCCACTGTTGATGTTACTATTATTTTGTGATTTGATGACACATTATGTAACGTGAGTTTATTTAAATGGATTCGGTTAACACATTGTGTGCTCGTTTGAAAACGTGCCGCCCCGTTTTAATAATAAATTGAATGGGATTTAATAAATTTATTCCTTTTAATAAAATTGCAGTATTTTGGACGACATCGAAATGTATGAACAACAAACACCATTTGAATTGGTCGATTATATTGCACTGTCAAGCTTTTTAAATAATTTTTTGTACAAAGCAATCCAAGAAAATGTATTCGGTAAATTGGCACATCACACACACACACACACACACATGAAATCCATTTAACTGGAACACTCAACTAAATTTTATTAAATTTTCTTGTTTATTTCTCTTTACAGATTTAAAAGTGATCAGTTCAACGCCATTATTTATATCAATGCATACATTACTGTTGTGCTTGTATCGACGTGATTGTCGTCGTCAATTTGCGCCAAAAAATCATTGGCTCATCTATGATATTCGCCCGTCCAATTTTCTGGCCGATTTGGAAAAGGGCAAAAAACATACACAAGTACTTTTATCGAAAATGCCACATATTATACCGCATGAAGATCGTGTAAAACTCTTTCGCAAATATGTGCACAACGAAAAAGCCGTACTTGGTTTAACCGAATCAGCATGCGCATCACCAAGTTCGGCTCTCATTACAATACACCGTGATCGTATCGTTGAGGATGGTTATCGTCAATTGGCAATGCTACCACCGCATGCGCTGAAAGGTGTGATTCGTGTTCGTTTTATTAATCAACAAGGTTTAGATGAGGCGGGCATCGATCAAGATGGTGTATTCAAGGAATTTTTAGAAGAAACCATCAAACGTGTCTTTGATCCATCATTAAATCTATTTAAAACGACCAACGATCAACGTTTATATCCATCGCCAACATCACAGCTCCAAGACAATCATTTACAATTGTTCGAATTTGTCGGACGTATGCTGGGCAAAGCGGTTTATGAAGGTATCGTTGTTGATGTACCATTTGCAATGTTTTTCTTATCACAATTGCTCGGACAAACGCAACAAGCTTTATACAGTTGCATGGATGAACTGCCATCATTAGATAAAGAACTTTATCGCAGTTTAACATTTATTAAACACTATCAGGTAAGCGTGTGCATCATTAGCGCATTCATATTAAACCATTTTAACATTTTAATCGGTATTTCTGAAGGGGGACGTTGCCGAATTAGATCTCACATTTTCAGTGGACGAAGATCAAATGGGAAAAATTGTAACACATGAACTACATTCAGGTGGCAGAGCGAGACCGGTCACAAATGATAACAAGTACAATTTTATCTTCCTTTTATATTCCTATTCCCTTCCAAGCATTCGATTCAAACGGATTTTGTTTGTTTGTTTTCTTTTTAGAATTAATTACATTCATTACATGGCATATTTTCGGATGCACACACAAATTCGCGATCAGACTGCGGCTTTCATCCGAGGATTCCGAAGCATTGTCAATTTGGATTGGTTGTCATTATTTTCAACGCCAGAGGTAATCCACTTTTGAATTTAACAAAACATTTCCATTTTTGTTTTGTTTTTTAATTTGATTCGCCAAAAAAATACAATTTCCAATTTGTTTCATTTTGGGCAGTTGCAACGATTGATATCAGGTGATACAGCACCATTGGATCTCAAAGATCTTCGAAAGCATACACAATACTACGGTGGATTTCATGATTCACATCGTGTTGTTGGCTGGCTATGGGACATTCTATCCCGTGACTTTACCGAAGAAGAACGAAAATTATTTCTTAAAGTATGTTGTTGTTTTGTGTGTGTTGATTAATTTCCCTTGTTTGGGCATCGCATTTTAAAAATATTAATTTTCAAATATTTGTGTAAAAATATTTACGTTTTTTTATTTTCTTTGTTACAGTTTGTAACGAGCTGTTCAAAACCGCCACTTTTGGGTTTTGCACACTTGGAACCACCATTTTCAATTCGATGTGTTGAGGTTGGTGATGATGAAGACACTGGTGATACAATTGGCAGTGTAATCCGTGGTTTTTTTACCATACGTAAAAAAGACCCGTTGAATCGTTTGCCAACATCATCAACATGCTTTAATTTACTAAAATTGCCAAACTATCAGAAGAAAAGTACACTGCGTGACAAGCTGAGATATGCCGTTTCAAGTAACACCGGTTTTGAATTGTCTTAAGATGAACAGCGCAACAACAACAACAACAGTATATACATAAATGTATATATATAATAGCAACAAACGGGTACGCCAATGCAATTATTCATTCATGTGAGACGAGAGCATCTTCAACACTTTGAATCCAAAGATATTTACAAAAACAAACACACACACACACGAAGATGAGGGGAGAAAAAAAACTGTAACAACAATTATAACAAACAGAAACATTTAATGAAAAATCATGGATTAGTTGTTTGAAAAAAAAACGTTTTAATTTAATGTATCAAATAAGCTTTTGAAATATTTATGAAACTTTATTGTAAACGAAAGAAACAAACAGAACAAAAATTGTGTAAAGAGAAAAAAAATCAGTGGTAGAAAGAAGAATTGAATTGAAAATGAGAATGTACTGTAAATATAGTAATTCAATTGTAGTATTTGGTGTTCGCATTGGCGGCCATTAATTTGGAAATTTGTCAAACATCTAAACAAAAAATTTCTTCACGTTGAAAGAAAATTTTCTATGACTATATAAAATGAATTGTTTCATCTTGTTTTTTTTTTCACACACACATAAAATGGACATTTTCAATCTATATAATATTGACCATTTGAAATGTGAAGAGAAAAAAATGTAGATTTGTTTTGCTTAAAACATTCGTATTTAGTTTTGTAATGTTTAAATTGCTGTGGCAAAAAAAAAGAAAACAAAAAATTCATTGGTGTTACAGACTTGTAAATCATCATCCAAAATGAAAAATGATGTTTTGTTGATTTTTGTTTCATACATTTTTTTCCGTTTGAAAAATTGTCAATTTAATTTATCCACCCGTAAATACTGCTTTAAATATAATGTTATTTCAAAACAAAATGAAAACAACAACAACAAAAAAAATGTCCTAATTTAAATGTTAAAAATCCAGTTTTGTCAAAGCAACATGCACACAGCTGACAGTAGTTAGGGCTTGAAATACAAAATGAGAAAAATGGAAAAAATGAGAAAAAAAACATATAATAACTGTGATAGCATCCACTCAACAATAAATATGATAAAGATAAATCCTGAACAAAAAAATTGCTGTAATTAGCACTTAATTCTAGCTATTACTCATTGGTTTTCGTGAAAGGCGTGAAGTTTGAAAGAAAAAAGAACGACGTTTAGGCAGTCTTTGTGCCGAATTTTTTGAGCCGACTCGTTCGCAAACCTAATCATATTTATTTGAAGCGGTGACAAAGCCAACAACAACAAAACACAAACACACAAATTCTCGCATGCAAACATTAAAACTGTTATTGATTCAACCGCAGCATGGGTTTAGGTGTACAGGTTCGTTGCAAATAATTCGCATCACCTTCTTTAGACCAAAAAGAAAAGACAACAACAAAAAAAACGCGATTCAATTGTCTACTTCTTGCGGCCGTGTGCGTCTTTTTTTTTCTTGTGGTCGTTCTCTGGTGTGTCAGTTTTCGCTTCTCGCTCACCGTTTGAACAGCGACATATTTCTGGTTGATGAAGGCCACGCCAATTTTTCAATGTAAGTGTTTCGTTTAGCAGCTGTTTTTTTTTTAAAGCATGAAATATACAAGCACCAAAGAAGCACTCGCGGCTGCTGTGTCAGCTCTCAAATACGATTGTATTCCATCAAATATGCAGCCCAACGAATGAAACGGGCCACCAAAAACCGATACAACAACAAAATCGTTCGAAGCGGTTTAACGATACACACAAACATAGACGGACATACGCGCGTGCACACACATACACACGTGCGGGTACATTTGGCACAGCGCTGGTCGACCAGTTTATGTGTATGAAACATACCAAAGCATTGTACAGGGAATACGGCATTAAAATGCCGTATCGTTCACATCGCTGGCTTCAGAGAAGAAGTAGAGGAAGAAGAAGAAGAAGAAGGAGAAAAAAAACCACGCATCCAAATGAGCAGGAACAAACTGAATACACACATTCGGTTATTTCGTTTGGCATGTCGCATCGACCAGTATGAGCAACTCTTAACAAAATTTCGGCTTATATTTACAAAATGAATACAATGAATTTAAAGTCAAAGCCATAAAATGAACATCTAAACAATACGAAAATCTAAATCTATTAAATTCACCACAATTGAACGAAGTAAAATGACGAAAATTCCAGTTTCATTTTGGGTATAAATTTTGTTGAGAGTTTTGACTTTTGAGAGTATTGGCTGATGTAGCGAGGCCTAAACGCACACACATACACACTCACACTTTCACACACACACACAAACACACTTAAAAACACAACTAAGCACACGATCTCACACCTAATCTATGTTCGTATACACACAAAACAAGCACACATACACAACAGCTACACGGTGCAGCTACACCATACCAACAAATACAATAGCAGCAGCAGCACCGAGCACAACTGCCGCCGCAATAAACGCACAGCTAACAACACATAGAATATTCTCCGATTTAGTCTTTAACAGAGTGTCGTCGAATTGTGTTGTACATGCGTCGCGTTTCACGTCTCAACCGAAGAAAATTTTGAAGAGAAAAAAATAGAGAGAGAGAGAGCAAGAGTATTAACAACAACAACAACAAAAAAAAAGAGTTTTTCAAACTGAAATTTTTATCTTTATCTATTTTTGTGCTTTTTTTGTGTGTTGTGAGACATCCAATTTATTCACACATTTGCTGAACATGGCAAATAAGACAACGAAAAAACATTGACGTAAACTAATAGAATTCGTAGAAACAGAAAAGCACAGCACAGCACAGAAGATTAAAATAAAAGAGAAAAAAAAGGGAAACAAAAATCGAATTTGGACGGGATTGCAACATATAGACAAGAGACGAGAAACAGTAGTCTCTATTATATTTTTGTTTGTTTCCAATTTCATATCAAACGAAGTTATTGAAAAGTGCATTTTTATAACCGATACCAAAATTCACATCGTGTAATCGAACAGTCCTTTTTTGCAACGGCAGTGTTTTTGTGTATTGCATATAAAAACAAAACAACAGCAACAACAACAGAAAAAAAAACATTCCTTCGGAAATCAACCACGAACTATATTGTGTTCAATTATCGAAAACGAACAAATTTTGTTATCTTGCACGCGGTGTGATTACATTTTGTTTTTGGGAGCCCCATAAAATTTACATTTTTTTATGCTATCTTTGTCCAAACAGAAAAAAAACTAATAATAATTAAAATATGCAAAATAGAATCAGCTGAATTTCGAAATTCGGTAGAGAAAAGTTGAAAAGTTGTTTGCAGTGTATTAATTTCAGTGGAAAAGTGGATGGATTCGATTGAATAATAAGGCGAAACAGAAGTAAGTAAACGACATATTGTGTGCTCGGTAGTTAAACGTCAAAACTGGCTATGGATATTGAATTAAATTGTATCCGTGTTTGTAAGATGTATGAAGAGAAGAGTATTTAAGAAGAAGAAGCAAAAAAAAAATACACACACACAAACACGCGCACACATGCCCAAAAAAAACACCAAAAACGTGAATGAAACAAATGTAACGAAACGGCAATTGAATTGCGCATTGTTTAGACAAAATGAAACGGCAAAAAAAAGAGAATATAATTCAAGTAAAATAAAAAAAGGCATGAAGCACAACAGCAACGTGAGCGTTGCAAGGGAAAAGACTTAAGAAAATGTCATTTTTGTACAAGTTGGACTGAATGAATAGGAAACTTGCACATTGTATGTGTTTACTTCCAAAGACGGTGTATGGATTTGATGTTATTTTTATTCATTGACAAAATGAATGAACTCAAGCCGAAAATGCCAATTCCTATGCGGTTCAAATGATTTAGATACATAAGAGCTAGCATAAGAGCATCTAGTTATTCGACTATTGATTATTGGTTTCAGTTTGTTTTCTTTTTTTTTATTTTGATTTGAAATCATCATTGGCAAATCGGCAAAAACATAGTCACACACACACACACTCACACACCATCATACTTTATTCACACTAAAACCCCCAAAAAAAGTTTGTCAGTCAGCAATTTCGGTGCTACTGTCTAGTTTCGGTCAAAACTGATACACAAGCAAATAGTTTGGGTGCTATCTTATGCTTATTTTTTCTCACATGGAACGGAAATGAATTTGTCTGCGCCACAAAATTGAATTGATGCGATTGTAATAAATGAGCTTGCCTTTACCACACTGTGATGCGGTTTTATCGATGACGGTTCAGTCAAATATTCAGATAGTTAACGATATGTGACGTTTTCTTTCAAATGTTCACAACCAAATACACAAAAAAAAGTCTAATGTCATAAAAAGAGCTCTTTTAGTAGATGGGAAAAAATCGCAACACACCAATAGAGTGTGTAAATAACAAAAAAAAAACACACACACACAAAATAGCAAGCAAGCAAGGCAACATTGGCTTAACCCTGCCATATAATACGCTCCACACGTACGATATTATTACCACCACAGCCACAGGCCAATACAATGTAGTCGACTCGATTTTTTTAGTAAGTTCATTCTCCTAAGTCATTAACACATCGCGCAAATAAATGTGTTGATGATGCGAACGAAAGCATAAAGAACCCAGTATGAATGGGAACGAAATATTTAAAAAATCTGAAACACCAAAAAAAATACACAGTGCGGTGTGTGTGCGCGCACATATGAAAACAAAGGAGAGAAAGAAAGAAACAGAAACAACGAAATAAAAGAAGAAAAAAAACCAGGCACAACAACGGCGTAAAACAACAGCCACAGCACCAACAATAACAACAACAACAACAATTCAACTTACAAAAATGCAATACAATCAACGAAACGACATACCGCATTTGATACATTGCATACAGATATAGATATACAAAATAAAATTGAAAAAAAAACGGCAGATAGTGGCTATGTATATATATGCTTATTAGCAATTTATACAAAAACGGGCAAAATAGCACCAATCGTGTATACATGTCTGTATATTGCCGAATCATGGAGCTCACAGTTAGTCATTTGGCACGGCGGTGTGATACGAATCTCATATCATACGAGCGACCGTGTGCACTGTGCCGATCTTTTTTATTAGGCAAATCAATTTTTCTGTTTGTTCGGTGTGTGTGTGTGTGTGTGTGTATTCGATTTGTGCCGTTGTTTTTGGGTTCCACTTTCAACTGTGATGTTGCCGCGGCCATAGATCACCCCGGTTTCGAAATTCCATAATAAAATGTGGTGCATTCTGAACCTGATCAGAGTTTGATAATAAAGAGTTGAAAATTCGAAAAGCCAATTGAAAGCAAACAACAACAACAAACAAGCAAACCAACTCGACCAGCCAATAACTCAATTGGATTTCAATAGTGGTTTTGAAGATATTGTTATTAATTTATTTGCAATGCAAACAGAGGACCAAAATTGCCAAAAATACATCAACACATGTACAAGCATAAACAGGAACAGCTTATGTACATGTCCCTCTCTTTCGGTGTAGGTGTGTGTGTGTGTGCTGTAAAATCGAACTATTGGAAAAGTGCGTCATGGCAAAATAGCAAAGGCGCAGCACGGAGCGCATTTGACTCTCTGGATCTCCAGCCAATTCAAGCCATTTTCAAATCTGAGTGCTGTAAACATTGGCCAAGGAATTTGATACGTGTGTACAAAGTATATATGTTGTATCTTTTCACGATATTTCTTCTTTTTCTTTTCCCTTCACATATGTATGGCTGCAATCAATCACATCCAATGAGTCATTTACATCTTTATTGTTTATGGTTCAAGAGCTCGAGTTATGATGTAGAATCAGTTTTTTTTTTGTTATTCTTCTGTTTCTTATTTTATTCATTATTATTATTATGTGTTTTTATCTTGCTCTTGGTCATGTTCTCTCTCATTTTCTCTCACGTTCGTGAATGTGTGTGTGTGTGTGTTTTTTTTTTGTTTCACGTTTGCATATTTATTTACTTGTTTAATTTTTGTTACGACGAAAGCCCATGGCTTCCATTGGAAATTCTGAAAATGTACAACACATTCAATTCCGGTTATTGTTTTTACTCAGATATGTGTAAAGAGCGAGAGATATTCTTTTGTGCCATGTGGGTTTGTGTGTGTGAGTGAGCGCGCGCGTTTATGTTTCCTTTTATATTCTCAGCATGAATTACATTCGAAATAACGTGAAGAATGTGTTATATTTGGTTGGGCTTTTGTTTACGTATGCATTCGTGTGCTCTCTTATGGTGCACACAACCCGAATAAAAATCAATCGCTTGTCATCTCAAGAAAACGATTTGGCTCTTCCCATCACAATGTAATTTATTTTCGTTTATTTTCAAGTGCCACACACAAACTGTCGAAATGTTTGAAATCGACAAATATCGACTAACAAAAAAAAAACAGCAAACCAAAGAAGATCGAATGAGAATCAGAGAGATTGAGAGAGAGAAAACTAACCAGAACGAAGCGAAACACATGCGTTTCCTTGGTTCAATTTTCGATTTTCCGAAGCAGTCATGATGGTTTTCTTCCAATCCATTTCATAGCGATGATGATATTTCTAATATTCCGTAGACAGATTGAATATTAAATTTCTGTTCGGTATGTCTCATTGGATTAGTCAATTGGCAACAAAACGGTGATGGCTCATTTTTTGTTGTCGTCTTTTTGAATTTTGTGACTCTCATCTTCAGCAAAGTGAGAGTTTTGTGAGAGTTGATCGATTTGAGATTCAATCCGGAAAATTGCCACTTGGAAAAATGTGACTTTTTAACACCGAGAGTCGTGTCACTATGACGTAATTCTAGAATGGTAGTCAATCATAAATCTATCTTGCCACGTTGATGCAACGTACGTTGAAGCCTTTCACGACACAAAATGCCAACAGGAAATTTTCTATCTAACCCAATTATCCGATACGTTTTGGCTCTTGCCGATTGGCTTCAACATATTTTTGCACCAAGTAGACATCTTGGCTTTAACCATTCTGACTCTCTAGTCAAACTGTCCATCGATAAGTTTTTGGTATGGGTCGTGAAATCAACCATCAATTCTGCCGGTTAAGACTGCCGGGAAAAATATGCAAACAGACCAGACAATTTAACCAGCCAGTCCAAATTGCATTATTAATTTCGATTTATGGCCGGGCATTTGAGCAAATGCCAATGTGATAACCGACTGCAACTGCATTTAACGCATCACTTGGATGTGTTCAGAGTTTTCAAATGTTTTCAATTTTTAAAAACCGTTTTTCACCATTTTCGGTGGATGCAGCTGCATCGATGAACACATTTACATCTACATGTGTGTTTGTGAGTAGAAACTCCTGTTCAAACATCATCGGCAATGATTTATTATTTATACCAGAAATGTGAAGGAAATGAAGAAGAAGAAGAAGAAGAGCACAGCAGATAGATTCGTTTCGACGGAATAACCAAACTTTTTCCATTTGGTTGATGCACTTTTTGTGGTAAAGTAATGATTGTCAATGACGAAATGGCAGAGACTTAATATTCTCTTGTGGGCCACGGGCAGAGTCAAAGAGAACAAATGTGGATGAAAAACGAATAGAGAGAGAGAGAGACGAATCAACGTGTGTGCCGCACACCAATTTCCGCCGCGCTACCATCTCAAAATCTAAAAACTTTGCTTCAATTTTAGATATGGATATGGATATAAATTTATTTAGTTATTTGGTTGCATGGTTCAAAGACCTCTCAGCTGTGTATGTTACACAGTTGGTATGTTTGTTGTAGCTATTGCTGCTGCTGCTGCTAATGTTGTGTTGTTGTTGTCTTTGTCGTTGTCATTACTCGTTACTGCTATGGATATTTTTGCGGCTGGTACCATCCAGCCGTCGTGTGCATAGTGGTGTTATTGTGCTCTGTGCTCTCTCTATTCAAGTACTCGGTGTGTTTAATCTATCTGCCGTTTTTAGTAAACGCTCACCCAGTCTCAATGTGTTCTCTTTCTCTGTGCCTGTGCCTGTGCCTGTGTGTGTGTGTGCACTATGTACGTGCATGTTTCATGTGAAGATTCACTCCCCCTATTTGAAACGAAATAGAAAACTCATTTCGGTATAAAATTACCCTCGTACACATACAATTTCGAGCGCGGTGAGTATTCTAAAAGTACACACGACAACAGGCAACAGTGCAATACAAAATCTACCGAGCGGGGCATATTGAGCGTACAAATTCAAGGAATATACAATGGAACTGCCATGCAATCGCGAGCAAACGTAGCAGCAGCAGCAGAAGCAACAAACACCAATCGGGGTACATGCACGGTTAATGCATATACATTTCGATTTCGATAAACGACACATCGTCTTCTCTTCACGGCAAATCGACATCGACAAATATGCCCGTGTTTCTCTCTTCCATTCTCTATCTCTATCCTTCTATTCGCCTCAAACTGATTAATGTTCCCATCGAAAATTGAAAAGAATGAACGCATTGAAACATCGTCTCTGGTTCTCCATCTCTCTCTCGCGCTCTCTTTCTCATTATATGTTTATCGCATTTCAAACAGTAACAACAGTAACCAAAACAACAACAACTAAAAAATTTATTACAAACGCCGTTTCTAATTTGACTTGAGATTTCAACATTTTTATTCATTTGGTGGTGCGGATCACCGTTTTGTATGTGTGTGTGTGTGTGTGCGTGTGATGGTGTGAGTGAGTGTTGAATTGTCTTTTGCAGCTCCCTACGCATACCGATTACTTCACATTTTTCATTAATTTATTGATTTGTATGTTCAAAAGGAAATTACATCAAAAAAAGTAAACAAAATGAATTACTTCTGCCGCTTTTTGAATGCGTTGAATGAAAAATTACGAATAATTTAGCGGTTTTTTTTCTATATTATATATTTATTTCCAATTTTTCGTTGTTGTTTTCGTTGTTTCATTTCTTCTCTCGTTCGTTGTTATTTTGCTTTTGAAATGAGGAATCTATTAACACGTTTTCGTGTTTCTTTTATTTTTTTTTCTGTTTCCCGTAGTCTATAAACTAGTTTTATCGAAATGCGGCAAGCAGTAGTAGCTCAGTGATGTGTGCTGTGCACTTAGACACACTAACAACAACAACAAAAAAATCCCGAACGAAAAAAAAAAAGAAAGAAAAAATGTTATGAATGTAGAGTATGTTTGTCAAAGGTTATTAAACAGTTCAGTTGCTACTGTGCTGCGTGCATGAAGCTGCCGTTTGCATGCGCTGTACGATGAGAGAAAGAGAGAGACATTTCCCAATGAGAGCATAACCAATCATTTTCAGCCACCACAAAGTCGCTTAACATTCATTCCAAAATAATGAATGAATGGAAACATAAAAAGTAAAAAGAGAGAGAGAGAGAGAGAGAGAGAGAGAGAGCGAATACGAAATTATAGTGTACAACAAGCAGCAGTTAGCCTATGAGTTCATATTAGTTTAATTGAAATTATGCGGAACATTCAGTTTTTCTTTTTAAATGCAATCCAATTAAAAGATCAAACAAAATATGTTGAAAAGGCTATGTCAATTGTGCGTTGAATGTGTGTAAAAGCTAATAGATAGCCAATTTCGATGACAATAACGATGACGACGATGACGACATTTCGATTGCAACCCACACTCTCTATCTCTCTCTCAGCCGACAACATTCTTTTCAATTAGATCGGGGGGAGAGTGTGTAATTTGGTTTAACTACGAAAATCACCAATCAATATATGACTAATTTACTTTAAAAATATTACCCGATTCATAGCTCAATTTCTTCGATATTTACTGTTTCTTTTGCTCACATTCTATAGTGTTTTTGATTTGTGTCTTTTCTCTCGTTTATTTTCAGAGATTTTTTTTTGTGTTGAAATACGATCGAAGGCAAATTGAGACTTGCTGGCAAGGTTTTTTTTACCCAGTGAATAAAATATACACACAACAAAGTACGAAGAATCCATACAAAAAGTATTAGCGCGAAGCAAAGAAACAACAACAGCAACAACAACAAAACTATGCAACAGCACACATCAGTAATAAGATCGGTATTGTGAGAATACATTTTTTGACTTGAATAACAGTTGAGCGTACATACACTACACACGCCAAATCAGAACAGGCACACAGCACATATTCAATAGTTTTATGCGCGAAATAAAGAAGAAGAAGCAAAAGAAGAAAAAAACACACACACAACCCGCTCGACGAAACGATACTTAAACAACAAAGAAATTCGAAAGAGTCAGAGAAGAAAAAGCAACGAGCTGCAGTGCAGAAACAAACAACAACAACAAAAATCGCAAACGAAAGGCAGAACGAATGCGCTGCGCAAAGGAACTGGCGACAACACATGATTGTGATTAATTTGATTTCGTTTATATTTGCACGACGATTAATAATTCGTTGTTGTTATTTTTTCGTGCAAGCCGTTGCAGCAACAAAAAACCCTTTGTGAAAATAATTTAACCGAATAAAAAAAAAAAAACAAATCACCGAAGCAACAAAACGCAAACGAAACAGGAACAAAAAACAACACACATAAGAGGTAAACAAGAATTCCGTTTACTGAAACTAATATAACACGTAATTAACTATGTGCTGACGGAGCTTGAATCATTTAACCGTTTTGCTGGATAAAAATAACCGAATTCACAAACGAATCAAAACGTTTTTTCTTTTTTCCGTTTGTTGGTTTGTGTCGAGTGTATTCAACAATATACACACATTCTCAAAAGGAATCTCATCCAAAGTGAACAGTTTAAAACACACTCAAAGCACACTAAATACTACATTTGATCCAGAATCGAATTTATGATATTGTTAGAAACACGGTGGCACACACTTTAATGAATATCACTATCAATACAATTGACTGATCGCAAATTGCATACAATCATAACAAGATTGCATCGTTTGCATTTGTTTTTTGCAACAAACACAAAATTTTAAAACAAAATTACATTTGTTCCAGGCCAGACAACGTGCGAATTTCCAGTAACCGTTCAACCAGGAAAACGTTCCATCATCTGTTGTGCATAAAAAAAATGCCAAAAAATCAGTGAACGTAAATACGAATGTCAAAAATTTGTTGCGTTTTTTTTTCTCCGCGCTTGCATACAAATGAAATTTATAAAGACATCGTTGAAGAGAAACAAAAAAACAAGCAGCAATTGAATCAGCAGCAGCAACAGCAACAGCAACAGCAGCAGCAGCAATATCAACAACGCAAATGATACAAGCCAAGCGTACGGTTGCTACACCAGTTGACAAACGTGAACCATCTAATTAAAAAGAGAAAACAAAATCGTCGACACAAAGTTAAAGACACAAGACACACACAAAGAGAGAGAGACTCATACAAGTAAGCAAACATAAGCAAAATAGAGAGAGAAAGAGAGAAAAAGCGGAAATCGTAGCTAAAAGTAAACGTTAAAGCTTTATCGTTTTATACATATATGCATATATATTGAATCATTTTTTTTGCTGAAATTTATTGGTTTTCATTGGAAACATCATTTGCTATATGAATCGATAAGAATTTGGCTGAAAAATTTGTAATACGAGAATTAACAACGAGACGCAACGGTCACAAAAGCAAACAAGCGAACGAACGAACACACACAACCAAGAAATAAGAAACTTTCGTTCCGCTTAACAAAAAGTCAAAGCCATCAATTTTCTGTGCAAAAACTCGTTGCGTAAAAGTTTGCATGTGTTTTGTCACACATCAGGCGTAGCAACCCCAATAACAATAACAACAACAACAACAACAACAAAAGCTGTGTAGAAATCGTTAAGCTACGCAACAAACACGTTGTCGACTGCGTTTAATTAACTGCTGTTCGAGTGAATTAATTGTCCAAAGACCCGAAGCAAACGGCAAGTTAGATCGTCTCAACACAGAAGATTTGCAAGAAGATTGTAATTTACCAATACAAGACATTTGCCCGGTGGTGGGCAAAATAGCAACACAGCAAAACAAAACAAATAAAAAGAAAACCCCGGTCGTTCATTGAGTGTATGGAAAAAATCTAATGGCGGCCGTCAGTGGGCCAGCTCGCCAATCCAGAGTATCAATGAGCGTTTCAATGTCAATTGTCCAAGGTGGTGCTGCCGCTCAACAGGGTGCTATACTTGCAGCAGCCGCTCCATACTATCAGCCAGCCGTTTCACAAGATGTTGTTCCAGATCGGCCGATTGGCTACGGTGCATTCGGTGTTGTATGGTAAGTTCAGTTGTTTTTTTTTTTTTTTGCACATTTACTTTTTATTCTTATTGCTGTTTTTTGATAAATCTTTGGAAAATTTAAATTTGTATTCGATGAGTGGTCGCCTCATCAACACATGATTTCTCTGCAACATTTTATCATTTTAAATGGTCTATGTGTGAATCTGCTTTTGATTTTCACTCTGTCGCTGTTTTTAATCGAATATACATAGGGAATACCATACAAAAAAAACGGTTTTAGAGGTTGATTTGCGTACGGATAATTAATCCGCTTACAAACAAAATGAAGAGAATAGCATTTTAGCCGGCTTTTCATGTTTTCCCATTTAAATGTCGCATACAATGTTTGCCAGTGTGAGATTCTGTGCTACTAAGCAAAAAAACGGAATTGCACCATTCAGCCCATTGAATCGGTTTATCTGTTTAAATTTTGGAAAACCAAAAAAAAAAATAACATCAACAGAATCATTGCGAAAATCTGATATGTTGATGTAAAAACTCCATTTTGTGTGTTTGTGTGTGTGCATCAAATGTCTACACCAGCAGTGTGCAGGACACATTTATTATTCAGAATTCAGACGGAACGCACACACACACAACAACAACAAAAATGGTGAAGCCAAATGTAGATTGTCGACAGACAAATATTGAAAAGTGGACGGTTTACGGTTGAAATGAATAAACAAATAAATAAATAAATACGAAACAAACAAATGGTTACCTTCAATTTCAAGCACTGAATTCTCTCATTCTCGCTTTATCTATTCAGGTAGAGATTGAGAGAGATCGGCATTTTTTTGGTTGTTGTCTCCACATCTCATCATTTTTATGTTATGTGCAAAAACAAAGTGTTTGAGCTTCAACACGCAAGAGCAAGTCAAAGGAATTGAAACTTTTAACATATTCCTATTCAAATGAAAGTTGACATAAAATGACATTTTGGACACTCATAAAAAGGAACAAACTGTATTACCATTCAGAGGAGCACAAAACGGTAGAAATGAAGGGACCAAAAAAAGCAGAACATATACGAAATATTTCAGTTTCAATTGGTAAATTATATTTGTGTTCAATGCATAGTGTTTTGGTGCAGAACATAATCCGCTTTGGTTTTTCTTTTATTTTGCATCTTTTTTTACTTGAAAAACTATTTGGGATTTGCGTTGAAAAATGAATTTTTCACGTTAAACATGAGGTTTGAACACTCTTGTTCTCTCTTGTTCTCGGTCTGCAGTCTTGGGCTCAATACATTTTATTCTTCTCTCATATTATTTTCGGTATTTATTTTCAAACAATGTGTTACCACGAGAGTGAGCCTCAGACGATAATAAACATATAATCAAATGAAAATAAAAAAAAAAAAATAAAAAGAATATAATTGTGAATAGAAATGAAAAGAAATCGAAAGAAAATGAAATAGAAATGTTTGAAAATGGCTTCAGTTACTGCTCCATCGGATGTTCTATAAATGCAGGCATACAACAAATTCTTCGATTTTTTTTGTTGTGTTTCGTTATATTTTCAAACAACAAACACATGCAAGAAGAAAACAAAAATATGTTGAAGCTGGAGAAACGAACAAAAAATAAAAACCGAAAATAAAATTCACTTCAATAACATTGACACGGCCTACTCTTGTTTATCGAATAAGCCTAGAACATGTGTGTGTGTGCAAATGCATTCAGCGTTACTTCCCCGGGGCCCAAAATGAAATGGCAACGAGAAAAGATCGGCACCGAACTGTGTGTGCATGTGAGAATAAACGGTAAAAAAACGGGCAACGACAACCGATGCTAACAAAAAGCATTTTCGTGGCACAATCGAAGGGTAGAAATATAATGGTCCGTGGTTCAAATCAACACCAATATCAGATGCAAGGGAACAACAAATTCAGAGAAAACCATACATACAACACACAAACACAGAGAGCGAGCGAAAGAAATAGTCTGTCGCATACAATTGAAAACGAGAAAACTCATTTTATGGGGGCTGCACCGAAGCCGCTTTATATGTATATGCATTTCAAAAGAAAAATATTTCTCGCTTTTTTTTCGAAAACGGAATTCAGTTTTTGCTGTTGTGTGGTGTTGCCACTCACAAATCGGTTTCGTTTCTCGTGTGTGTGTGTTTTTGTGTGTTTTTTTCCTCAATCCTGTATGTGAATCGCTGAATGCTTTTCAGGATCTCGAAAAAAATATATATAGGGAATAGAGAAAAAACAACCAAAGTCGGCAATCATTATCGTTGAATATCCACTTACACCGGGATACAAACGATTTTACAGAATTGTTTGATTGAAGAATATATGCAGTGAGCGTTTCGCCCTTATTCACGCGTTTTGGTTATGCTCTTTTGCAAAACTATTGATTTGCAAAGCAAAAGGAACAGAGAAAGAGAAGAGAGAGAGAGAGAGAGAGAGAGAGAGCGAGAGAAACACACCAAAATTAAATGATAGAAAAAGAAGAAACGCTGCGAATTGCTCGAATCTTGTGCACATTGTAGTTTGCATGTATCGTACACAGTACACGGCACACACACACACACACACACACACATACATACACACTCACACAGAGACATTATTTTTCATTAAACTGAAGTGAGAGTGGCATCCACTCGATTTCCAAGAATATACCACCATTGAAAAGTAAAATATGCTTGTGAAATATGGTTTGAAGTGAAAAACGAAACGGACTGCCTCTCCACCGCAGAAACAAGAACCAATTCCGCTTCTGATGAATGGTAAATGCGATGCGTTTGTATCGCCGTTTTATGCACCTCGATGATGGCAAGATATTGGATGTGGATATCAAATGGACGATAAACCGTTACACATTGGCTGGAAACTTATGGCCGCATCAAGCTAAAATTTGCCAAACATGAGGCATTTGACCGATGAAGAACCACTCATGTCCTTAATATATCACGCTGATTTTGTGTTGAAAATAAATTTTGAATAGAAATCGAGAGCAAGATCAAGAGGGCCAATGCGAGAGAGAGAGAGAGAGAGGGGGCGATAGAAAGAGAGGGGAAAAAGGCGGCTGTGCATGAAACAAACATTATGAATAGAGAGAATCAAAATAGTAGACGGTTTTGCCAGATGATAGTCAAGATTGTCGATTAATCATCGATTTAGATTTCAATCTGAATGCAGACGGTCTTTTATGGCAATGAAAATGCTTGAGCCCCATAGCCTTGTACAGGCTCATTTGCTCTCTCAATCTTGGATTCTCTTCAATTGTTATTCACTTTTTCTTGCGTCTCTTCCCATCATGCCATAGTCAATATGCCTTTTTGTTGTTGTTGTTGTTGTTGTTGTTCTTTGAATGCTTTCGACCTGAGAAAATGAACATTTGGAAGGATTTCAAATCAAAACTATATACATCCGTTTTCAGATGGATTTTTTGTTGTTGTTGTTATTTGTGTCGCTCTTACATTCCTTCAATTTTGATTCAACTTTGCGTTGCCTTGTTCAACATGTTTCAATATTTTTTTCATCCGTTTGAAAATGAACACAAAAAAAAATGATTGAAATAAAAAGTGCGGCCATGGGCAACACAAGATGCTCCAACCTTTGAATGAGACAAATTCAATTTATATATATCGACAAGGTGAAAGATATTGAAGAATGCTATTCAATAATAATCGTTGTTCGACAAGTGAGAGCCACATCACGTTGACACATCTCCAGTAGACAAAAACAACAACAACGCAGGTAGAATACCTCTCCTCTTTCGCTCGAATGTAATAGATGATGCGGGGGCATCGAAACGAACGACGCATATTTGCTTACAATTGATTGTTTTCTACTTGAAAACCCATTTCAAAGAATGTAAATCTTTATTTAGAGTTTTCAGCAAAAAGAGAAGAGCAATAAAAAGCATGACATAGAAATACGTCTATGCAATTAATTGCAAATATTATGCTTTACGAGAATAGAATTGGATACGAATCACCTTGATGGTGCAATGATTATTATTATTTACTTGAATTGTATTCTAAATTCAATGATTTGAGTGAAGTGATTTTTTGTTTCTATCCATCGAATTGGCATACATTCTCCGAATCTTTGTCTGTTATAAACAAGGGTATTTCCAATACCATTAAGTAGTCATTACAATTTCAAACAAATCGATGATCAATTTCATCAAATGTTCAACCGTTGCTATGAGGAACAAAGGTCAAAATCCAAAATGCCCAGCAATTCAAATTTAAATAGCTGTTTATACCATTTGACAAGCAATTGTTTGAGCTTATCAAATTCAAGTATTTATTTAATAAATGAGAAGTCATAGTTGAAACGCTGACAAACAATAAAAAGAAAGCGAACCATTGCTCATCACTAGGCTCATCTACCGTATACATACAAATCACAACCGTTCGCTGTGTCGAATTGATACATTGCAAAATAGATATTTTCCAAACGGAAATTTGAACAGAGAGAGGGCGAGAGAGAGAGAAAGAGAGAGAGAGCCCGAGAGAGACAGAGGAAAAAAGCGCAAAGCAATTGTGCATAAATTGCTCGCATTTTCACGCAGAGCAAACGATTTCGTTGATCCCATTAAAAACGCGTCGAATTGCTCGGATGGCACTTCTGCTATGGAAAAATGATTTTCCATTTCTATCAAAACAGTGAATTGCTAAATTATAAACTCATATTCAGTTTGGGTGACGATAGACAACAAGTCACAGTAGTCAAATCATTATTCAATGCTGCAAAGGATGAACATCGTCGAATGTCGATCCCTTTTTGCATCGAACATTTAAAATTTAAATGATTCCTCTGAATTGTGCACGCCAAACACACTCACACACACACACACGCAACTTACATGATTACACCAGCCAGTGTTATTGGTTTCATTCAGGGCAAAAATAGTCTAAATCCTTGATGGAAACATCAACATGAATTTTATTCATGCTCGTTGCCTTTGTTTCGAATGAAAACCATTGAAAATTTTATTAAACGATTTGCACATGTCTCTGTCTCTGTCACTCTCTACCATTCAGTTACCGCTGATGCCGAAACAAAAACAACATACAAATCCACGCAACTCGTGTGTCTATTTACGCATTGATATTTTGATTTTGCATGAGCACAGCCATTGTGCACAATTCATTAGTTATCCATTGAATTGGATGGCGATGGGTTGCGTCGCGGTGTTTGTTCTTTTCATGTTCATTTTTTTTTGTATTTGCTGTTAATCCCTCGTAGATTGATCATAATCAATTTAGAAATTTGGAAAATTAAATTTGTAATGTTTGGCAGGCAAAAGCGTTGAGATGTGAAAAAAAACTATTTTTTTTGTGTATGCCGAAAGGATGTTATGAACAATGGTTTGCTTGTTCGAAATTATTAAGCTAAGCGCAGGGAAGAAATTTGACAAATGAATATAGGGAAAAAACTTGCTCATCGTCAAAAATTATGAAAACTTGCTGCACAGAACACACACACACTCTTACAATAACAAAAAAAAACAATAAACTCAACCAAACACTCAAGCATGAGTAATGCTAACATGAGACAAAAAAAGAACTAGATAGAACTAGACAGATTGAAAAGAAAAAAAGCAACAGTCCCGAAAAAAACAAACGTTCAACAAATCGTGTAAAATTATCAAATCGCTCTTGTTTCTTGTCGTTGATCACATTTTTGGGTTTGAATCGTATGCAAGCAGCGAGAGGAAAAACAGCTGCACATACGGTTATTGTTATAGTACATCCTTGGCACAGCACACGACCAAACGGTGCAACAAAGCATACGTGCAATACAAAAACGGACCGAGTGAGAGAAAGAGAGAGAGAGAGAAATAGAGACAGACAGAGAGAGGAACGAAGATAGAAATTAAACATACAGAACAACATAAACGATACGATAAAAGGTATTCAATGTGCTGCAGCAGCAACAACGGCAACATTTGCTCATGATGTTGTGATGTGTGTGCTTAGTGAGTGCTGGTAGTGTCGCTTCGGCTTTTCGTGTACGTTTGAAGTTTATCAACCACACAGAACACAAATGCAACACATGTGCGACGATGATTTGAGCGATAGAAAGAGAGAGAGAGAGAGATAGACACACAGAGAGAAAACAAGAACTGAAACTGAGAGAAGAAAAAAAAACATAACAAACAACTAGCCTGCTGCATTTTAATGACTCAAATGGAATCACAACGAACAACTACAACAACGAAAAAAAATGAATTAAAATGCAGCCAAACAACAATCAAATGCGTGCAATCGTATAAAATATTAGCGTACAAAGTAATTTACGATGGGTTTTCTTCTCTTACGATTTTCAGACCAATATGAATAATAGTTTTAAATGATATGCTCCGATATGCTACTTTTTGACAACAAGAGCTACCCAACAACGAGGTGCAAAACATATAAAGGAAAAAAAACCAAAACTATGGACCCCGTAAAATGGTTAAATTGTCCAATGAACATTTGAAATGTTGTTAGCAGATGCAATCGGTTACATGGATGTGTGTGCGTGTTGAGAACATGGTTCAATGAACCCCTAAAACCATTCAAAAAACAATGCACGCCGTTGCTTCTTTTTTTTTATTTGCTAAATCGCGGTATTCAGCGAGCTGATGTCCTGCATATAGAACATTAATCGAAATTCAATGTTGGCATTAGTTTCCTACTCTCTCTCTCTCTCTCTCTCTCTCTCTCTCTAGCGCTAAAACGTTTGCTGATTTTTTCTGTTTCGGACTCATTTGGTTTTTTTTTGGTTTTCACAAAATCACCAAAAAAAAACGAATCCACACAAATTTATCACATTTCTCGCCTTAACAGCACAGCGCAGCATATATCAAAACATTGAATTGGTATTTTGATCGTGGCTTGGATTAGTTATGTCGACTCTGTTTCTCTGTGTGGATTCTCTTGTTTTAAACGTGATATGAGAAAAAAAACCGCACACATCATGAAAAAGAGAAAAAAAAGATAGAACACAGTGGAATTAAAAGCGGTGAAAACAAACGCGCACAACAAAAGAAATATTTGATGAACTTGTGTGCATGCACATTGCAAAGACAAACAGGCTTTTAAAGAAAAATCATCACAGTGGCTATGAAGCGATTGAGACTAAGGCGCACAGATTGAGCGAGTAAGAGAGAGAGAGAGAGAGACTGAAACAGACAGATGAATGTTCAAAAGTGAACTTACATAGTAGTTATGTTCCATCATTTGCGCATACAATAAGTTTAAACTTTGCACACGCACAAAACCATTCAGAATTTACCGCAGGTAGAAGAGAAAACTGATTTTGTTAATAAACATCTACCTGAGAACACACTTAATTGTATGTAACGAAATAAAATGCCAGACAATAGTTGGGTTTTTTTTTCTCTCTCTCTCTCTCTCTCTCACTCTGTCTCTGTCTTTCTGTGTGTGTGTGTGTGTGTGTCTCACTGTCCCTGTCTCTCATCCATTCGTAAGACTGTGTAGTAGCGGTGCATATGCACTGTGAGCTTTGGTGAGTGGTTTCTTCTGGTGAAGTTCACAATTTTCAGTCAAATGTGTATAGGTTGAGTTTCTTCAACAATTTTGGATGCCTGTGTGTTCTCATCTGTTCTCATTCTTTCGTGAGTTCACCTTCGTAACATGTTCCTTTAGTTTTTTTCATTATTACCTACACGTGCATTTTTTTAGTTTGATGAAAGGTTCTCTAGCCTCTTGAAAAGGAGCGCACAGATGCAACAGCATCACAAATTCAGGCATATACAGGATTAACGAACGATGAAATATTTGTTTTTGTATGTGTGTGTGTGTTGTATACACTGGTTCATCTGCCAGACACAATTTCATATGGTATTCAAAATTATTATCTCAAAAGACCTGTACCTGGGTAGACCCGGAGTCGGGTGAGAGTTCTTTCCCTGTTGCATTGACGAAACGACGAATAATCATGAAATGAAAAAAAAGAAAGAAAGAAAGAAGACAAATCAACTCACACACACACACACACACACATCATACCATGAATTGTGTGAAGTGTTTTCTCTGTTGATGCGATCAACACGGTCGTATTACTTCATTTTAAACTATGAAATCTTTGACTCATATCTTTTGCTCATCGTCATTAGGAAATTGCATTGCAAATCTTGCTACAAACACCAAATTCAAATGTGAAACCATATTAAATTGGACGATATTTCAATGTTGGTTTCAATGTTGTACAGAAACAACAACAACAACAACAACGAAAACTCACCTCCCCTCCCCCAAAACAACATCATAATAAATATAGTTGAATATCCTAAAATGCAAACAAACCATTACCGTTTGAGTATTTTGGCACTGGCAAATGTTTCCCATTTGCATAACATGTTCGCCCAAAAAACGGGATCCATTTGATAATGGGTCGTGAACTCTGTTCTCTTCGAAACAAAACAAAAAAAAAACTATGTGAAATGTTGTGTTTGTAAATTGTGGCAGCCATCAACTAACCATTCGACCAACAACCAAATGTTAGAAATGGTGATGGCCGCACTGTGCATCAGGGGTTAAAATACATTCATTTAGATTTCATTCGATTTGCGTTGTTGTTGTTGGTGTTCGTTTTCTTTCGGGGCGTTGATTAGATATTCAATGTTAAATTTAAATTTAAATGAAGTGCAAGGCGATTGCATTTTGTACGCGTTTTGACTTTAAGGGAAAAAGCAGTGACTTTGAATGGACACGATCAAATGAGTAGAGTGTCGAGTCTTGAGTCTAGACGAAATGGATATGATGGCCAAACGTAAAGATGTTTTCAAAATGAAGCACGTGGAATGTCGACGATGAGAAAAACGATATCATTTGTCCTTTTTGATGTTACAGTTCGAGCTAGACACACACACACACACATACAAAAACTCAAAACATTCTAGCGGCCAAGCAACATCGACATATCCGAACTGATGGATTTTCATGAATTATATTGAAGTGTGTACAGATTCTTGTTACATTTGAGAGCAAATAAAATGGAAAATATGTGAGGTTCGATGGTCGGGCTGTTGCTCTTATTCGCTTCGTTCATCTCTCACTCTATCACATACACCACTGTGGCCGCTTGTGCCGCCACTATTATATACAATAGACGCATAATGACCAATCAGTCGACCAAAAACCGGATTGTACAATCGTCAAAATCAAACATTTATTTTATCGACCAAAGCCATGCACCGAAGAAAACTTGTTTCACTTTTTCACTCGATTCTTTTCATCGAGTTCTGAATCGGGCTTTGGCTGCTCTGTTGCTCTTGCTTCTTTTTTCTTTATTCATTTGCGTGTGCTTTTCTCTCTCTCTCTCTCTCTCTTTCTGTATTTGGTTTGAGTTTCGTATTCCATATGGTATGGGTGTATGAGTGAGAGCGGGCTCGTTGTTGTTGACGAAAAGTCGCGTAAGTCATCGCGCTTTCATTTGAGCTATAATTTTTTGAATGTTGTGATTCATAAGTGGCCTGATCGAGATACATTGTTCTTCTATTGAAATAACATTTGAAAATGAAAAATGACGTTTTTTTTGTTTTCTCTGTGTTTATCTCTTCATGGGGAGATTCTCTGCCCACGGACAGTTCGTCAATAATCGATTAAAGAGAAGAGAATAAAAACGCATCATAATTATAACAATAATATAAAAACATTCACTCTCTCTCTCTCTCTCTCTCTCTCTCGCTCACACGAACACACACACACACACACAACAATTGACATTTATTAATAAATCGAATTTAATATGATAACATAACATTAAAACGTGCATCAAGCATGACATTCCGTTTATCTAAAATATACAATATGAAATAGATTAAATAACCATGATATCCCGGCAAATAGATGAAAAATGAGACATTCAATCAAATGAAAAAAAAAATAATAATAATCACAATCTAAAGTTCAATAAAAAGAAATTCGAATTCCTTCAAATGTCGAATATATTGTTGATAAAAGGATCGACGATCGCCATGAAATTGTGTCGACACAAATGAAACAACCGTACACTGAAACACGGTATGGAATACCACATTACACGGGTTCAAACACATATAGAAATCATCAGCGTGTACATAACACGAACTTTAGAGGTCGGTCTCATACATTCATAAAACTAAATGAATTTATAGAATATGCGGTCACGTCTTCGACATCTCAACGACTTTATTGACATGCATTATGAAAACGGTTGTTACTTTTTGTTGTTGCTATTGTGTCGAGGAGATTTCTCACTTCAGAAAAAAACTGAAAATCCATTTTGATTTTCTCGAGTTTTTTGTTGTTGTTATTGGTGTTGTTGTAATTTTTGTATTTCGGCCGACAACGTGAGAGCGAATGAGATAGAAAAAGGTCTGATTTGTCTCAATCAGATATGGTTCTAGTTTGGATGTTCGCTTCGTTCATCTCTCCATTGTTTAATTGGTAAATTTTTCAAAATAATTTATCTTTGTGTTGATTATTTCGTTCGAATTCGGCGATGCATCGACAATTATCTTGATGTATTCCACGAAATAATCCCAACACATTCTGTGTATGTGTGTGTGTGTGTACGCATCTTCACGCGCTAAACTGTTGAATCGTTCCGAAAGGTTCCGAAAGCAATGTTACAATGTTGAAATATGATGTTACTTTTGAGTATCGCGACTGCTCTTTTATTCAAATGCCATCAATGCACATACATTTTCATAGTGTTTCTAGTCGAATTCAGGATAAAAGGCGAACAGGTTACAAGCATGAATGGTTTAAATTAATCGACTATGATGGTGCATGATTTTTGGTGTGTGTGTTTCGGTTGACTCTTTGCTTTCAGCGGTTTTACAGATTTGATGGTGCTCTTGAGCTGTCTCTCATCCAAACACTCTCTGTCTCTTTATTTAGCTCTGAAATCCGTTGTGTATTGAATGCCAAACAAATCAAGTGTCATCTTGCATATACGCGCACACACTCTTTCGCTCGCGCTCGCTCTCTCTCTCTCTCTCTCTTCCTTTGTCTTAACACTTGTGGCTGGGCAAGAGTGCGATTGAATTTATCACATTGTCTAAACTTGAACAAATTATTTATTTGAAAAGCATTTTCCATTCCATTGTTGTTATCGTTTCTTTTTATTTTTGGTGTCTTTATGTTCACTCCATAACAGTGAATAAGATAAATGGTTTCGATTAAATCTTGTGTGAGAACAATTCTGTGTTCGTTCTTTATCTGTCTTTCCCTCTCTCTCTCTCTCTCTCTCTCTCTCTCTCTCTATCCTCTCTATCGTCTTTATTTTTCACCTCATGACGAATGGAATTCTATATTTCTTGTATGAAGTCATGTCTGGACGCGTTCTCACTTCGTGCACTCAACACTAAATTAAAGTCACTATTTATAATGGAAATAGTCTCACCTTGCATTCTAATTCTAAAGATGGTTGCATTTCGTTGCGGTTTTTTGCCGCTGTTCACCTTTGAAATTGAATTGTTTGCTGTGTTGGAGCGATTTGAAGCGGTGAAAAAAAAAGAAATAGAAAATGGAACTAAATTTTCAGAGCGATTTTTATTGGAAACTGAACAAGTGTTTGAAAAATGAAATAGACAAATTCAAACAAATATATAGAGAGAGAGAAAGAGAGTGCGGAAGTTTGTTTCAATGCATTGGGATTTAGCCGCCGATTAGTTCAACTGGAATATTGCAATGTTCCACATATTTGCACTGGATAATAAGTTTGTCGAACTTGGTTGGGTTTGGACTTTATGCCCGCATCTGACCTCACCTCAAATGCATTAGCAGAATAACATGTGTACGATTGCCAAGAAGCATGAAGAAAACTGGCCTTGTTCCTTTCATTCTTTCTCTCTTTATCTGTTCATTCCATTGAGATGTGTGTGTGTGTGCACTTTTTGTTGTTGTTTTTGGTGTTCTGTGCTCATTTGTTATATTGCTCATCTCCATAGATCGAATTAACGCACTCGATATGGTGTGTTGCTTCGGCGACTCTTATGGAATCAACTCATGTGTATAAATAAATACACTCTATAACAATAACTGCATGTTTTTCAGCGTGTACAAAGAAAACGACGAGGCAACAAAAGGCACACCACATTTTGATTTCGTATATATGATCATCAGCATTTCGTTCCTTCATCCGTCACTATTCGGTGAAACATCAGCACGTAGAACGCACACACAAACCGTGGCGGGCGCACAGCCACAGTTCACTTACTACACTCTCTCGTACTCCTCGATACATATACAGATACACACATATATTTATACTATATGTGCGTGTGTTTATGTCTGTCTCTCCGTCACATTCTCTATCTTTTTCATACCGCTCTGTGCTTTGTCTTTTTTCTTCTTCTTCTTCTTCTTTTATTGTTGTTGTTCATGCTTCCTTTTTTTTCTCTCGTGGATTTTTTTTTCTACTCTGTTATTATTCTAAACAGCCTGTGAATGATTCTTTCGGTCTGCGGGGGAACATTGAACTCTTTTCTGATGTCGCTGCTTCTTCTTTTTCTATGTGCGTCTTTTCTGTTGTGTCGCGGCCTTTTATTACTATATGACTGTGGAACGCGCTCCTCTCCGCTCATTGTTCGCTTCTTTTCTCTTTCAATCTCTCACTCTCTCTCTCTCTCTCTCTCTCTCTCTCTCTCTCTCTCTCTCTCTCTCTCTCTCTCTCTCTCTCTCTCTCTCTCTCTCTCTCTCTCTTTTTTCTCGTTCGTTAACTTTTCGTTCCCATGCAAAGGTTTTTTTTTTGACAGAATTATTGGTGGTAAGCCCCTATATCTCGGAAATATATGGTGCCGCGTCTCCAGCATAAGGAGAAAATAAAACACTAAACTTCGGTGTTAATCATATAAACTTTCATTTGGTCAATGATTAACTGGATTAAGGTTTCAAGATGAACTTCGGTGATTTTGGTGTGTTGAGTTGTTTTGTCGAAAAGTGTGTGGCATCCGAAACGAAACAGAAAGAATTATGTATAAAAATAAAAATAAAAAAAAACTAACCAAATAACAACATCTCAACACAATACGTTTTCAACGCCAAATCATTCAGCAGACACTGTGCAAAAACACGGCTGCTGTTAAGCTTAAGCACAAAATATCTACGAAAATTGAATGCTTCAGCATATTAAAACACGAGGTTCGATAAACAATAAAAAGTGTCTACGTTGAGCTTTATGCCTCTCTCGAAATTCCTGCCGATTGCCGTCGCATTTATTGCGATATTTTGAAGACACTGCTTTTTTTTCGTTGTTGTTGTTGTTGTTGTTGTTCCTGATGTTGCTGGTTTTTGGGCTTAAACATGAGGCGATACACATATCATGTTCGCTCCTCTTTTTTTTCACTTGATAAGTCATTCCATGTGTTCGCATGGTTAACGATCAACCATCACATTTATTTATACGATTATGGGTGTCAGTTCAATGTTCGCGGTGCAAAAGCCTTTGACTACTAAAGAAACAGCGCACTTTTCGGCACTTCGTTTAGATTACACTTCGTTATTGTGTGTATTATGTGTATTGGGTGGATGTGTGTGTGTGTGCTTTTTGCCGGTTTCGTCACGGCGAGATAATTTTAGCTTTTCACAGTTCACAACAGGTTTTCGCACCGATCAATACCATCGAATGCATTGAGAACTGATTCGTTGTTGTTGGTTTTTTTTCTCTTCTTTTATTTTTTTATTTTAAATTATAGGGCGACTTGTATAATTTACAAAAGTTTCCACATTTTGTGATTGATACGCGCGGTATATTTTATGGGTTTAATGCCGTCACCACGGTTCGCCCATTAAAAAGTCAATATCGGCGTTAATTCTGGTGTACAAAAAAAATGTGCATTGCTGCGGCCAGACAGAACGCTTAAGATCTCATAACAATTGCCTTTGTTTCCGAGTGTATTAATTTCGTGGAGTTTGGAAAATGCAATGAAAATAATAATTCTTTTTTGTTTTCATTTCGAAATGGCATTGAATTGTCGACCACACGGTAACGTGAGCAAATGCTGCATTTACTGCAGCGGGTGGGGAGCAGGTTCAACAAGCAATTTTCGCGTTGTGTATACGCGCACATGAAAATATTTAGCGCAGTTAAGTAGCGACACAATTAATCGTTCATCATTTTCAATTTGTCATCGTGTTCACGATTCTCTAGAATTGAATCACAAAAGAAATTAACTTGCTGCTATATATTTTTCTATCTTTATCTGCAATATACGCTTCAAACCAAAGTTTAAAGAGAAAAAAATATAACATTTTCATACACAACGTGTTTGTTTTTTCGTGTCTTTTATCTATCGCGGTTTGAAATCCACAAGAAATGGAGAGCAAAAGAAAAAAACAAACAAACACAGAGTCAAAGAAATAGGCGAGCATGTGAATGACACTGTAAATGAATGCGTCATCATGGCTTCATTTGATACACGCAAAGCCAAACAGTATATTTCCCATTCAACTAATTTCGTTGTCGCTGTTTATTTCGGCGAGTTTACCTTGTTCATTTTTCATTTTGTTGTCGATTTTTTTTTTTTTAACATCATTGAATTTACTGATTTCAACTTAAAATGTTTGGTGTGTTGTTCAACTTATTTTTCACACAAGACCAAGTTATTCGTTTTATTTCCTCCTGAAAAAAAGAACAAGAAGAAGAGAAAATAATGTGTGCATGCACACACAGCACCGCACAGCACAAATCAAGGCATACAAATATAAAACCTTTAGTTAACTCCAATGGCAACTCTTTTGTTTCATTACAATGACCTGCGTTCTGCCACATTTCAAAGCCGACCACGTACACACACACACACTCACTCACCAACGGACCTGATGTGTCTCGATATCCGTCGAACGAATCATTTGGTGATTGTGGAACATTGTTCTTAACAACAACAAAAACACCACCACCAAAAAATTGACAATTATATCAAATGTTTTGGATACTTTTGGGTTCGGCCATTTATTTTCTCTCCACCGTTTTCAATACAATGTGAAACTGAAAATTGAGTTCGAATTCTTTTAAATCGAACACTTACATGAAAATAAAATAACAACAACAACAACAAAAAACGATATCCACATAAAGATGAACGATGAACGAAACAACAGAGAGAAAAAGGAGAAAAGCATAGAATGTCAGTGATATTTCAAGTTGACCAGTTAATAGTAGCCGGGTAGTATCAAAGTGACAGACAAAAGAGATAACGTTCACAGCACCAGAGATACTCCAGAGAAGAAGAAAAGAAAAAAAAGCTCATGGTTCGAAGAATCAAGTGCCATCGAATGCCATATAATCTTGAAATAACCAAAGGCACTGATAAAGTGCACATACAGCACAATATTACTGATAACATGCACTCGGCTCGAAGAAATAAGCTCGATTTTCAAGCCAGAAACCATGTTAAATAACTGATAAAACAACAAAGAATCAAACAACAACAATTGTGTATATGCAAAGGACCATCATAATGGTTCCGAAAGTTCGTTGAGCTGTGCATAAACTAAACTTGTATTGGTATTTACTGTAGATTTTTTCAAATTGCTTTTTTTTCTTATTTATGGAAGCTATGAAAGAACTGAAAACATGTCAGCAAAAATGTTTCACACACACTTACACACACACAGAAAATAGCGTAGCTACAGCTTAGCAGTAGCAGCATCAGTGTTAAGATAAAATTGTTTCATTCTCCCGAAAAATTTAACGTTTCCATTGATAATGGGAAACAAACTAAATAAGCGGCATCACACCAGACAAACAGAACACATTTCAATTGGGGGGGAAAGTGTGCGAACGCGCATTTTATCGCGCACTGATTGGTGGCGAATCACTTTCGAGTGTATATAAATCGGTGATGATAGCTGCACCATACTGACTTTATCGTCGCCACATAAATACTACGTAACAAACGAATATACTTTCGTGCACGATTTATTCATGTTGCTTTCATTCCTTTGGCTAATATATGAACTGGAACATGAATTACAACAACAGCGATGAAGAGTACAAACACACAGAGAGAGAGAGACACAGACACACATATAGAATTATCATTCAAAAACTTGTTCAGGTGAAAAACTGTTCAAATACTGATGATGTGATTCAAGGCTACTTTTAGTTGCAATATGCATCTGTACTAATCGAATATACGAGCCAAATTAGAGGCCTATAGTGTGAGGAGAGTGCATCAACATTAGCATCAGCAACTCATCCCAATGTACTTTTCATTCGATACTGGACTCTGGGCAGCCTAATAAAAGAATGAAACAACGAAACAGTGCAATAACCACAAGAAAAACGCTCAAAAATAAGAAGAAGAAGAAGAAGAAGACGACGAAAAAAAAACAAGAGCGAATACAACAGTGCCCATAACAAAGCAAAGAAATCCAATCGAAAAATATTCTCTGCATCGATTAGAATTCAGCGCGAGTTTGAGTTCAAGAATAACACACACACACTCACACACACACACATACCGGGTAAAAAAGAGCACAGGCCACAACAACAACGCTCATATATACAGAGAACAAGTAAACAACATTCTGAGATTCACGTAACTTTCTATTTTCTTGCGTCCATGGAATCCAACTGAACCATTAGCGCACTTGTTAATACACAACAACGTGCCAGCGTATTGTTGTTACACAGCCAAAACGATTCGACGATGCTCAATGATTTTATTACGACGGGTTTATGTGTTATTGTTGTTGCTTTTTTTAAATAAATATTTTAAATGAATGCATCTATGAATATTGTTATTGAATCTAGTTTGTCATGGGATTTCAGTTTAATTTGATTGGAAAGCAGGAACGTTGCCAGATGAAGTAAATGAAGCATTTTTTTTTATTGATCTTCATTGATTGACTCCTATTCAATTATCAAAACACACAATTTTCGTAAAAAATTCACGTTTCTTTAATGGGAACATTTGGAGTGTTTTTGTTTTTTTTTATTTCTTCCATCGCTCTTTAATTCGTTCGGTTCATTATCAGTAAATGACCGGCTAAGAAAAAAAAATCCAATAAAACACAAATACACTGTACAAGCAGACAGTAAAATATCTGTTATTGTGGTGTTTTTGCCATTGTGCTAAATAGTTTGAGCTTCATTTAAACCATGTGTTCGGTTTTGTGTGTGTGTGTGTGTGTGTGTGTTTTTTCGAATTCTCATTACGAGAATTTTCGCATATTCAATTGCACTCCACTAAATGTTGTTTGAGAAGTTCATTTGTAAAAATTCCGTCATTTGTAGTCTGGGCTGTATACAGTGTGCCGTTTAATTGGTGTGTATTTGTGTATGGGCGTGAACGCACCCTTTATGTGTATATTTAAAGCGACTGAAATGGCATAACGCTATACAAATTAAGCGCGGTCATGGTAAAAACGGGCGAAATTTTTGTTGCTGTCTTTTTTTCTGTCGCGCGTGTGTGTGTGTGTGTTTGTGTTGTTGATTCCGTTCATTTCAATGAATACATTTTACGTAATATTGATTGATATTTGTACAACGAAAGAGAATGATTTACAGTGGCAGAGATAATTTTTTTGCTGAGAGCGTTAAACTTTCGTCCGGTCAATACCAATAACATCATTTTACTCTGTTTCTTTTGCAACCGAATTTCGATTTAGTTGCTCGCTGGCAGATTTAGCAGCCAGAAGTCTGTTGCACACACACACACACACACATATCGCAACAAGAAGCATACCATTGAGTCGACATAGAGTCCTCAATGGTTGCAGCTACCGAGCACACCGAGTAAATGTAATTTGAAGAATTGCAATCAGCGTTTCGAAATGAGAGCGAATAGCACGATTGCATTGCGCTTTCGGTGTTAGAATTTGATGTGTATGCGAGAGCGAGTGAACGAATGAGCGTTTATTGAAGAGTGTAGACCCGATCGAAAGCAAAAACGGCAAACAAAAACCCAACAACAGCACACGAAAGAAACAGAGGGAAAAAAACTCATTCACTGGCTGCAAGCAAATGTGAAATGCAAATAGAAAAAAACAACAACAACAAGCAAATGTTAAAATAAACATTCAGTGAACTGAGACCTGAGAGACGAACAAAGCGATACCGAACGCGTAGCACCGTGCTTACAGTTTGAGCCCCATCGCAGTACGCTGCAATTCATCGTAAATTAATCTTTATTAAAGCGCAATAACAAATGCACTTAGCAATTACTATGAATGAGTATTTCAGCCCAATAAATTCGCAAAATCGTCCAAATTGTTGACTTTTTTACGGCTCCTTGCATTACAATTCCTTCTTATTTCATGGTTCGATGAGTTCTTTTTTTTTGTTATGAACATCTATTTTTATCTATTAAAATCTCATGGAAACCGATTATTTTTACGATGCCTTCATTTTTGTGTCCACTTGTGAGGTGCTGTGGGTGCTTCAACTACTTGCAAATTTGCTGTGTAAGCAAAAAAAAGACACTCATGGCATAAATATCCGCTTTGACAAATCATGCGAAGTGCACATTTTCCGGCCATAGCTCATGTAACAAAATAAGGGCCAAAGTAATCCTGGAAATGATCACATTCGCATTACCTTTGCACAAAATGGTTAAATAAAAATGAGGGCAAACGAAATCAGCTTCGGTTTGGTTTCATTTTGTTGTTGTTCTTGTATTGATAAATTATAATATTGCATCAGGAATATTGCCGGAAACTGACATACGGTCAATTGAACGATGTTTCACATTATATTCAACGTAATGCAATGGAATCTGTTTCGTTACAAAGGAAAACGGAAACTTTAAATTGTATATTTTATAAGTGTCTTCGTAATCCTTTCGGTTTGGGGATAGCAGATGTTGTTGTCGTAATTCGATGCGTTAACCAGATGAAGTAAATGAGCAACCAAACCAAACCAAAAAAAAAAAATTATGTATTGAAGAGACAGAGATAACAAATGCACAAGAAACAAAAAAAAATTGCCAAAACCACATACGGTATGAGGAAATCCAGCAAGAATATAAAAACCATTCTTATAAATCAATATGCAATCGACCGAAACATATTTCTAAAGGAATTGATTAAAACCTTTCGCTGAACGGCATTGGCTTAAGCATTTTTTTTTTGTATTTTTGTATTTTTGTTTATTGTTGGTCAAACAATCGTAATTATTTCGCTGGTGTAGCAGATTTCAGTAATTCTTTTATTGTTTTGTTATCTGCAAAACAACATACGAGAGAGAAACAACAACAAACAAAATAAAAACCAGAATGCAAAAACATGTGATACTCGCGGTCATCGGTTTTTGGTCGAGGCGATTGAACCAATTGGATGTGTCGATGCAAGCGAGAGAAAGAGAGCGTCTTTAACAATGTGCCAGATATCCATTCAACCAAATTATTGATCAGCCGCATCAGGCGCATACATCTGCTTCACCGTCTACACCTGTCGTCATTTTTTTTTACGTTCTTCGTCCACACTCATCTCGTTTGTCGATCCTTGGCCTTTCAATATTATTTGTTAAAATGATTTTTTTTTTCGCAAGCATATGAGGCAAAAATATAAAGCAATTTTTTTGTTGTTTTCTTCGTTTGTATCTTTCTTCTCTTCCCCATTGCTTTTTGTTAACCATTGCGCCTGGGCTATTGTTGTTGTTTTTGGTTGTGCGTGGTGTTTTTTTTTGCTTTTGAAGAAACCAGACATTTAAATTACCATTAGGCTTCTGCACCAAACAGTGATACAGTGCATTTGGACACTGGATTTACCATTTTTCTGTAAAAAAAAAACACACACACACATTTTTAAATAAGCAAAAATGGCCAATTACGGTGAACAAAATATGCGATGCGATCAATATGCGGTAATTTTTTGTTTCTTCTCTGTGTTTAGTGGCGGGTTACTGGTTGACTAATCATGTGTATTTGTGTGTGTGTGTGTGAATATTTCATTTTTTTTAATATACATACTTTGCTTTGAAATCGAATGATGCACCGTTTAAGTGGTTAGAAAAAAATCCACTGGAAATTATGATACAAGAGTGTGCAAGGGAGTCAACCTGACATGAACCATGATATAAGCAAATAGATGCCGAAGACAACTGCCATAAAGATGCACCGCTGCACTCCATGAAGTGGCTATAAATACAAAGAGAGAGAGATAGCGAAAGAGATACACAGAGCGAAAATTGTTATATGCTCATTCGCATTGGACATGAAAACCCGCACTTAATTGAAAACAGCATATATACATAGATCCTCGTCTAATTTGTAAGTCTCACTTTTAACACATTATGCAACATGACGAGTTCGGATTCAATGGCCGTTAAGAAGTAAAAAAAAACCCGATGATTAAAAACTTCCGCTGTGAAGAATGCAAGAGCACCCACCGCAAACAGCAACAACCCGTGCAATCGTTTGACGATGAACGACACGCATTTCAATGAGCGCATTAAAATCGGCCTAAAACAAAAGCGGCTCCCACAATATAACAACAACACACAACGTCTCACACTTCTTAGGACACACAAGAAACTCGTCACAACTCCCTGAGAAAAATAAAGCGAATCAACTCAACGACAATGACAACAACAGCAAATGATTTAACTCAGCTCAGCTTATGGATATCGTTGAACTAACGTTGTACTAATGCTATGCATTTCGCGTTTTGGCTTAATTTGATATGCACACCAGCACTGTGTATCATGTGCATCGACAATTAACTAAGAATTCACACACACACACACACACACACTTATGGACGGTGTGCGGCAACATGGCCATTCATTTGGGTTCTTCTAAACAAAAGTGAACCCAATTCAACATCAAGCAACAAAGAGTGCACAATTAGTATCAGACAAGAAACAACAAGAATCATAACAAAGAAAATATTACACAAATCGTAGATATTTTATGTGCTTTGTCTCATTTCCTTTCAGTTGTGTGTGTGTTTTTTTTTCTTGCATTCGACAATTTCACACAATATTAACATCGCGTTATGCGTATCAGCAGTCGCAAAATTTTCATCAACTGCAAAACACACACTTACACCAGCACGACAAAAAAAAATTCCACACAAATGTGTAAATTGTCTGCGACTGCATTTGAATTGAGAATTCGATCGATCGAATGGAAAAACCGTATGCAAATAAATACTCCAGAAATAATTTGTACGAATTTTATTGTTCGTTCGTTCGTTCATTTTACTCTTTCGTTTGTGTAAAATGGGAGCTAAAAAGTCGAAAAAAAGAAGAAAAGCGTCAGGCGGCAACAACAGAAACATTGGCGGACGGCTAACAAATTGCGGTAGTTAGCATTTACTTGTAAAATGGTTGTTGTTGTTGTACATTTTGAAAAATTTGCCAAACAAAGCAACGGTATTGTGATGGTTTTGCCAACCAACTGGAACGAAATGAAATCGTGCGTTTCACTGTGTGTGTGTGTTTTTATATATATATATATATATTGGATGTGTATTTTGTCGATACTTGCGATAATCGAGTAACTGAAAACCCGCAAGTCTGATAGTGGTATCAGGCGTCGAGCTTCAAAAGTGAAATTTCTATTTCTTTTCTGTTATGCACAGCCCATATCTGTTGAGTGCTATTAATTTTTTTTTGGGTAGTGTATTGTTGATGTTTCTGCTGCAAATCGTTTTATTTTTTGATTTTGTTTTGTTTCATGAAGCTTCAGTGACCATTTGCTTACTGTTGAATTGTTGTGTACTGAAAATTCCGAAACGAAATAAATGAAAGAAAAAAAAAAAACAAAATGAAAGGCGCACACCTCGCGATTACTTTACTCGCGATATGAGCGAATGCATCAATTGCTGTAAATTGCCGTCAATGCGAGTGAGTAATTTTGTTTTTGTTTTTGAGCAACTAGAAACCAAAATCAAGCGAATAATATACAATTTTCGACTTGAAAATAACATTAAATATTAAATAGACACAAATAGAATATATAGACAAACAAATCGTTTCAGTAGGTAATCGATGTCGGTTTCTTTTTCAAACAATCCACACAAAAAAAAAACAAAAAACAAAAACAAAACATAAAATGTGTACGGCCATTGCAAGTTAAACAAAGCATGCATCGAATTTTAATTGCTTAAATGCATACATTTATCCATTTCATTCCAACACAAATTATCGTCGATATCATTTGAATCGCTTCCTCAAAGCGGTATTTGTTGTCGCGCTCCTTTTTTTCCAATTTCAAATGGTATAACTTAACAATCATTTAATAAGTCATTTATCGAGCTCGAAATGATTCTAAGTATTTAGCATACAAAAGATGCGATTAAAGATCAACAGAGAAATACCGACATATCGAGCATTCCACATGCATTGGCATATACACGCATACTTGTCTATAATATATAATATTGTTGTGTGTGCGCCTCTCTTCGGGTGTCTCATTGTTTCTCTGTCGGATCGGTTTATGAATGCGATAATGTGACGATTCTTTTATACGATTCCAAAGACAATGCGTTTGCACAATTCAATGCAAAATCATTTTTTTTTTTTTCATTTTTTTCTTCATTCGCTTGGCATTTTGAAAATCCTGTAAATGCCTTACAAAATGGCATTTGTAATTAATTTTTTGGTATGTAATAATAAAAAAAAAGGATTGTCATCTGTTCGATGTGGTGTCTTGTTATTTGTAGTTCATACGCAGTTGCATTTTATATATATATATATATAGAGAGAGAGAGATTTTCTCTGTGCGCAATTTTACTGAAACAAAAGCCAACAATATTTTTTTGTCGCTTCTTTTAAAACAATGTGAATGACTGTTGAAAGGTGGATGAATTCAGAAATTTCGAATAAAATTGGCTCAACCCACGATACATATTGTTTGTTGTCTGTTGGAAATAATTCTAATTGAATGTCACTTAAATTATAATGCATTAACGAAAAAGCTTAAATTGTTTCGCATCGAAACGATGAAAATTCCATTGAATCGGCTAGAAAATTTAACAACAACAACAAAAAACGCATTTTCGCTTGACTTGCGTCAGTTTGCATTCGCACCGGCCAACTGTATCACTTGGGATAATTGTTATCCAATGCGACTAGATGGAGAGAATTACAGGCAATAGCAAAAGCTACAGTAATCTTCGCAAGGTGTTGAAAAACACCTTTTTATTCGAACAATGTGCATAAATATATTAGCAGGTTGTAGCATGTAAATTATTCCAAAAGATTTTGTATGGCTTCTTTTGCGCGTATGTTTCACGTCAATCGAATGGCAGTGAGAGAAAACAGATAGAGAGAGAGAGAGAGAGAGAGAGAGAGAGAGAGAGAGAGAGAGAGAGAGAGAGAGAGAGAGAGAGAGAGAGAGAGAGAGAGAGAGAGAGAGAGAGAAAGAGTGAAATTATTGATTTTTTCAATCTCAATCGATGCGCGATACATGATGGAAGTGATTTTTCACACTTGTATCCTTGATCGGATCGGCAGCACCCAATACCATAGAGGAAGTCAATTTCATAAAGAAAAAAAGTACGTACTTTGAATACAAAATGTGGTTAAATTACGGCCTAGCTCGAGCCTCAAGACCATGCCAGCTATCACTTTATACGGAATGGAATATCATGTCACATATGCTATGATTAATATGTGGGAACCAAAACTGTAGGCGAATTTGGAATTGGTTTTGGGGTTGACATTTCTACCATCACTCAACCACAATAGATATTGTATACTGGAAATAGGATCCAAATTCCTGTACCATTCGCCGCATAAAGACATAAAAACCATTGTGTATGATGGCAAATGAACGCATTCGTCTCTATCTCTCTCTCTCTCACTCTTTCTCTGTGCGTGTGTGAGTGTATGCTGCACTGTGTGTGAATCAATAATTTTATAAATAGTCAAACTCACAACCTAAAGATACGGTTGATAATAAAATGATACGAAAAAGATAGATGCTTGCTATTGATTGAAATTGGTCAGTGACATGAGCTTTACGGTTGCTATATGTTATATGTTATTTGTGTGTTTATGTGTGGCCAATTCTAATGGGTGGGAGCATATGACTGCAGGCATATGCGCCACATTGGCATTGCACGTGTGCTCTTTTTGCTTACTCGCTCGCTCGCTCTATCTCTCTCTCTCTCTCGTCTCTCCGTTAACGTTTTTAGTCTTCGTTTTTGTATTCAATTAATCCATTGAAGTGTCGTCTCTTCGCACATGGCGACGACCAACGACAACAACGATCAAACTCAATACATTTGCAATGTGTATGGCCAAAGGCATCATAGCAACGCCAACATTCAGCAGCTGTACATACCATTCTCGACAAACGGCTCATCTCAAAACATATGTTGCGTTGTCAGCTTCATTTTTGTTTTACTACTTCACCAAGTGTTTTACTCATTTTCATGCGTTTTTACATTTTGCTTGTGTTCCGTTTTGGTCATTCGAATGGGCTTCTTCTTATTCATTTCTCCGCGACTATTCGACTGTGTGCATCTAAAATTAGACCGCGAATTATAGAGAACTCGACCTTCGCCAATAATTATATTCCTCGTTTGAATTTTTTTTTTTTTAATCGATGATAAATTAAAGTGGTCATCAAATAGAGACGATTCATATGGAACGATGGAGGTGTGTTTGTAAGTTTATTTGTGGGGTCAAAAGGTTCTCATTTACTCTTGGATAAGTTTGCTTAAGTTGAAAGTGGTTGGACAGCAATCATTGGATCAATTGGTATTCAGACAAAACGATTGCATCACAATCTCATGCATAGGTTTTCACTCGATCGGAATTCAATTTCGTTCGTTCCTTCGTTCGTTCGTTCGTTCGTTTGTTGTTGTTCCTCTTTCTAATCGATATACATATATTTATAAATTTCAATTTGTTTTGCAAATTACACATGCATATTTGTCACCGTTAACTGTTTACATGCATGTCAACCGTATTTTTCTTTGTTCGCCTATTTATTTCTATGTCTCTCTCTCTCTCTCGCCTCCGTTTGGCACGTATCTACTTCTCATGCGCACATTGTTCTCGTTTGACATTCGAAATTCGGTGTGTGTGTGTGTGTCTATGTGGTATTTTGTTTCGCATTTTGTATATACGATTTGTTGAAATGAAACGCGCTAGGCACACTTGAATGCTTATTTTAACGTGTGAAACGGAAACACGACATCGACTTACTGACACACTTCGGTTTCGGTTTGGTTGAATTGTGCACACACACATTCGCATATTATTTATGATGAATGCAAAATAGCAACCAGAACCTTTGTTTAAAAATCCATTGACATTGACCAGTTCAACTTTAGCACTCTCATCATCTACTATGATATTGAAAAATCCCAAACAAACAACAAGTAAATCATCACTGGACCAATTCAAATTTAAGTCAAATATTTAATTGATTTAGACTTTTTATGAAAATATTCTATGTTACAATGTGTCGCAATGCAGACGACAAAAATCAAATCAATTTGAAGATTAATTTAGTTATGTAGGCGCACCATTTATTTTTGATATTTGTTGAGAGGAAAACACCCTCATCCATCGTCGATTCGAGTGGCTGAAATGTTCGGGGTGTTTTCTTCGTCATATTTTGTACGGTGTAGATTTTAAGCTTTTCTATATTATTTCACTCTCTCTCTCTCTCTCTCTCTCTGTTCTTCTATTTATGGCATTTAATTTGACAAATGAATCTGCTTTTGATTACAGGGCTGTGACGGATCCGCGTGATGGACGGCGTGTCGCACTCAAAAAACTGCCAAACGTGTTTCAATCGCTGGTATCATCGAAACGAGTTTTTCGTGAACTGAAAATGCTATGCTTTTTCAAACATGAGAATGTAAGTAAAACCGAGCTCCAAGATAAGGGCAAAAGAAATTGTGTGGATAAAATAAGAACCAAACCAAAACTCTTTTAAAGTAGTTTTTAGTAGACACGCAAATATGTCATAAAAACAGGAGCATATTAAAACCCATACAACACACAGTGTTGGAACACACTCATACTCGACTGTACGCCATGGATTCGATTGGTTTTGAAAGTGTGTGCGGGAATAAGAGAGTCTATAATATACGTGTGTTTGTATGTGTGCTTGTGTACACGCCAAACGAAGTTATTGTTTTCAGCAGCATGGAGAGAGAAAAGCAAATTGCGCTTGTAACCATTTCGATCTATAACCAAAGCACTTAACATGCTTACATATTGCATTCACTCATATTATTATTGTACCATCGGCTTTTGGTCGACCACTTCTCTCCCTCACGTTCAGCCATGCGATATAGCTATATTTTATACGTGAAAAGCGCTGAAAGCACCACTCATATGCGATTGACACGTGATTTGGTGCTGTTAGAAATATATAGTACATCGAAATGGGAGAGAGAAAGAATTCCATCACATCGCGATGCTCTGCTACTGCTGCTTGCTATTTCGACACTTCGCATGACACATCGAATGAAGTTAAAAGGCTAAGGTCCAGCTTCAATTACCGCTCTTCAATATCGAGCTAAAAAAAACAGTATATATAATTGGTTGAATTAGTTGTTTTTTCTTTATTTGGCGTCACGTTGTTTCTTCGCGAAGAAAGCTAATGCTGTGTTACGACATTTCAGCGTAAAATAAAAGATTTTTTCTTTCTTTTAAAGAAGAAGAAGAAGCAGAAAAACATAAAACATGTTAAAACTTGACGACAACAGAGCAACAAATTCGTCGAAACGCCATCATAGTTCCTTTTTGTCATGCGACTAATTGTGATGCGTGTGTGTGTGTGTGTGTACACCGTACGTTACAATTACAAATCTTTCATTCATTCAACCCAAATCCCAAAAATAAGCGAAGCTTTAATGAGAGCGATCACTTCATTTTCGACCACTTTAGACACATTCACAATTCTGTGCTGGTTTTTTTTGTTTTTGTTTTCTTGGTTTTTATTTTTATTTCATTCACGTTCAATGACTGATACGATGTGTCTGCTCTCGTTCATCTTTTTCTCATTCACATTCGCTTTCCCCCGCCTTGTTTCGCAACACACTATCTTCCTCATTCTACTTTCAATCTAGTGCAATTCTATATCGAATCACCGAAAATAGATTCAATCCCAAAATTGCTTGCGTTTTTTTTTTGTTTCGCCTGAAAAGAAACAAAATCAAGAGCCATTCCACCAGAATGAATTGATTGCCATTTGGTTTGAATGCTTCAAGTGCGTTTTTTTTAAATTATGACAGAAAAAAACACATTTATAAAAAGAGCACAAATATTTACGCAACCTATTTATGAATCGTTTTATTTTTGTATGAATTGTGTATATGAATATAGATCACTCTTAAAATTCAACTCCAATCGAATTGCATGCTATATACTTGCATTGAAATGGCTTGAGTGTAATTCGTATATTGAACTGGTTTTGGTGATGTGATAATTTAATAAAAGAATTATTTTTTTTCTTTTGACATCGGCCAACTGGATGTAGTTTGTGACAAATTGATACCGCCAACGGGTGGCCCATCAACGTCTTAACAAATGAGAAACCATAAATTGTGGCCGATGGCAATTTCGCGCATGCTTATTAACCGGTCATTTTATTTTCGTTTGCAGGTTCTTTCAGCTCTTGATATTCTACAGCCACCTCATCTGGACTTTTTCCAGGAAATGTATCCTTTTGAAAAAAAAAACAACAACAACAATAACAAATTTGTTTAGCTTTAATCTTTAAACAATTTTCAATTAATTTCAAATCCAATTGCAATTGTCTTGTAGCAAAATTTTCCTTAACTCATTTAATCAATTTATTCGTATTCACTGAAACTATAGTTATGTGATAACTGAATTACTTCAGTCAGATTTACACAAAATTATTGTGTCACCTCAGCATTTGTCCGCCGATCACATCAAAGTATTTCTGTATCAAATTTTACGAGGGCTCAAATATTTGCATTCGGCGCGAATACTTCACAGAGACATTAAGCCTGGCAATCTACTGGTCAACAGTAACTGCGTTTTAAAGGTACTTGATTTTCACATTTAAATTTCAATTGAATGATGCATACTGATGCGATCGCATTCATTCGCGATGTGGGTGAATCTGGTTGTTGCTCTTGTTTTATTTTTGTTTTGTTCTTTTTGTTCTATTTGTTTGTTTGTTAGATATGTGACTTTGGTTTAGCGCGAGTTGAGGAGCCAGATCAATCAAAACACATGACTCAGGAAGTAGTCACTCAATATTACCGAAGTCCGGAAATTTTGATGGGCTCACGACACTATTCAGCATCAGTCGATGTATGGTCGGTGGGTTGTATATTTGGTGAGCTACTTGGCCGGCGTATTTTATTCCAAGCACAAAGTCCGGTCCAACAATTGGAGCTAATTACTGAGCTACTGGGTACACCGTCATTGGAGGATATGCGACATGCATGCGAAGGTGCTCGTTCACATATGCTACGGCGTGCACCAAAACCACCATCTCTATCGGCTCTGTATACGCTCAGCTCACATGCAACACATGAAGCTGTTCATCTTTTGTGTCAAATGTTGGTGTTTGATCCGGTATGTATGGACAAATGGTGTTTCTTTTGTTGGTAGTTGTGAGAGCACTCAATGGCTGAAACTCTCACCGCCCAATTTCGTTCGCCGCCACACACAAAATCTATGCTAACATTTCTTAAACGCTTAAAATGAATACAATTTCAGGATAAGAGAATATCAGTGATTGATGCATTGGCGCATCCGTATCTTGATGAAGGCCGTTTACGATACCATTCCTGTATGTGCAAATGTTGTTTCACCACATCATCAGGACTACGACAATATACAAATGATTTTGAACCGGCTGCTGCACAGCCATTTGACGACTTATGGGAACGCAAACTGACATCGGTGCAACAAGTCAAAGGTATTTCAATGACAAATATTCGATGTGCGTGTGTGTGTGTGCTTTGTACTGCATCAATTGCAGAAACAGCAAAACGACAAACCGTTGGTTGATTGAACAGTTGACACCAACTTCTGATGCGTATGTTTTGCATGTGCACGTGATTAGCATTTACTGTTTGAAAAGAAAAAAAAGAAAAAAATGAAACGTAACAAATAATGTGAAATTTAGCTCGTGCATCGAAGACGGCACTTGGCAATCACGCACACATTCAAACCACCCAGCGCTAATTATTGCCTCACAAATCGACGAATTTTTCATTTAACAAAATGCTCAATTAACCAGAGCAAATGGTATTTTGAGCACTTGGACGATTTTTTTCTGAGTCAATAATACGGCACAAAATGTATTTTTAAAGCAAAACAAACTATATTTAAACCATTTAAGTGATTTTGACATTTCATGCAATTTGTATGTGTTTCTCTCTCTCTCTCTCTCTCTTCATTTTCTGTACATTTATGTTATTCGAAAATACAGAGGAAATGCATAAGTTCATTGCTGAACAATTACAAACGGGTCGTGTACCACTATGCATAAATCCCCAGAGTGCGGCGTTCAAAAGTTTTGCCAGGTAATTAATTGAATTAATTTTTTTTTCTATAAATATATTTGAAAACAAATTTTTGTTTTTTTTTGAAAAAAAAAGAGATGAAATGGTAATGCTATATAAAAACTAATATTTTAACTATCATCACAAAAACAAAACTACTTTTTCTCATCTTAGTAAATTCTTAATTTGAAAAGAATCAAACAAAATAAAAGAGATTTTTCAAAAAAAAAAAATAGACAAAAAACATTTGTTATTGCTCGTTGAACTTGATTTCATGCTCGACGCTGACTATTTTATTTTTGTTTGTTGTTTAAGAAATCTTAAACAAATGTCTTTCTTTTTAACTTAACCACAAATTAAAACTTAAAAAAAAAAACAAAATCAGAATTGCATTTAAACAAACAAAATCAAATTATTTAAATGTCACCTTTCATTCAATGTGTTATAGAGATGAAGTGTTCAAATGTTGATCAACCGCATCGGAAAGCATCAGCCCATACGAATTCCGAATCGATGCGTGCAAAAATTCAAAAATAAATCGATAAACTGAAAACAAAACGAACAATGTAACTAAAACACAACATGTGTGGCTGTGTGTTTAAAGAAAAAAAAAACTACCGACAAAAAAAAAACTATGAAAAACATTCAATGAAAATGCAGTCGTAAAAAACGATCTGTGGATTGATGCAAAAATGAAAGAAACAAAAAGAACAACTCAAAAACACAAATTCAAACCGAAAACCAAAACAAAAACAATTAGAATTTCAATCAACAATCAACGTTCGACAAGCAACCAACTTCACCAGGCGCCTAGGTGTGTCTTGAACCGATTACTTTTTTTTCTTCTTTTAATTTTTTTTTTCTTATTTTTCTTACTCTAATCACACCCCTTTCGGTACATGTTTTTCCTTTATATTTTATTATTCCAAAGGCCATTTTATTTTACCTTAATCAAATAAACAAAAAACAAACAAAAACCAACAATAAAAAAACCACCATTTATTTCATTGAATCTCTTTGTTGATATAAATTTCCATTGAGATGTTTTCTTTTTTTGTTATATTCTTGTGAATACAAAATTGTTTTGGAGCAAATTAACCAAATTTTGTTTACCCATCACCACCCCATCACCTGTATTTCGTGTACCATTTTTTTGTGTCCGCGGCAATCGCTTAAAAACCGCCCCCCCCTTTTTAACCAAACAAATCTGTTTCCAATCAATCTTTGTGTGTATATGTAATTTTCATAGAGCCTTTTGTTTGAATGTGCAAACTTTATGTTATCTCTGATTTTTATATACCAATTTTTTGTATACATAGAAATTTCCATACGCATTCAAGTCAAAGCAATTGACTTTGAATCGAACGGAATCGATCAAAAGCAGAAATTATCAACAGACTGCTCCCCAACATACTATATTTGCAACAACAACAACAAAAAACCCATACCTTGGGACTTAATGAATTAAAATTCAAAACATTCCAAAATGATTTTAATGAAATTTATGCGCTCACTTGAAATTTTCAGCACATTATGATTGTGAATTTGCGTGTCATAGGCTTAAATGTACATATTTACACAAATGGAACATTTTATCTCGAATTTTTAATATGCACAGTTATAATTTTTTTTCTTTTTGGTTTTGCTTTAAAAGTGAAATCTCCATGTGAGATTTTCGTTTTAGAATACAATTTTCATAAATTCCATATCAAATAAATCGATTGATTTTTCCAAATATTACAAATATTGATACTCTATTGTACACAATATCTTTAAATTCAACCTGCTAACCAACATAACCAATGGAAAAAAAGCGCTTGAAATTTAGATTTAAAAAAACAACTAAACTCACATTTAACAGTTTCATTTGTTTTTTGTTCATAGAATCCAATGTAATTTCGATCGGCTATTTTGCTAATTTTGTTTAGTTTTTCACTATATTTATTTATCGATTACAAATTTCATTAGCCAAATATTTAAACTCTAAACTTTTGACAATTGTTATTCTTTGCAAATGTTTCGATGCAATTACACACACACCATTTTTATTTCTCTTCTCAATCATACTAAGAGCCAAGCCAAACAAAATATTCACTCGATAAATGTGCTCATTTTAATGATGATAAGAGACTACCGATCTTTAGAATGGCTTAAGATTCGCTTTTGATGTTAACCATGAATTCGGAGTTCAATGTGAAAATGTAACGAATGAACGTCATGTTTTTTTTTATTTGGTTGATTTTTGTTTGTCGTTGAAACTGTGATTCGAACAATCCGTTGAAGAGGAACAGATCACAGACAATATTTTATATACACATTTTATTTGTGCTAGATTTAATGGGTCATTAAAAAATTGTCATTGCTTGAGATACACACACACACACACACACACACACCCACAGGGAGACTTAAAAATTCGATAAAGTTGTTTTTTTTTCTTTGGTTCATTTCGAACGCTTTTGTAATGGACGTTTAAATGTCAATTTTTCATGTTTAATTTGAAATGGCCTGAGGTAATACAGAATATAGATGCAAACATTCATACGCGCTTTTATAAATATAAATTCCAATCGAAATCAAGCGATTCACTTTAAAACCAAAAAACAATATAACAACCAACAAAAAACACCCGCTCCTGTATGTTTGGACATGCTCAATTTCGGCAAATTTTCCACATATTTCGGAACATGATAATAAATTTGTTATTTTCATTTCAAATGTCAAGAAAAGAGCGTCAAGCTACCTCATAAGAATTATTAAGAGAGAACTTAGTAGTTAGTTCATCATAAATAACCCAACCAAAAAATGAGAAAATAAGCAATCATCATTTGTAATCATAATATTGTTTTTCTTCCCGTTTTTTTCCATTGTTGTTTATTTTTTGCACGTGTGTGATAAAGACTAAAATTTGCGTTGTTTTTTTTGTTCTTATTTCCCTCATGTAGTTCACGTAGTTAGCTAGTAGTTTAGTAATTAGAACACATTTTTTGATTGTTTGCATTTTTTAATTTTATTGGACTGGATTGTAAAATACTTACACATTAGAAAAAAAACACAAAAATAAAGAGAACTGGAAGTTCGAATCGCTCGGGTTATGAGCAAATAGAAGCAAAGAACAACCAAAATAAAAATCTACTGAAAAATTCATCATCAAATAGTGTTAGCATTTTCGTAATACTTTTTTTTGTTACTTTCATTTAAATATTTTGTTTAAACTTTTTTGTTTGTTGTTGTTCTAATTTACACGAAATTTCTGTTATCGTTTTTTTCTCTTTTTTTCCAAATTTTCCTGATTTTCTTTTGCAGAACCAAACAAAATGATTGTTGTTTTGGTAAGCCATCAACGGCACCCTTTATGAAGATGGCATTAAAAGTTTTATTAGTTCCGGTCGTTTTTTTGTATGCCGCATAATTCAGATATTAAAATACAAAAAAAAAATCAAATCAAATAAGCAAAACAAAGTAAACACAATGAAAAAACTGAAAGAAAAGATCGAAAAGAAAAATGTCGCAATTACACTGAAATTGTTGATGTCCTCCTCCTCTTCCTCCAAAAAACCAAATTCAAGACTAAACCCAAAAATCCAAGCGAAACTCGAATCAAATTCAGAACAATGCAAAACATTATCAAATGTGTATTTAGGGATGAATGTGTGTGTGTGGTTTTCCGTTGCGTTTCGCCTGTGCTTCGATGCAACCGATCACAGGTACAGGTCAGTTTGCTATCATTTTGTTTGTAGCGTAATTTAGTGTAGACCAAATAAAAATTCATTCTCATTTCTCGACAATATAAATTTTGTTATTGTATGAGCTCATCATTTGAATGGCATTGACGGTTGTGCCATTCAATCGAGTCCTCCTGTCGAAAATTCTGTAAATCACAAAAATGAACATAAAATTACATACAAAAACAGTTCCATGGAATAAGAATAATATAATTTAAAAAAAAAAACCAAAGAGACAGAGATTGATTACAAAATATTTTGTAAATTGTATATATTTCCCTGTAGCATGTCGCTAACGCTAATCAAAGCAAGCATTTCAAACAACCTAAAATTTTAACGGCTTTAATTAATTGATGCTTTTAAATTAAAAAGAAAAAAACAATTAAATATTGATTGGAGTAAATAGTAAAGTCACCCAGTTTTTCTTGTATTTTTTAAATTTTTGATTTTTTTTTTTGAAAATTTTCCCCCCTCTTTTCATTTTTATGAGCTTTTTTGAGATTTTATTTCATTTGAATTCATTTGTATATACAATTTCATATGTAGATGCTGATTAAATTTCTCAAATTTTACAATTATCCATTTGAACCATAACCTAATGAAATTTGTGTATTGTTTTTTTTTTCTGTCTCTTCTCTTTGTTTTGTATCTTTTTCCGAATTTTGGCACCGGTTTAGTTCAAATGTTGCACATCCATCGGAATTACCACCATCGCCACACCAATGGGAATGACATCATTATAATGAAGCACAAGCCGCCTAGGAGTAAACAACAATCATCAATTTTCAATTTGATAGATCGGACAACAAATCTATCAAACAACAAAATAAAACATTTGTTATTTTTTGGTTCCGTTCATTTTAAAATTAAAAACAAAAGATAAACCAGAGAGATAGACACATCGACTCCAAGACACCACCTTCACACATTTCGATGATAACCCGGAACGACAACAGGAGCGATCAACAATTTTTTTTTTTGCTGCACCAAAGTACACATCGAGTATCAAGAGAGTGATTTCACCATCACCAGTATTTAACACAAAACAACAACAACAACAAAAAGAACGAGAAATATTATGCTACACAATGGCTAAACCACAGCACTGACTTTTATCCTATTGATTATGTAACATTCAAGTAGTTTTTTGAGTGTAGCAGAGAAGAAGAAAAAAAACACAATGTATTGTATACCATAAACTGGCAATAATTTTTGGCTTCGGTTCGTACGAACAAATTTTTATTATTAAACCCAGCTTATAAGTGAAACAAACAAACAAACAGACAAACAAAAAAAAACACGTAACGATGAAAAAGGAGCTCATTTTAAGAAGCTTAAATGCCAATATGGCACAATTATTATTGTGCCGTGGCAAAAATTCTATCAAAAATGAATCATCTTCTGATGAAAGAATTAAGATGGAAAAAAGAACAAAATAGACGAAATAAAAACTGACAACAACAAAATACATATAAATTCAGAGCAATGTTAATTGTGATGGAAACAAAACAACAAAGAAACATACAAAAATCATGTCCATGATTTTATATTATGTATAAATAGATTTCATAGTTTGTGCACTCAACCAGTAATGGATTCCATTCAAGTTTTTGTTTTTAGAATGACAACATTTTTTTTTTTTTTGGTTTGTTCTTTCATCTTTTTTGCGTATGTGTATTCGATTAAGAATGTATACACACAGCATCAACACACAACAATGCGATAATTTATAGAGGAAGGGGAGGGGGGAAGAAGAAAATTTAAAATAAAACCACTAAAATATACAACAGCCTTAAGCCCAACGCATCAACAGCAACAAAAATCAACAACAACAACAACTAAAAAAAAATAGATTGCTGACAGAACTGATCCAATCCACTGCCCAATAGCTCGAGCCGATAATGATTGAAAATAGCAAACAAAAATAAAGAACACGGAAAAAAGGTGCATAAAATAAACAACGTAAAAAAAAGCAATACTGAAATCTATTCAAAGTTCAACTAAATTGAACCGAATCAATCAGCATTTTACATCAAATTAGATTACCGTTTTTGCATACCCGTAATGTCAAGCGCATTTGTTGTTTTTTTTTTTTTTTAATTGACACATTAAAAATGCTCTCAGTCCATTAGCCAACATTCCGATGCAAAAAAAGAGATAAAATTCAAAATGCATGGAAATTGTGAAGCTAAGAATTTTTACATACAATTTTTTTCACACTCACACACACACACACACATGCATGCGGTAGGTGGCTTCCCACAAATTCGGTTTCATCCGAAGGCTATTATGAACATTTATTAACTCTTAATTTAAGAGAATAAAAAAAAACCAAAACGCGTATTTTACTCACCGCCGCTGTCAGCTCTGTGTTTTTTTTTTCATTTTGGCACTGATTTATTCTGTGGATTTGTTTTAAATGAAAACAAAAACATTTAAACAAAACGCAAAACAACAACAACAACAACAAAACAATTTAAAAGAAAAACTAATAATAATAATTAATATTGTATCTCGTACCTAAAAATGGCGTGTCTTAAACAAATAGATTTAAATCCAATTGAATAGTTACAACAACAACAAAAATACAACAAAGCTCGACAGTTCGAGCACCACCACATGTTTCCTCCTTATTAATGACGGGGTGTGACAAAAGCAAAACACAAAAAATAACGAAATATAAAAAAAAAACAAAAACGGCAAGAGCATTGCGACGATTAAGCAACGCCTGTACGGTTGACCATAAACATGTTGTGCGTTTTCCTTGTTGCGTATCGTATTTGTAATGATTTTTACCTTATAACTTAAACAAACATGATACCACTATAAATTTAGAAGACAACAGACTCAATTGTGTGTGGCTATTGGTCCCGTACAATTTGTGTGACGTACAAACGGGATAAATCCGATTCCAAGTGTTGTCTCTTGAAATCGCTAATTTCATTCCTATTTTTGAAATAAAAATTCTTTTTTTTGGTTTCTCGAAACGGTTCAGTTTCACTTCGCTCTTTAGCTACACAGCATGAACAACATTTGGGCATAAAAAATAGTAGTGTGTTTTTATTTTGTTGAAAAATTGAATTTGAGATGCCCATGATGAAATGAAACGAAAAAAAAAAAACAAAAAACAAAATGAATTATTCCACACAAAAATGCGTGTTTTATTATACCATTTGGTTGGAATTTTAGCAAACACACCATTTAGAAAATTGCATTTTCACTGCAAAAAAAAAATTGAACAATTGACGCATGAATCGCTTCAATCTCATTTAACGCAAAATTTAAAGTGTTTAAACAAACAAACAAAAAATAAAACAATTACAATGTATTTGCAAAGATTAATGTGCTTAAAAATTTAAAAATATATTTTACACAAATAAATGGAATGAAAAGCAAATCGAAATTCACATTAAACAATGTTAATCAACATATAAACAGAAATAAATTTTATCAATTAGACACTCAAATGAAAAACTGTCCAAAATTAGTAGTTTATGAATGGCTATTCAGATTCTCATATACATAATTTCTTTGATGTATTGCACATTAATGCAATTACGTTTTTGAAATAAATTAATATCTCAGTTTTTGTTGAGGTACAGGAATGTGTCCAAATTAGAATGCACTAGTGTGTCTAGTTTGAGCACTCCTCCCCGAAGTGGCTCGTAACATCGATCGCATTGCTGTGGTTTCAGCTAGCAACCACTGCATTGCCCAGCTGTGTCTACTACGGGGCAGTGAGTTTGAGTAACTAGAATGCATTAGTGACTTGAAAAGAACCACACGCACACAAATCAATGTTTGAACAATCCGATTTTGCAAAAACCAAAATTTAATTTTAGAGCTTGAGGCACTATTATCTAACCATTTGTTGTAATTTTTTTTTGTGTTTCTAATTTGGGCCCTTTTTTGTAGCTTCATTGAGATTGATACACCTGGACACAACCCAATACAATTGTTATTAATCCGAATTATGGCAAACTGACCATCATTCCCGACCATTTTTCGGATATTCCCCCAAATTTTGATATTAATCAAAGTTTTACAACGTTTTTTCACACACACATAAACACATAAAACAAGCAAATAAGAACCAAAAACCTGAATTAATGATTTAATAAACAAAACAAAAAAAAACGAGAAATAAAAAGTAGTGAAAATGAAAATTTCATACAATTTAAACATTAACGAAAAAAAAACAGAAGAAGAAAAAATACAAGCAAAAAAAAAATGTAATTTGTTGATCTATAAATGTGCTGTAATTGTGCATGCATTCTGTGTGTGTGTGTATTCATTCGGTAGCGTTCTTTTTTCTTGGGATAGATTATAATTGTACATAAAAAAATTTATAAAAGTATACCAATAAGCCACTTGATATGCACCTATTAATTTACCAGTGTACACATACGAGAAAAAGTTGAAAAAATGAAAGACAAAAAAAAACACACACACAATTTATTAAAACTTGAACAATTAACGAAGATCATTAGAAATTAATCATACAAGCGAACGCTAAAAACACAATATGTTTTCACAAGAAAACAGCAAAACACACGTGTGAAGAGAGCAGTAAACCGAGTAAAAACCTTGAAAAAAAACACACACATTTTGAAACCCTTACACTCAGCTGAAGAAGATACAGCGATTTGAAAAAAAAAACAAAAATTGAAAATTGAATTCAATACTTTGATGAAAACAAGAAAAACAATGGTTTAATCAAGAATTTAAAAAAACAAAACCGTAGAAGACGATGGTTTAAACAAAAAACAAGTGAAGTGAAGATACCTCAGATTCCGTTTGTTTGCTTAATTAATTGTAGTTATGATATAATTAAATAATGATTATGGAACTGGTTGGGAAAAAACAAGACACACTTTTTTCCTTAAACGTTGTGTTCGTTATCGAGTACCAAAATGACTTCTTATTAATATTTAAATGATAAGAAACAATACACACACATACCCTCTATTTTTTTCATTTTAGTTCTTATTTTTTCCCAACACTATTTTTTTTTTTTATTATTTTATTCAATTTTTTTCTCTCTCTTATCTGCATAAGAACTGAAAAATTTATGTTTTTAAGTCGATTTATTGAATAGATAATTGCTAATGGATAAGTCAGTATAGAATTTTGAGCGTATGTTCAAAATGAATACAAAAACAAAAATTTGATGACTATCACAAAAGTGATCACAAAAGTGATCTATCACACACTCTATTTAATATTGAATCGATGGGTCATGTGTTGATAATTTTGGTTAGCAGTCAATTGGGGTGCCAATGGACAAACTGAAAAACAAATATGAATAAATGAATGACAAATGTACGCGAAAAGTTCCAGAAACACAAAAAAGAGACTGAAAATTGGCTGATGCCACAAGGCAGACGCACCATTTAAAAATGGAAAAATACACGGATGTTGTCACAAAACATTTGAAATCTAGTGTGTGCCCCTCAAATGATTGGCATTGAAATATCAAGCAGGCCCAATTACAAGTCGATTCAATCCAAGTTAGACGCATCGGACATTTTTTTTTTGTTTTATTCGAATACTTTTCGTTAGATCTGATAATGAATATCTTTAGGATAAACTATTAAACTGATCAATCACATTACATAAAAATCATCCAAATTGATAAAATCGCAAAAGACACCAACAATGTAACGAACTGAAAAGAAATTCGATTCCATTGGAAACGGAACAAGTGGTTAAGTGTTCGAATTAAACGAAACAACAACAACAAAAACACATGAATGAAATCGATTTTAATTTCGTATGAAAAAAAAAATGAATGAATCAAACAAAATAAAAACAATACCTGCCATTGGTTGAATTACTTTATTTCATTTGGGAATATGGAACATTGAAATTGATACCAAAATGGAACGATTGCTAACGCATCCGTATCTATATCGATATCGATGAATGAAATTTTTCTTTTCTAGCTTTTTTAAGTGATAATTCTAACTCTCATTCTATAACGAAAAAAAAAAACAAAACGTAAAAAAAAACAATTTAGAATTTCATCCTAAATTTTAGCGATTTAGTTTTTTTTTGCCTTTACCCCACTTTTTTTTCTCTATCTCTCTTTAATTTAAATGCAAAAAAAAAATGAAAATGAACGAAACACACAAAAAAAACATTATTTTGTTTTTTAAACATTGTGTATGATTAGATCACGCATCGATAGTAGTCAATGGTAATAAAATGCGAAAATGATGGAAGATTGTAGTTTGTGTCGTTTTTTCCCCCCTCTTCGCCATCATTTTCGGCAAATTCAATTGAATTCTTTCTCTAGTATATTTATGCTTGTTTGTGTGATTCTGATGCACAAACCTTTTTTCTGTCATTTTGATTTTTATTGCATTTCATTTTAAAAAAAAATAATTAAACAACAAAATGTAACGAAGAAGATGAAGAAAAAAAATAAGATGGAGAATTAAAAAAAAAACTTTCACATAGATCTCAATCGAATGTAAATCTGATAGTATAGGTGAAATATGGCACAGTGGATACTGCATATTGTACACACACACACGACCCTCGCATTCTCGATACAAAACATACATTCTCATCCCTCATTTCACATACTTCACGCTGTCCGTCTGCATCTCTTCCTATCCACACGCTAATCTCTATTTCTCATTTCACAACTAAAATTTCACAAACACAAAATATTACACAACTCTTGAACAAAAACACAAAACAAAATGGTCAATGTTCTTACATAATTTAAATAAATGTGTACAATAAATGACATACATATTTCAAAAATCCAATTCAATGACCAATAAAATCATTTATCGAAGAAAGAACAAAAGAAAAACAAAATCACATTAAATCTGTTCCACTTTTCTTTTACATTATAACCTGACCCCTCAGTTTTCTTTTAAAATTTCATTTAGATTTTTTTCCTCTGAAACCTTAAGTGGTGACAAAATGAATTTAAACGCCTAAATGCAAAACGATCAAAGCAACAAAAAACAAACTAAGAGAATTAAAATAAAACAAGATTCAAAATTAACAAAATTATTTTTATTAGGAAAAACATTGATTATGGATTGGAATGAAAACAACAACAACAACAACAACAACAAAAAAAAACAAACAAAAAAAAATATTGAAAATGATTTGATAATAAGTAAATTGGTCAATTTAGTTTACATTTAGGTACATTCAATTGCTTTATGTTAACGAAAAAAAAAATTTAAACAAAACAAAAAAAAAACAATTTACATAGACAAGGACTTTGCTAATTACTACTTTTATTTTATACCTTAGCAAAAAAAAAAAAAACAAGTGCAGATATTTTGTCTGATTTATTTAAACAAGATTTATTGTTTGGCGCTCAATTCAAATCTAAAATTGGATAAGTGAACAACAACAACAACAAAAAAATATGAAAAAAAGATTTAAAAAAAAACATTTAATTAGTACAATGCAACAGAATAAATGGAAATAGTAGTGGTCCTAGTTCCTTTTTGACTCGATTAACACAACCGCAACGTGTAAAACCCTGTAAACCAATTTAAAAGAAAAAAGAAAAAAACAAAATACAACCGCCGATCACAAATGAACAGCGCCCAATCAAAAAACTGACTTTGCGCATCGTGTTTTTTTTGAATTTTCCGATATAGGTTCTTACTTAATTATTTTGTAATTCAAATCCAATGGTTTAAATGACAACGGTAACACAATAGATTAGATGAAAATCACAATTTTTTGTAATGCAACAATAAAAAAAAATCATTTTATTAGATGTTTGTAAATAGAAAAGTAAAATAAAAAAAAAAACAAATTCAAACAAAAGTAAAAAAAACACACATATTCGCATTTTCATTGACTGTCTCTATTTTCAGGAACACTACACTCTTGTATGAACATTGAACACTTGTGTATAAACTCGAATTGATGATTTTTGATATTTTATCGGGTATATTGAAATGTAGTGAATATGAAATGAAACTCATCCAACGGTGAAATTCACCATCCCCTCATATTTTCCAATACAATGGTACCATATCTCATTCAACATCTTTACCAAAATACAATTACGCTAAAATAGTTTTATTCGACTATTACCAATTCCATGCAATTGCCCAATTTCTGCACCCCTCTCGTTACAGATCAGATAACAATATTAACAAACAATTGTCCATTTTGTGTCAATTAAATGTGTCTGAATTGTTGTCTCTTGTCTGTGACTGTTATATTGGATGGATGCGTTCAAGACAATTTGTAATAAAGACATCGAAAGAGCCATGTCTCATCACGATTATCTAATTCATGTGCATGAATTCATGGAAAAATGCCATTCAAACGAAAAATCACATTCTTTCCATATAACAATTCATCGAAGTTTTGGTCTGGCATTCTCTTTTGTACGTCTTGGTAAGGTAGACATATGCTATAAATGAGTTTTTTTTTTTCTTTTTTTACTGATGTCTTTTGTGTTCATTCATTTATGGAAAATAACTTATTTTAAATAAGATAGATGAATTGTAATATTCAGCATAGTCAGTAGGACCGCCAAAAATGATGGAGAAAATGGCCGTGGATGTGTATTTCGCGTGATTGCTTGAACTAATGTGAGGGAGAATCAACTGATGCAAGTTCTGCAAATTCAGCGAGTTCTGCGAGTTCGTTTTGAATAGTTGAGTCCCCCTAGACTAATTGTTTATGTTTCCGATGAACGCGATACACGCCAAAATTAGAGAAAAAAATATATAAAAATATATTGCATTAGACTATCTGATGCGGAGCTGACTAAGACCAGTGTTTTAATTATAAGCGGAAACACAATTATTTTCTCATTCTGGTATTTTAAAAAGCAAACATGTTTTGAATCGAGTATCAGCGAATAAATTTCTATTTAAAATTCACCAAGTTGCGATTATTCTAGTGTGATAGCGCCATCTCTTTGCATTTTGTTGTCATTAAATTTGTAAGCTCAATGTTCGAATTGTCGTATATTGGAACTGTTCCCGCTCTTTGCTTATTTGATTTTCGAACATTGATGAAGAACACACACATGAAGTCTTTCGATGAAGTAAAAGGTATTGAAGGGCACCGATTCTAACGTGGTGCAATTCGTGCCAACGATAAACCGACTGTTCCAATGTTATTTTTGATACAGATTAAAATAAACAATATTTGCAATAAGAGTTACAGTAAACATAGATAAGAAGTGATTATTAGACTGATTGCTTTGCATCAAAACTACATTTAAATGATTTTATAGACTACCGTGCCCTTGATAAATGTCACGATAAATACATGATTCAAATAAAATTGACGTTAAAATAAACAAAACCAAAGAACCAAAGTTGCAAATTAATGCGATTCGTGCAAAAATTGCAGTTAAATTGAGTTTGGTTGAGTGTTTCGTACTAGATAAAAAGTTGCTGTGTGAAGCAATTTGGGTGTGGAAAGTGAAAATAATTATTTCAACCAAGAAATAATACACTAAAAAAAAACATAAACAAAAAACTGATTAACGTCAAGATAAAGTAACATGTTAGTGTTTCGAATCTTTGTGATATGCGAATTAGTTGATTAAAAATCGTGCAAAATCTGCAGTTTTCAATTTGTTTAAATTAATGTGCAGTAAATGTGGCATTGTTGATTACAAGCAAAACGCTGCGATAGACATTTTCGGAGTTTATTATTTTTCTTGGTTGACAACAACAAATGACTATGAATTTGCAAGTGCACGTTTCATTCGGGGTGTGTGTGTTTGGCGAAAAGTGAAATGAAGAAAAACAAAATTCCAATGACATTTTGTTGACGGAGTGTATTTCATTCGATGACGTCATCCTTTGATAGTGTTGGGCAGTGTAGTTGAGTTGGTGATTTTTGTAACGGTGCCTGTCGCAATTTATTTCTTTCAACAATTTTGATAATAAAAGAAGCGAAGCTGAAAGGGGTTTCATTTGATTTACATAAACAAATGGGCTTCACAGTGCGCGCAAACACTAAACAACAACATCAAAAGTGCAGTGTTTTCATTGTGAAAAATGTGAAGTAATAATATTTGAATTGTTTTTGGTTCAATTGGATATCTTTCCACACTGTGAAAATGAAAACAATCGTGATACATAATATATGAGTTTCATATACATTGTTGCAAAGTGTTGATGTTTATAAGTTAAATACAGCCGTATATGAGCCCATCCCCGCTTCATTCGGACCCGTGGCGTACAGTCTGAAGAGCAACACGACGAACCGAAAACAACAGGTCCCAATTCAGCTATAAAAGACCAAGAGCACAGCTACCAGCTCATTCAGTTCTTAACAGTGACACCGTTCAGTTGTGCTCTAGTAAAATATAGTGTGGACAAGTGAGTTGATTTTTTATTTGGATTTTTTTTTGCTCTAGGACTAAAATTTTTTTTGTTTTGAACGATTTTTTTTGTTGAGAAAACACTTAGAGAATTTTCATTTAATAATTTATTTGATAGGAAAGACTTAGGAGTTTAGTTTGATAGAATTTTTGTATAAAGTGAGTTTGATTTTTTAGTCGATTTTTTTTAGTTTAAGGACTTAGACATTTTTTTTGCTAATTTTGTGTTGAACAATATTGTGTTCAGAATTTTCATTTAGTTATTTATATGGTAGGAAAGACTGTGACTAGTGTTGGTTGCGTGTAATTTGATAGAATTTTTCGGCAATTTACATTTGCATTGATTAGATTGATTTTTTGTACCCGATAAAATAATAATGTAATTTTTTTCTTCACAAAACACAAATAATCGGAACCAAGACACATACATCTTTTTTGTTGAATGATGTCATGCAGATTTTAAGCCATTATATGACTTTTTTCCCAATTTTGCGTTTCATTTAAAAGACAATGGTCCCAGTGTTGAGTTACAGTAAAAAAAAAAAGGCAAATGATCGTACTTTGCTCTCCAAGTAAAACCAATTTGTTTATGCTGAATTTCCTCAATAATTTAGGCCCAAGTCCAAAGGTTCATTTTTTATGATCGAATTTTCAAAAAAAACAAATGGATGAAAATTGATAGAAATAAGTAAAAAAAACTTCTTATTCTATAAATACGCGTTTTATACACAAACGTCTTCGAAAGCCACGTTTTCATCATCAGGCGAGATAAAAAACTAAGTTCAAATCTAATTTACATCAATAGATCTTTGAAAATTGAAATTTACCGCACAAAAAAATCACTTTTCTCACAGTCCCAACAATTGTTGAATATTTCTCTCCAATGCGACGAATTCAAATGAAATTTTAAACTCAATATGAACGATCTTAAGGCACACACACAAATTCACATCATTTGCATAAAAAATAAATTAATCCATTGGAAACTTTATTTGCGTAGGATTTATGATTAAAAACCAGTAGTATTGTATTTTTGGCCAATGCTCAACAATACTCATTTTTTGGTTCCGAAAGCAATTCATTTCCTGACCTTAACGCAACCGAACCGTGGAAGAGCTTTCCACTTTATCTGTTTGTATACTTTGGATTGTGTTTATATTCTGCTTTTTTTTATTGTAATGAGTTCGAATCTAACACCTTCATCGGTATGGTAAATCAAAGTTATGGAAAAAATTAATTGTTAACAATAAGTAAATACTCGAAAGATTCATTTTAAATAGGAAATTGTTTTTCGATAATCAACGTGGCGTTGATTTTATGCATGATTTATAAGAGCATACTTTCTACTTTTTTTTACTTTCAATTGCATATTTTCGTCCATATGCAATACATGCAATCAGTTTCCAATTAAGTAAAGTTTTTACGCTTATAATTTCTGTGCATGTGAAAAAAAAATCCGCTTTCTCATAAATTCGATAAAAACTTGTGATATAAATCGAAACGTCCATACAATCGATGCGTTCAAATGATCTATCTATCTGCAAATATCAACCATAACATTTTGTAATTGGTTAATACGCTGTAAAATGAACTGAAAAATGTCCAGGTAGAATAAAGAACAAAGAATACAGTGAAAGGTCGCAGGTATCAACGCAAAACACTCATTTATTACGCCGTTTACAATACGGAGTGTTTGAATTTCATCGCATTGTGAAATACCCATAAATTTGGCTGCACACAGTTGCCACGTCCAAAGGAAACAAAGAAGAGTGTTGAAGCCATAGTCACTTGTGATTGTGTGCGTGCGAGTAGTAGCTTATGCAGGCAGCACATCTCCTACCCTAGAAATATACCAAAGCCTACTGAGACTGTATACTGTACGCTGTACGCCCGTTTTATGAACGTAGATTCTCGTATGGCGCAGCAATACCGCTTACAAGGCTCACAGAGTCAATCAGTTCGTTGGTGACTGTGAAACAGTTAACATGTATTCCCTCTGAGCAGTGTTTGAGTTTGCGCAGTTTTAGTCATTTTAAATACGATTATTTCAATAACGTTTTGTGAATCGAAGGCATTTTTACACCACAATAAGAGGTTTTTTTTAAACTTATTTTTTCGATTTTGGTAATTAGTCGGGATTCAAATAAAATCCATGTATTTTATTTCCTTCACTTAATTTTATCAATTATGGCCAACAACAACCATACAACTTATTTCGTATTTAAATTATTGTTTTGAATGGATTTTGAATTTTTTTTTAATTGCTCATTTTTTTTTTACTTTCAGTAGCATTTTTTACTGAGTTAAAAACGTATTTTTTCTCAACATTATGAAGAATTTGAATACAATAGTTTCTGGTAATTCGTTACGGTCCGGTAGTTATTGATCATTTCAAACAAAGTAACATCAAGTAGGCATTGGACCTGGCGAAACAAAAATATATACGTCTACGCATTTCTTCCCATATAAATACGTGAAAGTATTTTGTTGCATTTGCTTCACTGAACGCGCTTCACGAAAATGAAAAGATCGAATATCTTAAACGAGAATGGATTTAATATATAAAACTAGTTTTTTTGGAATTGTCCCATGTTTTCATTTAAATGCACCAAATCTTGAGCATCGAAATTTTCATCATACATATGGAATGTTACATGTAGTATAGATGTATGCACCGGAGTTGGGTTGTTTTACTTTGATCATTTCGATACCAAACGAAATTTCTATGAAATTTTAAAATGGTTTTCGATTGACTGTAAGATCGGTAATCTGTATTAAGCGCATTTGCCAGTGGTCTAACCATTATTTGTGCATCGGCAACTAACCGTTGATTAAATATGATCACAATAAATAATGGCCACATATGGTTAAATGATAGCTAAGGTTAGTCATGGCTTATGGTCACTAACTGGCAGATGCACGTGAGTTTCAATGCATTAAGAATCTACCTTTGGTGAATACACCTCATTTACACAGTGCCATAAAATGTGCAAGTGTGCATCCAAATTGCGTACTTCCTCTAGAGCGAGTGCATATTTGTGGTATCCTATAGCTCGTGCTTTAGATTACATTCAATATGTACACACACAAAACATAACCTCTAAATGTCATCCAAAATGAAGATGACAGTTGATTTTATTCGAAATTCAATCATAAGTTTATCAAATTTTCGATTATCTTCATCACAATTGAAATAGTGTTGTCAACGAACCGTTTGTAATATTTGTGAACATTTTTCACGAACGATTTTTTAAAAAATCATCTTATTTATTTCTTATGATGAAAATTTAAAATATATTTTGTACATTTTTCGCCAACATTGTTCACGAACAATATGTTTGCAAACATGTCAATAAAAAAAACTACGAACGGTTTGTGGTTCGTGTAATGGAATGTTTGCAAACGAACCATTCGTAAACGGTAAGTTTCACGAACCACGAACCACGAACCATTCGTGGTTCGCATTACAATCATTTGCAAAGAAAATTTGTTCACGAACGACCGAAACACGAACACAAACACGACATTTACGAACATGTGTTCACGAACGCTGTTCGTTGTCAATTTGACGCTATTTAATGGTGCAGTCATTTTTATTTCAGATGACGTTTATAGAATTTGTTTTTTGTGTATAGTTCGTTTGAATTGAATTTTTTGATATGCGGGCGCTGCAAACAGTGAACACTGAACAGTCTTGTTGTATGGGAAAATTTACATTGAAAAATCATTTGTTAACGTTGAGATAAACACTCAGATTATATGAATGCTGCAATAAAGCACCTTGGGCAAAGAAATACCATTGGTGCATAGTAATAATAATAATAATATAAATGATCAATACACCTCTTAGATTCTATTTGTGTGCTAACTTTTTCGCATGGTTTATATAACAGGAATAACACGATCTTGGAGACGATTCGCTGATTAGCCGAAGATAGACGGAAGCGTGATACTTAACTCAGAAATTGATTACAACAATTCGTAAGTTTTTTTTCTGTTTTAAAAAGTAAATTAAAAAATGCTTTACTCATAACACCATCTGTGGCAATGCATTCTGTATGTAATTGTTGCATCAGTTTATTTGTTTCACTAAGTTACTTAAATACCGAAATTACTATGCGCCTATATAAAACTTTATCGGATACTTTACATTGCGCCATCGTTCACTTTACGTGATTTCCGAACACTATATCCATTTTATTTTATTTTTTAACATCTTACTATTGGCATAACTGACTTTTATTTTATTTTTTACAACTGTGCAAAACAATTTGAACAATTTTAATATTAATTTATTATTCATACGACAAAGTTAAAACTCAACATGCGCAATAGATATGTAAAATTATGTTTTGTAGAAATATATTTGGTGCAAGTGAAGAGGTATTATTTTTAAAAAAATTTACTATTATTTTTATTTCAAATGAATTAAACGGTAAAATTTGAATGTGTATGTTGGTAGCCGGTATACTATATTCTTATAGTTCTTTTATCCGACGCACTCAAACTCGTGGGGCTACGTTAATGCTCATATACAAGGTAATTTCGGTATGGTATTCAAAAAAGGAATTCTGAGATTATATTTTATGTCGGCGAATTATTGATAGTGTGGTCACACATAGATGGCGAGCCACACCACAAAAAGGGCACATTCCAGCGAATGTCACTGGAATGGCCCGAATACCATTTAAGTCACACGAATTGTATTACAATAGCATTGTATCTTCGACAATCAACAAATAAAGACCTACAAAACTACTACAATGGTCTTATGGAAATTGAGTTGGGCACAATTGAAAAGTAAATAATATAAAATGATAAAAAATTGCAATTAAATGTGTTCAATAATACACGTGTATGGGAAACAACTGAGGCTCAGCTCTTAGCTAAGATTTTGGTTTATTAAGTTTACACTTACTGCATCACAGACAAGGCTTGTTTATACGCTGTGGCGCATCTCTTAGCTAGAATGCAAATATGTGTGCGTCAGCATAAAGCTAGAATAGTGGAGTGATGAGTGTGCAATACTTGTGCTGACGCAAGCAAACAAACGAGGTGTATGGATGCGCTATATTCACCACAAATTTGGGCTGTTACCCTAGAACGAACATAGAAGAGAGTCGAGAAGAGCTTAGGCTCTTCTATAGTTTACAATGTATTATCTTCATGGACGCACACACTGACTTCAATATTAGAAGATAAAAAGTGAAAGGGATAGAGAGAGAGAGAGAGAGAGAGAGAGAGAGAGAGAGTACATAGCGTGGACTGTTTTAAAAGACAGTAACAAAGAAAACAAGGTACCGCACATTTGGAGCGTTTACAGTAAATGTGGTGCGTTTGCGATCACGGCTATGGTTTTAAGATTTTTATTTAGGAGCGTCATTTTAATATATAAAAATATATATTGTTATATCTCGCAAACGACAATCAAAAATTGTATAACATCGGCAATGCAGTTCAGGGTTGACATCACAAATCTTTTCAACGAATTGAACGAATTCACCATATGCTGAAACAAATAAAACACAAAATTATATCAAATCATTTAAAAATGATGATGTTAATAAATTATTTATTTTTGTTTAAAGTACATTCTAACTTCTTGTTAAAAAGCGTAGGTTAAAAAACAGGTTTAGCATTTTAGTTATGCAACATTAATTTAGATATAAATAGAAGCTGATTAGAAGTGTCAGTTTTAGTTATAATTTTAAACTCTTGAATAAAGCATTTTTCCAAATAGACGGATTGAAACCAATATTACTATTAACGGGGGCCGAAAATAACTTCAGACAGTCGGCATTTTGAATTTTAAAATATCCATCATCCCGAATCCAAAACATCTACAATTATTTTCTCAAATTCACAATAATTCCGAAGATGCTCGGATTGAACAATCCGTAAAATCTTCAAAAATCTAACCACTTTTTAGGTGAGAATTCGCCCTAGGTTTAAGAAAAAAAACCTCTTTCGTATGCACTTAGCATGAGCCATCATTATGTGAATATTTAAACAAATAGTATACATGCAACATATTGTACGATCGTAATGAAATAATAATCTTCTTCTCTATACATATATAAATGAAAGTATGTTTGAATATTCCGAGTAAACTCCGGAAATAAGCAACTAAGGAAAACGCCTACGGGAACCCTTGGCCATTGTTGTTAAAAAATTACAGCGAATTTATCTATGTTTAGTAAGATTTCTCTCACTACGAATATGCGAATGTATAAACAAAAAAATCATTCAACAAGTTCATTTGCAGGCAAACTTTTGGATTTGGGTGACGCAAATTTTCTAATTGATCCCGAAAAAAAAGAAATTACATATCCACAAAACTTCTGAAACTTGCAACCCACACTACATAATGTTATCGAGAAATCGAGAAAGTTTTTCCAAATATTAAAATCAATTACAAAAATACGTTAAGTGAACGTGCAACTTTGGCCCCAAAAAATGACAGTGTTAATCGAATAAATATAACCAAATTCAAAGTCAACTACCAGCCTGGTAGTACCAGGTGAAATTAAAGTGTTCAAATCCATTGATACAGTGAAAAACGAAAATGAAGCTGTACATTTTCCTACTGAATTCTTTAATTCATTAGATACATCGGGAATGCCCATTTTATACAATAAAACAGATGCTTTATTGTATGTTTGGCAATTGATTCACATTTCAGTTTGAATCGCGATTAAAAATAATTAAAATTCATTAGGACCATTTATTGTGGATGGACTTAACTGGAAAAGAGAGAGAATCACTAGAAACTTTATCAAGCATGAAAAATTCACGTTTTTGGGCTAAGATTGCAAGGAGATAACATTCAACAGATTGTGCCTAGCCCTAGCGGGGGAAAATTTAAATCATATTTCTATTTTAATTAAGCCAATAACAATGGAGAAATAGGCTAAGATTGCAAGGAAGTATTAAGTGTGTTAAAACAACGAATTATTGTCTAGACAATAATTCGCTATTTTGAAGATATGTTAGTGGAAAAATTGTCTGAGTTAGCGTTCACCCTGTTAAATTTAGGCTCACCGATTGTTGAGTATTGAATCATCTATGTTAAGTATTAAACAATCTACTACGTTTATGCGCACAGCGCCACCACACTCATACATTCACAATATGTTCATTTTCCATGATTATATTTGACACAATAAAGAATCGTTGCTTCTTCTTGATCGAACCTTCGAACTATAAACATTACATTGGCGACAAGCGCAGATAAAAAAAAAAAAAAAAATTTTTTTTTACATCGTCGAGAGTAAGACATTTTAAATTTTTTTTTGAGTCGAAAGCGTATGAAAATAATCAGAGCCGATAAAATGGGTAATGAAGATAATCAAATTTCGTCAAAGACAACGACAATTGTACAAGCGTCATCGATGCCAGAATTTAATATTACCGAAAATTGGATTTTATGGCATGAACGATTGGAGATGCATTTTACCGAAATTGGATGTACAACGGAGCCATCGAAAATTTCAACGCTACTCAAGACTATTGGTTCGGAAGCATACAGCATTTTACATAGTTTATGTAGTCCAGAATTACCGTGCAAAAAGACATATGAATTTTTATGTGGTCTTTTGAAACAACAATTTACACCACCAGTAATTGTATACCAGCAACGAAAGAAATTTTTTACGGCACAAATGTCACAAGCTGAAAATGTTGCATCATGGTTCGCACGTGTAAAAAAATTAGCCATTGATTGTAGATTTGGCGCTGAACTGGACAATGTTGTAAAAGACAAATTCATCATCGAGTTGCCGTCGAAAATTTTCGAAAAACTATGCGAAGAGGATGAAAATTTAACTTTAAATGATGCATTTAAGAAAGCGTTATTACGTGAGACAAAAATCAACCAGTCAACGTGTGAAGAGGTTAATTTCGTTAAACCGCGTGGAAGAGGCAACAACAACAACTACAACACCAACAACAGCAAGCATCAGAGCAACAACAACAGCAAATCGAATGGGAAAGACAACGGTAAACCAAAGGTACCATGTGGTCACTGCGGATGGAAGAACCATTTAAGCCAATTTTGCAAATTCAAAAGCAGCACGTGTCATTCCTGTGGATCCATTGGGCATTTATCAAATATTTGCAAAAATAAAGATCACAAAAATTCAATTCAATTCATTAATAATGATACAAATGAAAATTTTTCTAATAATTTTTTGAATTCTGTGTATAGCATTGAAGCCAACGAGATGGACGATTTCGATTTTGCGATTTGTACAATAACTGAAAATGGACGCCAGCTGTATGAGTTATCACTGAACATAAATGGAGTTGAACACTATGTAGTTTGCGACACTGGGGCTCCTTGTTCTCTGATGTCAATCAAAGTTTTTGATTCGAATTTTGACCGAAGCGTTTTGCGACCGTGTGCTGCACCCTTCACAGGCTATGGGGGAGATCAATTAAATTTAATTGGTGAGTTTTTGGCAAGTGTTAAGTTTCGTGGACAAATTTTACAAGGAAAAATAGTTGTGACAAATTACGACCGTCCAACATTGTTGGGTAGAGACTTTTTGAGAGGATTCGGATTCGAATTAATACAAAAGAGTCAAATTCAAGGCTCGAACAATGTAATCAATGTTGTAAATTCGTTGGATGAAGTAATTCAACAAATAAAATCAGAATTCTTTGAAGTTTTTAAAAGCGGTTTAGGAACTTATAAATATTCAACTATTAAATTACCAATTACTAAAGATACAGTCCCAATTTATTGCAAAGCCCGTCCCATTCCATTTGCATTTCGCGAAGGCATTGAAAAACAACTAAATGATTTAGTCACTCAAGGAATGTTGATTCCAGTTGATGATTCAGACTGGGGTACACCGATTGTACCAATTCTCAAACCGTCAGGCGAATTTCGCATTTGTGGTGATTTCAAATCAACCATTAACAGATTTTTAGTAGATTTCAAATACCCCTTGCCACGAATTGATCAAATTTTCGCATCAATGCAAGGTGGTCAGCTATTCACTAAATTAGACATGTCAAGTGCATACAATCAATTAGTTTTAGACGATGAAGCGCAGAAATTATGTACGCTTAGTACACACAAAGGATTATTTCGCATGACCAGATTACCTTTTGGTGTTAAACCAGCTGCATCTATTTTCCAAAAGACCATGGAAGGTTTACTTAATGAATTTTCGAATGTTTTATGCTATCAAGATGATATTGTCATCACTGGTCCAAATTTTGCAGATAATTTGAAGACTTTAAGGCAAGTTTTGTCTAAACTTCAAGATGCTGGTCTTAGGCTTAATTTAAGCAAATGTGAATTTTTCAAAAATAAGATTTCCTATTTGGGATTTGATATTGATAAAAATGGGTTACAAAAGAACCAAGATAGAATAAAAAGTGTTTTAAATTCACCAAGACCATCCAATGTACCTGAAATCAGAGCATTTGTTGGAATGGTCAACTATCATTCGAAATTCATTGCAAATTTTGCACAGAAAATGGCACCTTTATATCGTTTGCTACAAAAGAATGTCGATTTCGACTGGACAAGCGATTGTCAAACAGCATTTGACACTATGAAAACGGAAATTTGTTCCGATAAGATTTTAGCACACTTTGATCCGACTAAAACAATCATTTTATCCACAGATGCATGCAATACTGCCGTTGCTGGAGTTTTATTTCATAGATATGAAGATAATTCTCAAAGACCAATTGCATATGTGTCTCGTGCACTTAATAGAGCTGAACAAAATTATAGTACTTTTGAAAAAGAGGCGTTGGCAATCATATTTAGCGTCACCAAATTAAAACAATATTTATTGGGTAACAAATTCATTCTTCAAACTGATCACAAGCCCTTGATAACTATTTTTGGCGAGAATAAAGGCATTCCTGTCATGGCAGCCACTCGCATTCAAAGATGGGCGTTTATTTTGTCAGGTTTTGATTACACTATTGAATATGTTAAAGGATCATTAAATACCGCTGACAGTTTGTCACGTTTAGCCCAACATGAAACCACTGAACCCAGAGAAGAATCAAATTATATAAATTACATTGGTTTTGTCAACATTTCACAAGTTGATTACAAAACAATTGCACTTCACACTCGTAGAGATCCAATTTTATCGAAATTATTTAATTGCATTCAGAACAGTACAGTTGAGAATCTCAAAGGAGATGAATTTGTACCATATCGATTGAAATCGTCTGAATTATCAGTTGAAAGTGGATGTATCTTATGGGGTTATCGAACAGTCATTCCAACTAAACTCCAAAAGATTGTGTTACAAGCTCTACATACATCACATATGGGCATTGTTAAAACCAAATCATTAGCAAGATCGTATATTTATTGGCCTCGATTGGACAAAGACATTGAACTGATGATTAAATCATGTCAGCCATGTCAATTGACTCAGCCAAGCCCTGAGAAAAGCTCATTAATACCGTGGGCACCTGAAACTGCAGCTTGGAAACGAATCCATGTTGATTTTGCGGGACCTATCAATTCATTTCATTTATTACTTATTGTTGATTCATATTCCAAATGGACTGAAGCATTTAAAACGAAAGAGATGACTTCAAATTTTGTTATTAATAAATTGGGGGAACTTTTCTCTCGATTTGGAATTGTAGACACAATTGTCAGTGACAATGGAACCCAATTCACATCAGGTGAATTTCAAAATTTTATTACAATGAATCATATTAATCATAAATTGACAGCCCCTGGGCACCCTGCCACAAATGGACAGGCAGAAAATTTTGTGAAAACTATAAAGAAATCACTAATAGCAACACTTAAACAACATCAAAAAGCTGATATGGACACCATTATCAACAAATTTCTTTTTGATTATCGTATCACAAAGCATTGCACGACAAATGAGTCACCCATGAAACTTATGTTAGGTAGAGAAGTAAAATCACTTTTTTCTCTAATGAAACCACCGGTTGTGACTGATATTATCACACAAAAACAACAAATCGCTATTAAAAATTTCAAAGGAAAAAGAGATAAGAATTTTTCAGTAGGACAAAATGTTTATATCCGAAATTACAAGAATCCTAACAAAGCTGGATGGTCACAAGCAGTCATAAAAAAAAAGATTGGTCCGCGCAATTACACTTGTTTACTCACTCACGAAAATCGTGACATTAAACGTCATCTTGATCAAATACGGAAGGCTCAGCCTGAAGAGGGAGTAGACACGGAAACAGACAATTCGTTTGAGTCGATTGAAGGTGAACGAGAGGCAAACGAGGATCGGGAGGCTTCACAAAGTGAACACACGCTTGAAAATCAATCACCCATTGTAATAAGTGATACTTCAACAGATGAAAGCGTTGTAACACATGATATTTCTGCGAATGAATCCATTCCAGACATCGTTGAAAGACCTAGTGTTCGGTCATGTGCACATAAAGCAAAAGAAGCAATTAGCTCAATGTTTAATGGAAATCGAAATCGTTAATTTCATGGCAACATAGTAAATTTCATAAATCATTGTAAATGGCATCATCATTCATTGTTAAATTGATTTAATTGTTTGATTTATATTAGGACATTTGCTTGAATTTATAAAAACACATCTTAAGAAAAGGGATGTTGAGTATTGAATCATCTATGTTAAGTATTAAACAATCTACTACGTTTATGCGCACAGCGCCACCACACTCATACATTCACAATCTGTTCATTTTCCATGATTATATTTGACACAATAAAGAATCGTTGCTTCTTCTTGATCGAACCTTCGAACTATAAACATTACACCGATAATGCTAATATGAAATTTTGATTCGCGTATTCCTATGATATCAACAGATTTAACTTTCGAATTCAAACAATTACAATTTCCCATTATTTTATTAATTTCACAAGTAAATGTTGTCCTTTCGGCAGAGAGAAGTTAACAAGACATAGATTGATATCCCTTCCTGCAGAGGTCATGACCGCTTGTTGATTCCAAGGGATTTTACATTTGATTCCTAGGCTTATTTTATAGTAAATTTTCCTTGCCATACGTTACGTATTTTTGGATGCTTTCCTAAAATAACCGTTTTGTAAATGCATGCACGCCATATATGTGAATCGAAGCAAAATCTCAAAATAAACACAGAACTCTAACTATTTTTAGACTTTGAATTCGCACATTGCTGAATTCACTCCGAATCTTACCTTTTTGAGGTTCTGGTTATTTTTAGGTTTCGCCTCAGCTAGTGCTTTTCTCTTTTTTTTCATTTCGAATCTGAATCAGGAATGCTTCGAATCTTAATTCCGCAAGTTATCAAGAGAATCTTGTAGTAACTCAAATCTGTCTATTCTGCAAAATTTATATTTAGCGCCGCATCTTATCGCTGTGTCGATGATGGGCTTTAAATACAATGAATACTGTTCAAGAGTTCACAGTAGTTAAGATATGATATAACCACAAACAGCTAGTGCTAACACACATCTATATATCAATACAATCGAATCATTTTGAGTAATGTGTTTTGCAATATGTGTTTTATTTTATAGAAAATGGGAACGATCAAAAGCAACGAGTGGTACCTCGAAAATTTAAAAACAAAGAGCATAAATTATCTGAACATTGGGGAGTTCAGGATTGGGCGCAGTTTAGGAAGTGATTTAAGTGTTGAAACAAAGCACTGCTCTTTTCTGCATTGCACAATAACACTTAATGACAATGATGATCGTGTTTGGCTTTCGAATGAAGTAAGTTTGATATCCTATAGAATAGGATATATACTTTAACCATTTTTTTTTTCAAACATGTGTTTAAAATGGACTCTCACTTTTATTTTCGTTTATTGTCCATAGTCTCGATTCGGTACCTACGTAAATGGTATTTCAGTGAAAGAAATGGAACTAGATGATGGCGATGTCATTTCGCTAGTAAGTGAAGAGACTGTGCCCAAAGAAATGCTCTATCGCATAAAACATATGCAATACAAATTACACCGAATTGCAAACCCAATGCCAAGTCCACGTGAGATTCTGGTTACGACCACGACCTCTCCCATTGTCATCGATTCATCTGATGACGAAGAGGTGGAAAACAAGACAATGGAAAATAAATTTGCAGACGACTATGAGGTCGGAGAGCCATCAAGCAAGTGTTCCGGTGATCCAGACACAGAATCTCGACCATCTACTCCAAAGCGCAATGATCCCGTTTCGAGAGTAAGTTTCTGAATATAAAATAGAACATCTAGTTTTTCTCGTTTCTTTTTTTTACATCACAAATCAAAAATTTGTATATTGATTGAAGATTTTCTGAATACTGTAAATTCTTGAAACTTACACGAACCATCTTTTCTGTTTCAAATAATTTCAGGCCATGGTAGAAATGGAGAAAAAATTTAAGAAAATGGAAAATAAACGCAAAATCATCGAATGTTCTTCAGCTCTGAAAATTCCCATGGAACCTTTGTCAAAAATACCACGACGAATTGCCCACACACCAAAATTACATCCGCAATTGTCAACTCCAAAGGTGTGTGACATTCAAACCCAAGGTCACAGTATGACCAGTCCATTTGGTGGTGCAACAAACATTCCGGAACCAAAGGGACAACAATTTTGGCTGGAAAATTTACTAACGCCACCTTCCGTCAGTCCTGTCGATGAAGTTGAAATAAATCCAGACGATGCCATAATTTCAACAATTATCAACTGGGACGCATACAAAATATTCGATTCGAAATATTTACGTGAACGTTTCCAGACCAATGTACCGACGGTTCCATCAACTTTTTCCGATTTCAAAAACTACGAAATGTGCGTATCCAAATTCATTTTTCTATATAACGTTCTTCTTACTTACATCTGCATGACTATTTTACATGTGTGGCAATTAAAAACACTCTTCTATCGCTTCTGTAGGAGTTGAAGTTGATTTAGAAACGCTTCTTCTCAAATATTGCATGTTTATGATAATTGTACACATATAAGTTGGCCAATGACATTTTGCGGCAAAATCATCTAGCAATGGTTGATTTCAAATTCATTTGATCTACTAAATGGTTGATAATTTTGGAAAACGAATATGCATTGTTGGCATTTAGTAGGATGAATAAAAATCATTGCTGATTAATTTTGCTTCAAAATTGGCTATGGCTACTTCTGTGTGTATGTGCACCAGATAGAATATGTCTGTCGAAATGAGTCGTTTGGCGTCTCGTTTCTGTGAAGATTTTCTATCTGTGCGAACTTCGACTTGTACGAATATGATGACCAGAGACTGTGGTGGTATCCACTTCTATTTTTTGTATCTACGGTTAATCATCTGACCAACTGACAAAATGATTTAGTGCAAGTATGCGCTAGCGTGCATTCCTTCAACATAATTCAAGACTCCGTACATGAAAAAACACCAATTTTATCAATGATTTGGCAGTACACACCTATGAAATCATCTATTAGAGTTTATTCGACATGGTGCAGCAAAGCTGTATGAATAAATGGGGCTGTAAGATCGGTAATCTGTATTAAGCGCATTTGCCAGTGGTCTAACCATTCTTTGTGCATCGGCAACTAACCGTTGATTAAATATGATCACAATAAATAATGGCCACATATGGTTAAATGATAGTTAACGTTAGTCATCGCTTATGGTCACTAACTGGCAGATAAATGTGAGTTTCAATGTATTAATAATCTAGCTTCGGTGTATACACCTCATTTACACAGAGCCATGAGGTGTCACACCTCACACACATGAGGTGAGCGGTAACATTCTCGTACAAATGTTCAACTGATGACACTAGCAGCATGTACTTTGCCTTCGATTTGGTGTAAATGGGATTTGTGGAAATTTGTACAAAGCATATGATGTGTGCAAAGCATAACAAAAAGAACACGGTTGGTGATCTAACCTTTACGCCATGTAAGCAGAGCTGTAAAATACCTGAAAAAAAGAGAAACAAAAAGGTCGATTAGAGCCAAAAATTATATCAACTGAACTTAGTCTATTGTTTTTTCTATTATACTTTATCAACACCTAGTTCGGAACAATGAAAGTCATAGCATTGTCAGCCGTGGGATATCCCAACATAAAAGAATAGACGTAATATACAACCTTTTTTATTGGAAAATTCAACTAAACATTTGGCGCCGTTGATTCACATTGTCTTTTGTTCGGACTTTCTATGGTTTCCCTTACCAAATATTAATGAATTCGATTAAATTAACTTTCGGATCGTTCCGAACGGCTAACGTGTGGAATGTTCATTCTACACCTGTGGAAGATGTGAGAGAACTCGCTGAGTAAGCAGTGAATAAAAGCGAATAAAGTCATTATATGCAAAAGTATACACGAGACAGATTCATTCAATTGACAAGATGAAGAGCAAATTTGATGAAGACAGTTAAAAGAATTTCTCAAACTTGATGATTGAAATTGTAGATATGGAATGTCATTTGCTTCATGCACAGAGTGTTATCACATTTTTTTCTCTATTGGAATTTTAAACTGCATCTTACAAGTAAGAATAGAACCTCATGCACAAATTTACGGCCAATCGAATGGATTCAAGATCATTTTAGCTTAATATTATCAAAAACTAAGATTCAATCAAAGTAGTCATCACTTATTAAACACGTACAGTTAGCATATATGGTATATGTTTGGATTAAAAAGTCCGAATGTCTACTTTATACTTACAAATTATACATATAAAACACTCAAATTTTATGTTAATCAAAACACTTTTTGTATCGGTCAATAGCCGATAATATTTGGAAAAAATGCTGTCAATGGACTGAAACAAATTATTTGGAATTTTAATGCGTTTGAGTGGGTGTTGCACATGCAGTATGCATTTTGAGAAACGAGAAACAAAAAAATAGAAATAGATCAGGCGACCAAAAACTTAAGAATTCAAAAAGATCCATGTGTTCGATGCATGGAAAAAAAACCAATAAAAATTGATTGATATTTTCCCAGAATTTGTCGAAGGATAGAACAATAAAAAAGAAATTGAAGAGAAAATACACTGCCAAGTTTTACTTGGAACTAGTGCTTGATGTTTACGATGATATGATTTCATTGATTTTTTTGTATTGTCAATCAATTCAAAAATTAAGATTTTGGAATTTAATTCAATCCATTTTAATAAAAACACATAGTCCGCAATATGCGATTAGATGCAATGTATGCAGGTATTATATCTCTGTCAATATTATTATTTGAGTCTTTTTTTTTACTCTTATTTTCACTAAAGTCAATGTTTCTGTCTCGCTTATACGTTCTTTATTGAGAAAACAACACCGAAAACAATTCGAAGAGCAAGAGAAATGTCCCATCAACACATATTCTTATTAGGTCACCACACAAACGCACGCTGTCTAGTATCGCTCACTGCAAGCGAACGTGCGTTTCAACAGAGTACGAAGTTGTACTGTGTTTGGTGTTGTTTTCTCAATATATGGGCGAGACACAAACTTTGAATCCAATGCAAATCAGAGTGAAAAACAGGCATACAGATATTATGGTCAGCGAAAATACATGTCGATCTTATTGCGCTACTCAAATCTACATAGCTACTATGTGCTCGGTACAGTAATGCACGAGTTATTCAAAACAATGCAATACAACTTGAGCGGTTCGCAAAAACTATATAGTGATGCACACCATCGCACATGGTTGAACAATCACACGTATGCTATAGGGTTTAAATGCAAAATAAGTAATTAGAAAATGAAGCAATTGATTTATATTACGCAGCAAAACAGTTTAAAACTGTACGTTAAGTCAATGGAAAGAGAATTTCAACCAACAGAAGAATTGAGTATTTATTGTTTATTTTGTTTTTACTACATATATTGAACTCGATTGAGTTTTACTCAAAATAAAGTACACACAAATCTCAAACAAAATTGAATCTAAAGTTTTATAAATGATAATTGTATAATATTTAAAAGAGTAAACTGATTAGTTCAAACTAAACTATGGATGCTTTAGGAGTTTATCAGTCTTTTCATAAACGCTTTGCCAATTAATATTTATAAACACATCTTTTATAGCATTAAAACTTATGTTTTGTTCAAACATTTCGTTTCTGTATATGAAAACTGTTCATTTCAATAGAGACTATACGTTTAAATGACCACATGTTTTCCAACTGAACAAACAGTGAAATCTACATCTACTGAAAAATAGTACAATAAGCAATACATATCCCGACACCATATTCACAAAAAGAATGTATAGAAAGTATTCATCAAATAGAAGTCAATGTACTGGGATTAAACCATTTCCAAGGTTGGAACACATTATTCTATATCATTTTAACACGCGACTTCGAAATAAATTAAAATACAAATCGATACACAGTCCAAATTATTACGGTGATGTCACAATACTTTTGTTTGGTTGCAACCAAGGCCATATGGCTATCGACGATAGCAGCCAGACATTATTTATTGTGTGCTTTACATGTGCGAGTCATTGTGATATAATCGCACGATATTTCGGGGAGCAGCCGAATGCTTTGCGTTGGCATTCACACTCACTATGGGAACATTATTGCGACGTTAATTTACTCTTGCTCGATGATAACCAAGCCTGTTGTATGTTCATACAAATTTACATAAATGTTGCCTTAATTGAGCCTGAAATTAGGTAGTAGCAACCTTCCTCATTTGGGAATGCACGCCAAAAAGTGTTGTGGTTTGTACACAGCAAGTCTCTGGTCACGATCAAAGTTTATATGAAGTTGATAATAATTGTGAACAACATTTCCTACGATTTAATTCTGAATATCCAGAGTACAAACCAGTTTGGTGAAATTGCATCTTTGGCATCGATTAAATGCATACATGGAACCTCAAAATATTGATTTCACCATAAACAAGATCAATATGCATCAAATGCAGGGACGTTTGGAATATATTTGTCAATGTAAGTTTTTTTGTTCGCTTTTTCGGTTTTTTATTCAATTTATCGCTCATTTCAATGTTTTACCGTTAATGATTAAAATGAATATTGAATATTTTTATTGTTGATGATTAAAATGAAAAAAAAACCTATTGAATTATTTTAAGCGGCCTTACCTTTTACATATTACCAATAATGACCGAATTAAATTAAATTCATAAATTAATTGTAGCGCCCGTTAAAAAAGATATTTTTCACAATGGTTGTGTTGTGGCTATCAAAGCCACCGTCACCAGTGGAATGCAAGAAAGACAGTTTCTTGGATTCATCAAAGGCGGCTGCGTTGGAGGTAAGTGTTTTGTTGTTGTTGTTGTTGTTGTTTATCCAAACCCAATCCTTTTGTTTGAATTCTAAAGACGCAATATTTTATCTTTCAAATAGAGAGCAATTCGCACTTCAGCATATTCGTATCAATGGCACATAGTCACTATAATACAAACTCAAAGTTTGTCATAATTGGATATTCGAACGCTCAATCCTATATGGATTTCTATAATGCAATATACAAATTGCAACATATTGATTTGTTTGATGTGATTATTAACCCAACAAAATTGAGCGGATTGAATTCACAAGCCATTCCACAATGTAAATTGGGAATGAATAATACACGAGTTAGTATATAATTCTACATTTCTTGAAAGTTGTAATGAGTGTCTAGTCAAGGACATGGATCGTTATTAATTATGTTAATTCGAAATATCTTGTTTGTTTTTTGTTGTTGTTGTTGCTCAGATGTTTCCATTGGATAGTAAACAAAATGACGTGTTTAAGCCAGCCTACAATGGTATTGTAGAAGCATTGACACGTAGCAAAGGTTTTGTGGCAACGGTCAGCGGTTTTCCAGGTAGTGGAAAAAGTCGAATTATAGTGGAACTCATCTATGCCCTCAGAATGTCGGAATACTTGAAAAAAAAATCGTTCAACATTTTAATCACCGGATCATCAGACGATGCAGTGGATTCATTGGCCCTCAATCTACACAAGTTACGTAATGACGGCCGAAACCGAATTACTGCAGGTGAGAGCGATAAATATTGGGCACAAATAAAAAATGCCACAATTCCACTACAACTGCTTCTATACAACAAAGACAAAAAAAAAACAACATTCAACAAATTTATTTCAACATTTTACAGAACAATTTCAACAATTGAATTTCATTCGCTACGGCATTGTACAGGATAGACCGAACAAAATTTATGATGATGTACAAAGATACACACCACACTATCACGTTGCATCAATGCCAGAATCCCAAAAAGTTGCCGCCTACAAACAATTTGTTGAAACAGCAAAAATTGTGTTTGCACCAGTCTCGTGTCTAAAGAGACTTACAAAGTATGAAATGAAATTTAAAACGTTTAGATTTATGTTCCGATAAATGAAAAAATACAAAATCTCTCTTCCAAAGATATTGCAACAAATTTGATGTTATCCTATTCGATAACGCATCGGAAATGCATGAAATGAATTCTACACCTGCGTTGATGATGAATCCATCGGCGCTTGTTTTGTTTGGCGATCCAGCTAGGTCACCGGTGGACCGTTTTAAATTGGACGAAAAGTATCAACACCATCAACTGAATCAGTCGTTGTTTAGACGAATGCTCATATCTGGACGTTGTGTTTTGCATTTGGATAGCCAACATCGATTTATGCCATCAGTTTCACGATTTTTGAGCGATTGCTTCTACAATGGAAAGATGACGGAATGCCGAAGACGTAATAACGTTAAAACATACAACCGTTTTGGCTTATTTCATCGTCGAGAAGATGGTTTTTTGTTCAAATTCTTGGAACGTTTATTCCAAGCAGCCCATCCAACAGTCTACAGTTATGGTCTTATTCTGCCACCAAATATTACGAATCAAAGCATTGATGACATAACTGGGTAAGTATGGAGATTTGCAGTAAATTATCAGTCTTTTTGGTGAAATATCTAATTTGTATTGTTATTTAATAGTCCAAATCGAACGCGTGTCATGATCTCAAGAAATATAACCAGCACACTGGAAGAGAAGGACATTATCGTAATATGGGTGAATGGTTCGATGAAGGATTTGGATCATTATCGAGTGCAACGTTTACTGCCCGTAATGACTCGTGCTCGGCATGGCGTTTTCATCATCGGATGCACGGACATACTAAAGGTTTGTGTTGTTTTTTCGTTTAATTTTGATTTTTTTTCTTCTCTCCTAAATGTTCCCATATTCATTCATTTGTTCGGTATTCACGGTTTTTATAGAACGATCGAAATTGGAAATATATATTCAAGTATGCGGAACGAAAAAATGTTGCATATGATCTGCAAGACTACAAAGACATTCCATCGCATTTCCTCACAACCGAAACATAAATCACATGCATCTTGTCTTGATTTATTGTTATTAATAGACGCAAAATTACACTTTTAGACTTCAGTTTTGAACATTAACTGTAATTCAACCAATACAAAATTAGTTTTAGGCCGATACTCTCATGCTTAGTTTTAGTACTTATTATACCAATTATTAATATGAATTTTAATACACTTTTGATACCTTACTATATAAGATAATTGTGAGACTATTCTCTAAAAATACAACCACCTGAGGGTGAAATAAAAAAAAAATCAAAAATATGTCATGTTATACATCCATTCCGTCAAAGAATATAGAAGTAAATGTGTTAACAGACAAAAATCAACAGCTTTTCATTTTACCAAAAACCACATTTCTCCATGGCTTTTATCTACAAAACAGGTTTGAGGGAAAAACGAATCGATGGTCACGAAGTAGGTAACGTATACGCTTCAATCAAAAATGACTTTGATCTAAAATCTTGAAAGCAAATTATATGAAGATGGTAAGTATATATCACAAGGTATCACAATTAAAATGGTAACAAGTGAAATGGCATGAAACATTTAAACCAACGTGAGTGCTTTCATTTCAATAGGCAGAATCAATGCAATTTAACGTTTCAATCCCAACCTAATGTAATACATGTTGATGATGTCACCATCCTTTGGTAATATATTCCTTGTACATTCCGTCATGTGTATAATTCATTTCACAATCCACGTAACCAATTCATCATTCGTCGGAATGTGTTTAGTCTTTTGTTGAAACAGAATACAAAAATTACATGCATTTGAAACCATAAAGTGTAACTAATATACTGCAAAAATGGTTTATTTGACACCTTCCAATAACAAAGGCGTACAATTTCAAGATGCGATGCAAAGAATTCGTTGTTCATAGCCTGATTGTTTCGACTATGCAAACGATTCATTCAAATGCATGGGTTTAACACGTTTTGGCTATAAACACAAGTACCCAATAATAATATTCTCAGTATTGATTTTCTTAGAAACATTATGCTTTTATAATGCGTTTCGTTGACAATATGGTTGCGCTTTCGCTAACGCTTTTATTACCTACATAAAAACATGGCCGATGATGTCTGAGCATGCTCGTGATTTTTTTCGCGCCATTTCTCATGCAACATTGAAAGACATTGTAAAACAACGAACTCGATCAGTTGACCTAGTTTTTGTGGTATGAACAAGTGTTTTTGCTTAAACGTGCAACATTTAGCTAGGTATTTTCACATTTTGAGATTCAGAATAAATTCTATTTGAAATGTATTTTCTCAAAACGCTAGAATATTTTGTGTTTTTTGATTTATTGATGTGGTGTAGTCTCAATAACTGTCTCTAAAATTGAAATACCCTGGCATATTTGTTTTGTTTATGCGGAGAGCTTTTTTCTGCATCGTTTGAATGTAATTTCAAAAGAATTCCACAGTTATGTAAATCTTTAAGTAAATTTCAAATAATAGAAATAAATCATTTCATGCCTTTAAATATATCATCTGGATGCAAACATACATTGAAATACTTTGAAATGTGTTGGATGTATGTGTGTGTCTGTTTCTGTGAATATCTGTGTTCGTTTATCTACCCCCTCTCTCTCTTTACCTGGTATGTGTGAATGTGTGTGCCTGTATGTGTGTGTGTGAATCTGGACGCTTAGTGATATAACCATACTCGAATTCATATATTCAGTTAGTTATCCCTACGATGCGAACCTAACACGATCAGATGTGTTCCGAATCTAAAAAATACTAGCAGCTAATTTAAACTTTTATTTGGTGAATACTAAGTTTAAAATAAATATTTCTTAATATATCGATCAGTTACAGTGTTTTTGGTTTGTATTTTTTCACTTTGCTATTTGTTTTTTTTTTTTTTTTTTTTTTTTTTAATAGAAAACGACGTGTGCTAAACTAACCTTGCCAATTTCCTCCCATTTGCTGAATTCAAGCATTAACATTACAGTGTGCCTTATGATATATTGTTTTACTGTGTTTTACTGTGTTGTGCGAAAGCACACCCATTCCCCACTTCAACCGACGTGAATATATTGTCACACGCTTGCATACAATACAAGCACACAATTCGTTCGCCTCCCATTTTGCTATTTCTATCAAATTTGTTCGTTCACTTTTCAACTACTGAAATTCCAAATGAGTTTATGCCCATTATATACAAAATTCAATTTTATCGACAAACGCCTTTCGAAAAGACGTGAACAAAACGAGAAATCCAGTCGACACGATTCATTTCAAGCATATTGAAATATGCAATATTTTCGTTCAGCAACATCAATTTAAAAAAAAAAAATGCATTCGTGGCAGACATTTCATGCTTCTTACCGAGCTAAATCAACCGTTTCTTTCAATCACCGCACAGTCCCTCAAACTTTGATTTTTTTCTATTCAACCTATGATAACCAACATCGGCTTTACCGCATCGGTTTTACGACTTTTTTATGGGCACAATCTAGGGTTTATGTGCATTCATAGCATGAAATGATGACTTCGGGGTTGAAAAACGTAAAAGAACGCATATGAAAGAAAATGCTAGAGACTCTTTAGTAGAGAGTTTTCCAATTATTACCTAACATTGTGTACTTGATCATAAAATAAACGAAGCATTGTTCAAAATATGGATACTTCAGTTTTATGGCTCAGTAGGATTTTTTCTATCGAACTGTTTCTGTTTTTTTTTTTTTTTGTCGAAATTGGATTGGAATATACAACCTTTGAAAAAAAAACGTTGAAAAATGGAACATAAATTATTTTTTTTGTTGCAGTGTTTCAAAAAAAAACTTTAGCATTTTGTAGACTATATTTTTACAGGCTATCATTTTGAAAAGGGGACTGGAAGCATATTAAACATGTTTCAACATGTTTCAACATGTTTCAACATGTTTCAACATGTTTCAACATGTTTCAACATGTTAAATCGAATTTCCCGAAAAATGGTATTTGATATTAGCCTTTGGTGTGTTCTGCAAAGAGTAAGAATTTGATATTGGATCCAACTTTACTGTACATAGACTATAAAAATGGTGTTTGAGTGCAATTGCTAGTTGAAAATCTGTGTTGCGAAATAGATAGTCTATTTTTCAGCCGATTTATATACAATGGGAAACACTGTTGAAAAACACTGAACAGTATTGCATATATCAAGTAACATTTGTGGCAGCCAATCGACAAATCTTCAAACGATCAAAATTATTTGACACAAACAACATTAAGACCAATCGATAAACAAAACTTCGATGCGATGAAACGGTTTTGTAATGACACAGTCATTGAATTGATGCAACGGAAAGTACCCGACACTCAAGGAAAATACTTGCAAATGTTGCAATTACGTTAACAGAAACATGATAAATTCTTTATTTTGTTGAATCTCAAATTCTGCTTGCTTCAAACTTGCTTAGAAAATACTGTTTTGCTTTTTCAATTCAAAGATTTGCAATTTAAAAGCATTTTTCGGTTCACTTGATTCAATGATTTTTTTCATTCTTTTGAAGCTGATCATTTTGGTTTCCTTATGACACCATATCTCTGAAAAAGTTTCATTGCCACAGACTCCACCAAATGAAATTGATTTTTATTTCATATTGAAGCACTTTTTTCTTCAAATCCTCACATTTTTCAATCAATGTTTTATTGATGTTTCGAGAATTTCAATATTTACATGTATAATGTTTGCAAATCAAATAAGTGAACCAAGCCATCTCAATGCGAATTGTTCAGTACTATTGAAATACGCAGCGAATGGAATTCAAGACGCCATCTTGACGTGTTCATGTATTTTTGAACGCATACAATGAAGTTTCTCCAGTTTAGTAGTGACAACCACGTTTCACAGCGTGTTGAATGTTGTCGCTGCTAAGCGACAATGATGCAAATCTTGAAGAGGACTGAATTTGTGCATGTCGCTTACCGACGACAACAATGTTGTCATGAATATGAACAGAGTTTTATTTGTAGTTGTGCATGAAAACACATGACATGCCAAAAGTATCAGTTTATTTGAAAAAGAGTGTACAAACTGTACACATTTTAATAGAATATAATAAATGTCTTGTTTTCAAATGTTTTCCTTTGTGAAAATAAAGGGTAAAAAAACAAATTCCATGTGTTGAAAATATTTGGTTTTTATTTTCTTTTGTATAGACTCGAAGAAGTATCTTTATAAACGACGAAGAGGCCAAGGAGATTGAGTTAGGTGAGGACGATATCATTTCACTAGTGCGCGAGAATGTGGAATCTGAGCTTGAAATTGGAAAAAGAAACATTGAACACGTATATTCAACGTCACCAAGTGAAAGTAATCTAGGACCTTTACCGAAACGATTTTGTCCGTCAACATTCTGCATCGACAATATAATGACACCAATATCTCCAGCCAGCCCCGATGATAATGATGTAAGAATCAATGCCTTTGATAAGATCGTTTCAACCGTTGTAAACTGGACCGCCGATGACATTATGAATAAGAAATACACAGAGCAGCCATACTTTATGCGTGAGAAAATTTGTGCGGTTCCAAACAGCTTCGAAAACTTTCATCATTATGAGAAGTATGTGGTTTTTGAAGGAACGATTTCTTCAATTATTGTACGAATATTATGTCTCAGGTCATGTTTTTGATCAAAGACTGGGATGAACTTGTATCTATGTTGATTGGTCGTTGACATACAGCAAAATAATCTTGACTGTGCATTTGCATGAAAGTACTTGAAGTACCGTTGGTGCGAGTCGATGCGAGTCGATGCGAGTCGATGCGAGTTGATGCGAGTCGGTGGCAAAAGTTTGGACACATCCATAGAATGTCATTTTTTGGTTTAGTATGCAGACAAATGCAATGATAGCACTGTCGACAGTTTCACGTAAAGGTGTACAACAGACAGGGTGTTGTCCGTCCATTTAGTGAGATAGGACGGACGGACAAATGCCTCAAGACGGACGGAAAAATTCTTGTTTGTCCATCCGAACATTTGTCCGTCTGTCCGAACTCACAAATTTTGTCCGTCCGTCCTGAGGCATTTGTTCGTCCGTCCGTCCGTCCTTCTTTTCAAGTCGGACAAAATGAAAAATGTCCGTCCGTCCTTCTTCTCAAGTCGGACAAAATAACAAATGTCCGTCCGTCCTATCTCATTAAACGGGCGGACAGAAACCACACGGACGACAATACCCTGTCCGTTGTACACCTTTTGTTTCACGGCTACGAAGCTACAGCAAAAATACTTTTTAAAATCAACTGAATTGAGCAAAGCCTGAATATGATAAGAAGTCTATATGAATTGCTTGCGTTGTTCACTAGGGGCAAAACCAAATTTACCAAGAATAAGTGTACAAATACCGAAAAGACCCAAGAAAGACCGAAAAGACCGAAGGTGGACCGAAAAGAACAAAAATAAAAAACAACACACACTGTGTCTCACACAGCTAAAGCAACGGTATTCTATGTATATATTTCACTATTGTTCTTTTCAGTCTATCTTCGGTCTTTTCGGTCTTTCTTGGTTCTTTTCGGTATTTGCACATTTATTTTTGGTGAATTCGGTCTTTCGGTAGTGTTTCGCCCCTTAGTTGTTCAGATGTCATCAGCTCCATGCTATGGATCTTACAAGTAAACATACCAACCTGAGACAAAAATTTTCAACAATCATTATCACAGTCCGATAGGATATGAGAAAATATTAAGATTGACAAAAAACTAATTCCCCCTTCGGAGGGGTTGAAGGAGGCGAGCCCCCGTTTTGCCCAAAGTTGATCGGATCCAAAAATGATGTATGGCGAAGTTGTTCAGAATGACGAGAAAAAAAAATTGAGGGTTTATTTTCATTGATATTTTAGGCAGTGGAAAAACGAGAATTTTGACTGAATTGATCGTTTCTCTTGTACACTCGAAGGAATTAAAACGAGAAATGTCTATTAAAATCCTTGTCACTGGTCCATCTGATGAGCTGTTGGACTCACTGACAAGAAAGTTACATAAATTATGTCCCAAAGATCCTGCTAGTGAAGATAATATGGCTGGTAAAGACTTTTTTTATTCACTTTTTGAGTATCATTTTTCACAATATTAATCCCCCAAATATGTATATTCCAAACAGAACAATTCAAACTGGGCGCCTATTTTTGATTACGCACGAGCAATTGGTGCTGAATGTAATTTCAAGGGAAAAATTGATTTCACAAAGAATATGTTCAGCAAAGATGATGTGAATTAAAAGAATACATTAATTTCATCATCAAAATGATAGAATATCCCCGAATTCCAAATTTATCATCTAATTTTCATTAGACAGTACAAATCACATAGGAATAGAGACAATTTCAGCTTTATTAAAAAAATATTAGCAATATTGAAATGAATATAGGGTAAGTGAAAACCACGTAATATGCACTGAAACCTCCATTGAGACAGCACACACATTACGCTTTCTATGTATCTCATATGGACGGTTTGTGTACTTATCAGATCAGTAATAACCAAAATCGCAATATCAGTGGATAGAATATTTTTAAAAAAAGCAATACTAAATCAAAACTAGCGCTATTAAAATCCTCAAATACCTCCTAGAATAATAATCATTTGCCAGGGCCTGCGGCTACCTCTAAGTAGCAATTTCATGGATATTACGCTGCCATCGATCTTTCAATGACTTAATACAATTACATAATTACCATTCGAACTATCTTTTTGACGAAAAATTGTAATACTTTCATGTTTAATCATTATTACATAGATTTTAATGTTCTTTTTTTATAGAAATATATTTTATGGAAATGTTCAAGATAGTCTAAACTAATGTGTTGGGAATAGTTTATCAACATGTAAATAAAAGCAGTATTAAGAATAAGATAGGAGACAACGATTATAAAAAAAACTTAAAACTCAGCAAAAAGACTATGAAAAGCAAACATATCGTTTCTAACGGTTAAAAAGTGAAATTAAAGTTACAATAATCGAATAAATGAATAAATAACAAACAAACAAAAACTGTATTTTGTTATTTCTGCAATGGTTTTTTCAACTGAATATATTATAAGAAACAAAAGCATTCAATTCATATTTTCAGTTTTTTGTTACAGCACAGTGTTTCATGGCACTCTTGTTGAAAATGTTGAACACAAAATGACTAAAAAAAATCATCACATGTCATTTGAGGTAAGATTACTCTAGATGTGCATTGTGCAATGCACAAACATTTATGCATTTATATGTGTAATGTCATTCTGAAATAGTTTGTCGATATATGGTTTCAGGCAAACAAAAATGACTCAAACACCAGTAGAAAAAATACACAAACACACACACACACACACACAAGTTTACTCATCGAGAAAAAAAATGGTAGAGCAAACCTTTGTGTGGGCACATTTTTATTGGAGTTCACACAAATGAAAATTAACCATTAGTCTTAGCTGACAACGAAATTCGTTGTGAAACGTAAACAGAGAGTTTTGTGCCATATTCTCCGTTTACGTTTCATAGCGAATTTCGTTTTAACAGCCAAGCTTCGTTGTCGATATTTTGTTGTTTTGCAAAACCGTTTTTTGTTTGTTCAAACCCCAATGTAGTCAAACTCTCAAAACTCTTAGCGTCGTATATTGTGACCCGAAGATAAAAAAAAATCTATCGATAACGAATTTATGGCCATAAAAAATAATTGGAATGTAAACAAAAAAGGTATCAAAATGTACCAAAATGTAAAATGTGTGTAAATATGTGTGAAGTCCGTTTTAAAATTTTAGTCTGATTACTAAAGGAAGACAACGCATGTGGGTAAAAGTAAACAAACAGTACAGTCGATTATTGCGTCACGTGCACTCAGTAAATATGAAGGGTAACATTTTATTAGGAGTTTCTGTATTTTTTCCGTGCGGGAGAATATTTCCTCCTTCCCTTTTACTGAGCACATATTTTTTCAATCTAATTTTATGACGGTCTATCGGCTGTCGATAGAATTGGTTTTTCGCGTCATATTTTCCCGACTCTCACTTATCTTTAAACCGTAACCTAAAGTGCAATCTTATCACATTAAATTTAATGTGTACCAAAAAGAATAATCTTATCTAATTTTAAACTAATGCTCAACCAAAATTGCAATTTCCCCTTTAATTCAATCGATTTCCAATGTTACGTGTAATTGACTAACTCTCTAGCTAACTCCATCATACACTTTATCTAGATTTAAATGTGTTTGATGCATTTTTTTCAGTAAATTTTTTCAACATTCATTATCATTTTTCTGCGTCCTGCGTTTTGATAATTTGTCGTCAACAAACAAACTTTCATATATGAAAACGTATGTTTTTTACCAATTAAATTGTTGTGAATAAAATTCCCGCACTTTCGTTTTTAATTTATATACTGAATGCAATTTCTGCCTTTCAATGTACTCAAAAAATGCACACAAAACAAAAATAACGCTAAATTTTTCTGAGAGATCTCTGTACACAAAAAAGAGAATGAATTCAAAAAATCATCTAGTAGTGAATATTTACAGTTAGTGCTTAGTGCGTATACATGAGAAAAATCTATTGTGTGAATGAGATTTCTCATTCAAATGTAATGAGTGACGTAACGCACGCGTTCCCAATTTCCAAATACGGGTACCGTTAGAATTGCTTTGCATCCAAACTATCGTGTGTGTGCAAAAAAAAAACGAGCACAGCGCACATATTGTGTGCCCAAGTGTATAGAGAAACTCATGCGGTATTCATGGAATATTTTACGTGTGAAATTGTTTTCACAATCAAACTCTGTCTTTATGCATTTTTTTTTGTCGATGCTGATGCTTCTGAAATGAAGAGGGTCTATTGAAAATACCAGCGCTTGAAAATGTGTATCAATAACCACTCGCAAGCACTGCAATCATAAACATACAGTACAGATCGGATCAATGGTGTAAAATACCAATTTTGACGTACACGCTTTACCTTTTGATTCAATCCAATATAATTTAATGAAGGAATTGTACTGATACAGTTAAAAGTATATCGAGAAACGGTTTATATTAGTGATCATTGTAGAAACTATACGTTTTCATTAAAAGTAATAAATTATAATTTTTATTTCTTGAAATTTACCCTTATATTCATTTCAATGATTGTTGTTGAACAATAGCAACCATTTTTGGTTGCATACTGAATTTAATTCATATGAACCATAACATAAATAGATGGAATGCAGTGAGTTGTGATTTTTTGCTTGTTTTAGCTACTTTTGCTTAGTCTCTGTCAGTTTAAGTATTTCACCATTGTGATGATGTTCCGAGCAAATTAGCGTTTATTTTGAAGGTAAAACACATTAGGAAATCAAAACAAAGTTCAAATATGAAATTGAATGTCGAAATATTCGAATAAATTCGCCTGATGAGAATCTGTTTTTCTCCGTAGAGATGTTACTATCGCAAATGTTTTTCTGTATGTAGACGGATTCAAAACCATATTGAAAACTTTTGAATCATTCAAATTGAATGCCTTTTACTTGAAAAAATATAAAAAAAAAATCCATCAAAACTGAACCATTTCACAGATAAGCCAATTTTCCGATATGTTGGAATGATGATAAAGAAAAAGTAGAATCAAATGATTTTCTAGCGGCCAAAATTCATATGAGCGTTCAATCCACCGGAAAGATTCGAACGAAACGAACGAAACAAACCCTGTTGTGTGTGAACTTGTATGATGCTTTAGGTTAGCGTACAATTTTGAGATAACATACCTGCCTGTGTAACAATACTGGAGAAAAAGCGAAGACAACATTTTCAAAAACTCTAGATAGTAAATCAAATCGAAAAAGAGTTTATCACCGAAAATGTAAATGCGCATTCGCACAAACCAGAGGAAATGATGTAATATTAAATTGAAACGATTTTATTCAAATTCGTTGGCCGTATATGGACTATACGGAGTATCTGATGCCATTTCCGTAGTTTTTAATGGATTTTCAGTGAATATTATTTTTACTAAATAGAGTTGAAACCAATAAAGATAAGATCTCTTTTGTGCTGAAACAAAGAACACGTGCGATAGGTGTAACACATTCTGAATACAAATATTCAACGCGATACACGATGGAACATGTGTTCAGGCGCATATTGGTGTATCTTTGAAATAGGCGGAGCATTGTTCAGCGTCAACAAATCACAAAAAAAATTCAATTTTACAGTCTGTAGATAACTCTACCAATTGTGTGTAGATACATGCGCAGTAAGCATTCATTTACATGTTGTTCAGAAGTAAGCAATCGCTGTAATCTGTGTGGTACAATGAAAATCCAATGATTTTTTTTTTGGAATTGATAATTACCAGTTAACTTTTTTTTTGTATATTCGTAAATGCAAGCGAAGTACCAATAGCAAATTGAACGAATGGAACTAAAGAGAAGATACAAAGAAACTAATTTCGAATATGTGTTGTCATGTAGGCGGTTACATCATATTGTGAAATTCATTTGAATCATAAATGTTCGTTTAAACGAAACCTGGACATTTTCGAATTTCACAATACGATGAAATTCATCATATGTTGAAATTCATTAAATTTCGTTTCACCTTATAATCTAGCTTAAAATAATCAACAATTAGATTTCAAAATATCTTAAACAGAATAAGACTAAATTGCACTTGATTCGCATAGAAAAAATAACAACATTTTTTGTTGACATCAAAGGTTTCAAAATTGTTTTTCTCCTACTGTCGTTTGTGTGACAATCAAATATTACACCACACGAACGAAGAGAATGAGGAAATGAAAGAAAGGGAGCAAATAAATTCCTCGCGCATAATATGAATTGCTCTCTTTCCGTCATTCCACTCCGTTGGTGTGGTTTCACAGATTTGTCATTCTGATATTTTTAACGCTTGAAATGACTCATATCAAACGACACACTTGTCAAAAATTGTTAACTACAACTTGTAGCTGATGTGTCACTACAAATGTGTAAACATAAACGATTCTTACAATCAGAGAAGTTTTTTCATCAACATAGTGTGATTTTGTCAAAGTAGTCTGGGCCCCGGTGCGCGCACTCAACGTCTCAATATCAGTATGCAATAGCTTAACGTTTGCACTGTCAAGTGTGGGCCCTACGAATTGCGTGAACGTACCCGGTTGGTGCGCACTGGATTGTTAAAAAAACGTCTCTGTTTGAAATTTGTTTAGCTTGCAGCACATTTGTGGAAAAAATCGCTTTCGTTTGTTATGATTTGATATGTTTGGATTTCCATTGAATTGAATTTTGTCATTCATTTGATATTTTAATTATTTCAAGTATTTTTTTTCTCAATCGAATATGTTTTCAAGAGAAAACACAATAATCGTGAAGGACAACAAACAACGGCAGCAAAAGAGCACAACATGTTGAGCACCCAAATTCGACAGCAATTTGATTTGAAATCGATAAAATAGTGTTTTTACATTAGAACAAAGCATTTTGTATGCGAATAGGACACATCAAATGGAGACACACATTATACTTTTATTTATATCACAATCTACATGCACCTATTTATTGCACTTCACACACTTTCCTATCACAATATTTTTTCTCACACAAATAAATACGCATTAGTTTTTGCAAACGATATCAAGTCCAAAATTCCACGAGATAACTGTTTGTGCGCTATGATAGTACTGCTATCTACCATCTATTTAAAATTCATATGAATATCAACTTCGCATCAGAGCAACTGTGGCTGGGATTTTCGTAAAGCGTTTTATTATTAATCACTCCGAAAACAATGTGACTTTATTGAAAATAAATAACACAACTCGGTTATGAACTTGAAGCGTATGCATTTTTGTGCACCTTGATGTGTATTTTTACGTTGTGGCAACAATGAGCAATTGACACTTTTTGCTATAGCATAACATTGTTTATTTCAGACAGATATTTACTTACTTTTTTAATTTTTAGTTAAATACAAGGAAATTTTTTTTATTGAAATTACTGACATGAAAATCTAAATAGAAGACAGAAATTATTATTCGATCGATAAGATCAAATAGTTTTTGGTTCATATTTATCACACGTTTCAGCTAATTTGCAGTGTGTAATACACGCACCAGGCAGCCATTGAGACGCCATATCAAATTGCTTTGGAACACTTATCTTCGCAAATATAAATCGCAACTCAAATAGTGCAAAGATCTTGCAAATATCGCGAATAGAACTGATTATTTATGACTTTATTTGCGAATATATTTGTGATTACTTTATTAAATCTACGTATTCACAGGTATTTGCAAAAAAAACTCATTTTGCTATTCAAATACACGCGAATACGCAAATAGAATTGTTTACATCGATTTCTCCTAATTAAATGTGCCTTTGGATGAAGAAGTGTGTTTCAAAACGTTTCCCAGGCTATTTTTTTTTTTATTTCAAAAAAGTGTAACCCATAGGTTGCAAGGTAGTGATCACCTCTGCAAATTCTTGGGAGTAACGGAAATTATGAATAGCTCTATTCAAGTGAATACACTATTCAAGTAGCTCTCGAAATGCTTTTTTAGCAGCTCTAATTTCAAAACTTGATGACATTTCTTGTAAATTTTAATTGGATAGCTTAATTTTTAACACTACATGTAATGTAATGAAATGCAGGCTATTGTCCTAGTTGTTCTTTTTCTCTACCTGTGGCAAAGCGGCTAACCGATTACATATTTCATAATCAAAAATCCCAAAACATACCGTGCAGTAAAATTTAGTTTAAAAAAAAACACTATTATAGAATTTAAATGATGTTTAAATTTGTTGTTGCATCAACAAACTAAAGGAATGTATGAGATTATACTTTTCGAGCGAATCAAACCTTTTTGTTTCGTGTGAGTTACTTACTGCTCCAATGATCATTCGGATCGCTAAAGTGAGTGTGTACTTAAATTTGTGATGAAAATTCATAAAAAAACTGTTTTTTTTCATATTATAAGTTTAATTAAAAAGAAATGATTTTTTTCCATTCAATTTGAATGCGTAAGAATGTATTCTTAGGTCTGAGAACGAAATCAGAAATTAAATGTAAAATTACATGTTTCTAGATTACTTATAATTTTTAAATTGCAATATAATAATTAGCAAAATAATTATATAAAAAACTTATGGTAAATGTCATGTGATTTAGTTGATTTGCATAAGTTTTTCAGTTGCATTGAAACTGGATATTCAAATCCTCAGCCGATGCTTTTAATATGATTTCTTGGATTTTCAGCATAGCGCTCTTTCGAACATTTTCGGTTTGTATGTTATTCAGCGCTGATGTCATAAAATTCACAAGTTTCATCATGTCGGTCTGTTGAAATATTTGTGGTGGCATCGGTGGTAACGGAAGCATTGAGGCTGGCATTGGTGGTAGCATCGATGTTGTTTGTGGCGTTGATTGTAAATGTGACATCGGTGGCATTGAATGCATATCTGAAGCTCCGTAACTGTCATAGCACGATGATGCATTTGCCGTAGAATCCGCAAAATTCATTGTTGAATCCACTTCTTCGGTGTATGGTGGAAGATGTTGATTGTTGACGACAGAAAAATCACTATTAAACCTTACACCAAAGAATTCCATCGCCTCTTGGAATAATGCATCTAATACATCTGCTCTCATATATTTACGTCTTTGATTAATCTTGGGCTGTGTAACATGAATTGTGTCACAAATTCCATTGTCCTCATTATCCTCAATCGTAATGACTTCCGTGGCCGTGGTTTGTTGTGTATTTTGATATTGAAGACGACCAACTTTTACACCAAGCTTATTTGCAATTTCACGTATCAATTTGTATGAATGCTCGATCAACTCCAATTGTTTGTTCGAACAACTATAAGTAATTGTTGTGCTTAAATAATTGTTGTAGCATTGTTCAAGGTTGCCATCGTTAATGTGTGTTTGCAAATCAGTTTTTCCACACCAATGACATTGTTTTGTACTTTTATGCCGATTATGATTTAACACCATGTGTTCAAGTGTGATCGCGTATGGTGCAATCAATTCACAACATTCACATTGCAATATTTTACCACGCAATTGCTGTTTTTTTACTCGATATTCGTAGTATCTAAACTCACTGTACTGCCGGAATTTCAATAGTTGTTCCAATAGCTTTGGTATGTGACCAATTTCTGGATATAATTTCCAATCCTCGAAGCGATGATCCATGACACACATTAATTTCAACGCCATTTCGTTATGAGTCTCTTTTGATGCTTCGACGATTGATGCAATTGGCCGAGACAATAAATGTTGTAAAATTCGTTGCTTCATCCTTCAAATTTCTCGGTGTAATTGGTTGACTTAACAAAAATGAAATTGACACGTAGAACAGTAGCCGAAATATGCACACCTCGATTGTTCGAATGGTTGATATTGACTGAACAGCGACATCGCACACTCAATATGATGTTGGCTTCAAAATTTGTTTGTTTCCTTATTGACATTTAGTTTTAATGTTTTGTGTTGGTATGGGATCATTTTCAAAAGGATGAGAATTTACGTGTCGCAGTGCAAAGAAACATAGCACACATCTCGCTATATTGCTCTGTAGTGCGACACGTACATCCTCATTCAATTGACAGTGTTTGTTGGTATGCGTATTCCCCTTCACATTTCTTTCTCCAGCTTCACTGGGACACTGAGCTCATACGAATAGGATGAAAATGCACACATACACGATTCATCGGCATCGAAATGTAACGGACCTATGTCGACGTTAATATACGAAAACATAGCCTATAATATTTTCGAAATGGATTTAGAACGATAATTGTGTTTTCACATTGAAAGTGTTTCTTTGCAAAATTCATTTAGTTCAACTGTTTGTGTTTCAGATGAGATGGCATTAAATACACCGATGCGCTACATTAATTATGCGAATATATTTGTCTACTGAATTGAATACATGTGAATAAAAGAACACATTTATTTTCTCGCGCGTTTAAGCAGACCTGAAAATCGGACCAAAGCGAAACATACGCGCGAGCAAATAAAGTTGTTCTTTTATTCTTATGCATTCAATTGTCAATAGCTTTTTATCATGAAATTTTAAAATTCTCCCGATATCATATTGGTGACATGGATCATTTGGTAAACATTTACTCAATAATTTGACAAATATTTACTGTACAAATTCATTTTTGTCAATTGAATTATCTGAGCCGTCCTTTATAAGACCATAGACTCAAAAATTCGCAGAATTCAAATGAAACAAATACTTCGTTTGAATTTTTATGAATGTTCTGGCATGAAGTAAACAAGCTCCAATAAAAGAGGCAGATATTCATTTTCAGTTGCGGTATGGATTATGGAGACGTAAATGTTGTTTTTGACTCGATTGGTTCCTTGGTGTAAATGTAATAATGATCAACCAACAAATTGGTCATGCCCAGCGTTTCAGTTGAAACCCATTTTGCTCGCCGTTTCTTGTGTGTGAAAACGATCCATTTCAATGTATTCGAATGCATACAGTTTTGAACAGTATTTAAACGTAAATAAAATAAAACCATCAACTCCAAGTCAAATTATGCGCTCATATATAATTCGAATGTGCTTTGTCACAGATTTTTCGTTTGGATATTTTCAACGCTTGAAATGATTCATTTGAAATGACAACCTTGTCGAATATATGTGGCACCATTACAAATGTGTAAACATAAATGAATTTTAAAATTTGCTTAGCTTGCAGCGCATTTATTGAAACAATCGCTTTGGTTTGTTATGATTTTATATGTTTTTGGATTTCCATTGACTTGAATTTAGTCGTTCATTTGATATTTTAATTATTTCAAGTATTTTTTCTCAGTCGAGTGTGCACTGTGTGGTGCATTCAAGAGCTGTGCTCGTGTAATTATCATAATTTTCAGATTTTATTACCGTCAAGAGGATCGATTTATTTTTCTATTGAATATCGACACTGAGTGTGTTGAATTTGGAATACTTTCTGACTGGAAACTGCTATTTTGTGTTTTCACACATTTGGTGCAAAGTGGCCATTCAAATGTTTACTGCAAATGGTCGTGTCTTTGTATAACAATATGGTGTTTAAGTTAAAACCGATTTTAAAGAAACACTCAAAATTCAAACGAATATTTGCTTTCATACTCAAGTGTTTTTGGGTGTAATTTCAACCTATAGAGAACCACATAGTGTGAGTGTGTGTACGCACACAAAAGTATAATGAAAAAATGAAGGAAAAAAAACACCCAAGTGCTTTATTTACAAATATGGAGATATTCTTTGAAAATAAAAAAAAAAACTATACGAAAGTCGTAAACGGAATTATTGATTTATGGCGTTCATAGTTTATATGACCTAGCCTTTTTTTCAAATTATTCAGACTAGGTTCAACTGATATCACATTTGGATTATAGAACTCATGAAATTGTGGTGGATATAAAAAAATTTATGACATCAACTTCATGAAGTAACGTTGCAATGTTACTTTTGAAAAAAGGGAGTGATGATTTCGACATTTGCTCTTTTTTTCTATTGAATCTAATTCAGTTCAGCAAAATTTTGTGTACCGTTTCCAGGTGTAGAATACAATAAAAAGCATTCTTTTGGAACCACTTTTGGTTATCAAATGGCAAACAGTCAAAATATAAACGAAACAGTGGTTCTCAAATAATTAGTTCTCTTGTTTGGCCATGTATGGGATCAAAAAAAAGTCATGAAATCCGACAATTTAGCCCTCGCATCAGAGCATTCAAACAATAACACAATGCAGTTTTAGAATTGCTCAACATTTTCTATTAGTTAACCTGGGTGGGTTCACACTTTTGACAAAAACATATTCTTCATGGATTTCGTGGATTTGTCCAACAACTAATTTAATCAAGTTTGCAACAGACATTGAGAAAACTCATGAAAATTCTATGTCAAATTAGTTCTATTTCTGAAAGACGTGACTATCATCCATATTTTTGCTGAAATACCACCGAATCTAGGCTTAAATATCAAGTTTCACTGCGATTACAGTGTTTTTGAACAGATTTTTTTTTCAATTCTCCTCTTAATAAGTAAATAAAATGATCGAATTATAGTCCGCTTGGATAAGAGTGAGCTCGGTAAACATTTTCTTGCGGCAATTGTTTTTCAATAATTTTCACTGTGTCAAATTTTGTTTTCTTTACAAAACTAATATCCCCGCCCACCCAATAGTTAACTATGAAACAGTTCCATATGAAATCAATTAAGACTCACATTGATCCGAAGCAAAGGCTGCTGTTTACGATGGTTGAAAGAGTTAACACAATTTTAGTGTACCATTTTGAATATTTTGTGTGAGAAAAAGTATGTGTTTCAAATATATTGACAATGCAATCCATTCCAATGTGGCGGATATTGGAAAAAAGACATTCAAAACATTAAATGCGTTTTATAGTTGCATAATTCATCATTTTTATTTGTAATTTGTACCTGTGTAATATAAGGGCCAAGATGGTCTTGATATATATTTTGACTGTGAAAAAACAGCCAGCTATCAAATGCACACAAAACACTGCATGTTTACCAATTTGTGGCTTACATATAGTTTTGCGTGTGTGCGTTCGATTGCTGGCTGTTTATTCTTTATCAAATGGTGTTTGTATATTTGATAAAAATGTAAAAAAACTAAATCAATAATTTGGTTTTGTTGTTCAGTTTGCTAGACCTCAATATCAATCAGGAACATCAAAAAAGTATAGATCTTTTGGCTCAACTGAAATATTGAACGTTGAATACATCAATTTTGTGATATTGTTTGATGGTTGATGTTATTCAATCCGTGATTCTCTTACGTTTTTCAATGTTTCATAGTTGAGTCTCTGAAATGGTCCGATAGTAATATAAACTCCATTTTGCATCCGAGCCATCATATGCATTATATCCTTTTGGTCTTTTGTGGGCAAGAGATACCATTTGAAATTGTACAACATCTTGAGAACTTGCTCATTCTATCATTTTGCATATTAATCAGAGAGAATGAATAAAATTAGAAAAAAAATGTGGAATTTCATCAAATGAACGTTGATTTTACTCTGTTTTCAATATTTTCGCCAGTGTAACAAATAATAGCCATTTGAACAAAAGAGACAACACTTAGTCCATATCCGCCCGGAAACAAAAATGTTTGAGGACACTTTGATTGTATCATTGAGTAAAGCAAAAAGAGTCTCTGCCAAAAAAATCCCAATAATACCTACAACGATGATCCCTGATTGCCAACAAATGTTGAGACCAAATTCCATACGCGGATGCTGTTTGAAGAATGGTATTCGTGTCTCGTAGAGTGTGACTAGTTTTCCTTCAATGAGAAAACTGTTCAATATGCCAATGGCTGCTCCCATGATTGAGAGTAATGCTAACGTAATTATTATAATAAAAGCCTTCAATGATCGACCAATGGTCCTCGAACAGACGTCATTATATGCAGTTGGTTGATTGTCATCGTGGTAAAAATGTTTTCCAGAGACATTGAATATCTTCTTCCATATGAATTTGGATTTGAATATTATAGTAAAGTAACCGGTGTACAACTTGAGGATTTAAAACAATAAAATTGATTGTTGTCAGACATGAAAGTTTCATTATGAAACCAAAATTCTCAAATTTTGATTATTAATCAACGATTATGTTCGATGTACTTACTGAAAACGCTATTCCCACAATACAAAAGCTCGGTGTTATATCAATAAATTTGCCGTACACCGTGTGATAATAAATGGTGTAGGCTAACAATGACGAATGAATAAAAAAACTCACAAACGGAAGATATCCTAGTGGTCCAACTTTATTCGTGCTTAATATACGAATTTGCATAACATCTCCAGTAATTTTTGCAATTTGATAAATCGAATACCATTTTTGCTTTGGTGTTTTATTGTTCCAAGCATTTTTCATTCTCCGAATTGTGATGATTTCGGTTAATTTGTTTATATATAACATTTTAATAAAAGTTAAAAACTGAATGAACTCCCGAAATAAATGTGACTGCGAAGATTATTGAAGAAAAATTCAGTTTGATTACAATTTGATTGTTATTATTCTCAAATACCAGTGAATTGGTTGAAATACCAATATCAACTAAACATTTGGCGAATATTCTTCACTTTTTCTATATTCTGACATAAAGTGAAACTTTCACTGACACTACATTTAATTGCAACTCAAAACTTGTCGACTTGTAATTATCGTTGTCATTTTAAATAATGAATCATAGAAATTCTTCAGCTAAAAGCAATCAAAATAGTTTACGTCGAATTGGAAACATACGTGTTGATTGAGGTGTTCATTTAGACATTTAATAATTTATAAACCTACATTGAAAAACTAATTCATACGAAAATCAAAATTTCCATGCAGTCTCCATAATTGTAATGGATTTTCTAAATTTAAAATGAACACGATGAGTGCTTGATTTCTGGACATTTTTAAGCAATTAACTAAAGCACAAAAACAATGTCAATTGCTATAATTGTTTCAATCGATGCACGAGGGGAGGTGTCTATCGATGTCCCAAAGACTTTATCAATGCATGTTCATCAATTTGCCACGATGAACCGATTTTATGTCACCTAATACTAGTCCGATGCAGAATTATTCTATTTTGGCCCATCGTGGAAAAATCGATTTGAAAATTTTCTATTATACTTTGCAATCTGGGGGCATTTATGTATGCAAAAATTCGTGTGAACTCGCAATAATGTACCAACAATTCGTATGATTTCGTAAGAGTCCAAATTTTATATTCGAATTCGTGCGCCACTTCAATATGACAGAAAATGTGTTCACTAAATTTGGTGAAGATTTGCTAGATAAATTAAAAGATAGAATTATTGAAACAGATATAGCAGTGAAACAACAATAAAACCAATATGTGAATTGAAATTCAAATACATTTTGAAAGCAAAGAAATGTTTAAAAATTCCTGCGACGAAAACATGTTAAAAATAATTTGCAGTTTAAATTCAAGGGACACAAATCAATTTTGTTCTCACTTCCAAAAATATTGAAAAACTTTAACAGCAATCAAAAATTTAAAAAAAAAACTCGAAATAAAAAAAAAATACCATTGTTTGTGCTGTAAAACACACAGTTCATCACAGCATGAAATACAAAATGTATGCGAAACTATGTTCTTGATGTGAAATAGCACACACGTGAAAGTGTCACAGTGTGCCTTTATTTTATATGCAACACTATAATGTGCTATTTAAAAGGCTCTTACTATATCTCTATCTAGCGCATTCTATTTGATATTAAGAGGGTTTAATTACAAAATGTACATTCGAAATGTTGTGAACTACATTCGATCTGACATTTCAAATATTCTTATTTATATACTCACACGAATGACATTCGTCAGTTTCATCTGTACAATATGCAATAAATACGCGGCGTTGGAATTATTTTGTGGAATTCTGAATGTTGTTGTTTACAGTTTCTACAGTGGAATTATCGGAAACCCGCACTCGAAAAATTGCATATATTATTCGGCATGAGGTGTGAGTGACTTAACGATTTCGAATATGAGCAAAGAGATTCAACGATTTCACGCATATTTCCAAGCGGTTGGTTACAATGTAAGAAGGTCAAAGATCTAATTTTGTTTGCAACAATTGTTCTGGATTCGACATGGGCTTGGCTGTGTAAGCTCACTGAATAGCGTGATCACACTCGTTCGCAATATCTCGGTTATTAAAAAATAGGTGTGTATTCGAAACATGAGATGGAGGCGAGTATTTGTTAACGAGGATAGTTCGTTGCGAAGGACAATTTGGCTTTATTAAGTGAATGTTTATGTTCTTCCGATGTTCACAGCCAAAGACTTTATTTGTTTGAATGTTCAGTTTATTATTTCGACGGTTCGCTAACGACGAAACATGATACGATTAGTTATATTTGCTGAAGGCACGTTTCGAGTAGATTCGGAAATTCTTTTGTAATACTACATACATAGCATTTTAGTTCTAGTATCTTATATGGACATTTCGTCGAATATTGGCGATGAAACTACACCCAAATTATGCATATAGAATTCATTTGGTTAGAAATATAGATATACAATACGCAACCGTAAATTAGAACCGTTTGATTTTTCCGGATGATTTGAATTTACGAAATTTGTAAAACGCCGATTGTTTAGGGTTTCTAATGAAATATTAATGAAAAATGACGCATACTTTCAATTCAAATGTAATATTTTATTTGTAATCTCATTTCCGCTCGTGTTCATTTGAGATATCGTTCGTTCAAATGAAATAATATCGTTTTTTTATCGCTTTTTCATCATATGAATGGTGAATGCTGTTTTGCTTTGGAATCTTATTCAAATTACCTAAAACTACATGACTGCGAAAAGACAATAAATTCGACATATGCTCAGGCTCACAGTTGGAAAGATGGTGCTTTTTCATTTCTTGGCTCAACTATGGAGTGATCAAGAGTTGTGACAACATGCAATATGAATGTTCATTTCCAATGGATACTGAGTTTGACGATTTCATATTCACTTTTTTCAATTTGACAGAACAAAGCATCAACACTGATTGTTTATGTCAACTGGTGAAATTGCAAAAATAAACGAACAAAAGTATTTTGAAATTGAAAAAAAACTATTTTGAATATTTTGTGTGATTGTGTGAGAAAAAGCATGTTTCAAATATATTGACAATGCAATCCAGTGCATTGTAGTTGGCTGTTTATTCTTTGGTGCAATATGCATACATACTAAGAAGGTCGAGTGTGAAAGACATTCATTAAAATATGACGAAATATAATTAGTACAACAATTGAACCAGATTTTGTATATTTGAAAAAAGAATTCAAAAAAATAAATCAATAATTTAGATTTGTTGTTCAGTTTGCTAGACCTCAATATTAATCAGGAACATCAAAAAAGTATAGATCTTTTGGCTCAACTGAAATATTGAACGTTGAATACATCAATTTTGTGATATTGTTTGATGGTTGATGTTATTCAATCCGTGATTCTCTTACGTTTTTCAATGTTTCATAGTTGAGTCTCTGAAATGGTCCGATAGTAATATAAACTCCATGTTGCATCCGAGCCATCATATGCATTATATCCTTTTGGTCTTTTGTGGGCAAGAGATACCATTTGAAATTGTACAACATCTCGAGAACTTGCTCATTCTATCATTTTGCATATTAATCAAAGAAAATGAATAAAATTAGAAAAAAAAAATTGTGGAATTTAATCAAATGAACGTTGATTTTACTCTGTTTTCAATATTTTCGCCAGTGTAACAAATAATAGCCATTTGAACAAAAGAGACAACACTTAGTCCATATCCGCCCGGAAAGTCCAACTGAAACATTTCAATACATTATCACATGAATGTTTAAGATCTTTCAAACATGAATTCATCACATACTAGATATTGAGAGTAAATCGATGCAGCAATTGAGAAAGTGAATGATGGTGGAGTTAAAAAATGACGCCAATACATTAAGCGTCCATATTCGTTAATAAACCTAAAAACAATTGACTATGTTTACATATCAACAACAATATAATCCTAAAATTATTCATACTCATCTATGTAGAATATCTTTATGAAGTGTATTTTCATATGCGCACGTAGTTTTCCGTCTACAGTCTGCTTGTTTTCAAGTTGATCGGATAGGTTTGTGAACTCGTGAACAAAAATGTTTGAGGACACTTTGATTGTATCATTGAATAGAGCAAAGAGAGTCTCTGCCAAGAAAATCCCAATAATACCTACAACGATGATCCCTGATTGCCAACAAATGTTGAGACCAAATTCCATACGCGGATGCTGATTGCAGAATGGTATTCGTGTCTCGTAGAGTGTGACTAGTTTTCCTTCAGTAAGAAAACTGTTCAATGGGCCAATAGCTGCTCCCATGATTGAGAGTAATGCTAACGTAATTATTATAATAAAAGCCTTCAATGATCGACCAATGGTCCTCGAACAGACGTCATTATATGCAGTTGGTTGATTGTCATCGTGGTAAAAATGTTTTCCAGAGACATTGAATATCTTCTTCCATATGAATTTGGATTTGAATATTATAGTGAAGTAACCGGTGTACAACTTGAGGATTTAAAACAATAAAATTGATTGTTGTCAGACATGAAATTCTTAAATTTTGATTATTAATCAACGATTATGTTCGATGTACTTACTGAAAACGCTATTCCCACAATACAAAAGCTCGGTGTTATATCAATAAATTTGCCGTACACCGTGTGATAATAAATGGTGTAGGCTAACAATGACGAATGAATAAAAAAACTCACAAACGGAAGATATCCTAGTGGTCCAACTTTATTCGTGCTTAATATACGAATTTGCATAACATCTCCAGTAATTTTTGCAATTTGATAAATCGAATACCATTTTTGCTTTGGTGTTTTATTGTTCCAAGCATTTTTCATTCTCCGAATTGTGATGATTTCGATTAATTTGTTTATATATAACATTTTAATAAAGGTCAAAAACTGAATGAACTCCCGAAATAAATGTGACTGCGAAGATTATTGAAGAAAAATTCAGTTTGATTACAATTTGATTGTTATTATTCTCAAATACCAGTGAATTGGTTGAAATACCAATATCAACTAAACATTTGGCGAATATTCTTCACTTTTTCTATATTCTGACATAAAGTGAAACTTTCACTGACACTACATTTAATTGCAACTCAAAACTTGTCGACTTGTAATTATCGTTGTCATTTTAAATAATGAATCATAGAAATTCTTCAGCTAAAATCAATCAAAATAGTTGACGTCGAATTGGAAACATACGTGTTGATTGAGGTGTTCATCTAGACATTTAATAATTTATAAACCAACATTGAAAAACTAATTCATACGAAAAAAATCTAGATCAATAATTCACTCGAACCAAAATGTCCATGTATTCCGCATAATTGTAATGGATTAACTATTGCTATGACTGTTTCAAACGATGCACAGGAGGAGTTAAGCTTGTCTTCTGAGTGACCTCGATGTGCTCTATCTATCTACAGATCTATATTAAAATCGATGTTCCACAGACATTGATAAACAATGCATGTCCATTAGACCAATTCATTTTTTCTGTGATGTCAAATCTCATATGGGCTCATAGCTGGATGGTTTCAGCGGGTCAAAAAACGAAGTTCTACGTTTTCAAAACATTCAAAATATCCCGGGAAATGGTCGCGCAAATCGCATTTTTCCATGGCACTTTTGACCTTTTCGACACATTCTATCTTATAACTCTTAAACCTTAATGCCCACAATGTTGCTACTATGGGGACATATGTCACCCCCGGGGTGCTGAATAATCAGAGACTTTCATATGCTTTGGATTGTGGCACTATTCCTTTGATTTTGACCATTTTTTTTTTGAATTGTTGACCCCCTAAAATTTACGACATTTTCAAAATTTCGCATTTTTACAGATTTATCATACTGTCTGAAGCCGTGAGTCGTAGTTACGACCAGTCTCCATTCATTCCTCACAAAATCTGCTTTAAAAACCGAGTTTTCAAATGAAAATTTCAATTTTTTTTATCAAAACTGGAAAACACGTTTCAAATAAATTTTCCCCTACTAAACATCATCCAAATCATAGTTTAGTTGTAATTTATGATAAATCGTACGGAAATAATATTATTTCTAGTTATTCAGGTGAACAAAAAATTTTTTAGATAAAGAGTTGTGACAACATTCGATATGAATGTTCATTTCCAATGGATACTTCCAATCGACAAAACAAAGCATTAACACTGATTGTTTATGCCATCGGTGATATTGTAAAAATGAACGAACAAAAAGAAGATGAAATACTAAAACTGTATGAAATATCAATCTAAAGTCGTCTATACGAGTGCGTGTGCAATAGCATAAAATATAATCATAACGATTTAATTATAGATTGGAAACAATCGTGACCTTGCGTTTGCTGTATTTTGTTGACGGCAATGAAAAATGATTTTAATCGTATGAAAAAAAATATAATTATTGAGTACGAGAACAACTATCAGTTTTGCGATATTCATTGCATTTGCATAGCTATCGAAAGCAGGAAATAGAAGGATGGCAACAAATTTTCACAAGGTGAACAAGATAAATCTTGTAATAAATATAAATACTCTTTTAAGGCTCTTTCTTAAGAATAAGCATTACAAGAGGTACATAGATCGAATCAAATTCGTTATTTCTTCGATTTCTTTATATTACGAATTTTGTTAAGTAAAAACAACAATCACATTTAACATTTTCAATAATTTTTCAACTTTCTGGCTGAAATTCAGCCGCTGAACAATAGAAAATGCATCGCACATTGAGCGAATTTATGAAAAAGTCTGTTGACTGTAACTGTAATACGTTTTTTTCGCATTTCCTCATCGCATAAATTCCATACATGCTACATCATAGAAAGTACGATAGTTAGAAATTGTATTCTGGATGCAGTTTACAAAGACAATTCTTTAAGGAAGGGACTCTTCTCGAAGGAAAAGTAATAAAAAAGCTATAAAATTATTAACAATAGCTTCAATGTCATCCGTGAATGGCTTATCTTTTGTTATAGGATGGAAAACAAACGTAGATGCCGTATTTCAAATGATGGGTCGTACAGTGAACTTATCTGCTATGCTGTATTGAGCATAACTAAAAACGCATAGCACATCGAATGGTTTTGTTGTTGTTATTGAATAGGAATAAACAAACAACTTCACAGCTCAACAAGATGAATGGCCATTCTTCGTTTTCATTGTAACATTGTTTTAATTGTATGGCTCTGAAGATAATTTACCTAAACTTCAATGTTTATTGAAGTAAACTATACCTCAATTTAGCTGCCGATATGTCCCGGTAATAACACCCAAAAACAAGAAGTTGCTTGCAAACATGAGTTGCAGACCAAAGCATAACACACAGTGTCCAAAACTGTGTTGCAATTTCAAATTTTTATCTTCAATTTCATTTTTACACTTACTTACGTACAACTTCAATCATATATTGAGATTATTTGTTAGTTTTATAGACAATTGCTACATTCATTAGAGTAAATACTCTAAAACGGATGAACGGACAAAAATGATTGAATATTAAAACGGGATTTTCCCATTTCAAGTTCAATTTTTAATTTTCAACTCGACTTCAATGAGTATTCACTTTAATGAATACAGCAATTGACTATAAAATTTACAAATAATCACAACAATTCACGAAAAATGGAACAAAATTCCTGTCCATTCAGCAAGCATGATTATTATTTTTACGATCTTTGTTTATCTGTTTTGCATTTTTGAATATTTTTCCATCAAATTTGTCAGGGTGGTAAACAGACGAAACAAAAATCGTAAAAATAAAAATCGTAAATTTTTTTTTTGAATTCCGCTTGTCATCATAAATTCGATGCCAATAATAAATTTGTTACTTTGTTTGTGCCGATGTGGAGATGGATTGGTTCGATTTTGGTACAACATCGGCTAAAAAACTGAAATTATGGAAATGGGATAAAAGTGATTTGTTAATTAAAATAACGAAATTGAGTGACGAAATAACCGGCTCCGTTTCAATTGTTGCCCGCATCAAGTTAAAATGTATTCCACCTATTTGGGTCCAGTGATACGCGTGATTAGTCAAATCAAAGAAACGATCGTAAAATTTGGTATGTTGGAATAAATTTAGTAGAACTCGAAATGGTTTGACGGTCATTTGTTCCTTCATTCTGCCACATTTGCAGCAACGATAGCAGCATACAATCGGTGATTGGTTGCATATGGTTTTTACTCCGAACTCGTCTTTACTCCCATTTATTGTTGATGCTATCGTTTCCATCGTTTCATGTTAACAACAGTTGTTTAATTTTGCACTACATTAGTTTTTGTTGCAGTCCTTCAATGCGCTATTTCGAACGGTTTTTTTTTACAAAGAATGCACATAAAATGTTTTTGTGTCAGCATGTTGTTTTTTTTTTTGCTTTGTTATCGTTACTGGAAATATAGTTTACGTAAACTGAACAGTTCGTCGCGTGTAACCGAAAAACATTCAACAAAAATGTTTTGAATACATTTGGTTGAACTTTTGAAATGTCCGTTTTAAAACTGTGGACATAAACACACATAGAACTTATTCTGTTAAAGAAATTGGTGATAGAATTCTACAATTACATGATGCAACAATGCATTTTGGCATTGACAAAAAGGCAACTTCTTGCAAAGCCATGGAAAAATCTAATCTTTTAGCTGAACAATAGAAAATGATGCGCATATTGAACGAATTCATGAAAAAAACAACCAAAATATAACGTAAACATTTTAACTGTAACACATTCTTTTTTCTCTCGAATTTCTCCCTTGCATCAATTCATCTATTTGGGGTTAAATAGTAAACATGCAATATTGCGTGCGACAGTTAGAAATTATATTCTTGGATGCAGTTTACAATGACAATTAGGGCCTATTTTCAAAGGAAAGGTAATAAAAATGCTATAAAATTATTAACAATAGTTTCAACACCATCCGTGAATGGCTTATCTTTTAGGATAGGATGCAAAAAAGACACAGATACATTATTTCAAATGATAGGTCGTAATGTGAAAATGTCTCCTGTTTTATTTATGATATTGAGCTAAAAACAATTAGCACATTGACTGTTTTTTTGTTGTTGTTGAATAGGATTAAACAAAGAACTTCACAGTTCAACAATGTATGAATGAATTTCTGAAGACAATGTGAACGTCAATTTAGCTGTCGTTATGGTCTGAATAACACATTCTATGCACTTCCCCAAAAGAAGCTGTTATCGTTTATCTTTTCAGCTTGTCATCGATCGCTTGCAAATATTTAGTTCAAGCGCTCATACAATTTTATTGATGTAATTTAGGTGAGCCAACCAAAACAGAGGAGACAACACAAGTGTCTTGCAAAAAATTGAGGAAAAAATAGAAAATTGAACATGAAATGAGAAAATCCCGTTTTGAATATTCAATCATAATCCGTTCATCCAATTTAGAGTATTTACTCTAATGAATGCAGAAATTGTCTATAAAACTAACAAATAATCTCATTATATGACGGAAGTGGTACGAAAAATGAAATTAAAGGCAAAAAATCATCAGAGCACGTTTTTGGCTCAAAATATCACGATTTGCTTAAATATTTTATGTTCACTACATTTTGAGATGTTTTCGAATACAATTGCAATCGTTTAGAAAAAAAAATGCGAACTTCTAATTTGGATGTAAAAATGACAGTTTCAGTGGAAATGCATGTCAGAAAGAGATAATTTTATTTGTTTTTATGTTAGAAAGAGAAACACAAAATCAAAAGCAACTATTAAAATAGTTTCCAGTTGAAATGTCTTTCTCTTATGGGAATATTCTCTGTCGATCAACAATGTCATATTCGATATTTCAATTTCGAAAAAGCTTCTGAGCATATCAATCTTAGACATGTACCTGTAGCGCCATCTATTAGAATTAAGAATGCAATCTGTACAGTTGGTTTCACACGTTGATTCTTTTCGCGCTTGTAGCATTCATTGCCATTTCCCTAGAAGTAGTTGGTTTTGATTTGAATTTGGAAAATTAAACAAAATTTGAAATTATATTTTTAAGGATGAAATTGTAAAAAAATGTAAATAATGAAATGTCCAGAACAACATAGACGAATTGACTTTTATCAAATTATCGTCTGCTAAAAGTGACGATACTTGTTCAACGTTTTCAGTCGAATCATTTTTTTTTTTTTTTATAAATTAGAGTGTGCACGCAGTGCAGTGAATTGATTGTGCACTTATGCCGAATACAACATTCTGAGTGTTTATGCGGGCAACAATTGCGGATTTTGAGTATGAGCAAAATACATCAGAATGAGTGTAATTTATCAATTCAGCGAAGCAGAATCATCGGCTGTATGTACAAAGACAGATTGAGAGGTCTGCAGACCATGGTCTATGTGACTCCACAAGAAGAAAGCAACATATATCAAGACATTCCATTAACATAAAAAAAATACTAATCTCTCGGTCAGAGAGTGAAGACTTTTGGCGCTCTGTAAATGTCTTAAATAAAAAAATAAAAAAAAAAATTAAAATGAAAAACTACGGCAGCATCCAGTTCATTTATTTTATTTTTATTTAATTATAACAGACACTTTAATGCATCTAATGTGATTATAACATACTAAACAGTTTTTTTTTTATTTCTTTCAATTTTTTTTTTCAAAACAATAGTTAACTATTTATGTATAAGGTAATAACAACAATTATTATTACAAAGTGCCGATATAAATTTACCTCTCGCAAATCCATTCCACATTAGCTCTCAATGAATAAAATTTGTGTCGTAGTTGATTAAATTCAATTTTATTGTGAATGTTTTGTTGTTGTTGTTGTTGTTGTTGTTGTTGTTGTTGTAATGTGTTTATGTGTTTGTTTCATTTTTCAGCTTGATTTATTTGTTCACTCATGTGTTTACGTCTTTACTTTTGGATTTTCGGATTTTTTTTTTTATTTTTAAACATTCAATCAATTGGTGCATTTATATTTGCATTGCGTTAAATTAGTAATGCTTTTTATTTGTTGTTGTTGTTATTTTCTCAAAAACTAAGCCGAGGTTAAATATTAGCTATTTCATTAATATTTCTGTTATTGTTGCTTTGTTTTGTTTTTATAAATAAAAACCGTTTCAGTTTTATTTAATTATATAGAAAGATATTGTCCAATAAATTTGTTTGGTTTTGAAAAATAAAAATAAGAAAAATTATTATGACCAAATTGTAATATGAATGAGAATATCGATGTCGATTTTATGGAGAAGGAGTAAAGTGTGAATAGATTTAATTTAGAAAAAAAAATAACAACGTAACCAAATATAGAACGAATTTTGATGAACGAGAATACATGAGTGATTGATGCTTCGGATAGATTTTTTTTTTGTTTTTGGTTTTTACAATCAATTAACGTTCTCAAGCAAACAAATTTCAATCGAATAACATAATATTTGGTAAAATTTGTTCGCGTCAATCATTCAATTGTTTAATGTTTCAGATAAGTTAGAATACTTGTTACATTTTTGTGTGTGTTTTGTTGTTGTCATTTTAATGAATGCAATACTATTTATTAATGCCTATACTGAATTGTTTTTTTTTTGTTTGTTAGTTTGCTTTTGGTGATCAAATTCTGCTACGCATAAAATTTATGAATCAAAATCACTTATTTTCAGGACAACATGTTTTGTTGTTAGTTGCAATTTATTGCTCCTCTATCATGGAGATATCATGGAGATGAACATGTGTTATTTGTTATGTTTTTTTTTTTTAATTCTGCATTTTGGACAACATTTCTACGCAAAAATTGATCAACTTGTGTGTATCACGAGGAATTTGGTTTTTTTTATTCATCATGAGGATCTTGTGGAGGTGTATTACAATAACATCGATCGGTGCAAGAGCATACCAACTCCAAACACCATAATTTTTTTTTTTTTTTAATAAGCTTATCCGAAGCGAAAATGAGAGTAAATAAAGAGAGTATAAACAGACAGACTATGAAATGTCGAATTAGATTTATTATAGCGGATTTTTTTTTGCGGTTATCCCTATACGGTTCCACTAATCGAAGGTATATTTTTTGTTGGGTGGTTGATTTTTGTTACCTCACCCCGTCCAATTTATTAATTAGGTTTGTGTCTTTTTTGTGTGTGTTTTTGTTCAGTGAACTTAAATTGCATTGGTACAGACGTGATCACTACACAAGTATTATGCAAAGATGAACATTGCTTACAGATTCGTTTTGCTTGTTTTTTACGTCTTTGTTTTTATTTATCGCTTATTTATTGAACATGAAAATGCATTTCAATGCCATTGCACAAATGTCGCGTGAAGTGTTATTTTTTTTGTTTTTTGTTTTGGTTTAAATCATTCATCGAAAACTTCAACGCCGTTTTTAAAATGTTCATGTTTTTCTTATTTGTGAATGCATGTTAATCATATATGCATGAAGGATAAATAACCGGAAAAATGATTTCTATCGCACACACCGAATATTATCATTTAATATAAGTTAAATCGAGAAATGCGTTGGAAAATAAATTGAACACAAAAAAAATGAATGTCAGTCTACAAACTCTGCATTTTGGAATGTAATTTTTTTTAATTTTAGATTTAAATTATGGCTCAAAAAAACATGTTTAATTTGGAAGTTCCAAATTGGAATACGTTTAAAACTTAAAAAAAAAAAATCAAACAACAACGAAAATAGTGTCTGTTTTTATGATGGGAATTGTGTGCGTTAGGAATCATGTAACCGTTCTTATTCTCTCACACATACTAAATGGATTGCCATGGTTTATTCGATGTGTACTACTATCAAATTGTTTAAATTTGTTTTTTTTTGTTTGTTATTTAGCTTTGTTTGCCTTGTAAGATGTTGCTGCTTTTAAATATTGCTGTTATTTTTTTGTTGTTGTTTTTTTATCTTCTTTAGTTAGGTTTTTTTTCTTCTTTATGTTTATTTTTACGCTTGTTCTTTAACAAAAGGCACCAATTAATTATTACACTAATGGTAAATACATAATACATAATAAATTGTAATAATTAATTGCGAATCATTTAAAATAAAAACGCAGAAAAAAAACAACAAAAACGAGAGATGAACTTAAATGATGTGAACATACTTTTGTCATAAAGACTTTTGCCATAGTTTGGCTGTCCGTTCGATGCAAAACTCAATTGTATTTGTTGTTGTTATGAATGTGATTTCTTTTGTGTTTGTTTCTATTTGCAAAATTATTGTTGTTCTTTTATTTTATTTTGTTTTATTTTTTTAAGTTTAATGTATGAGCAAATTGGTTTCACACAAAATGATTGTTCCCTTTCAGATCAATTAGCGAATGTGATGCTGTTCTTCCAACAACAACAAAAAAAAAGAAACGAATTACATTGCATATAGACATTAATTGGTATACCAATTAATCAAAATCTACTTGATGAAGAATACACAGCAAGTGAAATATCACCGAAATTGTTGAAAATGGAATAATCATTTGGATTTGCCAAAGTGTATTAGTTATTTTGGTTTGTAAAGAAAATTGTTGTAAGCAAGAGATAAAATGGCAAAATAAGATTTCTTTTAGGATGTTACATTTTTGTTTTTTCTATTGTGTTTAATTTTCATTCTATCTGTTTTTTTTTTATTGGTTCATGTTGAAGTTGAATTTAAATTCGTGCGTGGTAATAATTTTATCCGTTATAGTTTGTTGGCTTTATGTGTGTGTTCGTGTTTTTGTTTGTTTGTTCTGTTTCAGCAAAATGTGTTTATTTGTTACATCGAGGCCATTATCGATTGAAAATGTTTACCTCTGACTGTTAAATTCTATTAGCTGAATTTGGTTTTTTTTTTTTTGGTTGAATGTTTTGAAAAATGTTTTATATGGCATTTGCGAAAAGTGATTTTGATTGATTTTTTTCGAATGTCTAATTTCTAGGCAAAAGATACACATGCAAGTAACCAAGCAAAATGTCACAATCAATTTTAAATTTGTGTATTTTTTTGTTGTTGATTAGACATTTTGGCAAAAACAGAGCCCAGAAGCTAATTTAAAACAGTTGACAGTGGTTGTTGCACATAATGAATGTTAATTAAACAATAAAAGCGATTTTATTTATCTAGTTAATAAGACTGAATCATTCCTTAGTTAATGAGACTTAGGTGTGAGAAATCTAAAGGGGGGGCGGGGGGCAACCTACGGGGTCGCTTGCCTACAATATGTTGCTGCTGATGGTAAACAATTATTTTTCCATTTAGATCTCTCAAACCGTATTTTTTTTTTTATAAATATTCAATCGAATAAATTAACCGTTTCCATTTGCATTGTGAGTAATTTATTTATTCATTTGTCATTAATTTATTCAAATAAAAATAAAAACTCAACCATTTTAACAAATTTGACATAACAATCACAGTAAGAAAACTACCAGTCTTAAAAAGAATGTTTGTGTGTGTGTGTGTTTTTTTTTAAATGAAATTTCACGAATCATATTGCGCGAAGCGGAACAATTACCAGTAGTTTAAATGGACTGAGTTTCTTCATTTGTCACCGATAACGAAAAAAAAAACAAATCAAATCAAATCAAATCAGAAGACAAAACCAAAAATGGTTAAATAGATTGTTTGGGCTGAAATTGTGTATCGATTGTGGATTCGATTCAATTGTAAAACAAACAGAAAAACACTGAAACTGAAAAGCAGTTGCATAACAAATCGTTTTGTTGTTGTTGTTGTTGTTTCAATAATCGCAGTACATTTCTTTAAATAGTTATCAATTCTGTTTGTTGTTTTGTCTGTGTCCTTGGCAAGAACACCTTGCTAAATACTAGAATTTGATCATTTTGTTCCTATCGAATTTGAATATTTGTTTCGAACTTGTAGCACAAGCTCAAATCCACACTCAACAATATTTAAAACACAAAAATTTCACTGGAAACACTGGATTGTGGTGTGTACAATGAAGAGAAAACACCTTGTGCGTACCAAATTAAGCGCGCGAAATGGTGTGATTGTTGTGTGACAACAGACACATACACAAAATTCCGCCCCCAAAATAGTGTTTGGCGCCAAGTGGTCCATTTGAGTTGAAAATTGAGATGATCGGTATCTAATTCGGTTTAAAGTGATGTGTCTGTGTGTGTTTGTTTTTCTCGACTATGAATCGACTAATGTGTATTTACTTGAATTTGTCTTGTTTGTGTTTGTTTGTTACAAATTCTAATTGTTGTTGTTTTTTCACTTGGTTGGTTTTTCACTCTAAATTTCTATTAAGTAATGGAAAAACTATTCATAATTTTACAATTAACAAGATAGTTGATGATTTAAATCTCCGTTCCACTTGATATATTTGTATTTTGGACATAGCAAATGAATTTATCATGTGTGGGAATATAGAATATAAATATTTCATCTCTCTTGCAAACTGTATAATAAATTGTATTAAGAGTTGAAAATTCCTGTGCCTGTGTGCATTTTTTTTGCATTGTTTCATTAGCATTATGCACTTCACTTTCTTCTTCTTCTTCTTCTTCTCCTTCTTCTTCTTCTTCTTCTTCTTATTCTTATTCATTTTTGTTTTAAAACTTTTAACTATGGTCAACTATCAAACTTGAATGGGAAAAAAAATTTCGAATGTAGTAATAAAATGTCTAAGGATTCGTTGTTTAGCTTCCAAAACCAACGACACTACAGTTTTAAAATTACAGTTTTTTCTAGTTTCATTTCATTTTGTAACTTCAATCGTAAAAATGATGAGCCGTCTAATGCGCGCTGTTTGTTTTTTTTTGTTTCTTTCTTTTTTTCGTTTGTATGTTTTAGTGTGTATGTGTGAACAGGGAAGAAATGACAAAATTGGTTTTTTTTTGTTTATTTCAACTTGATTTGTTTTTGGATTGGTAAAAAAAACCCAAACATAAGCAGCAATACTTTAACGTGCGAAAAAAAAACCGTATAAAAACTGAAATATATCTAGTATTCGCATTTAATTCAACAATTTCATTACAACAGCGACACTCAAAAATCACTAACCCGTTCGCTACGTAATCAAATCGATGAACAATAATATAGAGCCACACAACTAGTTACAGCTGTATCAGACGGTGATAACATTGATTTTTTTTTTCTTTTTCAAATAATTTCGAAATTCGAACATTCAACAAATTTTGCATTGGAAATTGGGACGCAAAAACTGAAACCGCAATTTAGTTTGAAATCTATTATATGTTGCATCATAACTAAAATAAATAGACTTTCTGTTTGTTGTTGTGTTTTTATATCGATATTATGCATTTGCATAATTCGTCGTACCGCAATTTTTGCTACCCACATCTCTGCCTCCCATTTCTAAGAGGAAAGAGGGGGGGGGGGGGGGCAATTGGTTCAAAATTCCAACCAGACTGAAAACATGATTTAACAAAAACAAATCGAATTCAGAACAACGACTAACACACACAACACAGTTTGAAATTTTGAAACCGGGAGAAATTGAATTGCCGTGTTTGCATTGTTTGCAAATATCTTCTACGTGTCTAACAAAATATCGAACGATTTGCAACGGTTTCAATATAAGTTGTGAGTTTTTTGGTACTTGAAATGAAACACGTGTTTTGGAAATTCCATGTTTTTCTTCATCCATTTCTTCTTCAATTTTTAATTCAAATGAAATCTAAATGGTTGTATTGCGTGCAGCCGGGTTCTGTTAAACATGCAGACTACTGCCCACTGCTATAAAAACTGTTGGGGTATTTGACTAAGGCAATGGATGAACATAATATTCAAAAGATTGAGCTGATGCCACTGGCTCTCTATTTCAAATTAAATCAGAACATTCAAAATGTCAACGCGTTGAACAAATTTGAAGTTCTGTTTAAAAACATTCATCGACACAAACGACAGAGCCTTGAGACTGATTCATTGAAATTTGAAAACAAAACCACAACAAAAATGTGGAAACAAATCAAGTGTGTGCGAATTGAGCTGTGCCAAATTTTTAAGCAGGGATTTTTAATTGGAATCATGTTGGATTTGCTAATAAATCGTGCAAACTACAGAATCACATGTGTTAAATAAACCTATAACTAGTTAAAACAGCCTCCACTGATGTTCCGTACTGATGTTCGTGAATTTCATTGTGTTAAAATGTGGCTTCAAATCGAAATAAGCATATGGTGCAAATATGCGCACAGTGCATATGATTCGCTATATGCAAAAATTGGTCACGGTGTAGCATTTGATTTTTGATTTTGATTGAAACCGAACTAAAGAAACGTGAACATTTTTGTAATCGGGACAAAACAAATGATTTTCAGTGTTTTATTACATTTGGCTGTATTGCATTTTGTTCAACAAATTAAAACAAAAAAAAACGACAAAAAACAACTCCTGAACGAAGAATAAGGAGTTTGCGAGAGAATAAATATGTTTGTATCATCTTGAGTAACATTTTTTTTTAGCTTAAGTGTTTTTTTTCAGTTTTCCTATCTCTTTTTTGCGTTATTTTTTTTTTTGTTTTTTTTTGCTTCATTTTCAGTTTAGATATAACAATAAATTTCCTGTTTACTATTAAATAGCAATTTATGTTGCTTGTACTTTGCAATTTAAAATGTAGATTTGCTAGCGCTAATTTCATGTGTGTGTTTTTTTTAAAGTGAATAACAAGCGAGACTGAGGAAGGGATTTTTTTTTCATTCATTTTATATGTCAACTAGATAGTTTCAAGAGAAATTCTATACCAAGATGTATTCCACGTATGTGTGTAACTACATTTATTTTTATTTTTTATTTTCCTGCTGTGTGCATTTAACACAACTGACCTCTGTGTCATTTTTCAAGAAAAATCTTCTGGCATGAGTTTGACGTTCAAACTAGCTTCGCTTAATTCACACATTCGTTCCATTTGATCTTGATATAAAACTTTTCCATTCATGTTCCTCATACGAGATGGCGAAAATAAATGGTGGGTGGGATGAAAATTAGCGAAAAGGAATCTTAAAGTGTTTTATACAATCTATTTCGAGAATGGTGGAAAAGAATTTTGGGTTTCTTTGTGTGAGTGTGTGTGGATAAAATGTAAACCAAAAATAGAAAATGCCCGTAGCATTTGTGTTGCATTTACTTATTGTAAAGTTCCACCTATCCAAATGATCTAAGTCAAACCGAGAAGAAAACAGCGCACGTGCGCGTGCTTCTCATTTCCTTAAATGTTATAAAACAGTTCTCTCAGTAATTTATTAGAATTTGTCCATTTTGTGTGTGTGTTTTTTCTTGTTATTTGTTTTGTATGTATCAATGATGCCTAAGTGCAACAACTGTCGAGAAATAGAGCAGAGAAAAATAATGTAATTTGTTTTTTTTTTAGTTTGTTTTAATCCTGAAAAGTATATCGAGTTATAATTTGTTTTTTTTTGCGATGTTTATTTTATGAACAATCGAATGATATGTGCTGTGATTTCCTTGTTTAAGCTTTTGTATCTTCTTTTCTTGTTGTTGTCATTGGTTAAATGTTCATATGTTGTTATGAGTCAGTGAAACGAAGCACAGTATTATGTGCAGGCGGGGGGGATGGCTCTATCAATTAAAAAGCTTCCATTGTTGTTTTATAGTTTTTGTGTTGTTGTTGTTTTTTTTGTTTTTAAATAAAATCACACACACAAACTTTAAATGTTGTGGTAAAATTTGGAATCGCTCTTTCAGAAATGTGTTCAAATAGGTTTTGGCATTTAAATTCTTCATTAATTTGTTTGTGTGTGTGTTTAAATCGTTTGTTGTTTTTGGTACAACATCTTTATATTTTCATTTGGTTGTGAAGCCATTCGTTGTGTTTTGTTGCTTCAATTGTGGCTTGGCATGAATTTTAGCGTGTTTATTTGCTTGGTTTTTGGTTTTCAGTGGTTTTTTGTTGTTATTGTTGATTTGATTGTTCATAAAATATCAAAAAATGTATTGTGTTTCTTTTTTTCTTGTGTGTGTCTCTCGATGTATCGAATAATTTGTTAAGATTTGACTCAAAGTATCTATGTCTGCCTAAATTTGTGTGACTTTTTTCCATATTGAGTTAAGTCTAAAGACGTCTAAAAAAATAGTGGCTAACTTTTGTTGTTGTTGTAGTTAAATTGTGAAAGCTTATTAGGCTGATTGCAGTTTAATGAATATTGTTTTGTTTGTTGTTGTCTTAAATGTGGTAAATGTGTTATGTGTGTGTCTATCCATTTCAATGTTTCCTTTCTCTTTTCCTTGTGTGGCTTATTAATGGTTTTTGTTGCTGTTTGTTTTTGTTTGATCAATTTTTCTAAAAACTACATGTTCCATTCTCAGTGTTCCGTTTCTTTGCCTGATTTCTTCATTATTTTTTTCTTTTTTCAAACACAAACTTTACTGACCACCATTTTGATAGCATTTTCAATTTATTTTTTTTAATAAGAAATAGAAAAATAAAATTTAATGCTTTTACGTGTGTTACATTTTTTTGTTGTTGTTTATTCATTCTTTCGATTGTTTAATATATTGCTTTGATGTGCTAATTCAGTTTTATATTTTGTTTTTTTTTATTATTATTTTGTTAGTTTTTGTTTCAATAATTTATTAAAATATATATTCGCTGACTGAGTTTTCTTTCTAATCTGACTGCTTGTCCTTTGGTTTTGTATGTTTTTTTTTGTGTTGTGTTGTGTTTGATATTAAAATATTACTCACATAATTTAGAAACTGTTTTTTGTTGTTGTTGTTGTTTGGGAACACAAAAAAAACAAACAATGCTTGGAAAATAGCAATGCCATGGGCCGAATTCAGTCGTATTCAAACACAACATAAATTTCACTCGACCAATCGACCCAATTGATACATATATAAACGACGTCCAACGTCAATTTTGTGATACGGACGTATGTGTCAGAATGACATGATTCACAAAACATGATATCTATCCAAGCATAAATACACAGTTTGCTAAAGAAAGAAACTATTTATGTAAAAAATATGGGCAATGGTTTTTCATGTGGTCTTGCCCAACACAGCGATAAATGTGATGTTGTTTTTTATTTCTTTAAATGGAGAATTATGTGTGTGCGAGTGTGTGTATGTGTGTGTGTGTGTGACAGAGAGATAGAGATTTTCGCATATATTTTGATAGATTTATGTGCTCTGGCATGAAAAAAAACCATCTATTTTCTGTTATAGATGTATTGAAAGTGTTTAATGTTGTTGATTTCACCGATAACCTAGATTCGGTTTGTTACTGCTTTAGAAAAATATATATCTTCTTTGTATTTTCTATTTCCCATTTTGTCCTTCAAATGGAACGAAAAATGTAAACTACTGAACAATGGTGGGCGAGGGGAGGGCAAAGAATGTTTGGGAAACTATCAAATCTCGAAAAACCAAAAACATCAAAATCAATACTGAAACACTTATGTTAATATCTACGGTTACATCGTGTACTCAAATATTCATTTTGATGTGTGTTTTGTTGTTGCATGAGATTTCTAGACTGAATGGGGAGAAATTGAGTAAGTATTTGCATGAAAAATAGCAAGAAATAGATAATGAAATAGTACATGTGATTTGACATGACGTAAAAGAATGGAATCATTGAACATCACATAGACCTTTTGTCTGGGTTGAGACTGGTCACTTTTTTGTTTTTTGTTTTTTTTTTCTCATTGTTTCAACTCTTTTCGGTTAAATGTGTAGAAATTGCTAGTGAAAGATAGTATATAGAAAATAAATGTTGCAGGAAAATGAAGAACAGCAATATGAGTAGTTTGTTCTTACTCTCGATATTCTATTTGCATACTATTTTTTTTTTGTTTGGTTTGGTTTGGTCTTGCAATATCACCCTTTTCCATTGTATACTATTTTGTCGTATGGCGTGAACTAAAATTAAACTGTTTTATTTCTTAAACTCGGTTGAAATGTTCGTGTGTTTTTTTTTCTGTATATATTTCTGTAGCATTTTCTACAGGCCCTACCAAATGAACGATTACATATAAAAATTGAGCCTCACAAAAATCGAGCCAAAAATGTGTACCCGAAAATGAAAAAAAAAACAACGGAAAAAAAATGATGCAACGGTGTGTAATTCATTTACATTGACACCAATTTGCTATTCTTTCCGAAATTTGAGGCGTTGCATGTTAAATTATACGAATTTCAACACACACCCAAAAAAAAAACAACAGCAAAATTTATATGCATTCAGTCATTGGTAAAAGAGTGCAGCATTTCTAATTTGAATTTCTTTGTCTGTTGCATATTATGTTTTTTTTTTATTAACTTGATTGTGGTCAGTGTTTTTTTTTTGTTTGTCATTTATTTTTTGAGAGATACTCATTTTTGTTTTCCATTGAATATCACATACGCTTTTTCATGAAAAGCAGAAACTTGTCATCATAAGGTATTATAAAATAAATTAAAAGTCACTCATTTTATTGTATGTCTTCACGAAATTTCTTTGTGAATTGTAGTTGTTTGTGTTTTTTTTTCATGGTTTTGTTTTTCTTCCTCATTTCGAATAAAATGCATTTTATGAACACATATTGATCTTAATTTGGACTTTACATGGAAAGAGAAATCGATGCAAGAGAAACTGAATCCCAACACACACACAACCGAAAGCGATTCAACAACAACAAAATCCATCTAACAACGCAACATTTCAATTAATACCGAAAATTTGCTGTTTAAAAAGTTACAATCAAGTTACGATTAATTTCATTAGGAATTAATTAGAATTTCGCTAGGAATTTTGTGGAACATTTGATGGACGCAAAAAAACGCAATTGTTTGAAATTGAGCGCCCTGGAAATTGTATGTTGTTGTAAGTTTGGTGTTGAGGGAAACTGTTCTCGCAGTAAAAACCGATAAAAATAGACACATTTTAGACAAAGTTTCATAGAAGAGATCGTCATTCTTCTTGATTTGCGAAATCAACTTTTAGAGTGTTTAAAATGGTATTTTTGGTAGAAGACATCCACGAAATCCATCGAAAACAACTGTTTATAGTATTTTCGCTATTTATACGACAGTTATTCGGGGCTCATGGATCTGGAATAGAAATTAAAAAATAAATTTGTTTCGTTTAGTCGGTAACGTGGACCATAAGAGAAAAAAAAAACGGACTAACTTCACTTTGGATCCGTTCGATGGCAGTAAATGCATTGGCTTGTTCAAGCATATGGAGGCATATTAATTTATTTATATATCGTGGCCCCCCTCATTTGTTATTTATTCATCGGGTGGGGGGCGGACATTTTTCATTCTGTTGCTGTATATTCTTGTTATGAATGGCACCAGTTTATGGTTTAATGGCCATATACATTTATCACTTAACTAAATGTATAAAACATTCAACTGTCATACGGAAGCAAACACGTTGAATGCTTCATATACAACGCGAATATGATTCAATGAAATGTGAGATAGAATAGTGCTTTTAAATCGGCCATCATCGATCAGAATCGAATGGATTCAGAAAAAATGTCCATTGATATTTGATATTGGATCAATATCACAATTGTGTGTTGTGCTGATGTTTGATTCTCACGGCAAGTGAGTTGCAGGCTCAAGGCCCCCGGAACAAACCAAAAGTAAGCACACAAAATGCACACAAACCCCAATCACAATGGAATCTTTTTTTTTCATTTTAAAGAAATATTTGACATTTTCAATACGTTACTGTGGGCGCCGGAATGCGCTCGAAATGGAAGTCCATTTGTTCAAACAAGGATCACGGTTGACACGATGTTGGTACCAACATAACAAATGCATTTTAACAACCTCGTAACAAATTGCATGCAATCCGTTTAGGAATCGCACACATTTTAACGAGAAAGAAACAAACAATAAAAGAAAAGAAAAAAAACGTTGGTGGAGAAATTTTCCAATAAATAATTCCGATTTAATTTTTAAACAAATATAAAATTCAACGAAATTCCACAATGCAACATATTTTTGCATCGTTCATGGTTAGCTTAGAACAAAAAATAAATTCAGTTGAATATTTTATTCACCGTACGGTTTTAAGACCGGACCCGGGTTTTGGCATTTTCACAATTTACCACTGTAAAACGTGATCAGTGTTTGTAAATGCGATTTGCTTGTGCATTTTACAGCACATAAAACCCGTTGCATGTGCGCCTTTTCCGTTGTGTTTGAAGCACTAAATGCTTTTCACTTGAACATTTGTTCCAGATTCCGCAATTTTGCGCTTTATTATTTCATCAGTTTCTATTTTTTTTCAACAACAAAAAAAAAATTGCTTCATTTATAAGATTTATTTTCATTTAGTTTTTTGCTTTGCTTTGAGTTGAGTGTTCTCATGCTATCATCTTTATTTCTCTAATTCTTTTTATCCATTTTTGTTTCACACGTTCTTTGATTTATAATAATTTTCGGAAAATTTACCATCAAACCTGAACAAATGCTATTTCATTCTCTTTTTTTCTTCTTCTTGTTATTTCTCAAGATTTGTTTACTTTCTTCAAAAAAAACAACAGAAAAACAAACAATCAAATAAACGAGAAAAAGAACAAACAAACCGAAAAATAAATTGTATAAAACGGAAATGAAAACGCTTCCACGCTCTCCGAACCTAAGCGCCGTTATTTTGTTTCACCTAGTAACAATTTGAATTTCACTTGTATTTACATTCCCTTCGGATGGATTCCTTACCGCTTTTTTTATTTTATTTTATTCTTTTTTTTAAATTGGTATTTTTAGCAAAATAAATAATTACAAAAACAACTACTTATTCCTTTTTTGTCATCATATTTTTTTGTCTTCATTTTTTTGTTTAAAATTTCTTGTGTGTTTTGTTTTTTTTTTTTTTTTTTAAATATGTACAAAGAAACGATACATGTTCGACAAGGAATTGGCGTCTCGTTCAAATGCTTCAAGTTAACAACTTTTTTTTTTGTTTGTTTGTATGCAAACGAAAAACTAACGAATGAAAATACAATGCGGATTCATGCTATCAATCGATTAAATTAAAATATGAAATTGTGGATACCTCTATATAAGTATGAAGATCTTATTTTCAATTTTTTTTTTCTTTAAATTATTATTATTATTTTTTGTCTTGTAATTTGCAAAAATAACAACAACATGACCATGACACTTGGTTTCAACAATTTTTAACTTGCTTTTAATTAATTAATTTTTTTTATTTAGATTTTCCACAAATGTCATGCATCATGCAACATTTCTTTCGGTAAATATCTTTGCTAGTAAATCTTATCTTTTATATTTGTTTTTTTTTTGTTTGGTTGTTGTTTGGTTTTTCTTATTCGCTAACACTAGTATTGATTTTTTTTTAGTTTTATGTTGTATATATTTGAATTAGTATTAATGATAATAATAAGTAATAACAATAACAATATTACTGTGGATGCATGTGTTTTTGTGAATGTATGATAGATAAAGACTATTTACTTTTTCTTTGTTTGGTTGTTGTTGTTGTGGTGTGTTGATTTGTTTATTCATTCGGTTCTCATTGTTGTGTTGCTTCTTTTCTTGTTGCGCGGGGAGCGGGCGGAGGGTGGGGGAGGGGATGTGTGTTTGTGTGACTGTGGCAATGTGTGTATGTTTTTTAGGGTATTTTTTTGCTTTTTCGTTCTTTTTATTTTTATTTTTTTAATTTATTGGTTTGCTGTTGTTGCATTTTTTTTTTTATTTCTTCTCATCCAATCGATTTTCCGGTTAGCTTTAGTCACCCCTCCATTAACATCATTCATCATTACATCGACGCTTCAGCTGTTCATCTGGGCTGTATTCATTCTATTTCTTTTCTTTTGGTTTTCGTTTCATAAGTTACCTTATCACTGCAATACACATTTGCTCTCCAGCTGCGTCTTTATTTCGTTCACTTGACTTTCTATCGTGTTTTTCAATTCTATTTAAAAAAAAAAAATGAACGAGAAAGACAAAAAAAAAAACAAACATGATAAATTGAGTAACGGATTTATATACTATATATCGATTGTGTGTGTGTGGGGTATGTTTCCGTTGTGTTATCGTTTTGAAAATTGTTGCCATGTTTAAAAACAAATGCAGCGCATGGTTTGTTAATATTTGATAGTGTTAACAGTGGGAATGGTTTTACTATCCACTTAGCTAGTGCTCAATAATAGTCCGCAATATCGATCAAGTCGATCGAGTTCATTCGGAAGCGAAGGGTGAGTGGAGGTTGAAGAGTGCAGCATTATTAAAACCATTAAAACCAATCGACCAGGAAAATATTTGACAAATGGGAATGGATTTTTATTGCATTTTTTTTTCCTTTTTTCTTGAGAGAGGTTTGTTGAATTCAATAATCGAGAGGTTTGTTGCATCCAGAAGGCGAATTCAATTACATTTGATATCAGATCTATCTATCGAAAACTTACTGGTGAAATCGTCTAAATCTTCCTGTTCGGCTTCAGCTGCAAGCTCTTCGGGAGTCTTCTTTTTTCGCATCAACGGATTCGGCTCCTCTTGAGGTTGTTGTTCCACTTGCTCTTCTTTCTTCTTTATATTGTACTACAATTAAAAAATATCAACATAAAATACATATAAAAAACATACAAAATATCGTATCAAGAATTGGATTTTTTTTTTCTTTCACATTTCGAATTGATTGAATGTCATCATCAAAACGAAATTGAAAAAAAAGAAACACCAAACACTATACCATTTCCAAACAAAATTTGTGCGTGTTTTTCGTTAATTAGTTCAAGTGAATTATGTGCTTAGATTGAACAAAACAAAATAACAAATATAAAACGGCTGACTCATTTTCATACGAAACAAAAGCTTCAAATGTTTTGTATGAAGGTTTTAAATGGAAAAATAGAGCTTTATCGGTGCGAACAAACCTGTCAAGCTAAGACCCATATTATGTAGAGACAATATGAGTCCGAATTGACAATATAACAAACGGCTTCTGTGTGACACAGCTCTCATTTCTACACCCCCCCCCCCCCATTTGAACCCTTCATATGCACACCATATTTATGTGGATTTTCAATGGTCTGCATTTTGACATTTTGCATCACACATTTTGAGCCGTCAATATTGATTTTCAATGGTAGACAACAACAAACAAAAAAACACGTCACATCTTTCATTTGAATGTGTGTTTACAAATTTATTTATATGAATGCAACGAACAAATAATTCTAATCAAACAAAAAAACAAATGACAAAACTGGAAAACAGTTTTGTGTTTCTTTTTTTTGATTTGCTAAAAAGTGTTATCATTTTATTGTATGTATCTAAAAAAAAGAAAGGCTAAAGCTAAAATGTGGGTTTTGGGACTTGAAGTACGATTTGTAAGCGAAGTATGTTGTTAATGCCAGCGATGACACCTTGTATTCGCATTTCGCAATTCAACGGGGGTTTTTACTACCATGAATTTGGATTTGTGATCGTGTGTGTGTGTGTCAGTGAGTGTGTATGTGAGTTAGTGCTGTATGTGGACGGGTGTGATGATGATTGTTTTTATGCTTGATGTGGTCACTAAGCTGATTAGTTGCTATTTCTGTTTTGGCTGTTATTGCTATGTTACATGGTTTTGCTGATTGACCTAGAAGTCATCAATTTGACTCCGTTAGGGAGTCGTTTTCTTTACAAGGACTCCCTACTAGAGTCAATTTGATTTCAAATAGGTATTTCTTTTTGTTCGTTCGAAACGAATTGATTTCTGAATTATGTATTTTCGGTTTCCGTTTCACCGTACCCAAAGCTCCAGTTCTTTACAGGCTTAACAATACCGTTACACCGCAAAATAAATGTTTTTTTTTTATTTTGTTTTATTTTTACTCACTAATCCATGTTCAGTTTTTGCTTTTTATGTTTGTTTGTTTGTTTTTTTTTTAATTTTCTTGTTATTCGCTTTGTTTGATGCTATGAAAAATAAATATTTCAACATTCTGGACAGTGCATTTTATTTTTCATCACAACTTGTCGTCGATGTGGTTGCATTTTCTTTTTCTCGAAATGTACAAGTTTTCTGTTTTTTTTTTTTTTTTGATGATGAACTGAGTGTGATTCAAGCCGTAATTGACAACAATAACAAAAACCAGTGCTGTGAGGTTAAATGTATCCGTAATTATCAAAAGCCTATATACAAAACACATTTTGTCCGTGTCAATTCAACTTGGAGTGTGACAAACGGGTAAATGGGGTTAACTCATTGAATTGTCAATGTATGTTTCTTGTATATATGAACTTTTTTCACTTTGTCAACTAAATGTACGATCCAAGCAAAAATCAACGAGTTAATTTGTTGAATTTCACTAAGCTCGCTATATCATAATCAGGGAATGAAACGATAAATTTACCAATCGCTTGCCAAATCGTCGAATCACGTATCATGTGAGTGGAGTGAGTGCAATATACATAGTGATGTATGGTGCATCATACATTGCTTATGCTCACGCTCGCACGTCATACGGCACGACTAACAGTGGCATGATTTTTGTGTGCTTTGTGTGTTTTTTTTTTATTCTCTATCCACTTTAGTACCAAAGGGAATATGGCAAACCACCGATTTTGGAATCCCATGATTATAATCGTACAAAGGACGTGCATTTATTTTCTTTTAAATCTTTGATATTATCCCTCTAATGCATTAAACCACCTAGAGGCAGCGGTACGAATGAAATGGCTCAAAGAAGGTCTCTCTTTTTTTTATTTGATGTTGTTGCTGTTGCTGTTGATGTTGTTACTTTACTCAAAATTTTTGTCGACTGTGCATTAGAGGGCTATGCTATCGTTTCATGTATAAACAAAAAAATCTATAATGTTTGAAACTATCGGCGAATGTCTACAACAACAAAAATATCTCCACTAAATGGTGCTAATGTGCAATATTATACGGATGATTGTTAGCGCTATAATGTACCTTATCTCGGATGTCTTGGCGCATCTTTTCTCGTTCTTCTTCCATTTTTCTATGTTTTTCCTTTCGTCGTTCTTCAGCCTCACGAATGGCTTCGAGACGTTCTCGTTCCTCTTCTTCTGCCTTCTCCTTGTTGTCCTCACCACCATCATCGTCACCACCACCAACGGCACCTACATTTTTCCATTATATTTTTTTTTTTTTTTGGATTTGGTAAATTGAAATAAATTTCTTTAGTTTATTGTTATTTGTTGATTGATCAATAACATATTTCTTTTTTTTTTGGTCATATTTCTCGACTATTTGGACAGGTATTGTTGTAGAAAACAAGAATAATAATAAATTTGTGGAAAATCTATAACAAGGAATACACAGTGAACTAATATGTAATATGATAGAGGATTGTTGCCATTTATTAGTAAATAAGTCATGGCTATAAAGTTGATTGGATTGAATATATAATTGCATTTGAAAATGAAAAGTGTTTTTATTTTTGGATGAAAGGGTTAAGGCTGCATGCGAATTCACATTCAAAATGTCCATTCACAAACCAAACAAACAAAAAATAAGCTTTCGATTGCATTTGTGTATTCTGTATAAAAATTGGATCTACACAGTTTCTCTATGCTTAAATATGCATATTTCTTGAATTACCATTTTCTTTTTTTATACAGAATGCATTGAAATGAACGCGTTAAAACTAAAAATAAAAAATTCAATACATTTGTTTGTTTGTATTGGGGTGTGCTATTTTAACTGAAATTTCATTGCATTCGCTGATACTAAATTACTACTCTAAACTATTTCACATTAAAAAATCATCCCACTAATGAAAATACACTGTGGCATTGTGCATGGAATTGCAAGACGGCCAACTTAAAAGAAAATATCCAACAATCCATCGATTACTGCTCTATTTTCTAGCTATTACAATTTTTAACATTTTCAATGATTGAAGTTGTTTTGTTCTTCTAAATTTATAGTTTAACAAATCTAGTAGAGGTTATTTATAAAATTGTACCTATAAAATTCATCTTGTTTCAAATGTATTCACAAAACAGTTTCTAAGCAGCACTTCTTTGTTGTTTATTTTTGTATGCTTTTTGGTTGGTCCACGATTAATATTTTAAGCACGTTCAATTATTCAAAAAATTGAGCTGGTTTAGTTTTTTAGTCGATATCGATTGTTATATCAAAAAAAATTAAACAAAATTGAACATTGGGATTGGCAATATCCAATGCTTAAAAAAGCTTACTGGCTATGAGGTTTACGTTATTGGTTTTTTTTTTGGTTTTGTTAAATTTTCTAAATTTGTTTTCAAGAAGTGAAAAAAAAACAGGTCGTGAAATTGCTTTTGTAACTTTTGTACGTATTTTTTTTTTGTAACAACACAATGAACAATATTAACAACAATGGTGTCAAAAAATTATTAATGATTTTGACACCATCAAACGACTAAATAACAAGAAAATACAAATCACTCATTCGAATCGATTATTTTGCATTTGTATTCGCGTTTTTTTTTTGCTTTGCTTTTTACAAGTGAGTAACAGGATTTCGATTGAGGAAAATTATGAATACGCGTATGTTCACTGTTAAAACCTATAATTTAATGCGCCAAAAGGAGCGTATTGTTTTGTATGGTACGCAAACAGGCTATCAGGTGGAAGAAAGAACACAGTATAGCTGCTGCTAGAGAAGTTAACAGCACACTCTCTCTCTTGCTCAGTGCACAAAGAGAAAAAAGGTCGAATCGAAGAGAGAGAGAGAGCGAGAGTATGGATTCAGTGTACACATACATAACGACTGAGTGTTCGTTAGTTTCGTCTGCTGTCGGCAATGTGCAAAAACTATCAAATCAAATAAAAAAAAAACACACACACACACACGAACTAAAAATTTCCCCCGTCGTATTATATCGCTCGGGGCTTAGCATGTAAGGAATCTTATGCGTCAATTGGATCTAGTGTGCGCATGTGCCAATTTTTCTTTCTCTCTGTCAACATTCTTCTATGATTTTTTTTTCTATCTATTTTTGTCATTCTTTGTTTTCTTCTTCTTTTCACTTGTGCTTCTGAAGCATGAAAATGACAGCCAAACACAGGGAGTTCGAAAAGTTGTCCACTAAAACTGTCTATTTTCTTTGTGTTTGCTTGAATTCAATTTCATATTTTTGTTGTTGTTTTGTTTTCTAAATACCATCCGTAAATCAAGAATCCTAAGAAGAGGCGGAATATATTCCAAGATTTCTCATTACATATAATAAAATGCCTTGACACATTTCAGCGCATACCATTTTTCATACGCTACGATGTATTTACTTCTCGCGTATCTATTATGTATATTTATTCTGCATATATATATATATTTGTATATACCGAAATTTTCATTAATTTGCCCTTTAACCATCTTAAGTTTATGTTTCCAATGTTTCATCAATTTCTTTTTTTTTTGAAGTAAAATATTAAGATCTTACGTTAGACGTAAGAGACGATTCACAAATTCTATACGCTTTGTGGCCTTTTGTTCTTCACATTGTGGAATAGAAGAGAAAAAAAAATTAATTCTAATAGAATGGAAATGAAAGTGGATAAACATTTTCGAGAGTCTAGGCTCGACATTTTCATTTCTATTAATTTTGTGTACATAAGCTAAGCAAGTGTACATTTAGGCTTTCGAAACTTAAGCATAGGCAAATATTTATATGAACGCCCCAATAGAATTTTGTAAGGCAGCACAGCTGAAGTTTGTGTTTCATGTTGACTGGAGACAACAACAACAACAACAACAACAACAACAAAATAAATATTCCCATTTTACTTTTAAAGCAACAGCAGATACGGAGATACGGTCAGAACACACATACACACCCAGACGCTATGGAGCCGCATCTCATTTTCGGGAATTTTCCACTGGACATTTCCAATGTTCAAAAGAATTATTCAAAAATATTGTGCACCCTGTATAAATGAAAGCAAAAATGTGAAGACCTCATGAATTATAATCCTTCAAGTTAACACTGTTTGCTAGTGGATAAGGCATATATAGGCACACACACATGCACAACAAAAATAATAACCACTTTTTTTTGTCATTTCAATTTTTCTACTTCAATGGCAATAAAATCAATTTATAAAGCTTTCACTAACAATGTGATTAGTTCATAGTGTGTGCAATCTCCAGAGTTGTTGTTGTTGTTGTTGTTGTTGTTGTTGTTGTTGTTGTATTTGTCTTTTAAAGTTGGAAACTCTTTGGAATTTTATTCGGTGGATAAATGGCAAATAGATGACTGATCATGATGATCGAAAAGTGTGAAGTCAAGCGAATGCACGTTGATTTTACTTCGAGCACAATTTAAGAACGCCATGAATTATGCACGATGCCAATGAATTTTGCTTGCCATAGCACAAAAAAATGGTTCATCATGAATTTGAAATGATTGGATGAAATTAGGCATCACACAGGCGCTCGATTTAACCTCTCGAAATGCGCTATCTCGAGTTTGGGTGAATGTCAAATAGGAAGAATGTAAACATTTGATATGGCAAATGAAGGGTGAGTTTTTCAATTTGAGAAAAAGTGCCCTGCAATTCCAATATGCTATATATTCATAATATATGTGTGTGTGAGTGTCTCTCTCTCTCTTTCTCTCTCTCTCTCTCTCTCTCTCTCTCTCTCTCTCTCTCTGTGTGTGTGAGGGAGAGAGGGAGACAGTGTCTATATTACAATCGTTTAATATGGCGTAACGTGACGCTGAAATAAACTGGGCCGTAAGAAGCGCTCACGCACTCAATATCCATTACATTTTCGAAGAACAAAAAAATGAAAAAAAAAACCTCACACACACACAAAATTCGTTGATAAAATTGACGAACAGCACAAATGGGCTATGTGTGCAAGCAATTAGATGTGAATCAATGATACACAACCATTTCACCCAAGTCGAAAATGTTATAAATCAAAATGCGAAGCTTATCGTCTATAGACATATAGATTCAGCGAATTGAGAAGCGAAAAAGTGAAAAGAAATCGGAGAGCTTACGCATCACGTATCCCACAAAGCATAATACAATGAGCACGCATAAAAAGTAACTAGGGGAGTCTAAAAGACAGAGAGAAGAAATGTGTGAGTGTGTGTGTGTTTTTTATTATTTTATTCTATATGGATGTTGGATATACATATATATCACTGGCGGGATGCGTTAACACGCATTTTATCGTGCTGTTAAAGTTTTCCTCACCCATGCGGAAAAGCATATACTTGTACTTTCCCGATGCTATTATATTTTTTTTTCTTCTTTTGTTCATTTTCCCATTACTCTATATAGTTGGAAGTTCCGTCGGTATATTTCATTTTCTCTCGTTAATTTTTTCATTCTTTCTATTGCTGCTATTGCTGTTGCTGCTGCTGCTGTATTTTTTGTGTGTGTATGTTCTGTCGTCGTTCTTTTTTTCTGTGTCTTCTTTATTTCTTCATATTGAACACCATATAAGAAGGCTTATGACAATATGACTATATGTCTGTATATTGTGTACTTGCTTTATCGCCATCTATCCCCTCCCCCACCTTCCACCCCCGTATCCATTCCAATCGTCAATAATACCGAACGGAAAAAGGAAAAAAAAATAATAAGTAATGAGAAACCAATAGTTAAAACGATGAAATTGAGTTTGTCGCCTATAAATGTCCGTTGTGTGCTGATGCCTTACGATAGCGGTTAAGTGTAATTGTGCAGCACACAGCGTTAACACTGTGAGCACTGGCTGCTAGGGTGCTCCTGGGTGTATGTGATAATACCATTATTTTATACATCAAGCCAAGATAGCCCATTTTTATTTTTATTTTATACAAGAAAATGTGCAATCATTCTTGAATTCAATTTATTCGCTAAAGTATAAATGCTGTTATTTGTTGCACCTGTCTGTGTGTGTATGTGTGTGTGTGCGTGTGTTTCATTTTTTTTTTTTAGTCTTTCTCTTCGGATGAATGTTGCACATTGAGTATGCCACTAACGGCACTTTAGCCACTCTATTTGACGGAGCAATAGATTGAATGTGTACGCGCGCTATTCGAGCATTCAACACGTTAATACATGTATTTTGCATTATTTGTGTATGACTCGATACGAGCAGATGGTTTCTTACAGTCTATTTGAACGATAATTTAGTGAGTCATGCTTATCAAATGCGCTCAAACGCACCCAACAATCTGTTTCGGTTTATTGGATTCAATGAATGCTCTCGAATGGACAATGCGTTCACACAACATTGGATTCTCTACTCTTCTTGTTGTTTCTGGCTCATTTTTTTTCTCGTTTTTCTTCTTGTGTTCTTTAAATCAATAATCGGGCTGGAAATGGAAAGTGAATAGTCAATTGTAGCCATTCGGGGGTGAAGAGAGATATACCAGTAATTAAATTCCAATATCTTAAACTATTTCCAATAAAGTAAAAGATAAAACTCTCGACTATTTCTTACTCATTTCACCCGATGTTTGTGTGTGAAATATGTGGTGAAATTGATCAAATCGAAATTTATTTATTTTCACTTGCTCACTTCTATTATTTTAATATAAATCTAAATAAAAATGTCAAATAGCTCAAAGCATAATATAGTACGTAACAGAAAATTATATATATATAACATGTTATAGAGTATATGTGATGTTAAATATTTAAAAAATTAATTGAATTGAAATTTGAAATTGAAGAACAGGGATCGTCAACGAATACTGTATTGAGTTAAATATGAGATTTGTGATAAAAAAAAAATCGCTGTGCAGATTGTTTTATTTGTTTGAATAAATATTTGAACTATGAAAAATGTGAAAGAATGATGCAAGATTTCAAGTATGTATGAGGGGCAACAATTTGGGTAGGAATAAATAGCGAGTGCTTTACAAGTATCAAAAAAGTTCAATAAGATGGAATAAAAATGGGAAAAAAACCTTAACATAGAGGGAAACGTGTTTAAGTTTAGTGGTGATGTACAAAAATTTGATCGTATTTTACTTTTTTGATTAATTTTTTTTTTTTTTTAATTTTACTTTTTATGGTTAAGTTCGAAACGAAATGTCAAAATACAACGGGCAAACAAGTTGAACGTGGAAGGATGGTGGAAATTTGAGTGTGTTTTATCAGGTTTGGATAACAGTGAGAAGAGGTGCAAAGTCGGAATTTATCGAATTTGTTTGTTTGTTTGTTAAAAGACGAAAGTCAACATACCTTTGACGGCGCTCATTTTGTTTCCAATCATTTGTTTTGCCACAAATGCAGCCATTTTTTATGGATTATGTTTTTTTTTTGGTTAGGTTTGTATTGTTTTTAAATCGGTTAATGTGTAGAATGTACCTGTAAAAATTTATCACTGAGTATTTATATTTATGTATGTATGTGGGTGTGATTTGTTAGTTTTGAGTTAATGTTAAAGAATTTTGTTTTTGTTTCTTCTTTTTTTTTTAAATTAAATTGTTTTGATCTTTGTGGAAAAAGATGCGATAGAGCTTATAGCTCAATTGAACTGACGTTTGAACAACAATAACAAAAACTCGCGGCTCAATTACTTGTTTTTGCTTCTTCTTCTTCTTTTTCAGTGTGAACCAATTAATTAAAAAATAAAAGGTAAACGCTGAGTCTTGCTCACTACAACTCCAATAGTATTCCATTCTCAGGAAAAATGACGAAAAAATGTGAAATACAATTGAGCTTGTAACACGAAAGCGATAAAAATTAAGACATATTTGCGATACTATAGTGTTACCCGCGATACCGAATTCATTTTGAATTCTCTCTCTCTCTCTCTCTCTCTTGAGCACACTAGAGTTCTATTACAGTTTGCAATGAGTCAGCCTCAGCTGTTTCCTCTATGACCTTTTTAGATTGCTGTGTAAAACAATTTGTAATCAACAAATATTCAATTCAGCTCACCGTATCTATTATGAAACATCAAATGCCTTTATACTGTGTATGGGATTCCATACACAATGGAATCGAATCGGTTTGATAGAGTCTGTGGTTAGAGCAATATTGTACTGTTTCGAAGCGTCATAAAATGCTTAAATTTGTTCGATATTGTATGTGGTTTGTCGATGGTTCAAAGGTCAATATTACGTATAGCGTATTTTATGTGTGTGTGTGATTTAATTCGGTGTTGAAAACCAAATTGTAATTGGATCCTCCACAGACATTTATCTATTATTAATGCAAAAAAAAAAAAAAAAAAAATCAGACCTCGTACCACCGATTCGGTTAGGCAACGTAGACAAATAAACCGTTAAGCTTTCATGAAATGCTATTGTGATGCAGCTGAGCGTGTGCGTTTATATGTGTGAGTGTGTTCATTTGTTTCGTATCGTTATTGAATGTATATTACAACTTGCGATCATTCAAAAAGAATGAACGAAACCACAAATAAAAACGAATTTATTCGCGTTTTGTGTGTATGTGTGTAAGTGTGCAATTGTGTGTGTGTGTACAAAATGACATATTGATAATGAAGTCTGAGGAAATAATAACAGGCCACACGTCGTTTATTGTACCGAAATTGTACACAAGTCTTACCTCATCATAATTTTCTACAAACAGCATACATTCATAGCACTGAATAGATTTCCCATGTAGTCCATCTGCGCTCTACGGGAATCATCTACTCGTCCTACGTTTGCGCTCTTAATCCACATTTCAAACCAAACCAACGAAAAAAATAACCACACACCACCAACGTATTTACTTACGGTTCAAGTATCGGGGGTCTTGGACTGAGAATTATTTATTTAATTAATTTTCGCATTTGTGTTTTTTTTTGTGTCTCGGACCAAATTCATTTGTATTTTTTATTAGTTTTGTTTATTCATTTTGTGAATACCATTTCAAACTTCCATTTTTTTTTCGATGCCCAAAAATTTCATTGGTCATAAATGAATGGTCTTTTTCGAAAAAAAAACATTATATGGATAAAAAGCGCAAACACATGAATTACGAACATTTTCCACAGAGCGCGCGTATCGACTACACGGGGTTCTAAAACAAACGAGCTATACAACGAGCGTTACAAATGAATACCATAACATATTCAACAAAAACACACAAAATGCATTGCTACCAAATAAAATGAAGAAAGAAAGTTGAACAGAAAAACGTCCCCCTCATCAGTTGCGAATATTGTGAGATTCGAAATACAAAGGCAGCGTTGTATGTTCAAGTCAAGTGAATAAGACTGTATATACATATATAGTATGAATTTTTTTTTTTTGGAGCCCTTGACGGATATTTCAACTCCTACGAACCCGAATATATGTGTTTGTGTGTCTATGTGATCGATACACATAGGAGAACGAACGGAACGTACACGAATGTACGTACGCGTATATGTATTTCCATCAAACGTTTGCTACACACATACACTGGAACAACATTTTGTCACGTATACAGACAACGCGAAATAATCAATACATCTTTGATGTGAAAAAGAGAAAATGAATCGTTCATGAATTTCCATTTTGGCTGAATATGGTTCGGTTTGGCTTTGTTGTTTTTCATTTTCAGTTTTTAACCAAACAAACAAAATATTTTTTTTTTTTCATTTCATGAATCTCCAAATTGTTGTTCTCAATTCTTGTTTATGCAAACCGAATTTTCTATCTCAAAACCGTAGTTTAAGTGAACGTGTGCACGCTAGAACTCAAACAGATGAGAAACATAAATTCATAGTGCCTTAATTCAACGCCCCGAAACAAGAGAAAAAAAAATTACAATAAACGCAACAATAATTACATTTTTAAAGGTTTGTTTCAGCTGTGTTGGCCAACACAACAAAATGTGTAATATTTGTAATCAAGCGTATTGCATCAAATGACATTGGTTGATTATTTCGCATTTGTTTAGCCCCGAAAATACAATTCCAACGAAATCAAATTATATCGCTTTTCATTGAAATCAATAAACAATGCCTTATTAAATGGATAGACTATATGTCCCCGTGTACTCAACATTAGATATCAATTTTGAAATGTATGTAATCAATAGCGCTGTGCACAAATGAAGAATGCGTATCATATCATTTTTCTTTTATACATATACTCCAATATGAATTTATTGCATAAAAAAAAAAATTCTATACACAGCAAATTTCGTACATATTTTTCAAAAAGTGTCCAATGCCAAAGCCACGAAAGATTTCAATTCAATAAAACAATCAAGTAACCTAAACCGTTATTAAAAGATATTCTTATTATTTTCTCGCTTAATTCTTGGTAATCGAAAAAACAATATCAAAATTTAAAAAATAAAACTGATTTGCATCACACCAAAAATAAAAACAACAAAACCTAACACATACCTCAAAAGAATTCGTTTTCCTTTGGTTGCGCGTCTGATTCAATTAGACTTATTTGTAATATTTGGCTAAAATTCAAGTTTTCGTTATTTTTTTCCCCTTTTGTGGTTACTTTTTATTTTCTTTTCTCGTTTTCTTTTTTTTCCGTTTACAACGACGACGACAATTAAAATGAGAAAACAATAGCGAATAATTCAATTTGAAAATAATTTGTTTGTTTTTTTTCCTTAGTGGTCTACACTTTAATCCTTTTATCACAAAAAAAAGAAGAAAAATTAGAATAGAATCTTGTTTATGTGAGCTATGTTACTCCGTTTTGCTGTCCTTACTTGGTAAAACTGTTTATTTGCCACCCTGATAGAAATATTTCGACTGTGAATCTTCAATATGAACACACACGAAACGCGCTCTGTGTGCCTATAGTGTGTGTTTATGTGTGTGCTAGTGTGCGTGTCTGTGATGGTGGTGTGTATGAGTGAGTGAGTGAGCGAGTGAGCGAGCGAGCGAGTGAGTGAACAAGTGAAACATACTAAATACTACATACTACGTACAGGACATGCGCTTTGCCCACCCAACTAAATCATATACTCCAATTTTATTGATTGAAAAGAGAACTGTTGGATGGTGAAATAGGGTTGTCATTTATGTAGAAAACGCATGTCAATGTTATATCAATTCCGTCGACGTTTCACTTCGTTTTTACGCAATTTCACTGAACATTCGATGGAATATGGTGGTTTTGAAATTCAAGCAACTCTCCACCAACCACTTTAAAGTGAATGACCTAAGTGCAAAAACTCCCGGACTCCGGACGAATTAACAAAATGAATGAATCAAACTACAACAAATTGACCAATATATTATTCATTTTGAAGAAAATATAATAACAAATATTTGATTTGAATCCAGAGACCATTTGAAATCTTGTTAAATGTCAAATTATCGTAATCGAAATAGATTTTTGCTGTTTGGCATTGTTGTTGGTCGGAAATATATAGTCGCTCATCAAGTCTTTACGACATTTATCGAAAATCGGAAGTTCGTCATAGAAAATCGATGCTAAATACGTTACAGGACCTTTATGCATAAATCCAATCACAATTTTGATTTCAACCATTTGATGGGTGCACCTCGTAAATCCATTAATAAAATTCGTAATTAGACATGAAATATTCGGATGTCATGATTAAAACTTTAGTGCCAAGTCCCTTTGGCACAACGATAAATTCCACGAATGTTCAACATTTCTTTAAACCCCATCAACATGTAGATGAAATCATTCGTATGCCAGTTGCGTAACCAATAATCGCATTTTTTTCCAAGAAACAATCAGTTTTTGTTGTTGTTGTACTAAAACCGTCATTTTTGGTACTAACATTTCCGTAACGTTTCAATATTTTTATTATAATTATTTTACGCATAAATGCGATTATTTTGCCATACGATAGGGGGGAAAGAGGGAGGGGGAGAGAGACAGAGAGAATGTAAAGGCAACGTGTACTGTTTGGCATTCGTTGATTTTTAATGTTCTACAGGGATAGACAATGTCTGTGTGTTATATAGAAAATTGATTATGTTTTTTTTTTGCTCTGTATTACGTTCATCGAGGCAGCCAGCAAACTTTGTCCATCACATTAAATGGGAAAAGCTCCTTAAGCGAAAAGCACTATTCAACAATAAACAACAACAAAAAACACATTGAAAAAATATATTTAATCAGTTGATATATATTTTATAGTCTAGTTTTCTGTAAATATTTTGACGCCACTTAAAGCTTATGCTGTCTATATAAGGCTATACGTCTGATTATAGTGACTTATATTGCATACGCAATGACGTCCTCTCCTAATCCAACAGCTATAAATCAGAATTTGCGACCGTAGAATCCCTTTCCAGTAGAAAAATACTAGAGAGAGATTTTGTGTACGGTTACAGTGGGAAAACGATTTGACTCATTGTCACTTGTCGCTTGGCATTTTATCTTCTTGCATTTCAGCTGGTTGATGTTTATTAATACATGGGGGGTGGGAATCAACAATGAGCATTTGTTCATTTTCCAAAAATCCCAAAATTCCTCATTGATTGATTTTCTGATAGTAATTTTTTGTGGTTTTTTGTTTTATTTTTGGTTTGCAATTGATTTTTTCGTTCATCTTTTGTTTTACGTTGATTACTGTGTGTCGCTATATAATTATCACACGCAAAAACTAAACGACCAAACAAAAACCAAATAGTCAAATCAATAAAATGTTGCATGTTTGTTTGGAATGTTGTTTTCTGTCCACACAAAATTTATTGTGCTCAATGAGCATGTGATGAGGGAGCTCAATCGATTCACATTTGAATATTTTAGCGCTAAATTCAAAATAGATGTTAACATATGGTAATGGCTGAGCATTAGTCCATAGACTAAGAACTACTATGTTCTTTTATGAGGAAATTGTAGTCTTTTTTTTCTATGTAAATGCAATCCAAACTCTCAAGTAAAATGGACGGTTATGTTTGCAAGTAAAATGGGGATTCATGCACCCTCTTCTAGAGGATTTTGAGTTAATAGCATTGCAGAAATAGTGGAACACAATATCCGCAACTAATTTTATCGTAAATAAAATGAAATAAAAGTGTATGGACTGTGTGCGTCAACATGGAGTATAGTTAACGTTACGTTGTTGTTAAGCTTCTGGTAGGAGACCGATACATAGCGGTAAAATTGTATGAGCATCTGAGCACATAACTCACAATTAGGCGTCTCGGCTAAATTGATCTAGGTACTCACTGTTTCGCATTTAATTCACCATCATCCGACTTCGTGGGAAATCCAATAATAATTGCAATAAATATTTTGAGACGATCAACATGATTTTTACATTGGTTTGTTTAATTTATTTCCAAAAAGTACACTAAACAAGTTTCGGGCGTGACTATTAAAAAGATATTCTAAATTAACAATTGGCATTATTTATATTGTGAACTAACCTCAGTGGTTGATAGGGTGCCACAGTTAATTTAGGTGTTTTTTTTGTTTGTTTGTTTGTTTAAAAAAGAAATATTGTCGAGAAAGAAAGAAAAAAAAAGTTCCTAGATACAGGACACAGTTTACAATAAACATTTGAAATACACTCAATTATAATAGAGCATGAAACAAACTACAGATATTGTGTATGCATGAGTGCAATCACATGAAAAACGTACATACAATTTTTTAATGCATAACAAATGTTGCATCAAAATATTTCCAAAGCAAAAAAAAAAGTAATAACATTGCATTATTAATTTGGAATTGTCAATTGTCAATTGAAGTTGCATAGTTTTTTTTTATAGAAAAAATAACATTACATTGTTATACAGTTGTCAACTGTCAGTTGACGATACATCATTTGAAAAGTTTTTTTTTTGTTTTGCTTTGTTTTACGTCATACATTTCACGTCATACATTATAAATTGTATGCACGTTTTAATTGAGAATTTACACTCATATATCGAACGATCGGAAACTAGGACTCTTAGAAATTAGAATTCTTTAGAAATTAGAAACGATTGATATGAATGGCATGCAAAACGCCGTTCGAAATCGATGAAGCAACATTCAGCCACTTCTAATTTCTGTGAATTTGCTACTTCAATAATTTGCGGTTACACTAAAATGGGAGGTTTTTTTTTGTATTAACATCAAACTTAATGAGAGAAAGCACACCAGATCGGGTAAAAGGAGTTGAAGAAAAAAGAAATTTACTGTCACTTCATATAAATAAATTTAATATTGCAACACCAGAAAAAAATTGGTTTGTCGAACAGGCGAAATATTTGAAGCGTCACGAAAAGCATTGATGAATTGAGCTAGTGTCGTCACATGTTCTGGATTAATCTGAGTGTAGGCGTTAGCATTTGGAGATAAATATTTTTTTTTTTTTTTAACAAATGGTCTAACTAACGCATAGGCGCACAAAAATCGAAAACATGCGATATACATTTACGAACGCTTGTTATAGTTGGTACTTGTTACCCTTCACATCAAATGGTAAAAACGGAAGGGTTTCAATATTTGTGTGATTGATGGTCGAAAAAAAAATAGAAAACAAAATTATAATAATTTGGTGTAATAGAAACGAATCTCAGGGCCGAGCAATCACATCTCAGCACTTTGCTGGCACTTCGACGGCAAATGGTGAGCCAGGAATATGATTTTCACCCCACATAACTAACAATGTGTATTCGCCTCGTTCTCGTATATAATAGTTAACTGTGAAAGTGTTTTTGCCAGTGTGTTTCACTTGCACCTCTTCACATGGTCCTTTTGGATTGTACAAACCTACAAACAATATGCTGTGACCTGCGAAAAAATTGTTATCGATAAAATCACACTTTTACTAATCACGATCAATATTCATGTGTTTTTTTGTTTTTTTTTGTTTGTTTTTTTGTGAACAAACAGATCACACATACCAGCTTCTGAAGCATTTACTGAGAATTGATTTTGTTTTCCTACAAATGCCTTTTTAATGCCCATCCCTTTTACTGTTACCTTCGATGCATCAGCATTGAATACGGGCAAGGCTGGTCCATTCTTATTGCCTTTTGAATGCTTTGCAACTGTTTGAACTGAGACATTTGTTGATTCTTGGGCACCTTCATCCACTAATGATTTGCCTATAAAGAATCATCATTTCAAATATATTTCCGTATATTTCCCTTCTTTTTTTGGTTTGGTTGTCCTTATTAAATACACACCTGTAACATTCACTTTGAATGGTGATCCAGGGATGTGAGTATTGTTGTATTTCACCGTTGCATAGTATTCACCAGGCAAAAATGGTGTGTATCTAAACATTTAGACAATTCATTTTATGATTTTCGTATTTCGTCTGAACAATGAGTTTTTTTTTCTTGATTTTTTTTTTATTTCTTTCAAAACATTTACCGTGTTTTATAACCATCTTCAATTTCAGTACAGTCTAGTGATACTTTAGCTGGTCCATCCATTGTGACTGAGAGATTGCCTAAATTATTCAAAATGCACAACAGTTTAGCAATGTAAAAGAGTAGATTAAAACAGTTGTTTAACTTTGTTCTGTGTTTATTGTCACAAAAACACTTTTTAACCTTACTGATTTCACAAAAATTAACAGAACAAAAGGGTTGATCGAAATTCACAGAAAAAAAGGTATTACAATTTCGATTTACCCTTTTGTTCTGTTAATTTTTGTGAAATCAGTAAGGTAAAAAAGTGTTTTTGTGACGATAAACACAGAAAAAAATTCAATGTTTGTGGATTTCACGTCGTGTTCCACAGTGCGATGACAAGGCTCACTTTAAAGGGTTTTTTTTCTGGCAGAGAATGTTGGAGAGAGACGGATAGATACAGATGTATATTTCCATCTCTTTTTGTTCTGTGTTCACATCTAAAAAAAACCCTACAAAGTGAGCCTTGTCATCGCAGTGTGTCGTGTTCAATAAAAAATAGTTCATAAAACAGTTGTGTTCATTTTACCAGAACCAGCATCCAATGTAGTAATTAAAAAGTGTGCCTTTTGACCACTAATGGCATCTTTTAAACCAGCTCCTTCAGCTTTTATAACAGATGCATCTGTGAAATAATAGACCATTGATTATCATCTGTGTCGAAATTTTGAAATGAATATAGAGAAATTCGATTCGAATTTTTTTTTTTTTTTTTTTACCAGCAACATCTTTGCCAACTCGTACTCGGTATGGAGAGCCAGGAATATGAACACCATTCAATTTAACATGAATTGCATGAATTCCATCTTCACGTGGATAGAAACGGACTGAGGTTTCTTCTGAGTCAATTGCTTGAACAAAACAATCATCTTCAAGATTGGATGGCGACACAATCTTCATAAATTCAAAAGCAAAATGGTCAATACTTGTTGATATTTCGTTTGTATGATTTTTTGTCATCAATCATTACATTCAGATGATTCTAATAGGAAATCCTTTCCGAAAATCCTATTTTCACATCATCGGTGTACACGACTATGTGTGTGTCGTTGGGATTTCCTAAGATTCGTTTGGATTTCCTCTTAGGATAATCTGAATGTGTAATGATTGCTCTTTTGTGGCTGGGTGCTTACCTTAGCATCAATATCACCTTTGGCGCCATTTTTGCGAACCAAAAATTGTGATGGTGTATTTGGTTGAATGGTACCTTGTGGGAATTGAGCGATTTCAACTTTATGAGCATCTGTAGCTGGTGGTGTGAATTTAACAACAAATGGTGAATCCGGAATGTGGCGTTCATTAAACTAGAAACAATTCCAATAGTTTGGATATATCTTAACAAATGAACAAACAAAATGGGCAAGTAATTCCAATGAAATGTTAATGCGTTACCTTTAAACTGACATGATATTGTCCTGGTTCTTTAACTGTATAAGCCACATTGCAAGATCCATCCTTGCGATCCTTGAAATTGATTTCCGCTTTGCTTGGCCCTTCAATTGAAATGGCAATTTTACCTTCGCCAGCTTCACGGGTCCATATGTTAAATTCAGCCGGAATGCCGACTTCACCAAATTCCAAACCGCAACCACCAGCCTTAACCAAATGCGAACCAGAATCGATGAATGGTCCAACGGTGAATTGAAACGGTGAGCCTGAATGCCATTTGTTGTTAAATGATGGAAACATGTAAAAACAAAATTGATTAAAATGTTTGGGTTAATGGCATTCCGCATACGTACCTGGTATGTGAATATCGGTATATTTGACAGAAATTACGTGAACACCTAGTTCTTTTGGCACAAACTGAACGGCATATAGTCCATCTTCAATTTCTTGCACTTCGGCATCTTGTGTAATGCCTTTTGGTGATGTTACACTGGCAGCCAAATCGAATGATGTGATGCCCGGCATTTTAAATGTTAATTTACATTTGCTACCAACATCTGTTGCTGGCACCGCAAATGTTTGCTGTGAAATATTTTCGCGTTGATGATTAATTCCTTCGCCGGCCACTTTGATATTAAATGGTGATCCTTCAACATGATGATCGGCAAATTTTAAATTCATTATATAATTTCCGGGTGCGGTTGGTTTATATGAAATTTCCAATGTTCCATCCTCCTGATCGAGACATTTGATTTGAACTTTGCTTGGTCCTTCAATTGACAATGATAAACCACCATAGCCAGCGTCACGTGTATCAATAACAAATGTATTGTCGGCATTTGTTTTGGCATCGGACAACGCTTTTCCGGATACTTTGACTTTTTTTGCATTGCCCACCTCCTTTTCGGACACCATAATTTTGAATGGTGAATTTTTAATTTGTTTTCCCATTCGTTTCACATGAACAACATGTTCGCCCGTTTCACGTGGTGTAAACGAAATGCCAATATTACCAGATGGCAAACGCTTTAAAAAACATGGCTCTTCAATTCCACACGGTGTACTGATAATTGCATTCAATGATCGTAAATCAGCATCGGTTAATACACCAGGTAATGTGACCTGCGAACATCCGGATCCAATTGAAATTTGATTTCGCAATTTTTTCGATGGATCACCTTCAACTTTGCAAACAAACGGCGAACCGGCTATATGCTTGTCACCAAAACGAACTGAAATACTATAGTCACCGGGTTCAGTTGGTACAAATGTCACCAAAATCGTTCCATCTTTGTTATCGGTATAGGAAATCTAAAAATAATATTATGGACATTTGCCACGTTTGACGATAATAAACGGATTAATTTTGGATTGTTTGTGGGTGTGTTTTCTGTTCATATGAAGCCACACAATAGGGGTGTCAAACTCTATATAATCACTTTATCCATAATTATAATCAAGTACTCACTTTTGCCTTGCTTGGTCCCTCTACAGATAGTGATAATAACGGGCCTGAAGCATTTTTGGTGGATATGGTGAACACACATGGTTCACCACATCGTCCAGCCGATAAACCTGGCCCATATGCGGTTAGACCACCACTAGACAGTGAATCAACATGAAACTTGTATGGAGAACCTGATGAAATGCAACAGAAATATATCACACGCATTCATTTAAAATAATTGTGTGTGTGAAATTTGTTTTTGGTGATCAAAGATTGATCTTAATGTAGTTATCTCGGAGGCATTTGATAAATTTGACAAAATTAACTTCAGTTGCTTTAATAATTGTATTTTCGATGTCATGAATCAATTTATCAGCGTCGCTGCAGTCACGATGTGAAAAAGATGCGACGACACTGATCATTTTTTATCGAAGCACAACACTCTCAGATAGAAGATCATCAAACAGTATCTACCACTTGGCGAGTGTAACGATAGCGTAATCAATGTTTACTGATTTTATATTTGATTTAGTGCTGTGCTGTGATATTTGATGTGAAATGAAGTGTTTTAAAGTGTAACATTTGTAGATACATACTTTGTTCGTTTTTTTTTTTTTTTAATTTTCAAAATGAATAAAAGCAAATTACACTTAGGTGAATCGCACACACGATTCGCGATTCGCACACTCAATAAGCGAAGGTTGATTTGATTTATGTAAACAGTCAGTCGGCTCACATGTGAGACTGCACCCAAAAAGACTGCACCGAAATAGATAAATTGGCACCATTTAAGAGGGAAAATGCCAAAAATCATATACCGTTTCAACGAGACATTCTTGGAATGCACGGACAGTTTTTAGCTTGAACATTTATTGATGCATTTGCACGACCAAATTAAATTGTATCAGCAAGCATTTGGGAGCAGAGAGGGAAAAAGACTTAAACTAATTTGTAAAGAGCAACAACAACAACAACGACAAATGTATTACGCTGTGCAAAATACCTGGGTGCAAAAGAACTCACTAATTGATCTGACAAAAAAAAAATGTACATGAATCATAGAACATGAAGAGTGAATGATTTTTTGATGTTTTTGTTTTTTGTGGTTTTGACAACTTTGTAGTCCCTTGACAAAATGTGCTCAGTGTCTTTAAATGTCTCACGGTGTTATAACATTTATAAATTTTGATTTACCTTGAACAGGAGCTCCATCGTGTAACAAGATCATTTCATGAACACCATCTTCCTTGGGATTGTATTGAACTCGAATTGTACCATCAAAATTATCTTCAATAATTGGGATATCAATTTTTCCGCTCGGCATTTTTATTTGGGCTGTAAAATAATGGAAAACGACGACAACAACAAAAATAAATTATTAAGATTGACACAATGTGGGTACTTGAATGGTGGTATAAATAATATCGACATAAAATGAACAATTTTTTAGCTTTATTGCTTGAATTATTGGATTCATACTGTGAATCTTCCTGGAAATTGCCAATTCAAAATGCAAACAAACTTTTACTAGTTGCGTGCTGTACTTATATTGATAATTTGAAGAAATCAACGTTATAATATATCAACAGTTAAAAAAAGTTTGAATTGATTAAACGAAGTTGGTTTAACCAACTAAGACACTTAAAAAAAAAAGAACAGAATGTAGCTTGACGACTAGCAATAAAAAGAATATATAATAATTTTTGCTTGTCGAATTTGAATTTTATTGACTGTACATTGAAGGACAGTCAATCGTTATGAACTAGAAATGTGTAGCAATTTGGATTGCCATTAGTCTTATTTTAGCTAACAAATCATCCATTCAAAAATATTGACATAAACTATTAAACAACATCGACTTGTTATTTCCGGATATAGATTTTTTTTAATGGCATTTCTCTGTAAGTACAGTTTAATCGAAATTGGCTTGACAATTGATTACACATTCGTTTTTTTTTTCTTCATACGCCAAATAAAACAGAAACATTAAATCAATATACAATATTGATGATGTTCGCAATTAGCCATGTCAACTCGAAGTCATGTTCGGGGTATGTATACCGAACCGAAATACATCAGTCATAGAAGGAGAATGCGAAGTTAGAGTATATAAATGAAAAATACATTGAGCGGACTATCCGAGTGCGATTGAAATACGAACAGAGAATTTGGAAGAACCTTAAATTATATTGCATAATTTGTATATAATGTAACAGTGAATAGGTCCCCAAATGGCCGCCTTTATATACAAAATATGTGTTGATCAATGCAAATTGAATTGCGACCAAATATAAAATCGATCGATGAAAAATTAAACGACCTTACAAATACACATCAGTAATAGCCTGGTCATGCTCTAAATATCCAAAAAAATATATATGCGACTAAATTTTGGCGATTGCATTCGAAAATTTGTAATAAGTATGGCATGAAAATTCAAGAAAAACGATACATTTTCAATCTAGATCAATCACTTTAATGTCTCAATAAATAAATCATAAAATCCCTGGGAAATATGAAAAGGTTAAAGTTCAACATGTTAAAGTTCAACATGGGAAATCAGCCAATTAAAATGATGAGATTTTTTAATAGATTTGTCAAATGTGTATTGCTCTATGATATGCTATTTAAAAACCAATGACTTTGATGATATAGAACCGGCTATCACTTAACAGCAAATTAAGAAAATTATGAACAATTTGACATAATATATTGAAGATGAATCATGTGAGCGAAGATTTTCACATTTCCGTAGTTTTGTTGTCAAATTTGTTTGATCGGTAATAATTAAGGTAATAATTTTGTTATTAAACCTATTCAAAGTGTTGTGTGATCATATCAGTGACTGGTGATTCGCCGACGGAAACGATATCGGTTTTTTTTTCTTTCAAAAAGAAAAAAACAAATGGCAAGAGAAAAAAAAAGACCACATAACTCACATTTAATTTGTTGCTTTTTAATTCAAATTTATGAGACACTTAATTGAATGAAAGCGATGAGATTTTTTTAGCAACGTTTTTTTTATATAGATCTCGCTGCAAAAAGGTGAATCAGTTCACCGGGGGAGCCACAACTCATGACTGACAAGAGAGAGAAAGAATACTTTTGACAAAATAATAAACGGGTCCAATCAAATTTTTTGTGCGTGAAAAGTAGAGAAAATGAAATTCAAAAATTCAATCTTCTACTGACGGCGTATTTAAAAGCATCACTTTTTTTAACGCTGGCGTTTAAAGATTAATTCTTGAAATTTGTTGAAATTGAAAATAAACGATTTGTTACGATACGCTTTCAAAAAAAAAAAAAAAAAAAAACAATATGAATGTCGTCAAATGTTGTTTCTCGCTTTCCTTCGTTTCCTTATTGATTCAATTTTTGGCGGAAAGCGTGAAGGTAAATTATGAGAGATTTTATTTGATGAACAGAATATTTTTAAAATGCAGTTTAAAGAAGATGGCGATGAGTATAGAGAAAAGGACGAGCAAGCAATCATGAAAAGAGAGAGAGAGAGTGAGAGAGAGAAAAACACACAGAAAATGGTGCTCCACCAATAACGTCAACAACCGGAACAAGTAGCGCTATTTTACTGATCGCTACCGAATCGGTGTGTGTTCAATAAAATCTGTAAATGACATATCATAAAAATTGTTAGCTCTCTCGCCTACGTTGTCGAACACCAACAATATACAACAAACCAATTTGAGCCTCTCGCCACACAACCAAATACATTCACATCCATTCGTCATACATAAATCGAATGCCGTTACTCCATTTCGAAATCATCCGTACGATTCTTTTTTACATCGTTTGGCACCGCATAATATTCGATGGTATTCATTTAAAGTGAATTATTTTAATTGCTAATTATTAGTTATAATGATGAGGTTCCACTACAAAAATGAATATATGCAATTAAATAAATCAAACAAATGTTCTTGATTGCGAAATTCAAGTGAGGATCATATGAGAAGCGAAAAGAATATATCGAAGTGGAATAAATGACATAAACTAAATCAGCATTTTTGTGATTCTTTTATCAAAATCATTTGATTAGTGTACGAACAATCAATGATACAAATAACCATCTAATAGTGTCTCCGGCGTCTTGAACTCTTCAATCATATCCGATTTATTTAACCCATTGTAGTCCCTGCGGAAGCATTATGAATGATTCGAAACGTTGAAATAATATTTCAATAAAATATCGATATGAGCGACCGTTTTGGATTATTTTCCATCATTTATTCATCAGCGGTCGATAATCACTTCAATTTTTCGATCATATCTTTTATTCGATATAATGCCAGCTTATTAGAAAAACATATTTCCCATAAAAGTACAATCGTCAACAATCAAGATCTTATTTCTCAGGACACGATTGGGACACGATTCCAATCGTGCCCTGGGAAATAAGACCTTAAAGTCCTTTGAGACAATCGTCAAAGATTGCAAGCTATGAAAGAGATCGGCGACGATGGTAATCGGCGGTCTAGGAAAAAGGACCTTAACTATTCAACCCGTTTACACATGTGACGATGTCAAGCCTCATATTTTTGTTTCATATTCCAATTTTCTTCTTTTTTTCTTTTTCATTAACTTTTTGGAATGTTTTGAAATAATATTTAACTTCGGTTTTTATAACAATAATTGAATTTTATTCTAATGTTTGGATTACCTTGATGTGTTTCTATATGATATTGTGATAGAAAATTTGTCGCAGAACAATCACTTCCATGCACTTTATTCAGATTATTTTGTTCTTTGCAAAACACTTCCACCTTAGGCTCACAATCGAATTCCGACACAGTAAAGTTCAACTTTAAATCCTTATGAAATTCACTGTGTTCCTCCCAAGTGGTTTCGTCTTGTTCACTGCGCATCAACCACATTGCTTTCTTTTAGTTTTAAAAAAGTATTCAATAAAATGTGTACAATTTGAAAATGTTTATTTTTTGAACGAGGAAATAAAGGTTAAATTAAAAATCGTGGATCGTAACCGATTAATTTTTCTTTATATAGATATTTTTTATCAAAACAATAAATCAATTTCATGTAATGATGCGAGTGCGAAATCACTTCGAATGAATTAAATCATTTTCACAAACTAACAAAAAAAATAGATTTTTCATTGGAAAATCTTCGACATGATTTCTAAACTGATTTGAACAAGTGTAAAGTAAACTTCAAATCATTGTTTTAAAGAAAAAAAAATCCACTGATTCTTGTTTCAATCTCACATTTATCCGATAAACGACCGTTTTTTTTTTCAAAATTTAACATATATTGTTTTTCTTTTCATTTTACTGAAGCCATTTTTTTTATTGCCGTCTACAAAATTCTTCAAGTATGTAAAAATCCATGTAAACTTGTTGATAGCTTTGATCTTGATTTGAGTTGATCGTAATGAAAACTATATTGGCTAATGAATTGTGACAAATAATTTGTTTTTTTTTTACAAATCAAAATTTTGATGTTGATAAATAAATACGTAATATTATTGAATGTGATTGCTTGGTTATTTTGCCAGAATGTGGAAATTAATTGGAATTTCACAAACGTAATTTAATTAAATTTTCGTATTTTATATTTTCATTGAAAATATTGTTCGGTTTTAAATCTTTGCCGAGACGATTCCAAAAAGAAAAAAAAAAGAAAAGAAAAGTAACGAACAAAAACAGAAAGAGAATTTAAACACTATTCAAAATTAAAATGTAATATCGGAACTTCAACATAGTTGTTGAAAGTGGGTGAGAATGAAACGAAAAATCCACGAATTCGAACTTTTGTATTCGAATTACGTTTTGATTATAAAAACGTTAAATACCCGTCTATACGTTAACACGGACCACTTGTGAATGCGATGTGAAAATTTTGGTTGCTATCTCCCATGATACACTTTAGCACTTTGAATGCTTATATTCGGATTCAGCGAACATGGAATGTCGAGATTCTCAGTGTGTTCATATTTTCATCGGGCTGTTTTTTGTTGTTGTTGTCTCTTCTCTTCGTTGAATTTTGTTTCTTTTTCTCTGTATTTTTTTTTTCTTCACTCTAGCCTTAATTTAATACACAGTGGCCGTTTTCTTTTCAATTTTGTAGCAACGCTGGCTAACAGTCCAATGTTATTTTAGTATATATATTTCAACGGTACTCTCATACACCGTGCAAAGCACATCCATGGGCTTTTGAAACCAACTTTCAGAGCGCACAACAACAACAACGACAACAACAACAACAAGCACAAGAAAAAAAAATTGAAAGAAGATAAATTTATTTCAAACGTAATGAATTTTTCAACATTTTCGTGATGTTAAACACTGCCGCCTGAACGCCGAATGATGTAGCAGTTTGCACATATAGATATTTTGTTTTTCTCCAAATTAATACGCATTTTACATCGAGTTTATTTTCTACACTTCAGTTGCACACATTTCGGTTTTTACAAACCGAAAAGACATTCGATTTAGATCTGAAGAATGACAAATTTCCATTTCCACTCATTCAAATGATTTGAATTTGCTTGCCTATGCAAAACGGGCTCTACTTTTGATCTTTTGCTTGTATTTCGACAGCAATCAACCAACAGAAATATCAGTGCATCGAATGCAATAAATATAGCTAAGAAATAAAACAACACAAGAAACATTTCATGAATGAATATTATGGTTTGTGGCGTTCAATGCGTCTAAGCTACAACTAAATTAATTACATTGAAATATTGATGGTAAAATGTGCCATATTTACCATACAACAACAACAACAACAACAACAAAAAGAGAAATGAATAAAAATGGCCAGCGCTCACTGTACTCACGCGTACAGAAATTCTTTGATCTTCTTCTGGACTTTTTTTTTTGCATGTTACTAGCGCGCACGGCTCACACTGCCTGCGGAAAAAATGTTGTTTTCACAAACCGGCGCAAATATCGTGTATGTAAATTTTACGCACAAACATTTACAACAAAAACGAATTAAAAAAAAAATCCAATTTTCGTTCAGTATATTTTTGGACAAAATAAAAATAAATAAGACAAAACAACAACAACAAACAAAAATGAAAACAAGAAAACTGCTCATCGAGAGATCGGTTGAATATTCCGCTAGGGTGGGCCGGTTTTTAAATTAATACACATGCACAACGGTGTCATGCAACTTCAAAATGATTATCTCCGATCAGTCATTTTTCAGTGTTTTTTATGCGAAATCACATCAATTTTGGCACATTTGGTTCACCACCATCGGTTTTTTTGTTTTTGGGGCCGCGTCGCTCGTGAGTCAAACGTGATTTATTTTTATTTTTCCATCTATTATTTTATATTCATAGATTTCGTTTCATTCATTTTAAATATGAATAGAATGTAGAATGTATGTGGTTTTTTTTGTTTTTGTTTTTGTTTTTTTTTTCTACAGTGAAGAATTTGATATGTCACACTCTACTCTCTATTATGTATTGGACTCGCTTGGCTGGACTGGCTTACTTTTGCTTGTCCGTTGCCAAAACGTGTAATGGATGGCAATGAATTTCAAAAAATCACTACTATAATCATGAAATTGTTTAACTCTTATAGGCTACTTTTAAACCTGTCTGTAGAGGAAACACCATTTTGATTTCTCAATCTCATAATCATAAAAATAAAAACGAATGTCATTATGAAATGATCCTTCAAAAAAAAAAAAAAAATACGTGACATACCGTAAAGAGCATGTGATTTAGCAATTCCATATCAAATGATGTCGAACAGTATCCGAACCTAATTCATATCATACGGCGTGTGTAGGACATAAAAAACGGTGTTTGGGTATGTGTATTAGCGTGAACGAGGCAAATACAGCAATTTTCGAAGCAAAATGTGTGAACATTGTAATACGGGTTTTTGTTCGATGGCGTTTGATGTTAAATTGCCAAATCACATGATCTAAACGACATATTCCGTTGAGAAAACGTAAAATGAAACGATTTGAGAACAAGGGGGCACCTTACATATTGGTTCGAAGATAGGTTGATTTAAAACTATTTTTAGAGCCAATGAATTTTAAATTTGCGCTTCATTTTCTTTTATATTCAAATCCAACAGTATAATTGGAAACACCGGACGTTAATTTGATTGGCCCCTCAAAACATGTGATAGTCACATTTCTTTCGAAACCAAAATTTCCAAGCCCTTTGCCTTGAAACCGCAGTTGTCTGTAAATTATGAACATTTCAGATCAACGGCAAAGCTTAATGGCTGTCGATTTGTCTTAATCCTGAGAAATTGGCACATTTTTGTTTTGTGCCACATAAATTCCAACCACAGAACTTTTTACGTGATTCATTTGATTACAATTAAATCGATCCACCCTATTTGATTGGCAACATTTTCTCCAATCTGTTCCCTCTTGAATGTTGATGTTTTTTTGTTGTTGTTTGCAAAACGATTTTTAACGATTTGAAGAAAGATGTCATCTGCAATCAACTCGGGGCAGTTCAATGCACCAATCAGTGTGTACACAATTCACAATTCAGACATAAAATTTTTCCGTATAAGAAACAATTAGTTGCGGCTCATTTTTTAAAATTTTCATTTTGAGTTGGTTGTTTTGTTGTGCGTATGCATGTTGGGACATTTCATGTTTCGTATTTATTCGGAGTTGTTGGTGTCATTTTGCGTAACCAAGCAAACATTTCTCTCCTTTTTTTGGGTGTGTGTATTTGTGTGCTGTTTGTACTTTGGTAAACCAATAGATTTGTGAATTATGAATCGTTTTAAGAACCGTCGAAATATCATCCGAATGAGTCGAATGGCTAAAAGGAAACACGCACACTCGCACACAATTTTTGGGCGAAAAGAAGATCACAGAGGATGATATGTGCGAAACAAGCGATATCATGATATCAACCGCCAAATTTTCAAACAATTTCCGCCAATAACTTTGGTTTTGTGTAACCGCATGAATCTTACAAACGATGTAGATTGGCTAGATATGATATCTGTTTGATATTTTTGAGAGTGTACACAAAGTATAATAATATGTGTATAATATTGCAAAATTCTACTATAAACGTCATTCATCAAGAATTTTTATGTTATTTTCGTCAAATATGAACGCAACTTGAGAGATCTACAAGAGCAACAGCAACAACAACAACAACAAAATATGAGCCGTAATTCTTTTTCCTTTTCTCTCTCATTTTTTTTTCATAAATTTATTCTCCCAGGGTATGATTTTTGTCTGAAATGTGCTTAATGGTTTTTCCGTTTTTTTTTTTTTTTAATTTTTTTTATTAATAACCTCTCTTTCACACAACCTCACATCTATTATTGATGTGATATTGCCATACTAATTTTTGTTTCACTATTTTGTGTGTTGTGCGCGCACGCAACATGTTCAGCAAATCAGGAGTCTGATCTCTGTGTCTCATATTTTGCACATCTTCTCTCTGGTATGTGTTGGGTTTCTTGATTTTTTTTTTGCTCTCGTTGTGTATCGAGAATTGGACGCGCGCAACAGTGTCACACTGAGAGACACTATGAGCCCTGTCTTTTTTTGGTTGAAAACTCAATTTGGAACTAGAAATAAATAAATTTAAATTTGTATTTTAAAATTTTTATAGTGTCGATGTAATTTATTGGTGTTGCTTGGTGAAAATATGGTCTATTTTTATCTATTCCCCCCTTCAAACCAAACCAAACCATTTTCATTTTTTGTCGGTTCTGGTTTTGTGCAAATGTGTGTGCATCACATCTCCTTGCCTGATGGCATGCTGCATAGTAATTAATTGAAATATCCATGCGATAGTGAATTTTTTTTCGAATTGGGTTGTTGTTGTTGCTTTCTTCCTTTCTATAAAATATATAAACTAATTACGATTTCAAAATTCATGCTTTGATTCATCCACTCGACCGTGATCAATATTCATTGAGTATGGTAGCCGAAAATCGACCTATTTCGTTTCTCAATATGAAAAACTACATTTCATTGCGACAATTTAATTTTTATATCTTTTTTTTTCTTCAATCGAATCGTCTGAAGCTCACAAAAATACCAGCCACACCGTTTAATAAATGTACATTGGAATTTCAATGAATTTCATACTGAACACACACACACAAGCAGAAGATATTCTTCGGAGGAAAAAAAAACGACTAAACATGCAAAACTATTTTACCTCTTAGTTCATGAAATGGACAAAACACGGGCAATCTACTGAATGAAATCCGACCATAGTTTTGTGAATCGTTGCTTTGCATCGTTGTATCTGAGCCAGCATCTTGCTCACTTGTATGATCCTAGAAAATTTGGTTTAAGAAGCACATGTTAAACAATTAGTTTGGTTCAAATTAATACGGAGCTTTTTTCTTTCTCTGATGTATAGCCACGGCAGGTGTTTCATTTTTCAAATTCACCACTTTAACCGAATACTTTTGTTTAAAAAAAAAACCGACTCTCGTAAGACGTTCATTCTTTGAAAGATTTATTGCTTAGGGGTTATTGTCACGCTTCATCTGTAATGTATTATACGGTTAAAGAGGCAAATTTCTGCTTCAATTTTTATCGCGATATAATAAATTTTTTTGTTCTTCGCGATTTTCACTTCTTAGCTTGACGCTTATCAAAATATGTAAAAAAATGAAAAATTCCACTTTGTGAAAGTGAATTTTGAAAATTATTTTAAAAAAAAATGTTTATGCTTCTTGAGAAAAAAAATTACCGATTTTCACCGTTAATCGAATCAACGATTATTGTTTATGCAGGATATTTTCAGACTATTTTTTACCGAATGGACTATTTTTATCATGAATTGAATAAAAACAACAACAACACCAAAGAAAATAAAAAAAGCTTACCTCAATTGTTAAACTGATGTCAGATCGTCGAATGGTCTCTATCTTATCTAATGAGCTTGATGTCGAATTTTCTTTTGTAACGATCGATAGAAGAAATGGACTAGAAAGTATACAAATGTTTATAAGACACAATGAACATGGATAAATACGGATTCAAATGTATTTTTACAAATAAATTAAATGGTTTTTAAAAGTCTGAAAATAAAAACGTGTGATTTTTTTTAAAAATAACAATGGTGAATTTCGTGTTTTTCAATTTTCAACGGTGTCATCAAAATACCAAATCGTATGTGTGTGTGTGTTTTTTTTTTTAAATAGGAAACTCTCTTGGAAATTCATGCAGGCTAATCATTCATTTATTTGAATATATTTCAGTTGTGAATATATTTTCTATATTCAAATTATATGTTATTCAATCTATTTTATTTTATTATTTATATTTAATGAACGACAACATACGCCATCGAATGCAATCAACAAACATTCATGCCAGATAGATATATCATAAATTCGTTGGCGTGTCAATCAGTTGCACATCTATCATCGAATCAAGCATTTATCGCATGTGTCGAGCTATAAATGAAATTAACTACGTTTCCGGATGGTCTAGAGTCTAGACACACACATACACACATACACTCAGAGCTCGGTTTTAGTAAATTTATCGTCAAATTAATGGGTTATGAGTTAACACAGTAATCAATCCGTTAAATAATATGAACACTTCACGAATTATGTTAACATTTGAACTTGGAATATTTTATTTGTGTGTTTGTGAATCAAACCAGTTCGCAAACAGTGCCACAAGATTGCACTGTGATTCCACAAGATTTGTATGCGATCAAAAAATAGAGTCAAAACAATTGATCACATCGTGTTACGCTTAGCATCATACTCAATGGAAGTGGAAGAGGATCACTTTTAACTTGAGCACTCAGTCATTTTTGATGTATTTATTTATTTTGATTTGATCAAGCAGTTGTCTTTAAATTAAATTAGCTTTCAAGGGGCTAACCTAAAGATGGCATCAAATAAGGAAGCGGAATCGAACTTTGAGTCGATTTTTAATTGTTTTTATCAGGTCGAGTGAGTGAAGGCTCAGATCAGCTTTAAGCTCGCTCACTCAGACAGCTCTCCAATCCACTTTAAAAAAAGCTGAGTTACGTGATGTAATTTCAACAACAAGTCGAGCTCTAAGAAATGCCACTCGCGGGAATATTGGAAAAAATGTCGGCCAAAATTCACAAGTGACCATAAAGTAAACAAATTTTAACTAAATTGTATGTTGTTCAGCCTCAATAATCTTCTCTTCGAAAGACCCTTTCAACGCTATGTCTGGATAAATGTTGGCCGTTTATTCCATTTTTTCAAACGGCCATATCTTGTGTGTGTATGTATTCGTAATGTTGGCTAATAAAATTGTGTTACAGTGTACACCAAGCCAGCTAATTTGACTATCACTGCTATCAAGTCTCATTTTCATTTTAGTATGTAATGTAACACACTACACTGTAGATGTAGATTGTACTGCATTCAAATCTGGTAAAAATGGAATTTTATCACCACATTGGAATCGCACAAATCTTAGAAAAAATTCACCAAATTATAAAATATCTACCAGGATATATCCTGGTATTTCCAGATGATATTTATTTTTGGATTTAGCTGATCATTCTTTTCCACATTCCATCATAAGCATACACACAAAATATAAATGTAGTAAAATTTACTCCAGTTGGAATTTTAGTGAAACCTGAGATTTTTTGGGGGTAATTCTGTGACCTCATTCAAAATTTCTAAGGGGTAATTTTGGACATCAAAAATATAGGTCTTCAATCGCATGATTGTAGTTTTTTCGTATCTTTTTGGGTAGGTTTTCAACCATAAGTCAATGATTTAATGATTTATCGATAAAAAACCTTGATATTCTGCAAATTCGCTTCATATTCGGAGGGTCATATATGTAAATATATGAATATGGTCACTGAAAATTCTGTGACCTCATCCAAAAAATCTAGGAGGTAAGTGCTCAATCGAGGCTCAAGGGGGGGAGGGGTAATCTGTGACCCATGTGACCTTGTCAGAAGGTATGATTTTACTACATTTTTATTTTATGTGTAGACTACCCACATGAAAATCGACACGCATCATTCGCTTCAACACTTGTACTAAGTGGAATAAAGTATAGACTGATTCACTTTCCACCAGAGCATAATACATTTATCAGCTTGGTGTGATCCGATCTATTTCCCCCGATTTATCTGCTTGAAAATAACAATAATAATATTATGCATGATAAATCTAAGTTACTATATGCTCTACTTTTTACCGTTAAAAGGCCCCCCTGTTAACATGCCCATTGGTCAAATCGAATTTTAATTGAATATCAGGCTACTTTGCGATTTTTTAAGTCTACAATACAATTCTAATGCCCGTTCCAAGTGCTTTATCCGGATAAAGTTGTTCAGGCTAACTGTTATCCGAGCCTAAACTAGACATGATACAACAAAAATTCACTTTCAAGTTTTTTTGTCTATGAAAAATATGAGATTTGGCCTTTGAAGTTTGTTAAAATAGATATTTTTGATACCGCGACAACAAAAATATATATTTTAACAAACTTCAAAGGCCAAATCTCATATTTTTCATAGACAAAAACACTGCCAAATGCATTTTTTCATATCTCGTATAGTTTAGGCTCGGATAACAGTTAGCCTGAACAACTTTATCCGGATAACTTTTTATCCTGAGATGAAATACATTTTTTGATATCTGGAGAGCAAAAATATATATTTTAACAAACTTCAAAGGCCAAATCTCATATTTTTCATAGACAAAAAAACTTGAAAGTGAATTTTTGTTGTATCATGTCTAGTTTAGGATCGGATAAAAAGTTATCCTGAATAAAAGATAAAGCACTTGGAACGGGCATAAATGTGCAAATACAATTTTGTAAAAAATGTGCAATGAATTAATATGACTTCTATCCATGTCGTTGATCCGAAGAATTTGTAGAAATTGCAAAATGGATTTTATAAACCATAAAAAATCACTGCGAATGTGGAATTTGATGTAGATCAAATTGCTGTGTAAACAATTATAAATCAAAATGCCAAATTTGTGTCTTACCTTGAATTGACGTTTTGATGAGCAAACTTTACACTAACAATGATCGACTTTTCGTTGGGTGGAATGAAATTAACCGTATACAAGCCACCACCTTTATTTACAACAAACACATTATCAACGGGCACTCCATTCATGTTAAAAATGCAAACAGCAACAATGCCTTGTCCAGCTTCAGACACATCGATATTGAAGAATGTTGCTTCGCCAGCGCGTAAACATGATTGTGCAAATGCTGGACCATACACTTTGACTTTATCGGGATGAGGTTCTGGTGTTGATGATACAGGAATGTCTTTTTCTGGAAGTGGTGGAACGTACACTTTCTGTGTGAACGGTACTGGGATTCCGCCATAGTATATTTTCGTTAAATAATTCCCTGGCTTTTTCACAGTTAACTCAACTGTATGGATACCATTTTCATTTGAAATGTTTATTGGAATCGTTAAAGCGCTTTCCTCGTGCATTACATACACATTTAAATCAGCAATATCGACTTGTGTGGTGTCAATTTTAAAATGATTGCTATCGCCAACTTTTGTTTTTGTTTCAAACCAATCACCAAAGACACGAATTTTTGTGACATCAGGTGGTGCAGATACATACACCCGGTATGGTGAATCTGATGCGGCCACACCACCGTAATTTACTTCAATTACGTGCGGCAATGTGCTCTTTGGAGTGTACGAATACGTTATCAATCCGGTATCACTAGTTTTACTTTTATACTGCAGCTGCTTTCCCAATGTGTCTTGAATCTAATAAAAAAAAAATCAAATAATATCGATTAACCGAAACGATTGAATGATCTTGAACCAAAATAATTATTCTAGCAGATTTTCAAGTGAAATCTTACATTAACTTCAAGTGCTGTACCGCTTACGGTTTTTGCTTTACTTAAATCGACTTTAAACTCGGTTGCACAGTTTAAAATGATCCCATTTGACTGAATTCCTGCACCGTAGCACTTGACCAAGTCCGGCCGCAGATTGGTTTTTGGTTGAATTTGTGCAATAAATGGACTCCTGCTAATATCTTCGTTGTCACATAATATATGAATGGCATACTCGCCGGCTACTGTGGGAAGATATTTAACAAGTGCCGATCCATCGCCATTGTCATGACATTCAATCTCGGCCTAAAATAAATACATTTTTTATATATTTTTGATTGTATCCTCCTTTTTATCGATTTACACATTTAGTTCATTATACTTGTGATGGACCAGCAACACTAAATGCCAATGCACCGGTTTCTCCATTCATTTCAACAACAAAAGCAGCCGCAAATCCAGCTACGCCACCCTTTAGACCTGGACCATATGCCACTATAGACGATTGACTGCGCGGTCCAACAATTACTTCAAATGGTGCTTTTGGAACTTCATATTGACCAAATTTAACCATAATTACGTAACGTCCTTCTTTTGATGGATAATAATGACATTCGTATACATCTTCTTTTACATGTTTTATGTCAACATTTTGATTGATGCCACCCGGACCAACGATCTTCACTTCGGGTGTACCAATACCGGCTGATGTTGTATGCACAAAGAAAACAGCATCATCACCATTTCGGATACCTCTCGCTTGTATTCCACGCCCTCTTACTCGTATCTTACGTGAATCACAAACTAAACATAATATTTCGACAATAATTATTGTGACTTGCAAAAGCAAAAAAAAAAAACAACAACAATCCGTGTTGGAGTGTACCTGGTGCAATTTTAACACCAAATGGACTTTTCTTTACAGGAACACCACCAAAGAATACATTCACCGAATGTAAACCAGTCAAATTGGATACATATTCACATCTCCATCGATTGTAGTCAATTTGTCGCATTTTTACAGGTACTGTTGTTTTATGACCGGCTGGATCCAGAATTATAACTTCGGGAATTCCATTTTCAGTGTCTGTAATATAAATGCATAGAATATTCTAAGTCAAAGATGTACACTTGTACACCCAAAGATGTCTATGGTATCAACAGTTTAGTGGGAGAAATCAGGGCTACCGACATTTTCATTCTTCAAAGTAAACTATTTTGCCTTTATTTTTGGGGTTATTTTTGGACATATTGAAAAAACTATTAGATTTGACAAGAATTTTGTTTTCCTTGGAACATCGAATCTTCCAAGGAAAATTTTTCCCGCCCCAAAAGAAATACATGTTCTGTATGAAATGTAACTAGTTTTGATCCTGGATACATTTTCCTCCTGGGAGTTGTCTAGCAAATACTTTTTTGCTAAAAAGGCAATTTTGATCAATTTCCTTAGTTTTCCTCTAGGGCGAAAAAAAAAACCATCGAACTGGCCGAAAACAAAAATCGTCCATACAAATGTGGAAAAAATAGTTTATCTTGAAAAAAAATAAAAACCGAATTTCACCGCATAGAACAGTTCTTTAAATTTACCTTCAGCAATAATCTCAAAGTATGTGCTACGTTCACGAAAATTTCCTTCTGGTTGTAAACCAGGGCCTAATAGTTGAATTTTTGAAGTGTCACCTACATTTTCTGCTACATGCACATTAAATGGGCTGTTTGGTATATCTTTACCCAAAAATGTAACAAACACTTTGTAATCGCCGGCCATTTTTGGTATATATGAAACTGAATACGATAGTTTATCATCATTGTTAAATCGAACATCAGCTTTTTCGGTCATTCCATTTGGACTACGGATATGCACTCCAATAGATCCTATTAGTTCAAAAAATATGAAAAAAAATCGCTGAAACAATCGAAATATAATTTGAAATGTTGATCGTTATCCAGATCCAGTCTAACCTTTTCCAGCAGCAGCTGTTTCAACGGTAAAATTTGCTGGTGTTTGAGCAACTGCACCAAACGGTGCAATCCCCGGGCCATAAGCTGATATTCTATTTAATTGAAAATTCACTTCGTTATTTTTCCATTCCATTTAAAATTTCGTATGTTTTATTTAGTAAAATAGAACGAAAGAGAAAAAAAACCTGTTTGAAAAGCGTTTAGCTCGTAGTGGAGCACCCGATCTAAGTTTAGCGGTAATAAATTGACTTAAATATGTCATGAGAATTCGTTCATTTATGTGACCGCTGATGAGTTCTTCTGGTAAAATAAAAATTTGAACATTTAGCCAATCTCTAGCCAATACCATCGATTCCGTTAAATTGGTTGAACAGTTGTTATCATTCCAAGTGCTTGGATCAGCACAAAGACCTGGTGCAATTGTATTTATAAGCGCTGCAATTGCTTTTCCATCATTCCAGCCCGTTTTAAAATTGGTGATGCCCTGTTTTGGAATTTTCATTTGAATCCATTGCAGAAATCTAAAGTAAAATGAACGAAATACATTGAAATGCTACTCCGTCCGATCGATACCAACGGTTAAACATACAAAACATATATTTAAAAAAAACAACCTGTATTTCTTCGATTCATATGAATCAATTGCATTATTTATTTGATGACTTTCAAAAATAGTTGATGCAATGGAATAGTGCCAAATCAGTGACCATAATACATTCAATATTGTCTCAATATCGCCGCTAATAATTTTAGCCGGATCTACACGAAGATGAAGATCATCAAATTGGGATTATAAAAAAAAAAAAATCAAATATGTATACAAATTGAGCATCAATGACAGTTTCAATGCATTAATGCAAGTCAATTGACATTTGTTTTTTTTTTTTTTGTCTATCTCACCAATTTCTTTAAATGTGTCTACATCTTCTGCGTTCAAACATTCCAACACCAATGTAACACGATCCATATGATGTTGACGAAGTTTCGATTTAACTTTTGTGAATTTATTGCCAATCGTTTTACCGGACAATTTTTCCACCAGTTCAACCAAAACCATACCATCGTTAAGTTCACGTTGTAAATCAGTGATTGGCGTCTGATCGTTTATGTTTAGCTTTGCATTTAACCAACGCAAAAACGTTCGACACTCTTGAGCGATATCATTTTTCAATGTGTTGCTTGCTATTGGCTGTGGCGCTTTGCTCATCACTGTAATCAATTGTTTTCAACTTGTGTCAGACGAAATTAAAAAAAAAAAAAAAAAACAAACCAACTTTCCTATGGGAATTTCCGGAAAATTCTATGCATCTCATAAATAGATATTGATCAAATCAATTGCATTTCCGTATTCACAAAAACATGTATTACTTCACTAACACATACACACGCGCGCACACACACTCAACTTAACCGATATGCACAGCCTTTCTAATGCCGACACAATGTCAATTGGCATCAAACTTCACAAAATATACACTTTATCGACCACACACGGGATCTTCGATCATGTCACACACTACACAAAGTTTAATGCATTTCAATTCATTGCCTATTCAATATCAATAATATATTTCGATATTATGTAGACGAAAAAAAAAAATATAAACACATTGACTGGTTGTTGTTTTTTTTTGGTATTGGGGAAAATAAAAATTGTTATGTTACTTGGTGCTGTCAATGAAGTCAGAAAATTGCCTCGAATATGGCAACAAAATACTGTTTATTTCATGTTCATATGTTTCATTTGATGCTATTTTTAAATCAACGCGCCATTTACTCAAACACATACACAAATGTGTATGGCCCACCAATGGCAATCGGCTATTAATAGAGTTCGATATGGTTGTTTTAGATCGTCATGAATTCATATCATTATTCAGTAGCAAACAGATGATATTTAGTGTTTGCATTTTGTCAATGTTGCCACAATCAACATATATATTTTGTTGGTATTGGTTGGAAGCCTTGACGCACCTTGTGATCCTTGATTGAACCCAGGTCTGTTTTTAATCAATATGTTCAGGTTTTTATGTTAAATAGAAGTTTCCTTGCACCAGTTTCCTGCAAATTATTGTCTATTTTGTGTAATAAAGAATGCAAACAACATTTTTTTTTTCTTCTCTTTTTTCTCATAATTTTTGTATAATTTGTTAATTCTACAATTTTATTTTAGTTTTTTTTTATTATTATTATTTTAACAGAAAAAAAATGTACATCATTTTCTTCTATTTGTTTTCTTCTTTGTCTTCCTTATGGATGTATTTGTCTTGTTTTCGTCTGTATGTTTTGTTAAATCGGGTCCGGAAAATTCCTTTAGTAATTTTTTTAGCATCTTTTGTGATATTACACCTTTTCTTATTAAATATTCGGAAAATCGTTCATTATTTTCTGGATTTAATTTTTCGGCTTGATTGTATTCTTCAAGAGATGCACGGCAGTTTGATTTGTTTCCTTCAGGCACATCTAAAACCACTTTGTCTTAACAAAGATGGAATAAATAATAAAAAAAATCATTATTATGAATGTATAAATGAATTTAAAAAAAAAAAAAAAAAATAATCTGCATCTGGTGTACCTGGTTCTGAAATATCATTTGATGTTGTAGATTCGTTGATAAGTTTGGTTATTTGAGCTACACCTTCTTGTATTAAGTCGTCCAATTGTGCTTGTGCCGATCGAACTTTGTCACCATGTGGAAACATATCAACAAATCGATAACTTAACCATAAATAGATGTCCATTACATCGAATATATTTTCCAAATGAATTAAGTCGGCTATTGATTTTGGCGATCGTACTGGGAGGCCACAATATTTGGCAATAAAATCAAATGTAATTGGTTGGTATTGGCTGTGCTGATATGCAAACTGAACGCACACACACAAAAAAAAAAAATCATATTTGAGAATGGACATTTTGTCGAAATGTTTTTGCGTTTTAAATTCGGGCATTTAAATCTACGTACCTTGGTGAAAGTTGCACAAACAAATGGCTGTTTTCGATTTACTGGCGCACAACAATACACATAGCGTACACGCAACGGCAATGAAACGTGATGAATCATATTAGATAATTCTTTAAAATCGGCCGTATTACACATGAAATATAGGTCATCATTCACTGTGCTCAACGATGTGAAAATTTCCTGGAAAAATAAGAACCGAATCGTGTGAATATTCGAATTCGATGGAGTTTTTCATTGAAAATCCTTCAAAATCAATAGAAAAAAAAATTCCAAAAATATAATTACCAACAGATTGCTCAATGATGAATTCGGTAAATGAAAAGCATACAATTCAATTTGATCGGCGGTAGGATGGAGACCAGCTTGTACAATTGGCTCTGGTTTTTCAGCTAGTAAATATTTGAGCGTTGGTAAATCCGTTCTTTTGAATGTCGTCACATATCCATGTTCATATTGTGTTCCAAATCGGCCAGCTCGACCTGTATTTTTAACGAATAAATTCCAAATTGCATTAACAAATTTGAGCTAAGTTTGGCTGCAAGTGCTCTGAATGTTAAGTCTTAACTTTTAAAGTCTATATTCAAATATTTGTTCATTGTCACTTATATGACCTCAACATTTGGTTGGCTCAAACAAATGTTTTAGTATCAATATACGCATTATACCACTTTTAGTATGAAAATGTTAATTTTTTTTTTAATTTCCGCAAATTTAACTCAAATGCCGAATAAAATATTTCAACAACAATTTGTCAGCATTTTGATTTTAAAATATTATTTCAGATTTACATATTTCGTTTTAAAAACAGTCAATCTTGGATATCCAAAATATTTTTCTGAACCCCCAAAATATTTTCTATAATTTCCGGGATATAGTTAAATTTCAATTTAAAAATGCTCAAAAAATTCACACACAACTCCAACATGTTGGAGGATCTAAACGTATTTGTAATTAATATAATATCAATCTCACCAGCAATTTGTAAAGTTTGCGATACCGACAATGAGCTGAACTCTTTTTCACCATCATCATTCATTTGCAATTTAACCACCGAATAGAATATAATGCGTCTGATACTCCTGCAAATGTTTTATTAAAAAATTATTTTTAAAAAAATACTCAAAAAAGGAAATTCACAAAACGATTATCAATCAAGTTGTTTTTTTGTGTGTGTCTTTTTTTCATTTCAAATGAACTTACAAATTTAATCCCATGCCAATCGCATCGGTCGCAACCATAATTTTACATGGATGATTGGGGTCATTGAACTTGGCTGCTTGTGCTAGTTTTGTATTCGGTGGTAAACTTCCATAAATTACAGATACTTCTTTTCCTCTGCATAAATAAAACATTCAAACTTTTAATTTTCACATAAATTCTCTGAAAGCACGGGCGAATCAAATGCATATGGAATGATTGCGCTTACAATAATTCAATTTCACGCGAAACTGTATAAATATCATTTTTGTTAAAACAAACGATACAATCGCCGGGTTGAAGATTTTCAAATGATTCGATTGCTTTATCTTCGATGGTGAGTTCTGTTAATCGATCATAATGATGGTATTCAATGTATTCGCCGGTGGTTAAGCATAATCGTTCAAGTAATTCACGAGTTCCGGCCTCTCCGCATACATGAATTTCATCAGCACACAGCCCTAAAAAGGCACGTGTCCATGCCCATCCTCGACTGATATCTTTTAACAGTTGAATTTCATCGATAATTGCTACTTCAACTGTAATGCAAAGAAAATGTTCAGTACATGTCAACATGTGGATAGTTCGAAAAAAATGGTTCATACATTTTCGATCAACCGGAGCCATTTCAATTGTGATTGCTACATGATTTGCTACCGATCCATCCTCATTTCCACATCGTTTTTCTTCACCAGTCACTAAATCACAAGGCGTTCCCTAAATTTGTTAGTTTTTGTGTGTTATAAACAAGACACCGATATTCAAGCAATTAATTGACTTATTCGAAAAAAAAATTAATTTCAATTTGCACTCAACCTTTTCATTGGCTTTTTGAAACACTTCCATTGCAAGCAATTTCAATGGTCCACAATAGATTCCAGATTTGGCATTTAAAAAACGTTGCATCGCTCTGTATGTTTTTCCCGAATTGGTTGGTCCAGCATGAAAAATGATTTTTCGATGTTTGAGACGCGCCTCTGGATACCACGTTGATGGATTCGTTAGATCGGATATTTGTCTTAAATCATTCATGCAGCTCAAATGTGGAAAGATTTCTTTTGCATGTTGCAAAAAATATGGAAATAGATCATCCGGATGTCCAGCACCATTGATAATATCATACAATTTGACATAGAGTTCGGCTGGAATGGTGGTTATTTGAAAGCAGTACTGTCGAAAACTAGCAAATGATTTCTCTTGAATATATTCTGGAATTGGAGATTTAAATAAAACACACAAATGATATCAGTTGGGATTATAGACAACATATCATTCAATTTGAAATTTAGGTGTCTAGGTTTGGAATGCTCACCATCCAATCCATACTCTTTACTGAGAGTACGATTCTCTGGTTTCTGACTAAATTGATTTAACACTTTTAAAATATCGGATTTATTAATTTTTCCGGTGAGTTCAATGCCCAGCTGGGCATCTGTGCCCCCTTTGGCAACGCTTGGTTCAAATAAACGTGACACTTTAAATGATGTATTATTTGAATTATCCTGTTTTTCACGCACCAAACACGGTTTACTATTAAACCAACCGACCATTGCATCATTTCGCCGCAACAAATTTCGATTGATTAATTTATTTGGTGACAGTATTCGACGCGAAAATGTCCACATTGTCTTTCAATACGTTTTATTCTAACACTCAATTTAAATTTTCGAATTTCATAAAATCGTTTAAAAATTTAACATTTGAACCAAATGTTTGATTATAGTTAGCAATACAACTATTAACATGCTTTAATTATAACCGCACTTTATCAATGACAGTGACATTTCATGTTTACATATTGATGGGTATTTGAAATGGGACAATTGTTTGTTTTTCAAAATGATTCGGAAATGTAATTGTTATCTTAAATTCAATTTTGCGTCTGTGTGTCTATTCAATGGAATTAATTTCGATTATTTTATTTCAAATAAATATTTATACGAGTTTTTGAAGTGTTGAGAAAGTAAATTTGAATCAATTGATAAATGTCATTGTTAATAGTGTAACTGAACGAAATTGAAGTACTAGCAAGCAAACAGTCGCACATGTAGAAGAAATGTCAAAATCAATTTCAACAAACCATAACCTATATTATTTAATGTGTACATTGTGTTGAGTCGTGTCTGTTGCTGGATCGTGTCAACAAATGTGAAATTTTATTTTTAAATCTATTATTTTGAATAATCGAATTAAAAAAACACGGCAAAAAAATGTCATCGTGGAAAAAAGCTGGAAAATCAAATCAAAAAGTGCACAGAGAGCGTCATCAGCCAGCGTCTCGAAAGCATTTGGGTTTACTTGAAAAGAAAAAAGACTATCAACTCCGTGCAAAGGATAAAAATGAAAAAACGGAAACAATAAAATTGCTGGGAAAACGAGCGTTAAATCGAAACCCAGATGAATTCTATCATCATATGATCAATTCGCAAATGATCGATGAGGTAAATACACATTTAAATCATATCAACTCATCCCATTGGTTGTATTTTTGCTTTTGCTGATAAAGTTTTAACATTTTTATTGTTTATTCGGACCTAGGAACATCATGAAAACGAACAAGAAGATGAACATTCACCAGAACAAATTCAATTGATGCAAACCCAAGATGTTAAATATATTACAATGAAAAAGACTATAGAAGGCAATAAAATACGTAAAATGCAATCGGAACTGCATATGATTGATGAAGCAAATAAAATCAAAAATCAACATATCTTTTTCACGGATTCGGGTGAAGAGGCGAAAAATATCGATTTGGCAAAACGTTTAAATACGCATCCATCAATGTTATATCGACGTACAAATCGACCACGTTTAGAAGATTTGAATAAAATTGAACTTAGTGATGCTGATATTGAGGTAAATATCGAACTTCAATCGTGTATTGTTTGTAAAATTTGTTGAAAATCAATTGTTTCTTTATTTATTCTCAATTTGATGGAATCTATTCACACGCACTTACTATTAGGTGACACGGAAATTGTATAAAAAACGTGATGAAGCCTATAATGAGCTCAAAAATCGCATCGAAAGGGAAAAGATGCTGACGGTTGCACAGCAAAAAATGGAATTGAAAAAAGTGCTGCAACAGAAACGTCTCCTTAAACCAAAACGAATTGCACCCGGTACAAAGGACACGGCACCAGTTTACCTATTCAAATACGAACGAAAAAAATGATGAACCATTTACACAAATGTTTGTGTATTATTTTATACATTTAAGCCTTAAGAAAATATACTGAAAACAAAAGATGTAAAGAAAAATGTATTTTTATTATTAATTTATTCGTTGGTTTCAGGCATTTAATGATGATGAACAGTTTTCATTTAAAACATAAATGATTTTGGTTGGAATTTGGTAAATACTCTTTACTTATTTCGATGATTTTAGTACATATCAAAATATCCCGCGATAAACACCGGATTTAGAACATATTTGACACATTCAATCATAATAAACAGAAAAATCAAAATATTGTCAAACATAACCACACAAATTGAATTTGAATTTCACAACATTTTTTTTTATAGATTTTGTTCGAAAAATGTTTCGATTCAAGATACGAAAATGCAATCAAATCTATCGAAATTATTCCACAAAAATTTCAAACGAATTGTCAGCAACGAATATTCGTCAAACATTTTTAGATTTTTTTATAAATGAACATAAACATCGTTTGATTCGTTCAAGTCCGGTGACACCGTACTGTGATCCAACTGTTCCATTCGTTAATGCTGGTATGAATCAGGTGTGTTCAGATTCTGTTTTTGGACAAGTTTAACGGTTCTATCGTTCTAATGCCCATTGGTTTAGTTTAAAAATATTTTTCTCGGTAAATCAGCGGCACCATGTGAAAGAGCAGCCAATTCACAAAAATGCATTCGAATCAGTGGTAAACATAATGATTTGAATATTATTGGCACCGATGGATATCATCATACATTCTTTGAAATGCTTGGCAATTGGTCTTTTGGTGATTACTATAAGGTACAAGATTATAACATTAAAACTTCTTCATGGTATTTTTGAAATATCTAAAAAAATATGTGTTTTTTTTACATAAATAGGAAAAAGCTTGCAATTTGGCCTGGGACCTGCTGACTAAATCATATATGATTGATCCAAATCGACTGTACGTTACTTACTTTGGGGGTGATGAAGCAATGGGGCTGAAGCCTGATCTTGAGTGCAGAGAAATATGGCGAAGTATTGGTGTACCTGATGATCATATTCTTCCGTTCGGTGCAAAGGATAATTTTTGGGAAATGGGCTTGTCCGGACCATGTGGCCCATGTACAGAAATTCATATTGATCATTTGCCAAATAGCGAAGCAAAATATCGTGCAAAATTTGTTAATGCTGGCGTGCCTGATCTTACTGAACTATGGAATGTGGTGTTCATCGAGTACAATCGGTATGAGATATACATTTGAGCTAAATTGAAACATGGCTCAAAATAAAATGATTTTATCAATCCAATTCATCCGTTTTCTGGTGTTTCATTCACATAGAAAATTGGACGGAACACTTGAGCCGTTGCATGAAAAGTATGTCGATACTGGTATGGGATTTGAACGACTTGTTGCTGTTATGCAAGGAAAATCAAGTAACTACGATACCGACCTATTTATACCAATTTTCAATGCAATTTCCAAAGTGCGTATAAATCGAATTTATAATAAATTTTTATTCAATTTGTGTATTCAAATTGTATAAATTGTATTTGTAGGAAACAAAAATGCCACCATATAATGGAATTTATGATGTAAATGATTCGAGATATGTATATGATTATGCATATCGTGTAGTTGCTGATCATACCAGAATGTGTAGCATTTGTATTGCTGATGGAATGTATCCTCAAACTAGGTACATATTGAATCGTACATTTCCAATGATTTCAAAATCAATTGATCAACAGATTTTAATTTCGTTTTAAAATTTAAATTTAGCCACCGGTTGCGAAAAATTGCACGAAAGACAATGAATATGTGTGCAGATGTGTTTAAGAATGAAAAACTCATCGAAAATGTAATCGTACCAGAGATTGTGAATATTTTGGGACCAGTTTATCCGGAATTACAAAAAAATTACAACAATATTCGTGAAACATTTAAATTTGAAAATGAAAATTATAAATCAGCTCAAACCAGAAATCGAAAAGAGTTTCATGCATTGAATATTTCAGCCGATGGACATTTATGCGAAAATGATACAATCGATTTTGCTGCTTTTTCAACGGGTTTCCGTGAGGTTGAAAAATTAGTACATTCGAATGAAGCCATTGATATACTTCCAATTGATTTTATGTACGAACGATTACACGTCAACGCTGGACTAACCGTGGAATTGATTGAAAAAATTGCTAAAGAAAAAGGTTTATTGGTTGATTTGGACGCGTTTGCCGAGTACAAACAAAAGAAACAATATGAAGCGAAAATGAGTCGGCAAGGTTTGAATAGTTCATTTTTGGATTCACTTGATACCATTGAAGCGCAACAGACTGATTATAGTTTTATGTATGACTATTCGTTTGACAATGATCGAAAACAGTATAATGTCAAATCAATTCAAGCTCATGTTAAAATGATCAAATCAAGTGGTGATCTTTATCACATCGTATTGGATAAGACGAATTTTTATCACACGGCTGGCGGTCAAGATGCTGATATTGGTCATATTACTGATGCAAATGGTTGCGTTTTTATTGTTGAAACTGTTGAAATGCACAAGGGATATGTGTTTCACATTGGCCATTTTCAAGCGCCAACAACTGATGTGTTTCATGAAAATCAAACGGTTGAATTACATGTGAATCCAATTCATCGGACTGGTTTATCACAACATCACACGGCTATGCATTTGTTACAAGCGGCTCTCAAGCATGTTACCGGTCAGATAACATATCAGCAATCCAGTCATGTTAGTGCATCCGAAATGAAGTGTGAAATTGGAACAGTTGGAAATCGTATTGATATGCAGCAGTTATCTCAAATTGAGCAAGTAGTTCGTGATATAATTCAAGCAAAAGTTCCAATTGAAACACATTTTTTATCCGCACATGATCTGTATGCTTTAGACAATGTAACAACAATACCGGGTGAAGTGTATCCCGATGAAAATGTTCGAGTATTAAAAATGAAAAATCAATGCCAACATTTCGAATCAATTGAACCATGCTGTGGAACACACGCCCATAACACTGGTGAATTGGACGATTTGTGTATAACCTCATTTAAATTCAATGGAAGCACACGTTCATATAACATAAATGCTATTGCTGGTCAAATAGTGTCCGTGGCTAAAGAGAATGAACGAAATTTCATGGAAAAATTTGAACATTTCAAAAACAAAATACAAAATGATCAATCACAAATTGACTGGAAAACCCTAGAGGCAAATGCAATTGAATTAACAAAAGAATTGGATAAAATCCAAATGTCATACATTACAAAAGCAAAGATCGTTACTGAATTGGACGATTTGAAAAAGAATATCAGCATTGCGCAAAGAGCACAGTTACGTGAAACGGTTATTACTGAAATGACAAACGTGCTGGCCAAACGTATTGAAAATAATGCACCATTTGTTATTCATGTGCTAAATACGACAGACAATTTAGAAGATTCATTGCTTACGGATGCAGAGCATGTGTGCCATGATTTACCGGTGATTTTATTAAATGTATCAAATAATAAATTAAACCATGGCCGTGCATCTATTCCAATAAAATACACAACAAATAAATTCAATGCAAAACATTGGTTGGATGAAATGGGTAAAGCACTTAATATCAAGTGTCAGTCAAATAAGAAAAAGAAACAATTTTCAGTATGTAGATTCATTGAATTACCTCAAAAAGAAATTCAACCCAATAAACTGAATGAAGCGCTCGAATTGGCCAAAATGGCAGCACGAAATGCTTTCACTAAAATGGTGAATGCTGACCAAAGTGATCGACAAGCTCAAGAAGATGATCTTTCTAAGCAAGTTGACAATGTTAAAAGAAATTTAGAAAATGAAAATAATCTAGCGAATTTAATTAGATTAGAGACCGAAACGAAGGAAATTCGAAATCATATGAAAAATAATCTCTTTCTGTTTACCACCAAAAAGAAATTCATAGCCGAATTATCGTCACTCGATGAGAAAATCTTCGAAGCACGATCGAATGCTGAAAAGTAAGTTTTCAAAATATGATATAAATCAATAACTCAAAAAATGATAATTCATCAAACATTTAATTTTTTTTTTTTTTAATTTTATTATGTTAAAATTACAGAAATATTGTGTCATCGACATTAAATGACTCGTCGTTAGAGAACCAGCCATATATTATACAAATCATCAAAACCGAACATCTTCTGGGAAATCACTCAATGATGCATGCAACTGATCTACGAAATGACATTCCAATTGTTGTCATAAATGTATCGGATGTGGAAGTGATCGGTCGGGCAAGTATTCCATCAAAGTATACAAATGATGATTTTAATGCGAAACACTTGGCATATGCATTCATTTCAACGTTCGATGGAAAATGTGTACACGATGGAACACGATATGACACCTCCGTTTGTGATTTTCGTCTTAGTAAAAACTTAGTTAATGATAAAGAACTAACAAATATTTTCGAAAAAGTTAAAGATATGATTGAAAATTGTTTAGGTAAATAAAACGAATGATGTGTTTTAATTAGATGATATTTATTGATGAATAAAAAAAACTTATTCACAAATAGCACGTTATAATTGTTTTTCTTCTGTTTCAAATCAGTTGAGCGGCAGGTTGTCAAGGATTTAAATAGTTCGGGATAGTTTAAAGTTCACATTTTGAACACTGTTTAATGAAACAGTAAACAAATGTTAATAATAACACCTTCAAAACAGCAACGAAACGAAAATTGAGACGGTGAATGTCTTTTGCAGACGAATTAATCGCTGGTCAGCGGTAGCAATTGACCATTAGTAGTAATATGAGGCGTCAATCGAGTGTTGTGCGGCAGAGAGCCTTAGAGGTTCCCATATTTGTTCCGTTGATGTTTCAAAGGCGGTAATAACAGTTTTTTTTGCTCTTCCATTTAATTGGCTGTTAATTTTAATATTGAAAGAAGAATTTAATCTACACATTTTGGCTGATTTGATTAAAATCCGGAACGATTGTTGAATTTCCATTGTCGTTGTAGAATGACACCCTAAAATGTTGAAAACTAGACAATTGCTTCTTTTTAAGTTGCAATTAAGCGTTTTTGTTTCAACTGCCTGACATTTTGAAAACTAAAGTTTCTACAATATAAATGTCTAAAAAATGCTTATTATACTATTTATCCATGAATCGAACGTCAGATAATAGAAAAATCGTTTTTGGCAGTGGACGTGGTAGAAGTGATAAAACCGTAATTACTTGCCGTTCAACATCAACGTTGGTTCTGCAAAATAAAAGCGAAAACACATACAATTCTGGGGTGTTGTCTAATTCATCGGAATCAAAACGGATATAAGTGAAAACTGACTTATTGGTATACTTACACACAGACAAACCCAGCAATATTTGAATTGACCACATCATCTTCAATGCTCTCACAAAATGTTTGTGCCAGGATGTGATGCAAAACGTTACTGTGACTTGGCTGCACCACTAGTAGTTTGGTTTTATTTGAATCAGCTTTCATACCAAGTGGCATGCATGACGATGGCAGAGCTGGTGCACCAACTTTGCATATTTGAATATCTGACCATTCAACATCAAATGAATATGGATATAATGGTGTTCGTTTACCATAAAAATATTCTCGTATCCGTGTATCACGGGCCTCATTGCGTAGATTTTTACTTCGTTCAACAACACCACCACTTTTCTGCAAAAATACGACTTGCGTTGACTTTGGAACATCACGCAACAGTTCATTATACAAACGCTCTTGATCGAGCACAAAAATGGCAGCCACTTGAAATACACGAGCTGCATGTAAAATATGTTTATATCCACCGCCTTTCACCCAACCGCATGTATTAATGATGATGCCTGAACTTTTTATCTTTTTATTCGTTTGTAAACGTTTGATGGTTTCGTTGGCCAATTTCGTAAGTAATAATTTGTAGTAGGCATCATTTCCGCTGGGACTAAGATGACCAAATTGATAGACAATCGGAGTTTGTTGGGTGAAACCATCTTCAACATGAGCGATACGCTCCACTAAAAATGCACCAATTGTGCCGGGCAGTGAAATGCTACCTTGTCCAACATCCAAATCAACAAAAATTGGTGTACGTCCTTGTTTGACTGCATAATTTAAAAATATTTTACAAACTGTTGATTTGCCCACATCACACGGTCCAACGACCATTGCAATTGGGCCCATTTCATCGTGATCATCAGCCATGATGCGAAGTTGTTCGAGTGCTGCATGTGAATTTAGATACTGTAGCATTGGTGTCTCTTTGGCAATGTAGTGTACATCCATTTCACCTTTAACGGTGAGTGTGCAGCCGTGATATGTGAACACTGCCACTTTTGCACCGGTATGAAATTCATACTGTTTTCCTTTTACAAGTTCGGTTCCAAACACTTCGGCCTGTCCAGTTCTCAACTAAAAATAACATAATTTCATTTTTATTGTGAAATGTCAAACACAATCGATTTGAAAATTCCAAATAATAATTTCAAAATGTAAAATCCATCCTTACCTCAACGGAAACTTTTTTATTCTTTGCTTCAATTTCAAAACGTAGCTCCGATTCACTGTCCAATGTAAAATCTTCACTTCTTTCCGTGTCCATCTTCAAAATTTCGTTTTAATTTTGTTTATAAATGACAAAGAGATCCGATTCGAAATGTCACATTTGAATATTGGCCAAGGTTGAGGTTATACAATATTCAGCAGCACCTGTCAATACGGCTTCAGCAAACTATTTTGTATGTGGTTGTTCAGCGCCGGTATATTTCAATTGTATCGCTATGAATTGTTTTTCTTTGTCTGTCCATGTTTCGTTAAATTTTCATTAAACAAATGAAAATGTCTGTGAATTTGTCGAATGCTATGCCCATATTTTCGAATTAAATCTACACATCACAGCGAATTGAATGCATTTTAAATGCAATTTTATCAATTATTTTCCATTTAGAATTTCATATTGAAAAGTGGAGCGTTGCTAAGAAGCCGACGTGTTTGGGCTTCTTGTGTTTTCAATTCGCGTTTCAATTTTCTTTTTTTGTTTGCTGAATATATCAAAGTAGCCAATCGTATCGCTTTGGTGACGTAATTTAAGCGTACGGTATAAATACAAGTGAGCGGCTGGAATCGCGTTCATACGTTGGTCAATCTTAGAGCGGTTCATAGCATATTGCTGTACTAAGTGACTGTGTGATCTTCATAATACACAACAACAAACATAACAAATAACAACCCAATTAACTGTTTTAAATTGTCTTGTCTTTGTGTGAAATAACTAAGAATTTTATCAAAATGGTAAGCAAATTCCTCTTTGATTTGTTAAAAAATTTCATTGTTATTTCCGGCCCAAAATGAACTCTGAATCATGTGTTCTTTTTGGAATAATCTAGAAACTTTAAATCTAGTTAGAATGTTCCTCGGTTTTTAAAAAAACTGAAAATCAATATTTGAAATGTTTGTGAACATGTTAATTTGTAAATCACAAATGAAATCATTTGAAATGATTTTAATTTTAAATATTTTAAATGTATAGTCTTTTCATTTTTTTGGTCCATCTATGGTTCGTTTTGTTTTCCATGTTTATTCAATTTGGAGTAATTGGCATGCTCAAGGCATTAAATATGAACAATTGATCTGGGTTTTTTTTTGTTCCTCAGTAAATTCAATTATTATTCGCTTGAAATTCTGATTGAGATTATTTTTTGTTCTTCTTGAAACTAGAATGAAATTAGAATATCCGAAAAACCATTGAACTTCCTTTCATATTTCGTTAAAATAATTTTTTTTTTTCGGATTTGTTGTTTGGCCAATGTTATTATCGATCAAACATTAAGACCAAATTGTCTAGCATCCGAATCTTCTGGACGCGTCCATAAAACCACACCCGAATTGGATTTGGTTTTGTTTTGTATCGTAATTGTCGTTGTTACACATGAATTAAATATATGATCAACGTTGTTCGTTTGCCCATAAAAGGCAATACACCAACGCTCTTCTTTTCCATTTTGGGAAGCGAAAACCGTTCGCTAACCATATGCTGCACATTCACTTGCGCGTACACCGCTTACACTCATTGCGGTTGTCTATATTTAGTAAAAGTATGAGTCGGCACCACAAGCACCACAAGCACCACACACAGTTTAGTATGAAAAAGAAATTTGATGGCCTCCTAAAATCGATGCATGCATGACTCATACCGTCTCATTGGTTACAGCCCAACAACATTCAAATATCAAGTTTTTTCTTGTTGCTGTTTCTTTTTCATCGAGAGAGCTACTTTCGCATTTCTTTTTAATGTACTTATTCGGCGTTTGCTTTCTTTTTTTTTATTTGGTTTGGTTTTTTTGATGTGTAAATCACACTCGGTAGAGAAATGAAATAAAATAAGGAAAAATACTGAAATGTCGATGTAAAAATTTGTAAATGTATGTGTATAAAATGTACTTCGTCTACTTTGATATAATTTTTCTTTTTCCTTTCCCCCATTTAAAATTGTAAAGTCGTTGATTTTTTTTGTTGTTGTTGTTGTTGTTTTAAATCTATCTTTCCTTTTTATTCTTATTTTTAGCGTGAATGTATCTCTGTGCATGTTGGACAAGCCGGTGTTCAAATCGGTGAGTGGAACGAATTGTTATTTTCGAATTCACAAGCCGAGAAAATAAAAATTCATGCGATTTACTTTGTTTTTTTTTGTTTGTTTTCTATGTCTCTTCAGTAGAAGCGTTTTTTTTTAAATTATACGCAAATTGCATTTAGATCAATTTAAACGTTTTAATTTTGATCCGATTAATCATGATTATTTTTACTCTTCGCTTCATTAGGTAATGCCTGCTGGGAATTGTACTGTCTCGTAAGTTCATAGACCTTTTATGGCAAACTTTTTGGTCTCTTTTACTTGAATGACGTCAGACGATCACAAAATTGTGTGTTGTTATTTTTAAATATTTGGTCATTTCTTTATAGGAGCATGGTATTCAACCAGATGGTCAAATGCCATCAGACAAGACCATTGGAGGAGGAGATGATTCATTCAACACCTTCTTTAGGTATTATATTTATTTTTGGCATCAATAAACCAAGAAATCCCGAATAAATAATCATTTTTTTTTGTTGAAACATTTTCAATGATTTTTTTTTAAATTTAATTTTTTTTTTTTAGTGAAACTGGAGCTGGAAAGCATGTTCCACGAGCTGTATTCGTCGATTTAGAGCCAACTGTAGTTGATGAAGTTCGTACTGGAACCTATCGTCAATTGTTCCATCCAGAGCAATTGATTACCGGCAAAGAAGATGCAGCCAATAATTATGCTCGTGGTCATTATACGATTGGCAAAGAGATTGTTGATTTGGTATTGGATCGTATTCGTAAATTGGCCGATCAATGTACTGGTTTGCAAGGATTTTTGATCTTCCATTCATTTGGTGGCGGTACCGGTTCTGGTTTTACATCATTGTTGATGGAACGTTTGTCCGTTGATTATGGTAAAAAATCCAAATTGGAGTTTGCTGTCTATCCAGCTCCTCAAGTGTCAACTGCTGTCGTCGAACCATACAATTCAATTTTGACAACGCACACCACATTGGAGCACTCGGACTGTGCCTTTATGGTTGACAATGAAGCCATTTACGATATTTGCCGTCGTAATCTGGATATTGAACGTCCAACCTATACAAATTTGAATCGTTTGATTGGCCAAATTGTATCATCAATTACCGCTTCGTTGCGTTTTGATGGTGCCTTGAATGTCGATTTGACTGAATTCCAAACCAATTTGGTGCCTTATCCACGTATTCATTTCCCATTGGTGACATATGCACCAGTCATTTCGGCTGAAAAAGCCTACCATGAACAATTGTCCGTGGCCGAAATTACCAACGCATGTTTTGAGCCAGCCAACCAGATGGTGAAATGTGATCCACGTCATGGCAAATACATGGCTTGTTGCATGTTGTACCGTGGTGATGTTGTTCCAAAGGATGTTAATGCAGCTATTGCCACCATCAAAACCAAGAGAACCATTCAATTCGTCGATTGGTGTCCAACTGGTTTCAAAGTTGGTATCAACTATCAACCACCAACCGTTGTTCCCGGCGGTGATTTGGCTAAAGTTCAACGTGCCGTATGCATGTTGTCCAATACCACAGCCATTGCCGAAGCATGGGCACGTTTAGATCATAAATTCGATTTGATGTATGCTAAACGTGCATTCGTTCATTGGTATGTCGGTGAAGGTATGGAAGAAGGTGAATTCTCTGAAGCCCGTGAGGATTTAGCTGCCTTAGGTACGAAACACCATTTTTTTTCGTTTGTTTGTATATTTGAACCATTTAAAGCACACAAAAAACACATGCAGATTGATTGAAATATATAATTGGTTTATTGCACGCTATTGCGGATATAATTTGGCCATTTCATATTAAGGTCGAACAAATTTTCCATTCTTATAAGAATTATAAATTCCGTATTCTAACGTATGACGTGGTGTGAACACCGCAGTGGATAAAATAATTGCTGCATTACCAATCATACCGGGTTTTATGTGTGCATGATATACAAGATATTATATCACATACACACACCTAAATCACACAGTGTTTCAACTAATATCGGAAATTGTTCGACAGCATTTAATGTGAAAAATTCAAAAATTACACGGTCAATTCCATGAATTTGAAAAAAAAAACACACACAAATGAAATTTCCAATTGACTAATGAGTAAAAAAATCGTTTTTATTTCAACAGAAAAAGATTACGAAGAAGTTGGCATGGACAGCGGTGAAGGTGAAAATGAAGGCGGTGAAGAATACTAAATGCCGTATTGCACAACAAACGTTCAGCTTTAAAAAAAAAACAAAGAACACACTCACACACACAAATTCAGGCATACTGAGTACTGACATGAAATTAAAAATTTTAACCAATTTTTTTTTTCGCTTTTTCTCAAAAAATCCAATTCTAAATAAGACCTGAAAATTATTCTTCAAGATCAGAATAAATAAATAATGCAAATAAAAAAAAATCAACAAACAAAATAAAACATTCTTTTTATTGTTAGGCAATGACCGAAAATTAGTTATTCAATTTTGGCAAAAGTTTGAACAATTTGAAATAAGCGCGGCGGGTATAAATTCCGTACATGCGCAATGTCACATCGAAATACATGTTAAACGATTAGTACTAAAAAAAGACAAACCGCACACAACAAAAACCATTGCCAAAATCTGCAAAGCTGATACATTGTTGGTAGTGTGTCAAGATGCCACACACAGGGCGAAATGAAAACATGGCACATATGGAAATAATAGCGTAAAATGGTGGGCTGGTTTTGTGTGTGATTGTAATGTATTTTTTTTTCTTTTTTTGAGTGCGTGCCTATGGTGTGTGTGTGTGTGGTATGCGTTTGTTGTGTCACAACTTGTGTGTATGTTAGTGTGAGTGTACTATTTCATGTGCACCCTGTGCACATCACGTATTTCAACGGTAACACTCGGACTGAAAACATACAGTGGCGTTCATACCGTCCTTGGTGATCTATCATTCATACACGTCTCTTCTTATTGTTTATGTCATTTAACTTAATAATCATTTCGGATTTTCGGTTTCAATTGACTTCAATTTTGGTTAATGATTTTTTTGTTTTGTGTTTGAGGTTTTTTTTTCTTCTTCAAATCATTGATTTGGTGTTCGAAAATTATCCAAGTGAACTATTTCTAGAGAGTAAGACAAAACGACATAACAAAAAAACACACAATAACAACAACAACAATAATAAAAATCGTAAAGCATAATGTCATCGCCAGACAATTCACCGAATCGTTATATCAATAATTCGCAATTACAATTGCCAAGTCCAATAACAACGAGACGAACAAGAACCGCATCAACGTAAGTATCATTTGCCGTTGTTTCTATTCTATTTCGTATGCAATTTGACTAGAAAATTAAGCGACTTAAATTTGTTGTTTTTTTGTTTGTCTCGTTAAAATGACCTCAGTCAATTGATAAATTGCGAAATCATGCATTGGATATGCATATTGAAAATGAGACAAATTATTTTAACGCATTTGAAACGCATTTTATTAATCAATATCAATCCAAGTGACTAAGGATTATTTAACACTTTCGACGCAATAAGCCGCACCGTTGATATAATATACAGACGTTTTCGATAAGACAAGACACACCAAATAAAAAAAAAAGCGGTTAAAATAAAACAGACAAGAAACAAGCATAAGATGACGAAATATGACGTGATATCGAATGTAATTCTTGAAAAAGAAGAAGAAGAAGAAAAAAAGAAGCTTCAATTCATCGGTCGGGTTGAGAATCTTCGTTTCATGACTGTGTGTTACACTGTACAATAGCCCAATGTATATACATGTCATACATGTGTATAGACAATGCATATAGCAAAAGATGTCTACACTCGGTAATGGCGTTTAATTGTCGTGGTATTTCGGACCATATGTAAACCACAACAACACACACTGGTGTTGTTGCTGTTTTTTTTTGTTTTGTTCGCACAATGAACAACCAAAAATACCGATTATATATTTTCCATATTTCTCATTATGATTGTATTCATTTCGGTTTAAAATCTATTTTTGAATGTATTTTTTTTTCATTCCTGCTTTTTATCAAAATGCGTCGCTTGAAAAACGCATGAACATTGAAACATTTAATGCACAATCAACGTATATGTGCGGTTAACAACATGTTAATATTCATTTTGGGTGCGTAAAATGTTTTACGTACATATAAATAGCAATCATATTGAACATTCCACAACGGACACAATCCACCACTAATGAAGACGAGCTAATGAATAGATGTCGTAAAAATGCTAATTTGGCATCATCATTTTCAAGTTGGATTTTTGTTTGTTTGTTTAAATGGCATGCATGATTTCAAAATTCCGAAATGAATCAATCGCTGAAAAATTCACTTGTGGTTGATAAATTATCCATTTTTGCTATGGCTGAATGTACCACCTAAAAACAATATCAATGATTTACAAATATAATTCAAATCTAAAATCCGTAGAAAGTAAACACATCCTTTGTGAAAATAAATCGATTAAACAGACAGTCGTGAAACCGTTTAAACTGCATACAAATCATTTTCAGACGTCTATTGTTCCAAAACCAAAGACCATAGTCGTCTAAAAGTCGGCTGGCTGGCAATCATTTTTTTTTTCACAACGCATACAAAATAAAACCGAACAATTTATTAAATGATTATTTCCAAATTCCGATTTCAGCTCGGCCCGTGCATTAGCCAATCCAATTGAAACGGGTATCGTAAAAAGTTTTAGCCGTGGCAAAGGTCATGGATTCATAACACCTCGCACCGGTGGTGAAGATTTATTCGTACACATTTCAGAGTAAGTTTTGCTTAAAATGATATGAAGTATCAAATGTATGGCATTTCATTGATATTTGTTTAACCAATTGTGATAAAAAAAAATAGCATTGAAGGTGAATATGTGCCCATGCCAGGTGATGAAGTGAGATTCCGTTTATGTATCATTCCGCCAAAAAATGAAAAACATCAAGCTGTTCACTGTGAAATTATCAATTTTTGCCCCAAAAAGCATAAGCGATGGGAGGAACCATGCACCGATGAGGGTCACTTTGTCCACTGATTGATACACACACACACACACACACGCATACATCCCAACGATCGATCAGCAACGACAACACACCGATCAACATATTGTTTAAGCATTTTTTTTTCATTGGGTGGTTCATTTGGATTTGTAATGGATATGAAAAACAGCGATTTATGAATTACAATGAATTAACATTTGTCAACGTTTTTCTTTTTTTTTTAATTACGGTCTTTTTCGATCAATAGAGACATAACACAAAAACAAAATACACCAGATATAGAAATATTTACATCAAGCTGTGAGAACAACAACAACAAATGAATTCTCATTATTTGAAATGCGTTAAATGCAGTCTTTGATTAATGTGGGTGAACATTAAATGATAACAAAATAATAATTCATGCACATTCAACTGAGTCATAGAACTAAAAATTAAAAAAAAACTATTCAATCACGCACTGGAAAAAAGAGTCACACATGTTAAAATATGCTCATAAGAATAACAACAAGAATAGAACGATAGCGATAGCGTTCATTAATAATAAACAAAATAAAACAAAACAAAACAAAAAACAAACAATTATTTAGGATAGTGAATGCTGCAGCCACTACCGACATTTTAGTTCGGTTTTCTTGCTTAATCTATGCATTGAATTTATTAGTTGACTCTTTTTTGATTGATCAAATCATGATTTTTTTTGTTTTGTTTACCAAATAAACCACATACAATAGCCGGTTCGGCTGAATGCAAGTCAAGTAGCGGTCATAAATATGATAATCATGCACCACATGCCTGAACACCTACAATTTTATCAATTCAATTAATCAATTTCGTTTATCGATTTAGCTGAAGCTGATTGATATTTTGACCACAATAAGACAACTTCGATCTGTCTCTGTTGCTACTGCATACAAACCATTCAGCCCAACTGCCAATCTTATTGTTTATCACTCTAAGTCTATCAATTTTACTATTGACAAAAGAAAGCTTCTTTTTTTTGTCAGATTATAATTTTTTTTAAAAGTATTATTACTTGTTGAAATAAATGTACACTCGAGTTACGGAAAATGTTGGGTGTTTTTTTGTTTTGTTTCTTTCTTTATTATTTACTATTTATTGAAAGCACAACATGAACAAAAATGAAAACGTACAATTAAACTGTTTTACGGCTACACAATTGAATACTATATGTGATGTGTGTTGTTTTGGATGGAAAAATCCATTTTGTTTGAGATCGAGCTAGCTCAGTGCAGTAAGATAAAACATAATGGTAAAAAAATAAGGCAAGTTAAAATTAAACATTTCGTAGAATAGTTTTTAGTTGTTGCGGTTTATTTTTAATGATTAATTGAAGTAAAAAAAAAAAAAAAATCTTAAGTCTATGAATTTTTTTTTTCATTTAATTGTATGGAACAGCTTGAACAGTAATCGGTATATCCATGGAATCGGATTCAATGTAAATTGTAATCATTCCGCTAAGCGGTGGTATGTGTAAATCTTTTTTCAATTCAATATCAATTCGAAACTCACTTTTTGATCGAATTTGACCGGATCGCGTCGAAAATGTCAAATAGCTTTGGATATTTGAATCCATTTGAAATGTTTGTGGACGATCAAAGAAATTTTGTATGTAAATCGATTTACGTGAATTGAAACGCTTGTCCATGGTTAAACTGTTGGGTTGAACGGACCACATCGGTCTATCATCCGAATTTCGTAAACTAGTTGATGGGTGTGATTTTGCTGTTTGTTTTGGTGTTTCAATTAATGTACGAAATAGCACGGAATCATCGATACAAGTTAAATCCGCACTATTTGTTTCATCCAAATTGGTTCGATTGATTGTTAATGCAATTTCGGATGTTTTAAAGCATCCAAATAAATCCGATACATTGTCAATATGCTCACGAAAATCTTTAAATGATTCAATACTTGCAACCGGAAATCCGTTTACCAAAAATTCCAGCTGCTTGTACGATGATGGAATGCTACCGTGGCGTGTTAAAATTGTTGCGATACGTTGACGATTTGGTTCCGATCCAAAAATTACTTCCAATGTACCAACGGTTAATACCTCACATGATTTCTCTTTTAATCGTTCGATATCCTTGCGTCGAAGTTTGTAGCTCACTTTTATATTAACCGTACAATCCGGACGAATGACACATTTATTGGGCTCAATTGAGATGTGATTTTCATTGATGCATTGATTTGTTTTTGGTTTTACAAAAATCGTTGCAACACCGTTCAGTGGTCCTTTATTGTAAATGGTAAATGAACGTTCCAATGTGGTCGACACAATGTTGCTGGTTTCACCCATTTTTAAAAATGAACTACCCACCGGGCCACGTTCAATACCTTGCAATTGTAATACCGTGCTACCGCCATACGCCCATAAATATACGGAACGTTCGACTTCTTCAGGCCAATTTTTGGTTGGCCGAAATGTTACCTTGCCAATCGCTTTGCCAATGATCGTTGGACAAAATGTGATATTTATTGTGCGACATTCGTTACCATGCAGTACCAATGAATCGGTGTCCATTGGTGATGCTACTTGAAAACCCGGACCAATTACACCAATTTTTAAATTCAATTTTTTGTCACTCGTATTTTTGATGACAAACGATTTGGCAACACTTTTTCGTAATTTAACACACTCCCAAACTAGTTCGGATGTATTTGATTTTAATGGAAATTTACCATCTTGCTGGGTAAATTCACTGTGCGTGCTACACTGTGAATTACATCGTTTGTCAACGGTGATTGCATCTTGATATGAATTTCGCATTCCATGCAAACCGTAATTCGGTAATGATAATTTCATAAAATCCGGCGAACGACTTTTAACCACATATTTACGTTGCTCTTCGTTGGTGTTATTTTCCATTGATTTTAATTCAGTTGCACATCGTCGAACTGCTGGTATTGGTCGGTATTGAGCTTTTTTCGGTGAATCAATTTGTAAATTATTTAACATTATACTTGATACATCATCCAGAGGTGATTGAGCTGTTGATCGTACACGTCGTGGCATTTGTCGACTACAACTGAAATCATTTTCACCATTCTTTGAATGTCCACATTGTACCGTTTCATTGTCAATTGGTGATTGATTCTCATTCGATTTTGAGTATTGCATAGCATTGTCATATTGTTTTGGTGTTGGTGAACGAATTCGTTTATTTGAGTAAATATTTGCCGCCGTATTTGGTGAAGATTCATCTTCAATCATCGAATAATTGCTTCCCAATGTAACATCCGGTGTAGTTTTACAACTCTCCGTTTTGTCCGTTACATTGTTAACATCACGCCAATCATTGTTCATGTCATCAATTTTTGTGCTATTCATTATACAATTAAATTCGTCATTTTCATCCTTTTTCGAATAATTCATTTGTTGGAAATTTGGGCGTTGCTCATTTGATGATTGGGTGGTTTCAATTTGATGTTTTCTTTGTTCGTTTGTCGTTTTTTCCAATAGTTTGACATTGGCTTTTGTGAGCGCTTTATTGCGTTTCGAATATAATTTATTGAGGAAGGTCCGCGGTGAATCTACGTCACTTTCATCTAGAAAAATTAGGTGTGTGTTTCAATGAATCATCCATGTTATTTTAAAAAACAAAACAAAAAATGATGAGATATGCGAGCTATTAAACTCAGATAGTTGAATTTCACACACAAAAAATAACTGTCTGTGGTTTTTTTTTTTCATAGACACACATTTGAATGTTTGATATTTTAATTACCTAAATAACTTGCGATAGTAGACAAGCTGATGGTCGACTGTAACACTTGTTCGTCTTCAACCTTATCATAAGTATTGCTGCTTACCCTCGGTAATCCATTTCTATTTGATTCAGTGGAATCTGCGGGTTTTTGTTGTTGTTAATGAAATAAGAAATATTTTTTGGTGATAACAAATTCACATTGATGCTATTTTAGTCAGCTGATCAATATTATGCAATAGAGAACAACAAATCAAGTGATTCTATGATTTAAATAGCAAATGAAAACAAATATAGATTTTGAAATCAAATATTATGAAATGGACGCGGATGTATGTGTCGCTTCACAGGGAAACATTGTGTACTATGATGTACTATGCTGTGCTACGTTACCTAGTGGTAACTTACGACTACATCATCGGACATCATCTTATCCATTGTTCACAATATTTGCTTTTAATACCTTGTTGATTCGTTCATATTTACCATGTTCAAGTGTGGTTGGTACCAATGACATCGGTTCATGCTTCTCTGGACTTTTATTCGGTATCATTTCTTGAAGATCCTGACATCGATTCAAAAAATATCGTCCGATAGACATATCTGTGCTGTTAGTACCATTTTCCAAACCATTATCCAAACCCAGAAAACCAGAAAAATCCGATACATTTGCTAATTTCCCCTGTATTTTCGGCAACGCCTTATGTGACACTATGGATGTTGATTTCACCTCGGAATTATTCTCCAATACTGGAATGTCTGCGTATTCACGTTCCCATTCATTTTCATCTTTTAGCATTTGGTCACGCATCTATTCAAACAAATATTTGTGTTAGATAAATTAAACCACACAATTAATAATTCATTTCAATAAAAAAAAAACAATGAAAGCCACTTTGCAGCTGATTTGATCAGCATATAGCGCAAATGTCTACCTCCTCTGCTGGTTTGAAGTTTTCTTGTGAAAAGTATTCCGAACCAACACTAAAATCTTCAATACCCGGAAATTTTGCAGCCGAATGTTTGTATGGTAAACTGTTTCGAATTGATGTACTCATTGTACCCTGTCGACTTTGGCTCAAATGTCGAATTTCATGTACAATACTTCGTCCTAAAATATCATCAACCGATACAGCATCTGGATCAATGTCAGGTTGTTCGGTTAGGTGGCTTGAATTAATTGTCGATTCCATTTGTTCGCTGGTGCGATCGTAAATTGTTCTATCTTCAATGATATCACTGAAGTTGATCGTTGATGTTGGTCGATATTTTTCCCATATATTACGATGGTTATTGCTCACAGCATTTTCGGCACTAAGCTTTGTCGATTTCATCTTGTTTTGTCTTATGTCGCTTAGTACTGGGTGTCTATAACAATGAAACAAGTGGAAATGCTCGTGTAAATTACCAAAATTATAATTATGTTTATCAAATTTGATCGATCATTTGAGTTTTTTTTGTGGATTTATTTGATTTTAAAAATTATACAAAACTATAAAAACACCAATTTTAATTCATGAAATGAAAATAAAAATTTACATTTTATGTGTGAGTTAACAGCGTTATTGCTCGGCTTTACTTTATTATTAAACGCTTAACATCAAGAACAAAGTGAAATTGGTGTTGTTATGACAAAAAAAAATCAACTTGTGCATTATCGACGTTGCTATTTTGCATTAAATACTTACGAAAAGCTCGTTTATCAATTATTAATTTTTTTTTTACTTCAATGTTCACTTTTATTTAACAAGACAAAGATGTGCTTCTTTGATGTAAAAATTGTTAGTGATGCCGAATTCGGTTACGTTTTGAATTGACATTTACCGCAGGGTTGAACTGAACGATGTGTGTGTGTGTGTGTGTGTTGTGAAACTTAACGAAAACGCTGAATATAACACACATTTTGATTTGTTTTAGGTTTTTTGTTGATACAAAATAAACATTCATCAAAAATGATGGAAATTGAAAACAAAAACGGAAATAATATTTTTCAATACATTCAAAATGAAAAATGCTGTTTAAAATCATGGACGGTTAGAACTAAGTTGAATTGCTTGTTGTTCAATTTGTTACCAACTGAACGAAAAGAATCCATGCAAAACAACATTGAGTTTTGTAATTTAAAAATGTGTTTATTAGACATGAAACGATAATGTGTGGAGGTCTTTTACCATTAACAAAATAAAATAATAGTAATGTAAAGAAATTAACAGTATCTAGTTTATTGTTGATGAAATTGTTATTATTATACGACGTCCATTAGAAGAATCCATTGGGTATTTTTATGTAGACAATTTGTAGTTCACCACCGTATCAAGTTGATGTAGTCCCGTGGAAAATGAACGAAGTTTAACGGTTTGTGAATTTTGAATACTAACATCATTGGTTTCGTTCCATTTCTCGGGTAATTCACAATCTTTAATGGTATGTATAAGAATGTCAAATGAACAAATGCAATCCAATAGTGGTAAATAGCTGACAGTTGCTGATATTTGACGCATCACCGAACCAATTTCCTGTTGAATGCGTTTTAACTCTTTGTTTGATGTTGGATTATTTGGATCCGAATTTTCCTGTGCATGTTCATTTTGCACTTGAAATTCCCAACATTCAAGTACCTCTTTGGAATGTGCATTTGTAATCACCAAACTAACCTTATCCAATTCATTTTTTGACAGCCATTCTGAAAATGAAACAAATTGTGTTTTTTTTTGTATTTTAGTTTTGACATATTTTTCATTGTGCATTTTGTAAAATCCATTTTTCACAATCTTACCTTCGGTTTGGGCGAGAACATTTTTTAGGAAATCTTTGATTTTAGCATCAGTTGACATTAAAATGGTTAAACCGTAGTGTTGATGACTTTCAAATGATTCAGCTGGATAGATGCCTCGTTGAAAAAGAATTGAATTGATACCGTAATCTAATAGAAAATAGTTGAAATTCAAGAGAAAATCAAAAACATATGTTAATATTATGGTAAAACAGGCAGCCAGTGCATCTAAAGCATAGATAAAATATAAGACGATTACTTAGGTATTCCGAAATGATTGTAGCAGAACCCTTTAAAGTAATTGCGTTTTTCGTTGCTTGTGTTGCAGCCATGGTCAAGTTTAAATGAATAATAAAATGATGAAATTTTAAACACCAAATACACACTATTTCACCGGTGCACCGTTGCACTGACAAATATTAAATCAGACAAACAAGAATATTCCAAAAATAATATGATTTCTGTGTGTTTTTTTTTTGTTTCAGTAACAATCAGTTAATCGTTGTTTCTTTGTTATGCGATTATTGATACACACATTTGCTTGTCACAGAAACCGGTGAATTTTGAAATGAAACATTTCTTGTTTCTTAAGTTGTCATTACTTCGGTTTTGTGGTTATTGTTTTATTTTGGGCGCAATACAGAATTAACGCCATCTATTGACATTTCCGGTGTACTTCATCTTACAAAATTAATGCGTTTGAATTTCAAATCCATCGAATCAAAAATTAGTCGTAGACTGTGACTCACAGTACATTAGATAATAGGCATAACGGAAAAAGGCTGAAATGTCTCTTCAAAATCTGTGCTATCACATTATCACAGTGATTGAAGTTGCATTTACTTACCTTTAAGATGGATATGATTTTCTCAAGGCCCAATCACTGAAAATGTGTGTTTCCATTATGGTGTCTATTCCTCCCATTACTTCAAATTTCTATTCTCACTTCATAAAAGCGAGCAATTATTTAACACGAACTAATGGGTTAAATTTGGCAGTCGAAAGAAATAGGTATGGATGGCCATCTCCTGGATGCACTTTGAAGCTCATCTTGCATATGGTAAAAATATACCATAGGCTCCGTTGCTTGCATATTCATATTCCATTATCTTCCAATTTATCGATTGTTCGAAGTGATTTAGCCTTGGATTTTCCATCATGTGACAACGGACAAGAATTTGTAAGTCCAGTCCGTCCAGAAACGGTTACGGATGGACGAAAACAGCAATATTTAGCTGTCCGTCCGTATCTATTGCCACCTTTAGTACACACATAAATAAATATTCATTGAAGTATTTGTTTTAAATTGATTAAAATCATTATCATAATATGCAGTACGATCTATATTTGGAGGTTTTTTTTTACTCAAATTCAACTCAAAATTATTAAAACCAAAAAAGAAAATGTGTTGATTGTAAGCACTAGCTTTCTAAAAAAATTTATTCGTTTGAAAGAAACCTTTTGAACATCGAAACACAATTTACTCAAAAATTTTCCGAAGAGTATAAAAAGAGAAGTGATTAAAAATATTTTTTTCGGCGATGATGCCTTTGATGTCGATCAATATTTATTAGTTGTCCATCTGCCAGCAAAACTGATGAAATTGTTGAATCTGCAATAATATATATTCATTTTGTTCAATATAAATACGAATTATGTGTTATCTAAAATTCAATTTGATTCCTTTATGTTTTTCCTTCGAAATCAAATCTATGACAAATATGTCATTTTGTTGACAAAAAAAAAAGAACAACACGTACATACATCGGTAACTACTGATTACTAACTACGTACGTTTAAGTTCTAAGCCTTTTGATATATCTATCTCACTGAGATAATCTCGGGCAAAGACGTTAGTTGCTTTGTTTTTTTAAAAACAAAATGGGTTACTTTTTCATAGATTATTTCGATAAAATGTGTGTGTTTTTTATATATTCATTTTAACGGAGGTTATTTTCGCCAATACATTTCCATACTTAAGATTTTGGTTTTCATTGCAATGAATATACAGAAGGTTTTCGAGAGCGTGAGAAAAAAAGCTTCATTATTCTAAATGGAAACAGATTCGCTTTTTATTGTGCACTCACGTAATGTGATAATGGTCGATGAAGTTGATGATGAATTCCCAATGCCCATTTTAGAGAAGAATTAGAACGGGGTGATGTAACAGAATTTAGCAATTAATTAATGAATTTGTACAAATGACGAACAGACAACTAATTCAATCATATAAAATTATACAATTTTTTATACATAAAACCATACACTTTGGTGTTTATGAGACAACACATGAACAAATTTAGATGCAGATTGCTTAAATTTTATTCAAAATCTCGTCGAATGCAATAATTCAATTGAAAAAAAAAATTAGTGGTCTAAAACTCATACATATATACGTGGTAATGGTTACAAAAAGAAAAAGTAGGGTTCCGTTTAATTGTCTGAGGACTTATGTCGACCACACGTCAGACAATTTTTCCACTAACATATATTCAAAATAGCGAATTATTGTCTAGACAATAATTTATTGTTTCAACACACGGAATTATGGTCCAAAGAATATTTTGCTTAATACGTCCTTGCAATCTTAGGCCATTTCTCCATTGTTATTGGCCAAATTAAAATAGAAATATAATCTAAATTTTCCTTCCGCTAGGGCTAGACACAGTCTGTTAAATCTTAGCCTCTTGCAATCTTAGCCCAAAAACGTGAATTTTCCTTGCTTGAAAAAGTTTCTAGTGATTCTATTTCTTTTCCAGTTAAGTCCATCCAGAATTTAAATGATCCAAATGAATTTGAATTATTTTTAATGATCCGCTCAATGTATCTCATCACCAGTGGATGAATTGATGATATGTCTATGTCTATGTGAATATGGTGAATGCGAAATATTGCAAGGAAACAGGAATTATTTAGTGTGCCGCCACCACTCAATGTTGACTCTGTAACAAAGGTTAAATGTAGTTCATTCAACATACAAAATTTACATTCAAAAACCAGTACCCAATTTTTGTTTTCATTTTTGTTAAATTTTTAATAAAATATTTTTATTAATTAAGATTAATATTGTAATATGACTAATGAGAAGAAAAAAAAAAGTCAAGTATTTAATTTTATAAATTATAATACAACGGATGAGTTTTTTGTTTGTTGTTGTTGTTGCTGGAATTTACTCGGAGTAAATGCGCCAGATCTGCTATTCAACTTATAATAAATCTAGATCATTATTAGTGTGACTTTTTTGTGTGTGTCCGTACATGGGATAGTGAATAGAAAAAAAAAACGCCGATAAAATGGAACGATTTTGGTTCAAGCTTAACCATACCAACTACGATTTCGTTTGCAATATTTTTTAATTTGTAAGTGTGTTAAGTATGAATTTGTTCGGTTCGAATTTCACACACAAAATTTAGTTGAGATGCAAGTATTACTCCACTTGAAGTAAATGTTTACATTCATATCAAATATTAATATTGTGATTATTTATTATAAACTGAACTTTATGCTTCAGTTTGGATTTTAGTTAACAATTTTCGGTTCGGTTTACAACACCTTGTTTGAGTGACAAAAGCACGGAGCATGTAACGTTTTACGTCCAAATAACGAGTCCTTAATCACGATCTCGATTTTATTTCAAATTCTATTTCTTATGGATATCGAAACGATTCATAAATAAAATGTTGCATGCTCTGTGGCAATTGGCCCATATAGAATTTACTCCAAGCAAAGCAATATCAATTCGGCATTTCCATTCAATTGTTCCATTTTAATTTATATATTTTTTTTCTTTTATTATTTGATTAAGTTATCTCTTAAGGCAGACTTTTCCCTTTGATTTCTTGTTGTTGTTGTTGTTGTTATTTTTTGGCAATACATTCGATTCATATTTATCATCAACGTATGGTTTTATTTGTTGTTTATTAACTTTGTAAATAATTATTCCTTTCTAAATTTAAATAAATAAATAGTGTGTAATGTTTATATTTGATTTTTTGTTTTTATAGGAATTAGATGTGTGTAAATAGAACGATGGATAAGTTATTGGATGACAAATAAGTTGAAGAGAGAAGAGTGAGATATTATGTGGCATTTTTAAAAAATGTGTACAGATTTAAACCTTAATTTATTATGAGTATATGATACGGAAATTGGCACAGAACACACATATGCACATCATTGAAATGAATCGATTGACATAGTGGATTCGTGTTTATTACCGTATGTTATGAGGATCTGTGTTGTCACATAATACTTTCCACTTATATGCTCTCCATTAAATTACAACGAGAAAAAATGACGAATTTCCTTTTATGTTCCGTTTAAAAAAAAAAAAATCAATTGCCACATCTATAGCACCAATCGTTAGTCGAAACCATTCCATTCAAATGTATGGTTTTTATCTCATTTTGATCAATTTAAGTTCATTTTAAAATGTTAAATGAATATTTTTCCTCCCAAAATATTTATCGATCTTGATTGGTTGACAAATTATTTTGAGTTTCGAATGAATGTCATGGATAAACAATTAAACATGTATGAGAGTGTTATCATTTCACTTTGTTTTGTATTTTCAAGTATCTTCATGAAACCTTTGTTTTTTTTTTTCTCAAAACATCTGGAACGACCACAGTCAGTAAAATTGAATTGACTTTTGAAGATTCTTTTCGACTCTTTTTGACACTTCTTATTATTACAGCACATTTCAATGTGGGAGAAAATTGTATCTGCAATGTGAATGTGATTGAGTCTATTGCAATCTCATGTGATATCCATCGATGCGATTGGAAATTCTATACTCTGGGTGGTCAGTGACTAGTAAATATCTTCACTCATGGACACATTTCGTCTGTGGAGTGTGATGGGGGTTCAGGAAAGTTTTCGCTAAGGGGGACTAAACTACTCGAAAACGCGTGAAAACTTGCACAAAACTGGCACAAAATCATTGCACATTTAGCAGAGTACACGAGTTCGGTATTCAAATAACATTTGGGAACTCGGACGAACTCGTGCAATTTCCAGTGCAAACGTGAATGGACTCGCAGAACTCGTAAGAGTTGGTTCCCCCTAGTGTCACGGCCACCTCGGTCGCGACCCCATCTACAAAATCATCTGACAATTGACCTGATTCTTACATACAACGCTATCAAATGTGATAAAACAAACTCTATGAAAATGCACATTTGGAATTATTGGCAATATTGATGTATTCACGATGGAATGTCTCAAATCATTCAAAGTGACACTCTCACATTTTCAAAGTAATTTGTTTGAAAGTTCATTTCATTCGGATTTCGGACTTTTCCTCTTCTTTTCCAAGAAAATTTTCGGTATTCTCAATATCGCAACAAATCTTTGTTGTTTTTTTGTTGTTGTTGTTGTTGTTGTTGTTGTTGAGAGAAATGCTCAATTATTGGCTTTAACATAGCACTACAGAAAAACAATGCTCGAACCTATCAAACAGTAATACTGTTTTGTGACGGCGTTAGATTAAACAAACGAATGGTATAAATCAATAAAATGTCAAAATATTAAATTTAAATAAATAATAAAAAAATAAAATACGTGAACGTTAATTATCGTTAGTTATGGTAATTTAATATTTTATCATTGGGGTCTTATTAAAATGTGTTTATATCACATAAGAGATTCACCACACACACACACCACCATTGAAAATGTACATCAGTTGATAAATTTCGGGTAAAAATTGTTTATTATTATCAAAAGAGCCATTGTGTTATACCAAAAACGTGTGCCTTCACTACTTCTTGGGTAGGAGAATCAATTAGTAAAGAAAAAAAAATTGGTCATCAATATTTCTAACACAAAATGATTTTTTTTTTGGTTTGTATTTAATTGGATGAGGAATTAAAGGAGTCGACCAACAGTTTGTTGCTATAGACGGTAACATTTTTTTTTTTTTTTAACAATAATAACTTCCGTAAAAATTATTTTCGCCACATTGATGTTGCTGTTGTCGTATTTCTTGGTTATTTCGATACGTACTCGAATGTATATTAGTTGGATTTTTTGTTTCACATCGATTCCCTAAGAAGCCGTCTGGACACCTAAGAGTTTGGAGAAAAAAACACAAGAAATACACAAGGAAGAAGAGCCGGAAAAAGAGAGGAAGAGAAAGAGAGAGAGAGAGAAAGAGAGAACGTTTGAAAAACGAAATTATATTGTCATTGTTAAAATCATAACGCCAACGGCGTTCATTGCAACCCATGTTGGTTTCTCTTCAATTGTACGATAAATAATAAATGCATCAAACTTAAAATATCACTTACTTGCATGCTGGTTCACCGACATCTTTGAAAAAAACACAGGTACCCCCATTCAAACAAAACGCATTTCCAATCACTGGACATGCTGAACCTGAGTGAGTCCAATTTATTTGCTGAAATGAATGCCCTGCAATATCAAGAATATTCGCGCATATCAACATCACAAACACACATAATTGAGCTAGGTAAGCTAGTCAGAGGTCGCAGTCAAATAAATTCGGCAATCAAAACAATCGAGTTTGCTGTTAAAATTTCGTCTTTTTTTTGTACGTTTCGAAAAATTTCATTTTGGTTTCGGACACCTTTCGGACGGACAGACATGATAAACCGCTCAAATACCGAAATTATGTTCGACTGGAATCTCTGAAGCGTTGATTGTACTTGGATTGACGAGATTGAACATTGAAATAGCAAAACAAAAAAAAATCATAAAATAAGATTTACTTGTATATTCTTGTGCTTTCGGTAACACATCGATTCTGGTAAACTTTCTAATTGGTTGTCGAGCCAACTTGTTTTTTGCTCTACATTCATATTGTCCTGAGTCATTGACGAAAGCCGATTTGATAATTAGCTCTGAACGTCGCCTAAAATGTGTTTTTTTTTTGGGGGGGGGAAATAAAATGTCAAAAGGTTAATTTTTGGTTTAATTGATGCTTGAGTGCTTTATTGTGTTCCATTTTATCATCAATGATGATTCATTATGCATCGCATCATTCATACACGAATCGAACTGAAATGCATTTTAATTGGTGAAATGGCAAAAACAAAAATCATCAAAAAACAAACACTCTAGTGCTCACCTTAAATGTATAAATTGATATCGTGAACGATTTTTGGCTATCGATCGATTGTCTTTGAACCATGTGACCTTTGGCGGCGGATGCCCTCGCACCTTACAAACTATTCTCAGTCGCTTACCCTCTTTTATTGTCGCATTATTCGCTACTAAAGACTCAATATATGCACGCTGACCTATAATTAGAGAAATTAATATAGAAAAAAATAAAGAATTCACCATTAAAATGTTGCACAGTTTTTATGCAAAAAAAAAACACAAACATGTTTTCTCCCTCACAGAATTAATTTCGTGATGGGTTAATCCATTTAAATAAACAACAACAAAATATACGCAAATCAATTTCAGACACCAGCATTTTTGTTTTGTTTGAGCCATTAGAAAGAAAATAACGACCAAACTGAAATCCTCCCTTTATTTCTTAATTTTTCTCTGTGTCTCTCAATTGGTGTGTGCTTTTTGTTTTTTCATTTTTTTCGCTACACTTTATGCATCATGCAAACGTTAATGTATTTTACCGACCATGTAATTTCCCTCTCATTGTTCTTTTTCGATGCGTTTGTCCGGATGCATGTATGAAACATTTACACGTGTCAGTCCCATAAAGAAAGTTCTTTAAAATTTACGCGTTTCTTTTCTTTATCGCTCTCTCTCTCTCTCTCTCTCTCTCTCTCTCTCTCTCTCTCTCTCTCTCTCTCTCTTTCACACACACAGAACCAACTAATATTATTCTTTCGTTGATTTAATTGCTTTCCATTTTTTTTCTATTTTTTTTTATTTTGCATTTTGCATTGCCCGCTAATGAACAACAGCAGCAGCAACAACAACCACAATAACAAAAAGAGAACTGTTGTCAGTTCATCAAACCATCAAATCGGGATTATTAAAATATGCTCATAAAATATGACATAACAATGTTGAGAAAAATAGGCAAGACATAAAAATGAGAAAATAATAAATGAACTTTTGCATGACATGCACATGAGTATTCGCATTTACTTCCATTTTTTTCGTATATTCTCTCTCTCTCTCTCTCTCTCTCTCTCTCTCTCTCTCTCATTATTTCACTCTTCATTTATTATTGTGTATGTCTGTTTGTGAAGACTCAGTATGTATTTTTTGTTTTGTTTTAATTTTTCGTTAACGGCTTGCGAAAACGAAATAGAATCATTATCTTTGAAAAGGTGTTTTTGTTGTTGCTGTTGTTGTTGTTCATATACTGTATCCATCTATGCGGAGCAGTGTAACCTATATTAAAACCTTTACTTAATTGGGCTCACTAAAATCGGATTTACTTCAAGTAAATTGTCTGACAGTTCGATTTAAAAACAAAAGGTAAAAACGAGCAAATCCGTTCCCAAAGAATGACCCAACCGTTCAGAATAAGACATTGCATTGTGTGTGTGTTTTTTTTTGTGGCCTGAGGTGCTATTTCATATAAACTTGTTCCGTTCATTTTGGTTCATTTATATTACATATTTGTTTTGTTCATTGTTAATTGTGTGGCTGAAATAAGTATGTGTGTGTGTGTGTGTGTTCTTGCAAATGCATACAAATTTCTCCTTGACTTCGAACAAAATCTATCGTGTACATTTTCAATGACAAGTGTAAAGAGATTCCAAACTGATAAAATTGTTGTGTGTGTTTTGGTGGTGCTAGAGATTTGTCTAAAGATTTTCAATTTGATTTCGAATGTGACTTGATTTGATTTAATTTTAATTGTTTTGTGTGTCAATTTTCAATCTCAAATTTTGGTATCCGATGTTAAACACAAGCACATCAAATGAACGTTCGTTATTTTTTGGAATTGCACACATTCGATGCCACTCGATTCTGTTTGTTTTTCTTTCTTTTATTCTAAAACATTTTTATGTGGCATTACATAACAGTTATTTTGCAGCTGGATAATCCATAGGTGGCTAGTTGGAGGTTCCATAAAATAAAGAAAGAATCACTCCACAAATAAATGTTGCATGTGGTTAAATAGCAAAACACCTACAGCAGCAGCAGCAGCAGCAGCAAAAGCACCAGAATAGAAATGATGGAGAAGAAAAAAAAACACATCCAACAACAACAACAACAAAAACAGCAAACAGACACAAAACTTGGGAAATATTGTAATCTAACCTTGTAAAAACTATATTGCAAGTGGAACAGAAGTCAGGTTAGAAGTAAGCAACAAATCTAAAACGATGGTGTGTCTCAAATTGAAAAAAAAAAAACAGAATTGAAATACATGGAATTATAATATACTGAGTCGTAAGCCTGTTCAAATATGCGGATTTTGTGTGTGTATGAGTGTGTGTTTTTTTTCACCTCTTCTCCTGTTTTGTCTCACAATATATGATAGAAAAGTTAAAAAGAATTGCAAGCTTTACATGCAACATAAGTACACCACCATCCAAATGCAAGCAGTAGGAACAGAGGCAGCAAATACACAGATGGCAAGAAAAAGCCGCGCGCGCGCAAAACCAAAATAAACAACAACAAAACCAACCCAACAATAATAAAATCCACTACAAACAAAATATATATTAAATACTTTGTAAATTTTTGTCGCGTAGCCACAAAGTAATTTAATATTCCATTGATGATTGTTTTTATCGTCTGTGAAATCGCTACGTCAAAGGCAAAATACCTTCCACAGGCACGTATAAATGCCAAGAACCGATCCACAACAAATGCAACACTTAACGAAAAAAAAAACAACAAACAAAAAATCAGCCGAATTAAAGATATGAAATAAAATAAAGTAAAACAACAACAAAATAAAATAAAATAAAATAAAATAATGTAGATAAACATAAAAAAAATACTATTCGGTATTCAGTTTAAACGACGAATACATAAAGGAAGCACACGCACACCAATGCGCTCTGCTCGCTATGCTGGAAAGAGATGTGGAAAATGCGAGCAAAGAATGAAGACAATAGGTATGATTGAACTACGTACAATCGTCTGTGTTTGTTTGCTCGTTGTTTTTTTATTTTAAACGTTGCTGTTTTTTGTTATTTTGTCGTTGCCGTTGATCTCATTTTGGTGCTTAAATTTGTGTGATACATATATACATAATATATGTGTATATATATTTTCTTCACGTCATACCATACGCTTGCTGAACGCTTTTGAACGGCGAAAAAAAAGCAACAACAACAACAAAAATCAACACAAAAATCGCGTTCGTTCTGTTTTTATTTGTGAAAATGGATCATTGATTTATTGTGAATAGTGATGACTGAAATACAAAAAAAAGCAATGTGCAATGGCAATTACGCTTTTGGCTTATTGTGTTTGCGGCTTCATAATTTCGATGATCACTGATCACTTCGGTGCTGCTGCACATTGATATGTGCGATTTATATATAAATATATTTAAAAATCCGTGAATCGATTTGTTATATATTCTTCAATCAATCGGCATCGGGTTTTGTTGTTGATGTGTGTTGTATTTTGTTGTTATTGTTGTGGTTTTGTCTTTTTTTTATTTTATTTTTCGTTGTTGATGATATTTGTTTAAATGATTCAGAGAAATAAGAAAAATGCAACAACAGCGAACAATAAGCGATTCGCATAGTGTTGTTGCCTTTTTTCTCGCTCTTTTTCTCTCTCTCTCTCGCTCTTTCTTTCGCTCTATTCCCTCCCGCTCTCAATCGCGCGCGCCCGGTTCAATGTGATGTGGGAAATAAAAATACAAGCAAAAAAAAACACACACACAAATTCAACACAGAAAATAAAATGAAATCACACGAAAAAAGAAAACAAAAAAAAAAATAAAATAAATAAAAAATACCCATAAGAGAGAAAGAGAGAGAGAGAGAGAGAGAGAGAGAGAGAGAGAGAGAGAGAGAGAGAGAGAGAAAGACACAGCACACATAGCAAACACGCAGCCAATTGTTTTCGCATTTTGGAAAAAGCAATAATTATGCACTTACAATGCATTTCATTGTTTGACTTGGACAGTATTACCATATACAGATCACACAGTCAAGCCTTTTTGCCTTTGATGTTTTCACACATCACTCAGATATTCCGCGCTCAAAGTTTTCAAAACCAACGTATAAAGACACACACACACAGAAAGAGAGAGAGAGAGGGAGAAAGAGAGAGAGAACCCATTGTCAACAATCTGGCTGTGATGAATTTTTATCCTTTTGATCCATATATGTCTATAGGCGACATTCTAAGGAACCGCAAAAAAAGCACATTCGACCATCGAATTGTGTGCGCACGGTGCAGCGATAAAACAAAACAAAACAAAAAAAAATCGCACGTATACACAAAACATGCAAAGAGAGTGTGTGTTTGAGAGAGAGAGAGAGAGAGAGAGAGCGTGCGCGTGAATAAGAGAGAAAGAGAATGGGAATTCGAATCGTGGGGAAATTTAAGATTCAGACCAAAAACAAAAACCATTCGCACATTGATTGAACCGATTGTCGTTTATTTTACGCTTTCAACGATGTGAAACCGATTCATGCGATTAATTATTCGCTAAGAAATCATCTTTACCCCGAAAAAAAACCGACACGAACAAAGATTTCGCTTGCCTGATTGACACAAATCTTTCACTCGTCAAGAAATCGTTCGATAAATAATGAGCGGGGTGCTCGTATTGGGTAATCAGAAATAAATTTTATACTGTCCCAAAAATTGATTTTTTATTATTTCAAGTTGAAATTGTTAGTTTATGATCAATGATCACACTTTCAATTCATGGTTTACCGTATGCTTTCTCATTCTTCAACTATTTTTTGTTTTGTTTTTGCATTCTTTGATAAAAATAAAAGGAAACACACACGAACAATTGTTTATCGTTTAGTAGTGGAGATTGTCAAAACAAAAACAATCGATGTCATTACGGTTTTTTTTTCAAATCAATGATGACAGGTAGAAATCGTCTCTTGTCTTTGATTTTTATCATGGAACTGATATCGCTTGCATTTTCGTGTTGTTGTTGCTGATGTACAGTTTTATCGTATGTTTGAAATGTTGGTTCTGCATATTTAACGCATTGCTAATATATACAAATGGGTGGCCTCTATCTACTTTCGAAATAGATAGCACACAGTACCCAGGGTAACAAACAACCATCCATATGGATAATGAAGCACCACACATTTTCTTACGAATGTTTACGTGCGGCGAACAAAAATAAATCATTTTCCATATAGTTCAAGGAATTAATATGTGAATTTGTTATAATGCATTTAATCAACCTATCGTACACTCAGCCACAGAGAGATTGTCATTGACATTTGTGGTGACAACACAAAAATACATCCGCATCGTCAGATTAAGACTGAAACTGGGTGAATCTTTTTTTCTCTCGTTGATTTGGTTCGTTTTTTGTTCAGCCAAAGCAACAACAACAATAAAAACAAATGAATGGTTCATTTTAATAGATTCACTGAATAATGTTTACTCATCAATGTGTAAATATGACATAAATAAGACCGAACCACTCATTTCTTCTTACATTCCAATCGATACACATTTCTCTCTTATCTTATGATGACTAAGTGCAGTAAGCGGTAATTTATATGAAATGGACAACAAAACGAAATAAAACAACAACAATATTTCAAATAAACCGAAGAGAGGTTAACAGCTGGAGATTGCTGATTGGAGGACTTTAAAGGCTTGCATTTACTGTTTGTGTGTGTGTGTACGTATGTGTGTGTAAGTTTATATCAAAATGAAGAATAATATCGTTTTGTCATTTGTAAAGCACATAGTAGAATGGATTGAATCCCAAGGGCATACATTCACAGTTATTGACTCATGCCATCTAAGAGCTTATAAAGCTTAATTTTAAATAGCCAACAATTATTGCAAATCTGAAGATAGTGATGGTCTTCTAACTAATTGTCATTCTTTATGTGTTTTTTATGTTGTTTTGTTTTGTTTATCAAGAAGATGAAAATGTGGATGGGGTAGGGATGGGATGGGATGGGTGGACAAATCTCACACTTACCGTACTTTTCAGCGGCTCCCGTTCGTACATCCATAATCGTTTTACGCGTTGGCCTGACTGGTTGTCCAAGAATTGTAAAATTGCCCAAATCAATTTGATTCACAAATAAAATATATAGTTTTCCCGGTTCCAATTCGTCACGTACATGGCCAATTGGCCGGAATTGTTCGCGATATATGTCACATTCACTTGAATTTTTATATGTAAATTTTAAACGCACCAATGCCGGAAGTTTTAAACCAATTTGCCGTTTATAAATCTCCTTCACTTCAAATGTAACGGAAAAATTTCGTCGACGATCCGAGCTCATTGAGCGCACTTTTCCTTCAAATACTGTTGGTGCTTCGAATGCTAATGTGGTTGGATCACGTGCCGTACAAAAACGACGTGGCGGTCGTGCTGCATTCACATTACCAAATGACTGGCCATTGATTCGACTATACGAAAAAGGACTCAGCCGTTTCAATGTATTGACTGTGCTCAATTTCGTGATGGATTCACGACGATTCCGTTGATTGTGTTCCAATTTATGCAAACGCAACCGTTGTTTGTCACTTTCATTTTGGCTATTCAATATTTGGCTCGAATGATTGTGAATCATGGATGTGGACAGTCGAACGGCATCGTAATCATATTGATTGTGCGCCTCATTTCGCCTTTCAATGGCATTAATTTCATTCTTATATTTATTATTCGGATGAGTAAACGAATTGTAATTTATATTACGGCTATAATTATGACTATTATTTCTAATGCTAATATTATTGATCGTTTTTGGCAGCATTCTCAATCGTTGGTGTAGGTTATTTTGAAGCGCATCGCCTTTTATTTGTGTTTTCTCATGATGAAATTGCATTGACAAACGTTTTTGCGATGCGTTTATGTTTCGTTTGCGCAAAAAACCACGTGTTATGAAATCACTAGCTGAACCAACATCGGTTCGATGAAACATTATGCCTCTGGTATTTGGTTTGTTATGGATATTTTGTGGATACATCAATGGTGTATCCATTTCCATATTATTGTTATTGAGCGGTGCAATTAGTGCAGTGTTCGGTTTTGTCGTTTCAATTTGATTAAATTTAAATTTTTGGCTAATTTCTGGCTTTGGGACATTTAAAAAGTTTACATTGTTGTTTTCCGTTTCATGTGCAGGATCGGCAAAATGTTGTTGATGTTGTACATAATTGAGCTGTGTGTGGCTGATTGAATCTTTCAACATATTATGTGGATTAACTGATGATGGCGTTACAGCACTAAAACATTGACACCAAGACACCAGCAATGTGAGAACTGGCAACAATATGAATATTAGATTTTTAGCCAGACTCCTTTTGCGCAAAACGTGCGCATTCATGACGTTATTTCAAAATCAACGGTTCAGATAAATGTTTTATCAGAATATTCTTTTTCTGTTCGTTTTGTGTATCTGTTGTGTTTTCTGTTTTTCGTTTGTTTCTTTGTATTTTTGTTTTGTTTCAATTGTTATTTTATATAAAAATTGGTTCGCTTCGAAGAATTTTCCCCCTTTTGGTGTTCCACATGCACATGCACATGCACACAGAATTTATGGGCGATAGGCGTCTTTTTATTATAACGTCATCACCTTTTCAGTTAATCCTGTTGCTTAGTGGCATAGAGAGTCCATATAAGTCCGTTTTTTTTTCTCTTTTCTTTTGTTTTTTATTGCATCGTTGCACATCTTTATGGATCAATTTTTATTGCAATGTTCACGCTGCACGGGATTTTTAAGTTAAGTTTTGTGTTTTCGTTATTCGTCTTATCCGATTCCAAATTTTGACACAGACCGAATTGGCACTTCAACCGATTGTTTGAGTTTCGATAAAGCGTCAAACATTTGTAAAACACCTGAACTATGTTTTCTACGATTTATGAGTAATTCGATTTGAGTGTACTTCATTGTACAAATAAATTTGTGTGTTCGAAACAATTCAGAGGGATATGAATAATATAAGGCCACTGAATGTTACGAAAGCCATTCGTTGAATCGGAAGCCAGTGCGCACGCACGCACAACAAGTCACTCTCTCAGTGATATCTTCAATGCAGTCTGTGTATTCTTTGACTTTTTCTCTTTCTTTCTCTCTCTCTTTCTCTTTCTCTCTCTCTCTCTCTCTCTATATATATATATATATGTATATTTGTGTATGTATTTTTTTATTTTGCGGGTGAATAAACTTCTAATAGTTTCTCTCCATTCGTATACGTTTTTTTTTTCTTTTATTTTTGCTCGTCGGAGGAAAAGCGTGTCTATCTCGATTGCACGCGGTTTAATTTTGGTTTTTGTTTACAACATGCAGACGCGTACACAATTTTCACACGCACACTTTATATGTTTGCTACTTTTAGCGTATCCCATTTCAGTTAAGTCAAATGGAGCACAAATTCAAAGAACGCTGAGAAAAACCGAACATTTTGAAAATAGTAACTCCATGTCTGTTCGTTATCTGTCGTTCTTTTTGAGCGATCACCGTTTCCCATTCTGTCTTGTTTTCATTCTCTCTCTTCGCTCTTGTGTGTGTTCGTTTTTCTCTCTCTCTCTCTCTCTCTCTCTCTCTCTCTCTCTCTCTCTCTCTCTCTCTCTTCTTCTTCTTCTTTTCTTTCTTTCTTTCTTTTTGTTCCTCCTCGTTTTCTTCTTTTTTCGGGTTTTTCTTCAGTAAATTGTGTTTAATTCAATTTTCGCCAAATTTAACCAGATATATTTATCGATAAATCCATTTATCTATGTGTTATATTTGATTTGCTTCGTTGCTTCATGGTTCCTTTCTAGTGTGTCTCTGTCTTGTTTTCGTTGCTTCCTTTTGTTCGTCGATTTCTGTTCCTGTCTCTTTCCCTCGGTGTATGCGTGTGTGTGTGTGTGTGTATATATATATTTTTTTCTCTGTATCTCGTTTTTGGTGTGACTTGGTTTTCTCAAGCGCATATGTATACATGAAAATGTTGTTGTGCGCTTTTCATGTCCCGCGTGCGCGCGCTCTCTGTTTCTTTTTTATGCTTTTTTACTTCGAACTCTACTTTTCTAACATTATATTCGAAAAACCGTCCGACGTAATCTATTGCTTAACGAAGTCAGACTCATTGAGACTGTGTGTGGAGATCTTCATGTGTCTATTTTTAAATTATTGTATTCACGACTATTCAAAGTTGTTTAGTGATTTATTAAAGTCTCTTTTGGGATGATGAAAAATGCTATCTTTCTCAACTTTGTTGATGAATCGCTGTTTCGCTCTCATACAAACGGATAACTCGGTAAGCCATTTTCGAGGTTTTCTATACGGTAAAAACACATCGGATTTTTCACGCTGTTGTTGTTTTTTTATTATTATTATTTGTGTTTGTGTGTGTGTGTGTTTTTTTTTGCTCTTAATTTAACAAATGTTGGAAACAAATCGGGTGAAAACGAGTTTTATACACCAAATTAAAATGAAAAACTAGTAAATTCGTTAGCGAGATGAAAAACCAACAAACAAACAAAAAATGACGAGACGTGTTAAAATACACAATTAAATTCGGAACTGGATATCCGAACTTTCCGAGAAACTTCTGGCTAGCACCCAATTACTTGTGAGCACATTCCTTGTAGCGGCGTTCACGCTAGAGAGAGCTTTTTGAGTTCGGATTTTTTTTTATTTTTTTCGATTTCTTCTTTCTCTGTTCGCTTTTACTTTTGCGGCAAGCGTTTGTCGTTGAGTTGCCGATTGTAAGGTTTGTATCGATGTGTATTTTCCCGGTCTGGCGTAATCCTGTTCAGAGCTCTCCAGTTTACTTGATGAAACTTGCTTTTTTTCATATTCACGATCCAATAATATTGGCTTTGACTAGATAATACCTGTAGTCAGTCTGTCTATAGTCTTTTTTTGTGTGTTTGTGTGTTTTATTTGTAGCTTTTTTATGTTGTTCTTTTCTATATGACCAATTTCGGGAGTTGGCAAATTAAAAACCGTTATTTTTTTTCACGCAAATTTCGAATGGATATCGCAAATGAATTGTCTCATTGATTGACATCGATTGCACTGATTTCAATAAGTCATATTGCTTTGCAATCCCAATGCTTTCAATTTGTTTTTTGTTTTTTTGTTTGCTTTGTTTTTGTTTTTAAATCAATTCACTATTCATTCAGTCATTCGATTGAGCATTTTAATGTCTTAACTGTGCGAATGATCGTATGCAACGGAAACGAACTCTGATAAAATTAGACGGTAGACTAAACGGTTTTTTTGTTGTTCTTCTGCGAATATATTTTTGTTGTTGTTTTGCTTGTTTGCTTGCTTTATTACACCTTTTTATGAGACAGTTATCCGAATATTATAGGATTGAGTGCAATCGCGGGATTTTCAATGTATTGACGGCGGTGTATGTGTACGGCGGTACGCGGGCACGTTTCAATTTCAACTCAACAGCATGACAATGACGATAAATTTCACGATACCAGTGATGAGAACTTAAAGATGATGTGAAGACAACGACGACGACGACAACGACGGTGACTACAGTGGCACAGACGACGACGACAATACACGAGGGTCTAACAGTGATTAGTTGATGTTCTATATTTGCATTTTTGTTTGTTCGATGTGTCTTGAATTGACGAAAAATGATTACTGTTTATGAAAACTACATTTTCCACTTGAAGTTTTTTTTTTATTGAATGTTGAAATTATGCTTTAACTGAAACCGATTTAAAACTCACACAATTTGACTCATCATTTGAAATTCATTTTAATTCACATTCAAACATTTTTTTTTTTTTGGATTTCGCGGTTCCGTTGATGACCACAGATAATTTTACACATTAATTCAATATTATTTTTATTGGGTGAGTAAAATGTTGTTCTTGCAGAAAATAAAAATTGATGCATTGGAATTTATGGTGTAGTTTATTTGTTATCGTTAGCACGTAAAATGCAAACTGTCGTTTCCATGGAAAAGAAAATTTTCAAAAATGGTTTATCCCTTTTTGGTGGAAATTCCCACAAACAAAGTCCAATTTTTGAGCATTTAAAATATATAGGCGTTACGTTCAATGGTCATTTGAATGTGTGTGTGCTGTTTTTTTTTACTCTCTACATTATTCACATTAATCTACACTTGATCGCTTCAAATTAATCATGATTGTCAATTATTTTTTTTTGTTTCTCTCTTTCTCTCGTCTAATTGGTTTAATCATCGATTGCACGGATTACGATAATTGAAGAACTGATTGACTTATAACTGTCTCATTTAATGTATATTAGCCGGTTTATAACTATCTGTTTGCAATTTGACTCTTTAATTAATGTTATGATAATGCATTTTAAAAGAAAAACAAAAAAAAACAACGTTGCCGTCAAATTGTGTGATAAAGTGGAAATTTAATACACTTGATGGGGTTTTATTTTTTTTTATACTCTATGTAAACATGTCAACGAACTACAACCATGTGAGCAATTTTCAAGACTCAATCGTCTATATACATTTCTATTTAATTTGATTTGATTTATTTTTTTTTCTCTTTTATTTTTTTTTTAATTTTATTTTTATTTCGTTTTGTTCAATTGTGCATCGAAAGATGTACGAACAGCTTGAATGTCAACTATAGACTGAGTGACCAAATGTAGTACACACAGTGAGTTGTGAAAATAAGAGCAAAATATAATATATGTATGGAAAGACAGCGAGAAAACAAAAAACAAAAAAAAAATAAGTAAAATGTGAACATCGGCAACGGTAACAGCAGCTACAAGCAGCAGCAGCAGCAGCAACAACAACACCAACAAAGGCTCGAATGTGTGCACATAAAAGAGATAGAACGAGAACGACGGAGCAACCGCCAGCAGCTCAATACACAATATTGAAACGGCAAGCATTGAGCTATAAGCCGAGCATGTGTGTTGTGTGTGTGTGTGTAAATGTGTATGTGTGAACGTGTACGTTGCTTGGGCTGTTGCTACTCGATGTGCATGTCTCTCTTTCATATGTGACGTTTTGTGTGCCGTATTCAATCATTACCCGAAATGAATGGTATTCGTAAATACGCTGCGGTTTCCAGAAATGGAACACGACCCGTTAAAATACACACAGCGGCAATTCCGAGCGAGTGAGTGAGATAGAGAAAATTATAAATGGCTCAATTTTCTGTTGCAAATTACGAGAGAGAATATCTTTATCACTCCACCCGAACAATATAATTTGATCCGTAATTCGATTTTGATTGATTTGAGCATTATTTTGGTTTTTCAACAGCACACAACTAACACGCACAAAATTCAAGCAACATTTAAAATTCAAAATGCATCATTTGATTTGATTTGAAATATACAGCACACATAATTACAATGTTCATGAGCACCGTTTTTTTTTCCTTTTTTCTATTTCAAATTTCCATTGCACTATTCCTACTGAGTTCAATTTTACATGGATTTGAGTAAAATTTGCATTTTGGCAACCATCAAATAAATTCGAAATTGATTTTTTTTTTGGGGGGGATAAAACAAATTGAATGTAAATTGCCTACGATTCGGCACATTGATTTAGAAAGGCTGGCCGATTTTCACTTTAAAAATTAATAACCATTTTGTTGTTTTTGTTGTTTTTCAACTGAAACCTAGTTGTTATGGAGTTGCAGTTTAATCTGTGCAACAGTTTTAATGCGTTTCAAATTTCATCTCTAGTAGTTCACTTGATGAGATGTTTCGTTGTATTTTGTTTTGTTTTGTTTTGATTTGATGTTAAACATGCTAAACGAACTACCGTCACATGGTAATGCGATCAATTTATAACACCATCTATTAAAATGTTACGACATAATTTATACATTAATACCAGCTATTGTGATTTATGATTTGACTCCGGGGCCAAAATAAAAACCGTTGCCTTGATATGAATCAATATGTGTCTTTGTGTGTGTGTTTCTTTTTCTTCTTCATGTAACAAAATTTGTTCTGTTCGACGTGGCGAATCGGTAATGGCTTATGTCTCGGACATTAGTTGATTTGTCTTCATGGTATGTCCAAATGAATGAGGAACAAAATCCAACTATTTCTAAACTATGGAAAATGAATTAATTTTCGAATGTACGATGAACACTTATACAACCGAAGTTAAATAAACAGAACTTGGAATATTTTTTGTTGTTTTTTTTCCCCCTTCAAATATTGTTCAAATATCGGCTGGGAGGAAAATAAATTAGGTACAAACAGATTTTAAACAGATTTTCGAGTTAGACCGTTGACTTTGTGTCACTATTTTGTGAGATTGTCACGTGTTTAAAATTAAGTATATATAATACGATAAAGACGTCGGCAAAACGAACATCACGATTTATCTCGACGTTTTGGGTGGGAAATGATGTCCAGGAATAAAGGTTTTTCAAAGGTTTCTCTCTCTCTCTCTCTCTCTCTCTCTTTTCATGAGACATATTTCGTTCGGCTTTTATTAAATCCCAATTCGATGTGTGTCATACATCAGTTGTGTTGTTTTTTTTTCGAATGAGAGAGAGAGAGAGAAAGAGTAGTATTTATTTTAACGTAGTTTCAAACTTCCCACATCCAGTCAAAACTGAAAACTCAAAGCATTCATTGGAGCATGTTTATTTATAAATCACCCCTAACCACCGAACGTGTCCGTACTGATTATTTTCTTCTGTTACATTTTACCCGTGCACATCGAATACGTGACGTTTGTATGGTGAAAGAAATGCCTGGGAAATATACAACAACAACAATTAACAACAACCGATCGGAATACTTTCATATCGTTAAACACCAAAAATTGAGCACGTATCGATCTTTTTACAACAACAACAACAACAAAATACTGCAAATGTATGGAAAATGTATACGAAATGAATTCAGTTCGAAAATGTTTGGCTATTATGTAGTAACCAGTATCCATCTCATGTGAAATTCAATGGAACATTTTACGCCATGTTTTTTTGTTTGTTTTGGTTTTGCTTGTGCATAAATCATTTAAAACTGGAATTTGCTACATTGCCAGCCAAAACATGATGAAAAAGAAAAATTTCGAACAAAAATTCTGCCAAAACTAGACAGGTCTTTTGAAACAAATTCAAATGGAGCCTATTTCATCTGATTTTCTTTTTTTTCAGATTCAATCATAGAAGAGTTTGTTCATTTTTTTTTTAAGGAGCTCAATATTTTGAGTGTAGTTTTGAGTTTTCAATATGATTGGTTAGATGCATTGATGCAATACAATTGTATTTGGATTGTGACATTTATGTACATAGTTGTATTTTAGAAATCATTTTTCTGTATTTTAAATATTAAACTAAAAAACAAATTTAATGAGTGAATTTTTCATTGCGATGCATCTTGGCTGCTGTTTAAGAAATCTTTAATGACAATTAGTTACAATTGTTTGAAAAAAAAAAAAACAAATAAACACAACAAAGATTCATATTCCACATTGTGATGATATCAATTTTGGTGCGACTCTTTAAACAACATCGATGTGTAAGCAGATGTTAGCGTAAAAATAAATGATCATACTTGTGAAAACATTGTTATCCATCAACATTCTCTATCAACTTGATTTGGCCAAATACAGAAAATTATATAAAATGTTGCACAGTGTAAATGTGAGACAGAAAAAAGAAATGGCACAATGGAAGAGGAGAAAGAAATGTTCATATTCAGAGGGAGATAGTGAGAGAGAGAAAGAGAGAGAGAGATAGGGGGGGGGGGATAAATAGAGAAGAAGTAATTGAAAGGGTGAGAGGGAAAGGGCGCAAATCCTTTGAATTTATTAATAAAATTCGGTATTTTAAACTGAGATTTTGATTATGTTTTAATCGGAGGTAAATGTAGACGCAAACAAACAAAACAAGGATGTACAAATTATGTGCACAATTCAAAAGGTGAACTATGCAGCCACTACACCATATCGAATACCGGCGCACCAAATGTTAATTAATGCAGTTAATAGGATAATGAACACACAAATATCGAGGCAAACCATGGATATTTAACAAAAAAAAAACAACAAAACCTGTAAATTGTTTCGCGGTACATTTTTTTACACATTCTAAACATTCCTTATACCCATTGCCTGTGGGTATACAGTGCAGTGCACTTTTAATAACCCATAGGTTGAAGAAACACTCGAAAATCGGTTAAAACTCGTAAAATGTCAGGATACAAATTCTATGCGAATTCAAGTCAAATTCTATGATTGACCAGTGATATCCGGCTGGTGTCCTGATTCCAACTGAAATTTCTGTGTTGTTATTTTGTTTTTTCTTTTACAAACTCCCAGCAATAGATTTTCACAAAATGATTCTTCCACATTCAATTTTATTGGGAGTTTAATTTTTCCATAATATTGAGCTGACTTGATATGAGTTTTTAGATGTGTTTCACAAAACACTCAATTTATCTTGTTCGTTCATTCTTTCGTTTCACCTTTTCACCGCTTCATTCCAATTCCATTCTGTTTTTTTTTTATTCGATTCTTCTGAATTTCACGAATGAATCAATTCCTTTGAACTTTGAATATTAGCTCACCGCTTTATATTAGTCATTCAGTTTCATTCGGAAATTGTTCGGAATCGATGTTTGGTTGGAGATTTCGTTTGAAAAGTTTACAATAAATCCGTAAATCTGGAAATAAAACAACATGGTTTTTTTTGCGTTCTAAAACTTCATTCATTATTTTTATTGATAGCAGTTATTATCCAACGAAAGATACAAAAATTCATCTTCAATTTAGTTCATGAACAACTCAATATTCGCATCGATGTGTGTGTGTGTGTTTTTTTTCTTCTTTCAAATCAATGCGCAAATATGCATTGAAACTGTCGCAATCGATCGTGCACGATAGTTTCTCCAACGTATAAACAAGTGCATACTGGGTTCAGCAAGCGTACAAATGAGAAGAGCCTATACGAGCAACAACAACAACAACAACAACAAAAAGAATTCCACTTATATACATGGCGATTCGCCACTCGTCGACGGCTCTGTGGCTATTTCATAAACACAGTAGACACTTCCATTATGTATATATATATATTTCTGCATCGTATAAATCGCGCGCGCTCGTTCTCAGTGTAAAGAATAGAACCGATTTAAAAAAAAAAAGAGCAATAAGCACATTTGAAATACATTGAACAATAAGCGTACGCTTTCGCTCATTTAAACATCGAACACTTGGGCCCTTGATAAAGGAGATTCACCTTTAATCTGTCAATAGCATCAACATCGACAGATCATGTGCGGCCTCATGAACATTTTGAAGAGAGAGAGAGAGAAAAAAAACCACACTTAAAATTTGGAAAAACGTTGTGTGTTCAAAGTGAGCAATCTCAAATATCCACGGCATCATCGGGTTGGGCTCAATGTGATTTAGCAATTTTCACATCAAACGCCTTCGAATATTGAAACACTCTCGATCCTAATTCATACATTACACAGCCCATGTATGTATGCCATCCATAAAGCCGTGCATATCGAACTGAGCAGTTTCGTTTTTTCCACGCTGTTCACACGTCGCAACGTATGAATTGAGAATCGGGATATGTTGGACGACGACGGCAGCATCGATGATGACGACGACGACAACGACAACGACGACTTTTAATGTGAAATCACCAAATCACAAACTCTGTACGCTGTGTTGCGGTTGTTGTTGTTGTTTTTATTTGTCGATATCCTAAACCTTTGCCGCAAAGCGTATGGCAGTGGATTCTCAATTAGTTGTATATAATATAAAATGATGAATAAAATACACTGATTTTACTTTATTACCGGCTCTGTCAATGTGTGTTTGTGTGTGTGTTTTATTTTGTTGTTGCTTCTTGTGACTCATAGCGGAATTTATAGTAAAACAGATATTTCCAATGCGGATATTTTAATTGGAAGTGACTTTAGGTGGTTTTGTCATCGAATTCGTTTGTAAACCGAAGGCAACCCAACATAAGCGTGGGTCAATATTATGATGGCGCACCGATTTCACTGACAAAAATAGAAAAAAATGTCAAACGAATCACAAACACACCCAATTTAAATGAGTATTACCTCACTGTGATAATGCTCGAGCCCCTCGCTTTCGATTCGAAACGGTATGAACACATCAATGCAAGTATAGTGTGTAAGTCTGGATGTGAGAGAACAAATATTCACACTATAAATCATTTCGATGCATTCTCAATGAATTTGGACTCAACTAGGAAAACATTCATGGTTCGATATTTTCCATCCAACGGCAGTAATATGAGTGTTTCGTTACGGAATGAGACAACCGAATACAACTTTACCACGATGCCAAAATGAAATTGGATTGAAGCTTGGAACGATGCAAGCTCTGAATCATTTGCACATTGTGTCCCCACAGTCTAGTTAAATTCCAAATTTTTGCTGATATGCTCAACCATATTTCTTTGCACTAATATTTTAGAGTTTGTAATCCGTAATACATTTGTGGTTGCTATGCAACATTAGCAATGAATGACGCCGTCGAGACGCTTTCGCACATAAAGATTGCCGGCGCCGAAACAGCACAGTCAAACTGGAAAATTCTACCAGTTTTTCATTGATTTCAGTTCAACCTCACTGCACCGTGTTGTCGCTGGTTGTTGTTGTTGTTTTTTCGTCTTTTTCTGTTTGTTTTGCATAAATTCAATTTTCTTCGTTCCTCAAAGCAGTTATTGTGTTATTTATTTTCTTCAGAATAAAATTTATATAGAAAAACGATGAGAATGATCGAACGACAGAAAAAAAACTATCAAATTGGAATGTCAATGAATTTTAGCCACATTTAAGCCGAATTGATTTTTTTCGTTTTCGTTTATTGAAGCCTTTACACAATTTTTCCAATATAATTTTTGTTTTGTTGTTGAGTATTATTCAGCCGAAGTTAATTGTGATTATTTAACCGCTTCAAGGATGAATCAACTAGACATGCATTTTTAATAGTGACATTTGTGTGTGTGTGTGTGTGTGTGTGTGTGTTCGCTTCCGAACAACACTTAATTTTATTACATCGAGTAATGGAGTAAATGAGAGCAAATGAAGCAAAAAAAAAGAAAAAAAACAACATCCAGCATAAAATTACTGAAATCTAATAAACTAAAATGTCGAGGTGAAGAGCGCGAGCGCAAATGAGCGCATTTCCACCGTTTACATCTTTCTACCTCATTCATTTTCATATTGATCACATTATGAGTTGCTTTGCAACTGTTTTTTTTTCGTGTGTGTGTGTTGCAACCAGCACTGTTTCGCACAGCTAACACTTTCATTGAGTCCGTGTGTTTTTCGACCACCAGAACGGTATTTAAAAATCCGAACAAAAATACAGAGACTAAGAGACAACGTTTGTGCGCATTGTGAGCACACACACACAGCACAATGTGTGTTATTTTGTTTTGTTGTTGTTGTTGTTATTCTTCTCGTGTCTTTATCTTCTCAATGCGAAAGAGCACACAGAGAGTAGCCCATCAACACCTTAGCATTTATTTATTGACTTGTTGCAATCCACAAGACCACACGAATCACAAAGAATAAGAGAGAAACCGGCAAACTATGAACGTCTTCTGAAATTTAATGCTGTCTTATATTAACAGTATTTTCTTGCACATTCATTTTCAAATTATCCCCAAGCAGACGATAAATACGTGGCAGTGTGCCACTGAGTGTGGCCATGGCCCAATAGATGTGTGTTCATTTTTTATTTTTTTCATTTTTATTTTCGTTCTCAATTATATTGATTCCTTGCTCTCCATCAACATTACTGTATGTTAATGCAATGCACATTCAACATTACTACCTGGGTAACAATTTTCAATTTTGTTTACACGCGATCATAAAAAGTGAACAGTGTTCAGTTCCACAACGTAAGAATGTTGTATGTCTTAATTTTGCTTGATGCAGTTTTTTGTTGTTGTTGTTGTTCTGTGTGTGTGTGTCTGTTCACATCGTTACTGCCCTGAGTCTTGCTGTTGGTCCTTATTTCTTCCTCTTTTCTTCGTTTTCCTTCCACGCGCTTGTCGTTTACTTCGTTTAAAATTTTAATGGGATGTTTATATCACACAAACTATTTGAGAGAAGAAAAAAAATCGAGCGAAAAAAACATACTCTAAAGATCCGACGTGAAAGATTTATAAAAAAAAAATCGAAATAAAAAAAAATCGAAAAGTATTTATCGATTTTTCATTACCTCCTTCTCAGACGTCTGCTACTGTATTCTCTCTCTCTCTCGATTTGTTTGCAACCACCCATAAGAAGTCACAAGCATTTCCAGTCCATTCAGCCCGCATTCGAATTGGTTGCACTTTTTATTCGAAAGCGGAACTCTTTAGATGGAGGTGATTTTGTGCGCACATAATTGCGATCGGCCAAACGGATCAGATAAAATGTGTATTGTATTGTTTATTGTATTGGGCATATTGAATGGTTGGATGGCCTGCGACAAATCTATTTGTGATATCTGTGCAGCAGCGAGCAATATGTGTGTTTGTGTTTGTGTGTATAAATTCAAATGTTATAATGTTGTACATACTCTACTTTCGATCTCACACGTTACAAACAAACAAACAAAAATGACAATAATTTCTCTTCGTTTTGTACATATAAAACATATAGCACTTGGCTGAATAGAAGAGTACATATCATGAGCACATATTTATCGATTTATCGGTTGGATATCATACAATTTCAATTTAGGTGTTGTTGGCGTGTTTTTTCTTTCTTTTTTTTTCTTCTCTCATCCATCGTTATTGATGCCATTCCAACTATTTTCGAATTTAGAACTAAACAACAACGTTATTACGAAAGAGAAAATGGAAAAACAGTTGCAGGATGCACATTGCACACACACACACACACACACACACACACACCCAGCCAATATTTTGACACTCATTTGAGATAATGTGTTCTGGCATAAATAAACGAAAGCGTTCGATATCACAAACAATCGTTAAACAAGTCAGAAGAGTGTTAGTTGAAAGGAAGATAGCCATCTTTCTATAACATTTATTATGGTATCATGTCTTTAACACAAGTATTTAAAAAGATTTTTAATATGATAAGAAACAAACACTCACATTCGCCACATCGAAGGTGTTAAAATAATTTTAGGAAAAAAAACAAAATTGTAGCAACGTTCCTTTATGACGTTGCTACAGTTTTGGTTTTGCGTGGTAAAACCAAATGTGTGGAATATTCGTGATATGTAATACAAAATCAAAATTGTTGGTCTTGTACACAAGATGTCGCCAGTATTTATCATTGAATTTTCCAGCTTAAATTCACAGATATGTATGAGCTATTGGGTTATGGCAAATTTTTTCTGTTCTCGTTCCAAATTCTCCAGAAATAATATTTCAAACGAAGTTATTCTTTACTAACTCTTAAAGAAAGTTATACAGCGTCAACTCTGATTAAAAATCTTGTAAATCAATCACACTGGATTTGCGACATTTATAGTCAATGTGATAAAATCAAATTCCATCATGATTTTTGTGTTGAATGACAACACATAAAAATAACTTCAAATGGAATTTAAAATATTGATTTATAGAAGAAAAAAAAACGAATTGAAAAGTCGCATTTCAAAGACAAACTAAAATTGCAAAAAAAATATAACAACATATTGTGACATTATCAAATAACTATTAAATTATATTCCTATTGATTATGTGTGAGCGCACTCCTCAATTCCAAATATGGTGAGAACATAAGCAAGCCGGACACTTGTGCACATTTGGAGTAAAATGTGGTTTTGTAACGAGATTACCACGCACCAGCATGAACAAAGAGATGAGACAGAGACAAAGAGAGAGAGAGAGAGAGAGAGAGAGAGATACAGTCAAACAGAGAACAACCAATGAAACCAGCTATATCTTTAGCATGCATTTGTTCATGACATTTTATTATTATTACTCACATACAATTATGCACGATCTACTTGCTGCCTTCCGTTAAATTCATTTCGCCTGGCGAAAAAAAAACCAACAACCAACAGCAACAAACACACTGCACGCATACACAACAACGTTTACAGCATGCTGGATGACGATGATATTAACTGTACATTGTCCAGCACATGTACGTAAAACATTTTTCATTAATAACGTAATATCCAATGTAAACAATTGTACATTTTGCTCATTCATTACTGCACCTGATGCGTTATGTGTGTGTGTGTGTGAGTGTGCTTTTTTCGTTGTTCATTTATTGCAGCTTATTTTTTTTAATGTGTGCGGCCTCTTTGCACTTGTTTATGGTTCATTACAAATTTGTTTTTTAAGATGTGTTGATTAATTTGCCTTTTTTTTCATATAATTTCAAAGATTGCAAAGATTTCGATGGAATTTTTTTGTTTTTGTTTCGTTATTTTTCAATTGAAATTGGTTTCTCAAATAGCGAAACAGCAAACTACACCCTCAAAGCCAATCAAAATCCATACCCAAACCACTCTGTGTATCTTACTTGTTGGATTGTTTTTTTTTGTTCCTTTTCGTATTGGCCCCGTTTGAATGTGTTCGTTTTGAAAAATTTGAAATCAGCTCTCAGCCAGATACATCTTAAAATAATTAGCTGTGTGAAAAACAAAAAACGTTCAACACGAGGCGCGCGCGTACGGCAGAGGTATGGTAAAACGATTCTCAAACATTGAGAGTTCTCTTCATTTTTATTTGGGCTCATGCAAATGTGTTTCAATTGAATCTCTGTTTTAAATATAAAAGCATGAGTTGCTACTACAACAACATTTTCTATTCGCGAAATTTTATTTGACGAATGAGATCCGGAGAGATTGAAACCAGAGTAGAAGCCGGTTGCAATGTTTCCGTTGCATCCGAAAATGGTCAAAGGAGAGAATATGTAGTTCAGTTTGATGTGTGTTTTTCTTGCGGTTATACGGATCTGTTTGCATGCACATGCACAGTGCACACACACACACAAAGTCGTATCACATCTTTGGAATTTTACTAGCACCCGTTGCAAAGTGTGCTTGTGAATGTTACATTCCTGGTTCAGCTGATGCGCCTCCACCGTAAAAGCTTTCGATGAGAACTTAAAAGTATGCTAGCCTCATCGAAAGTCGAAAAGTTCTAACTAGAATATCATATAAGCTTGATACTAAAGTACATTTTGGACTTCAACCGAAATCAACTTTAAAATCAATCGTCAGAGCTTTTCATATGAACTTTACTCATTTATTTTGGGCTCAACAATTCTTCTAAGGATACATAAATGATTTTTGTTTGTTTAATCAAATCCAAACGTGTAAAATTGCTTCAGAGAATGTTCCAAAGTTACTTAGTTATTGGTTCCATGGAATTGAATTTACTGACTAGAAATGTACTGACTAGAGATGCCACTGAATGAAGTATGTGCAAATTAGAACAATATTATTTGTGGTGAAAGTGCATCCGGATTGTTTTTTTCTCTTATGATATGAAAATTTCATATTCATTGATTTTTTTTTGTGATGCACATACTGAAGGTCATATTTTGATTGCATTTGCTCTCACTTTTATGTTATATTTAGGGAAGCTGCATTTAAGTTGTGTGCTTTTATTTTGGAATACCGATTTTTTTTTCATGCATTAATTTTCGGAATTGCTTCAGGGCATTCATGATACTCTTGCGCAACTGTATTTCGGCTCTTATTCTTGATCATTCAATTGATGGTTTGCTTTATTTAGATGAGAAAGCAAGCAGCAGGCATACACATTTGTTATGAGAGAAACGAATTCTGAGCCAATTATATGCCAATGGGAGGAACTTTCCATCAAGAGAGATCGAATTTTGATGGTTGATTTGAATATTTTTGATATACAGACAGTGTCAGACACAAATAAGTTAGAAGATTTATGAGGACAGCATCAAGGAGAATATACACACACAAAAAGAATAAAAACTGAGCAAACAGCGTTTATATATCAAAACAACACGGTCATAGTGATATGCGCAACCGAAATTATTATGACCAAAATACACAAGAAGTTTTATCAATGCGTCATTCAAGTCAATGTGGTACACGGTCCACACCATAAGGGGGGTCGCGTTGAATGGGCAAGGGGAGTATACTCCGAAGTATGTTCATGGGGTTATTCACGGATGCTAGTTTCGCTAGTCTTTGCTAGTTTTTCTAGTTATATTTTTATATTAACTTTGATTAAAACAGGACAAAAACGCATTTTTATTTGATCGTTCTTTTTGATGGTGTTATTTGGGCGATACTAATTATTTCTGTTTATATTCTCAGTTCAATACATTGATAAAACTGGTAAAATAACTATAATGTATTGAATCGATGGACCGCAATTTTCTGCTAGTTTTTGCTAGTTTTACTAGTGTGAATAACCCCATGAGTATGTTCGACGAAAAGTTGAACACTTCAAAAATGTTAAATAAATTGAATAAATAAATAAATAAGTCCAATGAGTTCAGTAGCTTGTGGTATTAGCAGGCAAATAATTCATTTTAACGGATTTAAAAGCCTTTTCCGGAAATTATTTGGAGTTTTCCGGGTTTCTGTGTTAAAAAAGAAAAGATTTTTTTTTTGTTACATTGGAAAAAGAGAGTGTGAGAAAAATAAACAAATTGAGTACTCTATCTGCGGCTATTGTTGTATTATTGTTTTAAGCCCTGCAGGATCCAATAAAAAATTTAATACTAAATGCTGATGAGGTTTTGAACGAGAGAGAGCGATAGAGAGAGAGAGTGCAAGTGCGAGTGCGAATACAAGTGCGAATCATATTTCCGATAATATTGCCTGAAGTGAAGGTGTGTTTCCCAAAATACTTACTTTGCACGTCAAACAATGTTGATAGTAAAACACATCGTGTCCCGTTTGTTGGTTGCATTTTGATGTGATGATGGTGTTATTGCTATTAGATTACACAATATCGTTAACATTTTCTATGAATATGTGATGAGGTTATTTCAAAACACAAGTCTCTACCGCATAATCTGGGTGTTAAAACCATTACGGTTGGGTGTCAGGAAACCGCAAACACACACACACACACAAATCTGCATCTCCTTAGGTGTCGTTGTTATTTCAGGGGGGCAACAAGTTGACAACTAGCTTCAATTCAATAGAATTTGTGGCACACACACACACACATGACAAAACGATAAGCACCGATTTTGATCACTTTGCTTCAGTGCCCCGCAAAAGCACCAATAATATAACATACACACACACACACACACCAAGCATATATACACATTTTCCACTTGTTTAACTTTCGCTTCATCAGTTGATTCAGTGTGTTGTAATTGTTTCCGAGTAACATTATTTTCGGACATTAATCGGAGCTCTTTTATGTGATATAGAATCAATTTATTTTCATAAATGCCAGCCAACTACTGTATTTTATAATGAAATATTGAGACAACTGATAATATTCGCAATTTTCCAATCTATAATATCAATATAATTTTCTCGCCAAATAAATTCGATGTTGATAGCCATGAACATATCTCGAAGTGTATCACTATCAATATGCATTGCATTTTCGGTATAAGAGGAACCATTTTTTGATAACATTCTGTCTTATTGATTTCATTGAAAACAACAAATATTGCTTTTCTGTGTTAATTTGAGTGGATGTGATCAAATTTGTACAGAAATTGTTGTTGTTGTTGTTGTTTGTGTGAAAAATACGATTATGACTTGACTTTTTTCATCACATCAAAAAGGCTAATAGCAATAAAACTTTGTTATGTTCTTGATATCGGGAACACTATGAATTGAATGATTCCGACCAATCATTTGTATGTGTCTTATGACAAACGGCTAGAGTTTAAGTGATATAAGTGGGTTTTGTACAAACAATTTGTTTTAATGTAAGAGAATGAGATATTTGATTTGATGGGTTCTGCAATTTTGACTTTTCAGCTTCACACATCAATAATATCGATGAGGTCGAATACTGAGGTCACATATTCCGTTTGTTTTTTTCGTCTTCAAACTATATTAACTGAATCATGACGAAATAACCGGATCTAGAGTTATGGACACGCTAAAATGATATGCTGTTCCCGACACTTGTAATTCATTTGTTTGCTATGCCACATTCGACGAATTTGAAACCATTGAGACCAAATGATCCTTGCTGTTTTGATATCAACTCAAACCAGAAATACAAACTAAAAACTAAGAACTTTTTTTTTATTTTCTTCGCTTTTCTCTTTTTTTTTTGGTGTGTGAGTTTTGTAACCTAATTGCTTGAGCCGAATCAAATATGCTCATTGACACTGTTCCAATGCGGGAAATTAGCAAAAAAAAACAACAACAACAAAAACACTTCGGCAAAACCGAAGAAAAAAAAACAACAATAATAAAAGATAATGTCAACTTGAAACAAGTTCTACTACAATAATTTGTTTTATCTGTTTCATTACAGTTGAGCAAACGTGCTGTCAAGCAAATGTACGGAAAAAAAGTGGCGATTAAATTTTACGATTCCTAGCTATTTATTCAGTCAAATTTTGTATACATAAATATTCTAACGCTTGTTATCTTTCGATCATTACAAACGAACGGGAAAACGGAAATAATAAAACCATCAGAAATATTAAAGTAGTTCAAACCACATCAAATTGCTGATATTACCGACTTACGCACCACCAATTTCTAAATAAAAAAAAAAACATACAGCTACCCCCAAAAAACAATGTGAATTTCAGAAAATGGTGAACAGAAAAAAAAAGAATAACAACAACAGCAACACATCCAACATTAAATAAACGCATATCGCGAACATATTCGAATGTAAGAAAATAAATAATACAAATTGCTTTAGTATGCAAATTGTACAACAAAACCGCAACAACACGTACAGGGTGCTCCCATTGATCAGAGCATATAATGCTTATACCACACATAAAATAAAAATGTCGTCAAATTTACTTAATTTTTCAAAAAAAAAAAAATGGAAATTAACTCCAAAACTCGAAAGCTTAGAACAAATTTACTAATATTTACTCCAAAATCTATGGTACTGTAGTAAACTCCTATAAATTTTAGATAACTGGAGTAGTTTAACGTATCGCAACCCATAAAAATTAAAACTACTCCAAAACTAAAGTTTTCAAAAATTATTTATTTGAATAAATCCCGATTCAATAATGGAATCTCACGAAATCACATTTTTCCGGTTATTATCATTTTTTTTCTGAACTCCTCAGCTTTTTTGAGTAGAATAATTTCTGACGACTGATACTGATTTATACTGTGATGACGTGCAATTTTTCAAAGCATGATTTTATACAAACAGTTTTAATGAAGTGATTCAGTGTCACCCTGTGAACAGTAAACATTTCAGTAGATCTGTGATGTTAGTAGAGGGGTTGGCAAAAAGATTCTTTGCGTAAAAAGTGGTTATTTACAGTCCTGTTGGATGGAAAATAATATGATTTCTACTATTTCAATGGTTTACGCTTGAAATGTGTCGCTGTACACTAAAAAAAAAGATTTGACACTAAAATTGCAAGACGAATTTCAAGATCATATTTTTTAGGGATGATGATTTGACTCCGTATTTACACTTCAGAACAAAATCGTTTGTGGTTTGAGAATAAAATTCCCGAATATGATGCGAAATGAGTTGTGCTTACAATTTGATTCAAATATTTGTTGCAAACAGCAATTGTGATAGCTTGATTGCATGCATTTAATTGACTTTTGGCGAAAATATTCAATTGACACATGTCCGAAAATCTAATTGAATCAGACTTCAAACACATTCCAAAGTATCTGATTGATTTACATTCGAATGAATCAAGTGAATGAAGTTGAAAAGGACGAATGAAGAGAAACGATACATAAATCTATGAAATAAATGGAAGGACCAGTTGGGGTCAGTTGATCATTTTGATTTTCTCTCATTGTTGTTCAGTGCACACAACCTGCTACCAATAGATCAACACTTTTTTTCCGCTTGCATACACAGAACCCTTGGATATGAAATCATATTTTCACATGCCAAATTCACTTATTTTATTTATTTGTATCTTTCACCACATTTAGCAATCGATTAGAATAAACCTTCAATGAAAACAAATGTCTTGATATTACACAATTTGTGATACTATAGCCATTGAATCAAAATGACACCTCTCATTCCAAATCATATCACATGCGGATTCAAAACTTAGGTGAAAAAGATTTCTACAATGTCAAATTGTAAAATCGTCATTGACATTGTCATACAACGCAATAAATATATGCTTGGTTCACAAAATCTTCAATGATGTGTTCAATAATTTTTTTTTTTTGCACATTTATTTTCTCTCGCCAATCCAGTAGAAAGACCAAAAAAGAGCACACACACACACAAACAGTAGCACAAAAATAAAACCAAAACAAAAAGTGGAACAATCAGTGCAGATCACTCGCATAAGTAAACAGCCGTTCTTTCAGCAAAATAAATAGTAATTCGATTTGGTACGCTTCAGTATGCATTGCACAGATTTACACTTGAGGAGGACATTGGTATGTAAATCGAATCTGTGTGTCTGTGCAAGAGCGACAATACGCGAGAACAATGTGCTTTGCAAAAACATACAAACGCATAAAACACATGTACACCGCCGAGTCACGACAACCCCACCAAACACTGCAGAAAACCTTTAAATATCACTTACATGATCATAAATAAATTTTCAACTGTAAGTTGAGGGAAATTAAATCATAACCCTTGTTTACGGTTCAGTGTCCATAATCATCATTGTCATCGTCAGATGGCTTAAATTGCACACATAAACACATTTCAAATGAAAATGAGACTGGAGAGCAAGCAAGCAAGCAACAACAACAACAGAAAAAAGAATGTGCAGGGCAAATTGGAAAAGAGTGTGAGGGAGAACGATTGAGAGTGGTGGAAAAATAGCAACAAAAACGGATACTAGACTGTCACACTTAACATTTGCAAACACACCAAAGCCTACACGAAAATATACACATGAACCCGGAGCCGAACCGAAACCGAACCGAACCCAAGCCAAAATCAAGCCGAGCATGGCAAACCTAATTTGTAGAAGTACATGATGATGGTCGTGGGCGCTGTGTGCTATCGCCACACCACCATCACCACCACTAGCTTCACTTAATCTAAATGAAATGCCAAAGAAAACAACAGCATAATCACTTTACCGACTGGATGTTGCAACAACATAAATCTAAATAACCATACCATTTTTGGAAAAATATGCACAAGGACATTAAATATTATTTTACAAATAAGATTAGATTTTCTGTCGTTAATTCCTTGAATATGAATTCATAGCGATGATAATGTTGCACTTCAGAGAATAGTGGCGTTTCATATTGTATAAATTTGGTAGTGGACTCAATGGCAAGTGGTGTGAATTAATCGTAAATGTCATGGTTACAACGGAAAAAAATACACACACACACACAGAGAGAGAGAGAGAGAGAATGCAACACAAACGGGATCGTATCGATAGCGTGAAATTAAATTATGTTAAGCTTGAATTCCATGAAATATTTGCAAATATTCATAAGCAATATTCCGTTTGATTGTATCTATTTAGCACTTTATCATTTATTGGCCGGTTTTTGTTACTAACATACATTCAATCGCATTAAGTCTAAAGTTTTATGTTTTTCTATTCGGAATCTGGGTTCAGAGGTGGCAACGAACAAATTTTTCTGATTTAGAATTTAGACCTGAGAGATTTGTTTTGAGTACGTTTCGGACAATTTGGAACCAAATTTCTTTTCGAACGAACATGATGTTTCGAAACATTTGAACATTTCGAAATTGGTTCGTTGCCACCTGTCTGGGTTCTGTTTCAATAATAATGATATACGTAAGAATAAATTCGTTTTTAACATAGCACCAATTTATGGAAACGTGTCCTAATGGTGCGCTATTTCGGCACTCGATTTCAGCTAGCAACAAACATTTAACGTCAAATATTTAAACAAATCAAATTCATAACTTTCAATGTTAAGTTGGACATCGAATTGAATTGTTTTTTTTTTTTTGAATTTATGATTCACTTTTTAAAGACTTGTTAAGGGAATATTGCAAATATAATTTATTTTGTCTCGAAAGATTTTTCTTTTTTTTATCATTCAACATAAATATTCAGTAGAAATATTTATTCCTTGATGATTTATTGACTTCGGCATGGAAACCAGCATGGGCCTATGTTAAATATTAGAAACGAGAATATTTTATGTTGGAGAAGTGAATCAATAAAAAAGTATAAAAAAAACACAAAATTTAAAACTAATAGAAAATCAAAGAAGCGTGAATAGAGCCGTTTAAAATGTGTTATTTCAAGATTCGATGTCGATTCAAAATTCGACATCATCAACGATGCAAATTGATCAAGTTCATTATCGTTGTGTGTGTGTGTGTGTGTGTTCAATTTCTCAGGAATATTTGAATTTCTTATCTGTTCCGATATCTTCTGTCTCTTCGTATTCGATTTTATTGTGATTTGGTTAGGTTTTTTTCCTTCTTCTTGCAATTGATAAAAAAATAAAGTCTGCACCACAAAAGCCACTAGCCAAATCGATCTATGCACATCTATATAGCATTTTGATTGGTAAATTTATTCTGCTCATTTTGTATGGTAATAATCCAGAAAAATATTGACTCAACAAAGAGATTTAAATAGGTGCATGATTTAAGGGAGAGAAAAAAAAACATGAGAACCAATAAGAGAGATAGAGAAATGTGTTTGATCTGAATTTGTGTGCTAGAGGAGTGAACATCAAACGTGACTAGTGAATCAAACGACCATTTCAGTAATCAACAAAAGATTCACACTTGCTTAGAAAAAAAAAACAGTGAAAGGGAAACATTTGATCAAAGGCGATTTAGTTTTTACTACTCAAGCTTATCCATCGGCCGAAACAGTGTGTGGACATTGAAGAAAATGTTCGATTTTTTTTTTTTAGAAAATTTGTGACAAGCAACAACAAACGCAACAAAAAACTTTGCTCAACTCTAGCTGAATATTAAGGAAATGCCTTTTCCATGTGAAACAAAAATAAAACAAAAATGTCATCAGCACTCAGCCTGCAAAAGGGTCTGGATCTCAATTATTCCGCTTTCTGCAACCATCTAATCACCGACTCTGTTCAAAGCACATGCTTTAATGAGCAATGAATATTTCATTGTTGAGAATGAAACAATGATCAACAAATTGACGAGTTGAATCTGTTGCCGGTGGTTTTCTCATTGTCATCCTCATTGTATACAATTTATTGAGTTTATCAAAAGCAAAAAACCTTGGGTTTTTCAAACCATATGTTAATACCGCATTTAATATTTGCAAAAGGTTTTTACTTAACAGGTCCTTTAGGAATTCAACGGTATATTACATAACCGTCCATATGTTTAGAAAATATAAAGCGAGAAACCAGACCATATAGAAAACCCGAACCGAATGTATTTTAATTCTAATGTGAAATAATCGACGAGAAAACTCAAACAGCGAGCACATATGCGATCAGTGAGGCTATTGATTTTTCAAGTGAGTCTGTGGGTTGTGTGACATACGCTTTGAGGGTAACTTGAGAGCAGGGAAAATAAAAACCTGTTCCATTCATATTTAGTTTTATTTTTTTTTTTGCTTTTCAAATGCATTTTGATTGGATCTCTTTGAATGCATATGTTAAATGCTTACCACGGACGATTGCATCATCATCAAGAATATAGAGATATTCATTTTCGACGCACTAATTTCTAGTCTAGGCGCATCGAACATATGAACAACCAAAACCATTCTATATAGAACTTTTGCCTTAAATCTCATTAAATTGTTCGCACTATTCGGATATACGAATCGCATCACAACTAAACATTTACGAAATGAAAACGCAAACACACAGAGCGCACTGCTTTGAAATGAAAAATCCTAACAGATGGTTTGGCGATATCTCTTTATTATGAACAATGAGCATGGATAAAATTAGGTCTTTGACATAGTTAGTGTTTGTACCAGCAGCATCAATGCACTCAGTGCACAGACTATTCATTAATGGACATTTGTACATTAGAAACATGTAAGGCAGACACTTCCTCGGATTTCATGCTGCTGGTGAAAACGGGTCGCCAAATGAAACAACTCATGACACTGAGAAGAGGAGGTGTGAATATTTTATTATTTATCATTTATGATCCCCGTGATTAAATCGGGGAAAAAATTTAGCAAAAAAAACTTTTAAATGGCCATAAACAACTTTTCGGCTTTATCGAATCGCATTTCTGTTAAATCCCACATATGCTTTTGGTAAAGTTTGATAAATGCGATATAAACTGTGATGGACATGAACAATGTTTAGTTTTTGATCATCATGCTCGAGATTTTGATTTCATTTGTTTCTAGTATGGAAAAGTGTTTCTTCTCAAAATGTGACATTTGTTTAGTCCGTTCCACTTGGAAATTCTCTCTGGAACATATTTGGGTACCCAAATTTCTATTTAAACAGACGAGCACCGATTTTGATTCGATTGGCACTCAAATGCGGAACTGTAACAAACCATAAGACGGTTTTATTCTTCAAACAAATGTTTATTTTCCGTGGTTTTAATTTTCAAGCGGTTTTTCTTTGATTCAAATCTAGTACCAGTGGTATATTGTTAAGTTTTCTGGGTAAATATTATTGGAATTTTCGAAACATATGGACTAGTGGTCTCAATGCGGTAATTATAAACTTGACATTCAGTGCGGTGCATGCACGTTTGTTAAATACATCGAATGATCGAATACAAAAGGGGTATAAAGTTCAACATTTTGTTATTCGTTTTGACAAAATGTAAAAAGCAGTCAGATGAAAAGAAACAACACACACACACACACACGATTCGATTGCTTAAACGTTTGTTTGTGTTAAATCAATGCAATACCAAAGATATTTTGGGTAGAGCATACAGTGCAAATCGAACTGCTACCAATAGCAATAGTCACCCTTTTTAACATGTTTTTTTTTGTGTCCTTCTTTTCGTTAGTGTGAATACGGCAATTTAGTGAATGAATAATCGTTTGAACTCAGAGGGGTAATACACACACACTTACACACAACTTGCACCCTGCATTTATAAATATTTTACAGTAAAAATGTGCGTCTCACTGTTCGATGCTCACTGCTGAAATGAAGTGTTTATTTTAACTTACCGTATGTTGAAATCGTTCCCTAGTCGTCATCATAAATGCTTTTATTGTGTCAGTCAATTGGAATTCCCCCTGACGTTCTAATTTCAAATGATTTAAATTATACCGACACCTGTTCGAGTGTTTTTTTCCATGCTTGTTTACTTCTGGTTTCGCCTTCGAAGTGCACTCTCTCTCGCTCTCTGTTCTCAAGCATAAAAACCACTTTGAATCTAGACCGACGTAAAAAAACCGGCTTCAATTTGGTGAAGTACACATACACTTACACAAAACTCACACTGATGAGAAGGGGGCACACATTGAAACTATGCTCACATATGTCATCGTACATATCCCATTTGAATTAACAGTATTTTCTAAATCCTTGAAAAATCGTTCATACGGCCTTGCCAAATATGAATCTTATTTGAAATACACACACACACACACAGACAAAAGCGCTCATAACATGTGGTTTTTCGGAACATATGGCATAGGATTTGAGATTTTCAATGCGGTTTTCGATATATTATTCACAGTTCATGAGCCCAATGCTCAACTGTTCATTCGCATCTCGTGGTTGCAGTGATGATATGAAAATCCAATTTAAAGTACTGCTGATGAAGCTAAAAACCCCTAAAACACACAATACAATTCACATTCAACTCTGATTGAAATCCGGAGATGAAAAAAAAAGTCATGTACAAATTGATGAGACTTCAATATGCACGACAAATGCGGTTCGCCTTCAACTAACGCTGGTGTTTCTATATCGTTGAATACAAATAATAAAATTTTGCAAGTATATGCTCATAAAGAGCTGATTAATACAGAGATGATGCACTTTGTTCTGTATTTCAGTCACACACTCGTAATTTTACTAACAATTTAAAGTGTATTGTAGTTTCCTAGGTAGTTTCTATGACCCAAATGATGACATGTTTTTACATCAAATTGATTTAATTCACCACAATCTCCTCAAAGGTCTTTTTTTTTAAACTACGGTGAGCTACGGTTGGTGTCCTTTGACTATTTTGAAAAACTATTGCTTCGTTTTTTCGCGGTACCCAAACGAGTATTTATTTTATTTTTTGTTACAATTTTAGTATGAATATTCACCAAGCATTCTTATAGAATCAACAAAAAAAAAAAACCTAACAATAAATGAATATTCATTTAATTGCAAAAAAGAAATCTCATAGAATGAAGACCCCTCGGATGGTCATCTTGGTAAATTGTCTTCGTCTTGACAGTTTTTGATTGCATATTAACACTTATGGTGTCATGAATAAAATCATATTTAAATTTATACGATACGGAAAATGTTCATGCGTAGTGTGTATTCAAATTGAGTAAGCGCTGCAAGTATGCATTTCAAGGTTCTTTATACCAATAGAAATTGTAATGTAAAACATGGTATGGCAACACAATCTAAATCACTTCTTAAATTTAATCACTATATGTGCCGGATAACACATGCAGTTCCTCTGAAACATTCCAACCTCTTTAATATATACAACCTATTGTTAACCTCTGGAACAATAAGATATAAGTAAATTTTATTTTACCATTTTCTACCTCATATTCATCGTACTGAAAATGAATGGAAAAGCTTTCTCTTCCTTGCTAATAATAATTTTTGCTCCATTTTGGTGACACAATCAATTCAGCAAGTGGGTAAAGTGCAATAGAGAAGTTTTGTACAAGAAGTGGCTGAGCTATAAATATGTAGATTTTATCATCAGAATAATAAGTTTGACAAAAAATGTTTTTGGTTTGTAAGATTATGTCTTTGTATGTAATATTGTAATAGGTGTCGTAATGAATCCAGTGTCATCAATATGAAATTCAAATTTATCTAATAACAATTTGATGCTAATCCTTGAGATAGATCGATGTTGTTGTCATTTGTTAAGTAAGTAATTGAACTAGAAAATGTACGAAATGGGCCTAGGCTCGATGCTCAACAGTCAATTAACCGGTATTCCTTCTAAATTCTATTCGATAAATCAGCGAGAGTGAGAGAACGAAAGACACAGAGAGAGAGAGAGAGAGAGAGAGAGAGAGAGAGAGAATTGTGTTCAGTGGAAATTTACTATAAGATCTAAACGATTGAATACGTGTCCGATTATTATATTCGGAACAGTGTTAAAGAATGCATTCAATTTACTGTTTGCAATACAGCACTTATTTAAGTTGTTATAAATTACCACACTCCAGCCACCTAATGATGATATCGTCACTATGTTATTTTTTTCCCATCTCTCTCTTTCTCTCTCTCCTACTATTTTCACTCCTTTATTGTAGAATCTAAGCAAAGCTTGAAAATTATTTTCCGTCGCATAAATTCCAACATGAACAACATGTTTTTCAACATGTACATTCCAGACGGTTTTTCCCGCCTTTCACATTTTTCGAATAACAATAGACCACCCGAAGGTTGTGTGTGTGTGTGTATACAGGAAAAGTGAACAATGTTGCACGAGGGGGATGATGAGATGATGATACTTGACCAGAGAGAGCACTGAATGAACGCGCAAAACTCTAAACGAACCGAACAAGATTCTATTCCCAATGACAATACAGTGTGCTGCGATGCTACACACGGAGCACGGATTGAAAGAGCGGTAGCAAATGCGTGTACACTGTACATGCACAACTACATATGTACAAGGAATGAGGTTTGAACGAAAATGGTATGGCTCCACCCTCCAAAAACATTTTGGGCCGTATGGTTTTATTTTCGAAGCGAAGTAGGGTGTATGATTAAAACCATTACCGTTTTCGCCAAAAATTTTCGGCGCTGTGATGTTACCCGAGTTGTATACACACAACTCAGCACAGTTTCGATTGTACGCACGAGAGAAGGTTGTTATTTCTGTGGAAAAATGTCTTATGTGGTGTGTTGCATAGGGTCGATGGTGCGCCAGTCACACTATGTTTGTGAGCCGTTTTGTGTTTACGCGCTCTTCGCAAAGCATATGAGCTCGTTTATGAGGGTTTTTCTCTCGCTCTCTCCTTCTCTCTCTCTCTCTCTCTCTCTCTCTCTCTTTCTCTATCTCTCTTTCTGTGTCACTCTCTTGCTGCTGCTTCATCTCTGTTCACTGACTGGCCCGTATTGTCGCCTGTGTTTGTTCGTATGTTTCACGCAAATTGTGATTGTATTGAAAAATATGTTTGAGAATATATAAGCAGACGGGATACACACAATTGAAAATGTGTTCTGTATCGCGTTTATTAGCCTCTCGGATCATTTTACTACCACCCGAAAAAGCCATGAATTTTATTAGGGATGGTATGTTGAGAGGTGTACATATAAGACAGAGCTATGCCACATCAAATGTTTGAATGCATTTTCATTGAGGGTGTAAAAGCGAGATAGAGCCACACCGAACAAGCAGTTTTGCAAATAAATGCGTCATTTATTCGAATAAAGTATTTAGTTGGCAGGCATCATTCGAAGCGAACGGATCTCTCTCGCTCTCTTGAGTTCAATACGCGAACACAAATCAATTCGTGTGCACGTGCTTTGCTTAGTATTAGCAAATTTCGGTCAGTGTACATTCATTTCAAGTGATTGCAGTGTAAACGAACAAAAAAAAAATTAAATTTACGAACTAAACATTCACATCAATTCACTTGCTAAGTTGGTTGAAAGTGTTGTTTCCATTTTTGTGCTGAACGTGAGAAAAGGCAAAAGATGACCATGGATATAGAACAGCAAGATAGAGAAGATATGAAAATGTTATCACCACGTATCGCATGTGATGTACAAAATAAATCGGAACTGTTACCACAAACCAATCAGCCAAGTGTAAAACGTTCATTTGATGTGGCATTTTTAATGTTACCGGATGAAAAATTAAAAAGTAAACATCCGGAGAAACAGGCACGTCTACATTCGGATGCAGTGGTTACATATCGTTCGCAGCTGAATGTTAAAAATGACGATAGCTTACGAAAATTATGTGAAAAACGGCATGAACTTAGCAATGGGTTGGCAATGAAAAATACCACATCGAATTTATTGCAAACAAACAATAACAATATTGATATAGTGAAAAATGGACGCTTTTTTCCACAAGATTTAACCTTTTTGTCACATGACTTAGTGAATCGTGATGCACCAAAAAGTGCATTCACCAAAGTACCAAATGTTCGACAAGGCGATTCGCCAATTCAGCCAGCACCATCGCTAAGCCCGGGCCAATTGAGTTGCTCATCAACAAGCCCACCAATATCAGCCAGCCCACCACAAAATCCACTGTATCAATTTCGTTCCGACTATCAATTGATCAACGGTGGCCCATTTCATACAACAATTAGCCAGATGCAGCAATTAGCACAAAATGAAAAATTACGTCAACAATTTGCCTATCGACCACCACAACATCCATCGGGCAGCAATGATCTATCACATTCCAGCGCATATTTGGCGGGTGGAAATTTTTCATTTGCAAACGCAAATACACATCCGTTTGTCACACAACCGGATCTAAGTGGCATTGTACGAAATCCAGCCGCAGCAGCAGCATTACTTACAACCCTCATTCCACCCACAATTGCCACATCATTTTCATTGACCGCACAGAATGTATGTGCCAAATGTAATATTAGCTTTCGCATGACAAGTGATTTAGTGTATCACATGCGTTCACATCATAAAAGTGAATATGCCGGCGATTCAAATCGACGGAAACGCGAAGAAAAACTCAAATGTCCCGTTTGCAATGAAAGTTTTCGTGAACGACATCATTTGACGCGTCACATGACCGCACATCAAGACAAAGATAGCGATGAAACTGATAATGTACATGTTCAACGACGGCAAAAATGATATGAGTGGTGAAAGCTGGCCAATCCAAGCTAAAAACCGATTACCCAAGGATCCAGCGACTGGAACGGGAATCTGCAGAAATCTGGATTTAATTGATCTCGGCATCTAGTTGCAGCCTCCCGCCCACACCCAGAAAAATAAAAGTCCACAACACACAAACACACACACGAAAGAAGCAATTTTATCATATTCATATTTCCATTAGGAACGAAATTGTTCGTTAAATAACATCGATATTGTGATACAATCATAGTAAATAATGGCCGGGAATAAGATTCACACACACACACAGACACAGACACACATACATACACACACAGAATTGACTCCAAAGTATCGTTAGTATAAAGTTGTTTGTAGGCTAATTAAATGTCAATAGATAACTTTGTACTCACCTGAAAAAAAGCCATTTGACAGAAAATGAACAGAGAATATCCATGTCACACGGTGTTTCATTTCAAATGGCAATTTGTTTAAACCAAAGTGTGTATAGAATACCACAACCCGAATGTGGTCGAACAAATTAAAGATGAATTAATTTTAAGCCCCATAGTCAGTTCAAATAAATTAGGAATAAATTTTAAAAACACTTTGTCAATTCACATAAGTTCATTTTTCCGATTCTTTTTTTTTTAATTGTTGAAAATGAAAAAACCAAAACAAAAACATCCAATCCACATTATTCTGTAAATAAAGTAAAGAAATCCGTTTTATTGCTATCACACTTCTAACACAACACGATTTTATATCGTATCCAGAGTGCGTGTGTACTGTATAGCTATGAACCAATTGATTGAACTATGCACATTACATGTAAAGTTATACGAAATGCAACATTCAATTGCATTTGAAAATGAAATTGAAAAAAAATAAACAAATTCATTTTCAATCAAAAATGATTATTGAAAAACCAAAATGAAAATTAGCAACTCGTAGGTTAATCTAAATATCACTTAACTTATCATTTGAATTGTTACGATTTTTCTAATTATATTGATAACATATAAAATATCGAATAAGTTCAATGAATCTCAGTGAGAGCTCCTAGTCTAAACTCTACACCAATTTTAAGTGTTTATATTTAAGTTAAATAGAGTTAATCGTATCGAGAAAAAAAAATGAATTCAATCAGAATGACAAGTGGAAAATTTATGGTTTTGAATTTTCTTTTAAATTGGTGGTGCAATTTCTTTTTGGAAAGTTGAAGCTGTGAAAGAATGGATGAAACATTGAACTATTCTGTTTAAAGTGCACCTAGTTCAAGAGATCCATTCCAATTTGAAAGGAGTACCTACCTCTCATCTAAATCGACTCTCAAAACGGTTAAAAAATGTAAAAAAATAAACACCATTTAGAAAACAATTTGCTTTGATGGAATTACACTTTATTTACCACTTTCTGTTTCAAATGAAATAACAAAAAGAGAAAAAGGAAACGTTGAGAATAAATTTGGACTTTGTCAATTTTAACAATACATGTTTTCGAAACAATGACGAGAGAAAAACACAAACACTTTTATTCTCAACACATTTGAAATCTGGAATGATTATACTTATGAGTCGAAGTTGCATGCGGCTTACAAATTATAAGATGAAATTCAAACAGAAAAACTGAATAAAAATCAAACAATTTTAAATCAAATATGCGCCTGCATTCTGTGCATTGAATTTTTTGCGTTGATTTTTCAGTCGATCAAATTATTTATTTGTTTTGTGTTTTTGTTGTTCAAGCATATCCAATATGGAATGGATCATATGGTGTGTCTGCTGCTGAATCCGTGTAATCTATGGGTTACTTAAAACGATCATCGATGTCAAATATTTTGCAATTTTCTGCTAACGCAACGTCAGGAAGTTTGACTTTGCCTTCATTCTTCGTCAATTTGATCTACTGATTTACTCTTAATTTTGGTGAATTTTAGTTCTAGCAAATTACATAAAATTCTGAGTTCATTCTGCACTCACAAATGAATAAAATATTTTAAGCTCTTTACAATCAGCCAATGAATCTTTCAGATTGAAATAACCATCGCATCTTAAGAGATACAATACGTCTAGTCTAGAGAATATTATGCCGCATTCCATAAAAAAAATCCTTGAAGATTGAAATATGCCAACCCAAAGTACCTGTCAACTTTGGAGTACAGTTCCGTTTGATCATGCGTAGATTGGAGACGAGACCATTATACTTCGCTACGATAGTTAAATGTTGGATTAACGTGCCGAGATTGCATAGAATATTTTCAAATGCTTTATTTTTTTTTGTCAGAGTTAAAATCGACGCGGAACATTATATGGCTCGTTGATTGAAGCGCACACGACACTTCGGTGGTGTTAATGAGATCCAACAAGACTAGGTGCTTGAATACCTTTTGCAAGCAGAGGTCATTGAGAGCGTTGAATCCTTATTTGGCAGCACCAATAAGGAATCAATTGCTTCGATTTGGACAGAGATACAAAATGTGCATCATTTGCTTTAACTTCCATTGAATAATTTGCAATATATTGTACAGGATCAATCATAACCACTCTTGAATCATCGGTACTTTTGAACTGCATCGAACCATATTGAAATTCGTCTTTTGTATGTCAATCTCGCCAAATTACTCAAAATGTTCTCTGATCTTTGTGGCCAACTGAAATATAGCTTTACTATGAATACATCAGATGCTAAGAACTGCATAAAAGAGGATCAACTGAAGCCATTAATTTGCTGCTGATTATGGTTTCGATTTCGTTTGAACCTTATCCATAAAATAAATCGATGGAAACAACAATTGAAACTAACAATAACGACAAAATCAATGCGCTGTGCATTAGGCTTGAAGTTGTGGAAAAAGAGCTTCATATTGTCATTAATCGGGCGGAAAAGCTGTGCATGAAGTCCAACAATTACAAATTATAAACATAAGTAGTGATATAGGAAAAGCACTGCTAAATTCATCTCACGCTATCGAATCAACGATGAAATGTTTGCACTGTGGTCATTCATCTGAGATGAATCTTATCAATCGTCATGTACATCAGAGACAATTGCAACACAATCACATTATTGTCTTTTTGAACTGAATTTTGTTGATCGCTAATTGGGCTGATGATCGAAAATTTACTGACGAATACTACCTTGGCAATAGTAAAATTGTTATTTTCTTCGCAATGCTGTTTAAGGCGGATACTGAATGTTTTCGTTTTCAACCAAAACGATGTCGACTTTTGATTATAGCACAGTTATTTTTAGCGCAACTTGTGTATACGTTTATTTCAGTGTGTTATGTTGTCACTCATAGTAATGTGCAGCAACTCTTCCAATATACCAAATTAAAACACACAAAAAACCACACAAGAAATTATGTCACAACAGGGTTCTCCAGTAAATAAACGCATTCACCGATTTTCACCGGTTGAATTTTATAAATCAAGTTTTCGAGCATTGATTTTGAGAATTGTGTGAAAACAATTGGCGCGTAAATATAAACACATTTCCAAGTATTTACTACTATAGTGAAATTATGTGAATACATTTATACCATTAATGGATCGAGTTCGATCGATTGTGTGGCCGTTTGTCAATTTTCAATTCTAACAAACTCATCAGCTTCCGATGAGCTCGTTGGTATTTCATGCTACATCAGCACTGCACTATTTTACAGGATTGCATGAGTAACAAGAATACGAGATGTCCGTTTTATATGTTATGAAGTGAAAACCTCAAAATACTTTAATATAATCGTTGATACGTATTCGGATGTTGATATTTAGATTATTGAATTAAACTGGTTTACTTTTAACCGATAGTCTAAATCACATTAAATATGAGCCATTAATCGTTAATATCATTTGCTATTGCAACCGACAGCTACTGTCATTATTAACAAACTGAAAACAATCAAAGTTCAAAGTAAAAACAATTAGCTTAAATACATTTTTGGGGAAAACGAGTAAACCAGACGAAATGAGCGTTCTTGATGGTATGTTATGTTGTTGTACGCAAAATGATGGTTGGGTTGATTTCAATTAAAAAAAAAAAACGAATACAATTTGTTAAATCACACAAAAGGCTCGAAGGCCGACATTGTGTAGCATTGTGTGTTCATTGAATTTTCATGTTGAAAATTTTATAAAACATCGACAAATGTTAACTTGGTGCCAGGAAATGATGTGTCAGATTATATTGTCACAAGTTCCGTGTTACTACTGAAGCAAACCCACGATATTTTACATAATTGCATTTCTACAATGTGCTGAATACTGTGTAACCTATTCTAAGCGTTGTGGCTCTTTTGCTACTCTTTTTGTATATAAATAAATTTAAATTTTATCGTGACTCTAATTTTCCGGAATGAATAAATTTATAATGCTGCTTCCTTTAAAATATGTAAAATACATATTGTAAAACAAGAATTCTATGCCGGTTACCGATACAATAAAAAAAAAACATTGTAGTCTTATGTTCAAACGACAGGAAAAACTCCAACAACAAAAAATGAAAATGAAATTGAATGACAAAAAAAAAACAGCAAGTCCTTGTAGATGCTTGAAACAAACGAATCAATGAGTGTGGCTTACACAACTAAACGATGCATTGCAGTTAATAACTGACCACTTATTTTAGCGCTGTATTATTTTGGTATGTATACCAAAAACGACACCGTTTTACCGCCCACCAAATCACAATAGGCTGGTACTTATTGTTTAAGATTTGAATGACTTCTTATAAACATTTGATTTTCAATGCTACAGTTTACACATTGTAAATTACACTCCAAAAATTATGAAATCTATTTCAATTTTTCCATAGGTTCTCAACAGGGGTCCGAGTACCCCCTGAGCGATCGTTACCCCTCGAAGATTTTGTTCAGACTGTAGACCTTTTTTGGGTCTTCAACTTTTTTGGAGACCGGGCTAGATAGAATGGATGTTGAAAAAATTCTTTCATTTTGCTACGTCTCTTTTATAAAAATTCCCTCTGGGCGGTCATCACTTTTGGTTCGAGTGGAACCAAAAATCTCTTCTCAACTTTAGCTGAGACTCGGTTTATATTAGATAAAATTGACTATTTTCGTTACCCAAGATTTTTTTTTTGCTTACCTCCTGAAGACAACCTACTCGAGAACAAATGATCTTTTCTAACGTTTCTTTCACTTTCACACAATATTCTCATTTTTTATTCCATATCACTCAAAGGCTTTGAGTCAAAGCATATAGATAAATAATTTTTTAGCGATTTCTAAATAAAAGAAATTTGATTTTGTTGTTGATTTACAAGTTTGATCTTGAAAATAATATGAACTGTGCTGAAGTCACAGAAGTCTGCAGAATGAATGTTCATTCGAAACTTGAAATTTATGGATATTTAAAAAGAGTTTCTTTTTGTGAATAATGACTTAATAAGTTCTGTTGTTGACAAGTTTTCAAACTATCTGTACGAATGTTCCAAACAAAATAGAAGAATAGAACTGACCCAAAAAAGTCAGTATCGGTTTATCATATTATTTTCGGAAATTATTATAATATCGAATATATGATAATACTCTTCAGTATTTGGTTAATAGAACTAAATCCTCCCGATCTAAGGCTAAAATGATAGTGTTTACATATCTCTCCACTATAAACGAGGGTTCACAGCGTAAAATGAAATTCTAGACACAAAAAGTCATCATGTGAGGTTTTCTATCATCAAGCAGAAAAAAGATGTCCACAAAACGATAAGAAGACAATGAGATAACACTGGAACCAAATTATTCAAATTGCATCCGAATTATAGTTGTTGTGAATCGAGCGAATACTTTATTTATCATTGCCATCGATGCTACTCACTGCATGCATTATGTGGTACTGTAGCTCACTGAATGCAATGCCAAAAAAAAAAATTTACATCTCAATCGAAAATGTAACACTAATTTAGTCATTCGTTACAGACAGTAAAGCACAAAGAAATACAATAAATAGAGATGACTTTTGGCACACGTCAATCGAGTTGTATTAGCTGGCAGCCTAACTATTTGTAAATTTGTCATGGCTTGTTTGAAAGTTAACAATATTTTTTTGTTGTTGTTGTTAAGGGTGCCGTGTGTTTCAAGTCAATTTTGCTGTATATGTGTTCCGTGGTGGAATAGACTCGAGAGTAACAAAACACAAAAATGTTTTTTTTTGCCATGCAGCAATGAATGGAGTTCGCTTAGCTGTTTCTAGTGACAGTAAATTTGTTTCGGTCTGAGGTGGAACTGATTGTATATCGTTCATGTGCTTTATGCTAACCATGTGCCAACCAAATCATTCGACAAAAGCGTTGAGAAAATATTTAGAAAATTCGCAACGGTTATAGCTCGATTAACATGGGAATTTTTTCATTGACTGAAATGGTTTTTTTTTATATATTTAAACATGGGAATTGTTGGCTATTCTATTACGACAACCGATTATCGTATTTGTTGAGCACCAAAAATTAATACTAATGAGAACCAAATCGCATGAACCTAGACAATCGAAAGTGATTCAACGATGCACTAAGTTTCCATTTTCTAAAAATTGTGTTATCTAACAGTGATGAAGTCAGACTCAACACGAATATTGAAACATACAATTATTTTATAGTTCATTTCGGAAGTTCAACGATTTGAAATGATGAAGCACACACACACACCATATACATATTTTCGATCCCTCTCCTTTTGAAACACGGTGGCTGTGATATGATGGCTCATGCGGAACTAAAAACTACACACTTCTCCACGGAGTTAATATAAAAACAACATGGAACTAGTTCACAGTTCTCACTGATTCATCCATATTAATCATTTGACGTGTGTGTTTTTTTTTTCTGGGTTGTTGTTCACCATTTAAAATTAAATGACTGAGTTTGGCTCATTTGTGTTTAACAATATCGTATCGAAAAATATGCTCAAGTTCACATAGATGTAAAGCATATTACCAAAAAGTAGCCATAGCAACGCTGTTGATGCATATTTTTTGTTGTTGTTGGTGTTCTACATGGCCCAATGGGTTAAAACTATAAATTCTTATCTCGTTCCCCCTGGTTTTCGAGTCGAAAATTTCGACAATGGAAAATATTGTGGGCGCTTAAATCCCACTGGACGTTTTTTTTTGTTGCGCACAAAATCTGGCTGATTCATTAATTTTATCAATTATAATTGTATCGACCATTATTAGTGGGAAAATTATCACGAGTTGACACAATTATGGTAAGCTGACAATTTGAAACAGTTCAAATAATTTAAAATTGGTATATTTTTTTAGCAATATATTCTTTCTCATCTCCGTTCCCTGTCCGCCAAAAAAAACTGTGATTTAAATCAAAGAGTATACAAAATATGGTGACTCTTTTCAACCATATGCCAAAAAAAAACCATTGAATCTTTTATTAGAAGTACAAAATCTGTTACAGTGATATATATCAAGACGAAAAGCGAATGTTTATGTTATTTGTTGTTGTTGTTTTGTTTTGTCGAAGTACTTGGATGTAGCGCATATGCAAACAAACCAAAAATCCATTTCAACATTTAGCCGCACTGGCTTATGGTTGAGCATGTTCTCCGCACACAAACTGATCCGTTTTCTCATTTCGCACAGCAAGGGCATCTTTTCTTTTTTTTAGTGTATATGTTTGCAATCTCAAGCTAATGTAAACATAAACATCATTGAAATTTGGCACATGTGAAAGTGTCTACGTGAATATGTGAAATACATATGTGTGTTTGTGGTGTTTATAGTTAAGTGTCACTGATGCTTAAAATCATAAAATATCTCCACGCGGTGTTGGGAGGACGATAATATCGAGAGCCAAATTGATAAATTCGTGTGTGAAGAAAGTGTTTGTGATGACACTGTTCGTTGTTTCAACTTTTATGCATAATGCACTTTATACATTTATGTGCATAATGTATGAAATTTTCGACAACAAGCGTCTTGCCAACATTCTTGGCACACACACACACACACACACATGCCAAATGAAACTATGAAAGCAGTCAGTGGACGATGTGAATATGGCATCGATGTCGCAAAATGCCGCCGTTATTCCTATATACGCTGGACGTGTACAAATCTAACATATGAAAGCCATCCTCATTCGAATCCTCCACATTTGAAACACCACACAAATGCACTTGCCAATTCAATTTGAACACTCTGACCGTCTCACTATGATATATATTTATTGTCATAGAAAAAGAATCGAGGGGTTCATTACCAATCTATTTGGGATATGTGAACTACGCCAAATAAGCCATAAAGCGACATCACATTCACACACACGCACACACACACAATCAACTCTGTTGGGACTTCAATAAATGTATGAGATTTCAATATTTTTATGTGAGATACTAAAATTCAATTAAATGAAGCGTTTATGAGTAGCTACAATAAACCTTCAGTTTTTTTCTATTTTGAATATGTTTGTGTATGATGAGCTCAAAAAAAATCGTTTTATTAAATTGCATATACACTTCAAGGAGACAAAAAGACAGTCTACCTGTTTAGTAACAAATCGATGTTAAAAATTGATTTATTTTTTATACTAAACTCATATTGAATAGACTGTCTATTCGTCTCTTTGAATTAGATCAATGTTACAATTTTATTTATTTAAACTGTGAAATATGAAAAAATGATATTACCATCAAACTTCAGATGATTTAGAAAGTTTGTTTCGAATTTGATTTGAGTTGCTTATGTATTTTGATTTATTGAAAAATTTCGATATCATTTAAAAATTTCGTTAAGATTCGGTATCGCTAAAATTTGGTGGATTTTTATTAGCATTTAGTCCGATTACAATTGGTTGTTTAACTTTTACCAGCAGCATCACATGCAACATATTCGAAATCGAAATTAGTCCATCGTATTTTATCGTATTTCAAAGAATAACCAGCAGTGATTTGCATCCAGCCCCTTGCAACCAACATACAACGACACAAAAACGCTCTAATATTAATGTGGAATATGCATATTGTATGTGCGACGTTTCGTAAACAAAACGCGTCTCGATTTCAAATGGCATATGTGACAGCTCAGGGTGCCGATTCATCATCGACCATATATTATCTTATGACGGCATATATTAGACTTCAATTCAATTTTCATGGCATATACAACTTAAATGTATTTGCCAAGCCCAGGCCAAAAGATTTCAACCGATATGAAATGACATTCAGATGAATTCAAACATCGAACATACTGAGAAACTAACGAATGCAATGTGAGAGTGAAACGCAAAGAGACGATACGAAAATTATGTATGTGTGTGTGTGTGTGTGTGTGTTGTGTTTTTTTTCACTCGTTGCTCATTGTTTTATCAACAAGCAATTTGGCTAAGTGGCCATACTTCATCACAAAAATTTTCAATCCATTTTCGTTTTACACATACTTACAGTTTGTCAGTTTGGCTCTATTCTGATATCGTCGGTCGTATTCTCATGTCGATGTGTTTCCATTCGGTGCCCTTAAACTCAGACACTCACTAGCACCACTATCTGCTCAATGCTACCGACCGATCGACACCAATATATTTGAATTACGCATTAATCTATTCAATTCAATTTTACCAACTTATCAGCGACTAATATTTATTTGTGAATCGCTTTTTCTTCTTCTTTTTCTCTCTTTTGTTTTCAATCTGTGTTTAAATAAACCTACAACAAGTGGATTAAGTGTGAAAATGCAACTTTTTCGATGATATTCGATTGTGGTATTCCGTAAATAGTTTTCGATTACTTCATTCGTGCCACGTTTTGCCATCGTGCAAACATTTTTTTTTTTTTGGTTGGCATTTTTTCGTTTGAGAATTTTGAATGCAGTCTATGTTCAATATGATAATGTGGTTGATTATTTGAGAATATTTCCTTTCGTTAGACATTTAAAACTTTTCGATATAGTGAAAGATAAATTTTACCATAGTCTAGTATTATGTGTCTGTTTGACTGGTACAGCTGAGCTGATTTTAACAGAAAATATTATAAATTATTTCGATTGAACACCCAAAAGCTTATGATACTTTTGCTTAAAAAAGGGGGACAATTCACGTTGCCAGCAGTATTGAATTGAATTGTATCCAGTATAAACAAAACAAAAAAGGTCAAGTGGAATAACAAATGAACAAATCATTTCGATAGCCAAACAAAACGACGATCCAGTCGAATATCTGTGGTGCTCAATGGTTCAGAGCTATTGAAAACGCAAACCATATAAATAACGGTTTTGATTTATGAAATGAATAATTGAATGTACAGATGAAAAACCGGAGATACGGTCCCGAAATTACAGAAATGTTGAAAAAGTGTTCTTGTGAAGGGCGTCATGGTTGATGTAACGATATTTTTTTTTCTTCCCCATTTTGCTAGTGTTTTATACCTACAGTGAAAATGGATACGTAATTTCTTTATTTTCAATCCTGAAAAAAAACTGGTTCAAAAATTTAATTTCGCCATGTTTTTTTTTTTAAATGGACACAAAAGTTTATTTTACAATATCAAAAATTGTGCTTTCAATAAAAAAAATAATTCGAAATTTCACTTTCTCTGCAAATGTTTTTCGCAGATAAAATTTCTTCAAAGTATTTTTTTTTTAAATTTTTACAAGTTGAATCATTTCTAGAGATTAGAGTGCAGTAATTTTATATATATGAATGTTTTTTTTTTCTAAAAATGTGCAATATAAAATATAATGTAAATAAAAGCACATGGAAATGCGATTTTGATCTGTTTGAAGAATAAACAAATTGGTATGTGTTGGGGTTTACAACGAGGCTTTTGTATTGCTTATCAATAGATTCCTTTGAGACGATTCCTATATGTTTGTTGCCGAAACCCTTCTTAAAGTGAACAACGAACATGTATTGCAAGCTGTATTCATATATGTCGTGGGAATTTTGTTCCGTTCAGCATCAAAACACAGCGAGTATCACGAATGATTTGTGCACAACTTTTACGACTTATTTCTATAAGACAAATATCGCAAGTCTATTGTTTAATCGTGACATTTCAAAAGCTTGCAACCCTCACAAGAACCGCAAATTTTACGTGAGACTTGGCATTTTTTTTTTGTTCTCTTACCACATCTTGGAATAAAACTCATCTTCTATCTCGCGCACGTAATTCGTTATTAGCTTTTCGTGATTTAAATTAATTACATTTTCATGTTGTTTCACATGACTCTTTCCACTAAAATAATATTTGACTTTTTTTTGTTGTTGTTGCGTGAATTGATAAACACACATTAATTCTAACCGTAGAATGAATGTTATCTTACGCAGAGGTAAATACATTATTATATTGACTCCAACATGTCATTTTCGATGGTGTTTTTTCTGTTGTTGTTGTTGTTCGTTTCGGAAAATTCAATCAGATTACACATTACACAATGATTATGATAACTGAAAGAATGAATGGGTTCATTTTAAGACGTATTTTTTGGAAAATCCCGAAGAAATGCTACGTGATGAGTGAGATATTGGCTTCAATTATATCTATCAAGTAAAACGAATTGAAATGCAAATAAAAACGTGTTGGATGCAAATATGGAAATCACAATCAGTTTTTTTTATTTTGTTATGGCTTAAATTGGCGCTAAATATTTTAGCTTGACATGATAAGCGCAATGAGTTTTACGGTTGTTAACACACCAAATATTTGTGTGTGCATAGCCCATAAAGTTCAAGCAATGTGAGAGCATAAGTCAGAGGCGGCGACGTTGGAATCCATTCATTCCACACCATTTACGGCTAAACAACGTTGACATTCGCCAAAAAAAAAAATTGAAACAGACAAACAATTGTAGTTTTGGTTAAAGAAAAGTTTTTAATTGTTTGTGCGGAAATTCTTGTACAAAAATGACGACAAAAATGCGCTTATCGCACGTGCGAGATTTTAAGGCATGCTTTAAAAATATTGTGCTTTTGATTTCGGTGTTGGTATGGATACAAAACTAGAAAAATGAATGTAATCGCGGCAATAGATCAATCTTCATGCTGAATTTGTCCTTTATTTATCAAAACCATTTCCTCTTTTTGCTCTTTTGTGCACGCGAATAAAAATTATTCACTTCCTTACCTCCTCATTGAATCCCAATTAGTTCCAGTACACACACACACACACAGAAACACACACAGAAAACAGTTATTTATGCCATGAACCGCGGCACGTTCTGAATTCACAAGATATTTCTTTTGTCGTGTGACGCACGGATACAATATAAAAAAAAACAACAACGACTAATTGAATCTAAAAAGAAAAGCGACAAGGAAATTTATCAGGCCGCGCGCGATTGCTGGTAAATAAATTGCTGGATGTCTGCAAATGCAATAAAATAGCGTGAAATCCGTGATAACGTTCGTCACACGCTACATTTATCTAAGCAGGCTAAAGAAACGATTGCCTTGATATCGTCGCCACCCAAAAATTTCCATGATATATTTATTATTTTCTTACTAATTTACATATATTCGCGACGCGTCTTCCAAAACCAAAAATGTTACAGGCCAAAATTGTGAATTTCTGGTGTACCCGAAAAATGATTCCAAACAAGAACATTCAAAGGGAATAAATAAATAAAAGTCCAAATCATTACACATCTAATATGTTTACCAATTCAAAACCATTTGATTATGCAAATGTTGTGCACAGTCACAGTGAATGCGCGAACATTTGCAGCTCACAGCTTAATGGATGTACGGAAAATCATGATATGACACTCATTGCATAGCAGCAATGCTTTGCAAAGCGGCACACCAATCAAAATCAACTATCAGTTTCATAAGTTCCATTTATTTAAAACAATTCGCCGGCTGTGCAACAATCAAATTCCAATCACACAAAATACGTTGAATGTAGAGAACAAAAGGGGGAAGCATACTTTTGTACTCCATTTTCTTCTGCCTTTCTTTTGACATTGACAACATTTGAAAGTTTCAGTTCAGAACCCTAAAATTTGGAGTAAAATATGAAACTTTTGAAACAGCAAAAAATCAAAGTATTTTGAAATGTCTACGATCTCGATCTTGAAGTCTCTTCAACGAAATTGAGAATTTACTATACAATAAATTTCATTATTTCCCGCGGTTGAGATGGACATTGTTGGGGACGAAAAACCAACTAGTTTGTTTTATTCGTTTTTTTTTTCGATGTTCAAAATTTTTCGAGAAAAAAATTATTTTGTTATTAAATGATTTTTGTCACTTTATTAGATGTTTATAGATTATGGATAAAGATCTATTGAAATTGGTGCTGATTCATGTTAATCCTCTAATCAATAATTTGCACCTTTTGAACGATTTTACTATTTTTGATTGAAAAATTCAATCTGCAATGCTAAATGATGAGCAAAATCCATAAAAGGTTTCAATCCAGACTCTGGATTCCAGCGGTACAAGTGAAAAACCCCCGAAAATTGAAAAGCATCTGTAATTTTCGCATGTTTTATATTTCATTTTTATTTTCACATTTGGTCGCTGCCACTATTGTTCATATTATTCATGTTTCAGATATAACTTTAGAGTGTGTTTTTTTTTCGGTAAACTTCGACACTGATTCATGCCATTTACATTCTCAATTGAATAGAAAAAAAAATCGTGTAGAACAGAATCACAAGGAATATTACATGAGTATGAAAACAGAATGTTTCAAATACGCAACGTATGTATATTTTCTGTAGAAAAAAATTACCAAAGTTGATAAAAACTTTTTATTGCAATGCTTTTATACGAAATGTGATTTCGAAAAATTTAGTGTTTTACCCGATTCGCTCAATTCAAGTTTATATTTTATTAGATTTTTTCTTGTTTCTTGATTTTCTCTGGTCGTATGCTAGCTCACATTCACTCTTATTTAAATTAGATCCGTTTGGTTATTTCGTTGTGTTTTTTTTTGCATTTGTATGGTATTGTGGTTCAGTATTGCGGCCAAACATTAAATTCATAATCAAAACAATCAGATTCTTGTTTGAAATGAGTTATTTGTTTCCGAGTCAGCGACTCTATGGAAATCAGGAAGGAAAAACGATATAAAATGGTATTGATTGTCTTTTCGTTTATGTCATTTTTAAGATTTCTGGTTTGTTTTTTTTTTTTTTTGTCGCGGCAGTTTCGAATATTTCATTCGTATATTTTTTTTGTCGTTCTTGATTTTATTAAACATACCAAGAGCACGTTTTGCAAGTAAAGAATGAAACCATTTTTATGAATAAAATAATAATCAAAAGTGTGAACCATTTGAATTTCAAGTGAACATTTGACATTTGTCGTTTTTATGCGTATAACCGAACAATTTCTGATTTTAAACAAATGAAGGGGGCTAATTTTGATCTGAAGAGTAGTAAAATCATATTGATTTTGTGACTGGTAAGATTGTGTGCTTTTTTCTTGCAAATAGATCTTTATTATTCGATTTTTATTGTTTAAATTATGTTACAAACAATTCGAAAAGAAACTTTGAATGTCAGGCATATTCGTTTTTTTGTGTTTTTTTTTCACCGAGCACTCCGAGCTTGAGTTTTTTTTTGTCTATATAGTTTCTTAATAAACGAAATGCGTTATGTTATAGTAACTATACCAATGGGACACATCACAATGACATCGAGATGAACTGCAATAAAAATATTATCATAAAATCTTTGAATGCTGTGAAAAGTGTTAACAAACTATTTTTGACTTTCAATGATGCAATAGTCGATAAAGATATTTATAACTGCAAAAGAATACTGCAAAGAAAAATTGAGAAAATAATTTATTTTCAAGTTTATGTTGAACAGCACATGAAAATACGTTATTTCTAATACTTTTTGCTCATTGCATTCAATACTTTTTCTTAACCCTTTAACGAAATAGACCAGCAAAAGGCGAACAAACCAATCCACTTGTCATATTCAATCATAGCAGACAAAAATGCTTGAAATTGTTTGAAACGTACTCAAAATAAATTTCAGCAGCAAATTCGGTTTGACAAGCATTTGAACAGTTACATGGAAGAATTTGGGTGAAAACGTGGACTGAACAAACAAATAGTTTTCATTTTGGAATTCCCAAATCACTGAATTGAAATCAGACACTTCAAAACAATGATTTTAATTTTTGCCTACAAAAGTTTTTGAGTAACATCAGAAGCCCATAGTTCAAAATGCCAAACATTGAACATATTACTTCAAAGCCTGAATATGAACGGCAACAACGATCGCAGCGTTGTAGTTTCAGCTGAAACCCGCTGTTTTTACCACATTTGACAAAATAATGTGCCATTTTTAGCACAATGTGAGAATGTATGCACAAACATTCTCTTCTATTTTATGCATAAACATGTGTAATTTCAGTAAAATATATGATTTTCTCCAAAATGAACTTCCATATCCGTCACTATCAAACCTCAGATTTTTTTTTTTTTGAAGGTTTTCTGTGAAATTTTCATGCCGAACGTTCCTGCATGATACATAAGAGAAATAGTTTGTATTTGATTAAAGTTGTAATATTCTTATAATAATTAGAAACGGGGTATTCTGAAACAAATGTTCACTTGTTCGCGTTTTGAAAAATGGGTCCTGCGAACAATGCATTTTTATTATTTACAATTCGGTTTATCCTAATTTATTATTAGGGCATTAAGTGATCAAGATGAATTGTAATCATGATGCTCTCGAACAATGGCCGATCAATTGTTTTTTTTTAGAGAACAATTGGCCTTGCATGTGTAATTGAATAGGAAAATCATTCTTCCCGACGGAAATATGTTTGCTGTACATTCAGTGCTGCAAAAAGAGGGCAAAATTTGTATAAAATTGGGGTTGGATAAAGGTCTCTTTAGACCCATGATTGATTCAGACTCTTTCCTTTATTTACAAATGTTCATGTAACCGAAATGGACAAGAACAAAAACGAAAATGTTTACCACTATTTGAATGTACCACATGGCCAAATTATTTTAACGTGTTGAACTTGCCAGAGCACCTACATAAATTGGCAAACGAAGAACTTGTACATTTTGAAATTCTATTATGTCTTCTTTTCTGTTTGTTGAACTGTTTTTTTGTTGTTGTATGAAAGAGATTTTGAATGCGTAAAAATATGGACTTACCAAGTTTATTGCATTCAATAAAATATAAATTGTAAAGTGGATACACACTAGGTAGGTGTCATAACATAAAAATAGTGAAAATATGTAAAATACAGTTTTCAAGCAGAATTTACATTTGGCGTATTTCTGGTTTGTTGTTGGATTTGTGTGTGTGTGTGTGTGTGTGTGTGTGTGTTTTTTTGTTGTTGTTCGTTTTATTTTCATTTGAAAACATACTGTGATGTTGTACATAAACACATTTTATACATGCAATACAAAGCATACATTTTCCATCAAGTGACTTGGTTCAGTACACATGCGTTATCTGAACAGTATTCGCCTCGTTCATGTGTTTTTCTTTTTTTCTCTTCTGTTTTGTTGTTGTTGTTGTTCACTTGAAAACCACATATTTTTTTCCGTGACACTCATACTCTTAATGGAAACCAAAAAACACACACACACACACACACTCCCGCAAATGGCAAGCGATCATTGGGATTTGCGTAGTTTAACGCGACTTGATATACGCAATGATATGTAAAAATGTGTGTACAACGAACACGTTTAAACTGAGTACACATTTTTCGGGCGCATCTTTTTTCGATGATAGCACATATTGTATATGTTGTTGGTTGGTGAATGCTGAATATCACTGTTTTGTTAATGCTACTGCTGTTTGCTGCTACCGTAGCTTAACAAACTCTATACATATATACATAGAACCTCATACCGTACCAATATAGAGCATGCTCCGCCAACCGAATTATACATGACCAACATATTTATCGTTTTGATGAGAAAAAGAGGGTTGAAATAAATTGGTATGCGCGCTATATGTCAGTCGACTGTGTGTGGAGTGTAACCAATGTTACTGTTGTTGCCATTTGTTGGTGTTGTTGTTATTGTTATTCACCGCATTGAACATAAGCGCAATAGAGGGAGGAGCTTTTTCGAATGCGAAAAAGCAGAAGGCGTTTACCATATTTGCCAGCTCAACAGCGAATAGATTTGTTTTCTGTTGTGCCGATTTTATAGGCGATCAAACGAGATCGTTAGAAAATCAAATAACCAACCCAACCAAAAATGAGCACAATATTGAAACTCATGGAAAAGGTGCCTTTACATTCGAACATTCCATCACACACACACACACCAGATTTTTATGCAATGGATTTTATTACAATAAGTTTGGTTTTCCAAGCCATTCTCTTGGTGACAATTGAGATTAGAATATTGCAAATGGGTCAAACATTTTTCGTTATTACAAACATTCATTCATTTTGAATTGAATACAGCGAGAGAGAGAGAGAGAGAGAGAGACAAGAATTTCATTGTAATTGATGTCAAATATCAAAATCAGCTTATTGAATTTGTAATTTTGGTGATTTAGATCGATTTTTTTTTTGAATACACGTTGCGATGTTTTATGGCTCTGGGTAGATTCATTTCAACAATATTTTTCACTAGATTTTTCATTGACAAAAATAATCAATGCAATTTTTGTTTTGCTGTAGATTTTTCATGACTCGATAGAGGTTAGATTTAAATTTAAATCCCAGATTCGAAGAAAGTGAAGGATATATTTGTGGAATATTTGTTAATGTTTATCTCCAAATCGATGCACGAGAAGATTTTCAACCTTCGTTGCACTTTAAACAGTCAACACAATTGTGATTTTGGGTTAGCTCATCAAGCATAATGTTTTTTAATGTTTGACGTATTAAAACAAGTATATTTCGCTAATCATAGCTAGACTTTAAGCAATGCTTCAAACTATGAACTTTGAAATCTGGAAAATGAATAAACATTATCGTTAAATGCGACTTAAGTTATTATTATTTTTCAAAGCTAACGATGATAAAATTTCGAGCGTTTAGTAATTTTGGCATTTTAATCTTTTTGATTGCTATGATTATACTTCCGTTGATGGAATGCTAAAATTTTAGTTTGATTTTGTTATGATTTTGTACACATTCATTATTTTGTTAAATATCTGGGGGGGATGAGAATGTGATTATGTACAAATTTATATTATTAATATTGTTTAGTTAGAAAATTAATTTTAGTCAACTTGAAATCACAATTTGGCTAAAAGTTACTAATACATTCTCATTTTACATGAGAGTGTAAATGTTTTTGGTTTGAGCATGGAATTTGGAAATTGGTGTGAAAATACATGAGAGGAATAAACTTCTGATTTGCATCTAACTTTTAGCATTAGTGGGAATAAAAACGGGAAAAAGCATTGTTCGACAGCTATAAATTGTTTTTTTTTCTTGTCGCATTCCCCAACAAAAGAGCCAACAATTTATAAATAACATTTGATATGAGAAGAAATCTCTAATATTCATAAATTTCTCTCAATTCAGCTGCATTCTTGTGTTGATAAGGACCTTAAATTGATTTAAGATATTGTTATTACCATTCATTATAATGCTTGCCGAAATATAGTTTGGCACATTTCATGAGCTACTTTCAACAGTGCTAATGAACAAATGAGCATCATGTACCCTATTAATTGCATGGTCTCATTTAAGCAAATAAATGTGATATATTGAGTAAACTATGCTCATCTAAACGAATATGTAAAGCAGAATTCCCATTCAAACGGATTGTCTGTATACGATATTCGGATGTAGAACATGAACGTCTTGCGCATTATCGTGAGTGACTGTGCAATTAATGAATAGTGCAAAGATAGGCAACCAGAAATATATGCAATACATATTGCTTTCCATATGCATAAATATGGCCAAAATATTCGTTTTTAAGTGGCAACTGTACTAGATGGCACTACTATAGCGCATACTCCGTTGACTTACAAATGACTTCTTATTACACCCTATGACTATACATTTTATACTTGTATCGAAATATCATGCATGTACAAAGCATAAATACAAATGTTTAAATGTTTAAATAAAAGCTGTTTAGCTTCACTAAGGTTGAAACTTCAACAGTTCAATTTTATCTAAAATCCGTACGAAAATTCCCTTTTGATTAATATATAATATAATCTATAGTATTTGTCTAATATTTCAAAAAGATGTAGCTCAATTTCTTGCTCAATTCAATCAGCGTTTTGGTCAAGCCGCTCTGATTCTAAAATTTGTTCCATTTGATTGCTTTCTAATTTATCTACATGTTCAGAGTCAGCTTATGATTATCAATTACTATTATTCAGAGAATGTATTGAACTCATCCTCACTTCTGTTCCATGTAAGGAAACTCTCAACGCACGATGAATAATACTCACGACTCTTTATTATATTCCTAAATTCCTCGGAAGGAGTAGAATATGAGTTTGAGTTCAATACCAATTTGATTACTATGAAATTCAGCGAAATTAATCTCTATGTGTAAATTATTATAAAATAAACCACAATTATCTTATTCTGGTTTTCGAGACACTTATTCTCATTATTATCAGACTTCCAGCAAAAAACCTCTATGTGTAATAGCAGACTGTAAATTTTTATGAAAGCTAAGCCATTGCTAAGGCCCAATAGCCCGATGTCAGTTGACTTAACTTCACTGCATCGCACATACACGACAGTCGCATTTTGTTGGACAGCTGACGTCGGCCTACTAAGCCTTAACTATAGCTTAAATCTCAGCAAAATATATTTTATCTATATGCTTGGGATGTACAAATCTTGGCTCTATTACTGGTGTGAGACCTAAGAAAAAAAGGGAATTTGTTAAGTAATTTAACTTTAAGTCTGAACTTTGAAATGAATATCGCGATTACTTATTGGGTGAACAAAAAGAAAATGTTGAACAATAAATTAAACTCTAAAAATGATAAAAACTAATTTAATGTTATTTATAAAAATGAAACTTTATTTATTTACACAATGTAACTATTTTTAAGAAAATATGATTGGCCTCCGCGCAGCGTGTAATTGGCCAAATTGAATAAATGAAAATAATAATAATAATAACTTTGAGGCTTCATAAAGTGAAATTCTACGAAAAATCTCCATTTTTTATTATCTCAGAATTTCTAAAAGGTACAGAGTTTAAGTAACACTTCTGACTGCATGTGACTAATTTGAAGTGATATCCGAATTTACCACAGATATTTGAAATTATTTTTAACATGCTTTTTTTCTATTAATTTCCAAATTTTCTAAAAATATATATTTCATTGTTAAATATGCTTGAATAATTCGAATTGAGTTAAGGCTTGTTTTTCTATGAAAATGTTTAAATTTGATGTTTGACATTGGTTGGCAAAAAGACTTTGTTAAATTCTCGTAAAACAAACCAAAAAATTAACTGACATATGCTCGTTTAAAATATAAGTAAAACTTCTATGTGCTTTCAAAATAATTAGTCAATAAATTGTTCTTTTTTCTTCTTTTTTTTTTAAATTAATCTTTCGTTTTTTTTTTCTTTCTAGGACGTACTGCTTTTTGGCATCGGACAATATCAACATTTTGAGTATAAGCTGTGTGTGTGGTTGAACATGCTGCTCTTTTTGCGGTTGAACACTTTCAAATATCAAAAATTGAATTAGTTTCAATGGCAAATGTCCTTGCCACAAAATCTCTCCAAATCATAGAATAGAATAATGTTCATGAGCATGATAATTTAAATGAAAAATGGAATGAGAGACAAAAGCTGATTTACTGATGTGCCGAGCAGTATCATAATAATACAATTTAGTCTAAGCTTAATAAATTTATTATTCCGTGGTTTGCTGCTATTAATCACATTGTTATCGGATAAATCCGAGATTAAATCAGGCAACAGCTCTCTTTCTCTCTATCTCTCTCTCTCTCTCTCTCTCTGCCTCTGTGTGTGTGTTTTTTTATATTTCTGCATCAAAGTAATTTCGTGTAATATATTTCACACCAATTATCGGTTAACAGTATTTCCTAAGTAGTAACATCAGGCTGCCTACGAGCATACGATTATGTTCGATGTGTATGCTCATCTCGTATCGTGTGGCAACAACAGAGCGGCTTTATCCAAACGCTCCTCACCCATTCAAATCGACAAAGACATAAGCGGCTTTTCGCAAGTTTTACTACTCTCTCTCACTCTCTCCCTTGTGTGAGTGTGTGCGGCTGAAAATCATTTGAAAATAGGGTCGTGTGCGGTCTATTGTTTTTCGCTTGCTTAGCTGATGACAAAGAAGTGGTGGAATTGGCCAACACACAAAAAAGGGGTCAAGCGCCAGATAACATTCAAATGTGATATATTTCAGTGATTTTTCCATTGTTTTTTGGTGCACATCGTTTTACTGACTAAAAGTAAATAAATGTATTTGAATGATGATGTGATAATCGTTAAATTTATTGAGTAAATGTGCACTTCGAATACTCTATTTTTGTGGGTGCGTGTGTGTGTGAGAACGACTAATTAAAAAACACTCGTTAACGTTTACAATACAATAGATTCGAAATACAGATCGAAATTCGAAATGGAAAACGATTATTTTCAATGTGAAATTCAGTTTATATTTTAATATTGGAAAATCCATTTGAAATCGATTAAGAGCTTCATAAAGTTGTCGTTATCAATGGGAGAGAAAAAAAAACAGTTAGTTGGTAGAGGTGTTTGCATCATCCAGCTTGAAAATGGTGTGAAAATAAAAAATCATCATTGGAAAATATCAAATAAAAACAAATGACAATAATCAAATTAGAATTTTCCCATTATCCACACACAAACAAAATATAAAATGCGGTGCAAAGACAATTTGATTGCTACAAACATTTTCAAGCACTGTGTGTTTGGTGTGTAACAAATGAAATCACATTGAAAAAGTATTCGCATACCGTATAAGTGAAAAGTAACCAAAAATAGAGCCATTTACCATTGGCGATGAGAGAAAGAGCCACAGCAGCCGCAACAACAACAACAACAACAAAAAATGTATTTCCATTGTTCAATGAGCTTATTCAACTGTGAGAAAAGAGATAAGAGCTCAAATGTTTTGAGAGGCGTTCGTACACATAAAAACATATAAATTTTAATCCGAAAAGCTGATTGCTGGAAATAATAAAATTTATGATTTTAACTATTGACGGGGAATGAACACCACTGAACCAACGTCAGAACCATCGACGACAACACAAACATCACAATCTTCTTTTTGTAGAAATTCAATATTTACTTTTTTTTATGAATTAAAGCCAACTTATTGACTAGTTTTGGTGTTGTTGTTGCTGTTGCTGTTGCTGTTGTGAATGGAAAAGGAGTCGTTCATTTTTACGGTTGCTCGTCCACAGCAACGACGTATACCACATTCCGTTTTTCAAATCGGATGTTTTCACTCATACACCATAACGATAAGAAAAATGGAATATGTGCAATGCGTTCACACGAAAATACGCAATGTGGGCACAATTTGACGATAAAATGGCAACGAAGAGACGGTAGGTTTTGAAATCGTTACCAATCGCTTTTATCCGCTTTATATACACTCATGATGCTCATACAACAACCTATAAGACCTTAATATTAGCCAATGAATAAGATTTTTTGGTGATTTAATTCCATATTCCGTTTCAAATTATGGGCATGGGCAAGAGAAAGGGAAGAAAGAAAGAAAAAAACCCATACCGTTTTCCATCGTCAAATGTAATTTATAGGATCACCTGTCGCCCGAGGGCATTCGACCAAGAAATTCATACGGAAAAAAAAACCCGAACCATTTGGGACGCAAAAACTAATCAAGAGTAGCAAAAAGTTTTCTCGTCGAATTTAATTCGATACTTCTTTTTTATTTATGTATATTGGAAACGGGATGCGAATGTACAAGTTCTCAGCTCAAGTGAAGTAAGTTCAATCGGTATATGAATAACGCATTGTGTGTGTGTGCGTGTGTGTTTAAGCGGTTATGTGTACGGAACGATTGCAATCATATTAATCATCCGACTGAAGTATCGCTTATATTCGTTTAACGTATTTTTGTTCACATGTGCCAAGTGATCAACAGTTCTTTTCGTTTAGTAGTTTGTATCATATTAATTTCTATAGGGTTCGTTTGAAATGATTTTGTGTTAAAATCGATGGTCAAAGGATACAAAATCACTACCAAAAATTCATCATGTTCCATTGAACAGCAAATAAAATTGCACCTTGCACAGCACTTGTGGCTGTATCAATGAACATGCTGCAGATGAGATAAGAGTGTATGTCACACTGTTTCGCATTACACTGACGTATTTTGTAGTCAATTGTAGTAAATGGCGTGACAAATGATTTGGCAAAACATGTCTATCGATTTGCTATTGTATTTGACAAATGGTTAATAAATTGTACAATTCTCATGTCTTGATTCCTATCAAAAACATACCAATCACCAGTATAAAAAAGGTGGGGACGATTGCTAATTCATATTGATTTGATTCAATCACATTTGGACTGATCATTTCAGTATTGAGGATAAAATTGTGGAACAAAATATTGTATTATTACATCTTGTGTGCATTTTAAACGTGTTATAAATCAAATATTTGTCTCACTTCACGTTTTAGACTTCACATTCAATTGTAAATAATCAGCGCTTTTATTTCAATGAATAGAAGCGTTGTCGAGTTGGTTTTTTTCTGTCAGTAATCTTTCTACATGTTTTTAATGGTGTTTTGGATATTTCGAAATTTCTGTGAATGAAAATGGTAATGAATTCTTCCCTAGATTGCGTGATTCTTCCGGGGTTAATCTGACATTTCTTATTAATGACAAACTGCAGGACTGTCGGGATAGCAAGATATGAAAACGATTTGAATGTGATGGCATCGAAAACGGAAAGGAGGGTGAAAATCACAAGATAACAGTCTTAAATTGTTTTCATTTCTGTGATGGTGTCAAACCAAACATCACTACCGGCCATTGTCTGTGATTATGCTAAATTTTCAAGCATTTCTCATCTGTGAATTTTCAAAAAAAAGAAAAAAAAAACAATAATAACAATATTTCTAAAACAATCTCTTAGTTTCGGAGCCCAAAAATTGATATATCCGAAACGTTTTACAAATCAAACTGCATATAAATGTCCAAAAAAAAAACACTCCAATAAAAAATCATTTATGCAAAATGCCTTGATGGAATGAATTCACGGTGGTGTTTTGTGATTGGTGATGTTCACACGTTGTCTAAAAAATTCGATCCCCACTGCTATTCACACATATACATTCAATGGGGTAGCTTAAGCATTTTGACACCTCGAATAAAATATATTTGAATGTTGAGGTTGCAAAAGACTTAAATCACGATTTCAAAGGGAGTTCACATTTTCAACAGCTGAAATTGACTCCGATGACACGTGTCAGCCATTAGCTTTTGCTCAATTTGTTATTTTAATATGATTATAGTCATATAAAGTTATCACTTTACTGTTTTCTATTTTGTGCACGTGCATTGCAAACGGGCTGAATATCGGGTACCAAAAATATAATATAGTTGTTTTTGATTTAACCAAATAAAAAAAAAACAAAATAGAGAGAAAGATGAAAAATAAGAACGAAAATAAAATGCACTTGAAATCAATTTTGATATTAAATTCAGACAATATTATCACTGCCATTTACTATTGAAAGCTTTGGAGGAAAGCGGCTTTGTTCGGTTTCGTTTTTCGACAAAAATTCAAAATATGTGTTTAATGCAATATAACACATGGATACACACCATCGATTTTCTATACCTTGTTTCGGGAAAATTGAGTTATCACGACCAAAAAAAAAACACAGAAGAAATATTTTGTCGTGATGGGTGCCTAAAAACACATTCCCTTTTTCACATCTCTTTCGGTTTTATCACCAAAGTGCTCATGGCAAACTGCCATGAAATTATCGACATAAATATGTTATCAGGGCCAAAAAAAAGGTAGTCAGCTTTTGTCCATCACTTGGGCGAATTTTTTTTTCCCTGCATTTTTTTGTTTTCATTAACTCAGATACCGTACCATCATTTATTTGACTTGTCCGAATTTGCCGAAGATAGAAAAGAAGAAGAAAGAAAACAAAAATAATATGACGCTGCAGTTAAGATATGTTGAACACCACCGCTTGATGGATATAAGATTTGATTAGGTGACCTTTTGCATTTGTCGTGCAATCGAATAAGATAAATGATAAAACACCCAAAAATGGATCAGGTTCGCTGAGCCATGACTGTTGTTGCATAGCATGTCCCATTCCCAATAATAATGTACAATTTGATTGTGTGACACATTCAAGGATCAATCTATGTCAGTCCCATGTGAATTTCACACTTCATGCTTTCCGGCACACAACTCAACATTTAACTACATATCAAAATATTGTCCAAATCGCATCATGATTGATATTCCAAGTCAATTTGTTTTAACTTATATTTTATTGGTCTGCAGCAGAGCCTCTGCTCCAATACATGTGTAAAATCACATTTTCATTGTCCCAACATTTTTTTTTTCAATTTCAAACAAATAGAATATCGATTGGGAAAAAAAGAATAGTTGCTCCAAAATGATTATTGAGGAATGAAAACTTTGATAATTTTACTTTTATAAACATCCATGCAAATGGTCACCAATCTTTCGCATACAATGATCTTTTGATGAGTTATTTCTAGTGTCTTTCATCATTTAAATAGAAAACTTTTTTGTGTTCACAAGTATTTCCCTTATTCAATGGACGCTAATGAATAATTTCATGACACTTACATTTTTCATTCACTAGATGAAACTTGATTTGTCGTCGTTAAGGTTAATAAATGTCGCCAAAAATGAAAAATATGCGACACTTTTTTTTATCTATTCATGGTATTATACTTTGGAACCTCGTAATAACAAGTTTAAGGAAAATTAGCGACTTGCCGAGCACAAGCTCTAAATCTTTAGTATTTTCCCATGTATATAAATAATGAATATAATAAAATCCTTGTTGGATTACAGGCCAACAGATATTTTGAGCATCGAACAAAAAAAAAGCAACAACAACAAATTATATGAAAAATAAAGTATCCACTATTTAATTTTCCACCAACATGATTTTGATAACAGTTTAAAGCGTAATATTTACGTTTTACAAATTAAGTACGCTCTATTTAAGTAGACTTTGTTGAAGATTTTTTGGTGTATAACAGAGGCGTTTATCTTGTCTAATAAAATACGGAATTTACAGAAAATGCTGTTGGATAGCAACTGAAAGCATTTTATTTTATTCGGTTATTTTAAAAGGAAACTTAGGTGTGTGTATATTCTCCGTTAAGAAGGAGGGTGGCAGGTTTTTTCTTTATTAATGAGAGGTCATTTGGTTCATGCAAATTGGCATTCAAATAACAACAAAATCCACCATTTTGGTCAACGGAATCTCTGTAATTCAATATCCTCAGCGCACCATAAATTTCGTAAATTTCATTAAAATTTTATTAAACACAGTTTACTTCTAGTTTCTAGAAGTTGCTAAATCAATCGAAAGACATTGATTTCTTTTTCAAAACTAACATTGGAATGGAATTTCAATTGAACATACTGATTATTGACAGAAAATATTCAATAATTCTCGATTGGAATAGTGTTTATAGGTTTTGTGAAAACAATGAAAATATTGCCATTAAGAACATCTCCAAAGACATAAACATCGTTTGTAAAATGTATATAAAATTTGATGTCAAATTATGCAAAAATATAGTTTAATAAGTTGTGTGTCCCGACGGCCTAGGGGGTATTATTTCTCAAAAATGTATTCTTTTTATACACTTTTAATGGGCTTTTCATACACATTTCAAAGAATCCTTACCAGTCAATGTTTCAAATAAATACGCACATTTTGTTTTGTTTTTACGAATACCTGCGAAACCCATGCGGGAAGACACCATACTAGGAGAAACACAGTCAAAATTGATAATATTATTTTTTGGCAAAAATAGAGCAACAGTTCCTCTAACACACGGTGTTCTTCTAACATCCAGTTTATATCGACCTTGTTTGTTGTTTACAAAAATGGTTTTCCTAACGGGTAAAGATCAATACATTCGAAATGCATAGTCGACTTGATTTTACTACAAAAATCTCGGTCAAATTTGTTCTATATTAGTGAAACTGTGGAATTATAGATGCACATTGATAAAAATTAGTCAAACTCAATGATGCAAACATCCGTGCTTACCCCCTAGATGCACCCAGTGGAGGCAATGTCAGAACCTATGTTTTCTAAATAGTTCTAAATTGTATAAAATTGCATTCTTTTAAACTCCAACATGCACTTGGTATTGTAAATCTGAACTGGCATTCAAATGAATTCGAATGCATAAGCATTTCATTGCACCCAAGGTCGATGACCCTAGACCGATGGAAAACCATTGTAATTTCTTTTTTTACAAAATTAACCCTCAAACTGGACAAAGCATTAGTTTTTCGTGCATACTTTATTTCATGTTGTTTGTTTGTGTCAAGCGCTAGCAATATTATATTTTGAAAAGTGTTAACAAAATTTGTCAAAAATATGTCACATTTCCGTGAACTATCTGTTAAATTGTTGGGGAGTGAAAAAAAAAACTGGTATCTACAAGGATCCATTGTTACTACCAAGTACCAAATCCCTCATGTGCCAAACGTGTGAAAATGATGTAGAAACCCACATAATTTTCTGTAGCTTTGTTTTAGGCTTCGCCTTTGTTCCATTTCATATGGGCTGGTTTGTGGTTTTGTGTCATTGTGAACATATCTCACGTCTTCAAAATCACTTTCACACAAACACTTAATGCAATCGTTTCGCTCTTTTGTACACTTGAAAATTGATAACAGTCGTTTATTCGATTATTTGATTGCACTTCCCTCCATCAATTTCATTTCAACTGCCTTAAACATCGTATTTTACATCTTATTAACTGTCATTTTCTTCACCATCATCGAGTTTGTATTCTCAAACAACAACACAATGTTAGCACTTGGTATATATGTGTGTTTGGCACACACAAACACACACACACACACACCACGAATCATGTCACCCTCTTTTTACACGCTCACAAATTGAGAAATGTGACTTGTATACATTTCACTGCAATTAATTTTGTTTCCTATTGTTGCGGCAGAGCAAAATGCCTGACTACTTTATTAAAAAGGTCTTAAATAGGTGGCTGTTCATTCCCCGGTTTGTTTTGTTTAGTTAATATTATAAACAAGCATTGTTTAAGAGTAAAAGTATACCAATTGTTGGTGTTGTTTGTTGGGGAGACTGTTTGTCGGTAAGAAATCTTGTTAACTCTTTTTTTTCGTTGCTGTTGCTGGTACAAGTGAAACAAATCTGAAAAATAGTGAACAATTTTCAATGAAATGGAGCGGAAACAAGATTGTGGCTTCTTCGTTGTACCGTTTAAATTGCCCAAAGATATGAATTCAATTTAGAATTTATTCAGCATTTTTTTTTTGGTTGAAACATTTGAAATGATGTTAAGCGAAATGAAAACAAAATGTTGTTCATGCTCTTGAATAAATCGGGACACACAAAACATTCGGGGTGCCATTCTATCGTTTTTTTTTTTTAACACAATGAAACCTACTGTGAACACTGTACGAATGAAATATGTGTGTATTTAGGTGAATTCAATGTTGCAACGAAAACACAATTTCACGGAATGATTTGGCTCGCGCACATTCTCGCACATCATGATATAGTACATGAGTGAATTTTGCCGACGGGAAACACATTCACCATTAATTTTGGGTGGCTTTTGAGAGAAAACGGAGCAAAATATGAGCAATTATTTTTGAAGTAGTTGTTGAAACGTAGAAAATCTTCAAATTTGTAGTGATTTTTTAAATGAACCACATAATTGTTCATCCGTTGAAACTAAAATTCATAACAAAACAGCTGTCTGGAAACTTGCAAATCGCAAGTGTATCTTTCTATTTATGAGATACGACGATGAGTTTAAAGGAAGGTATTAAAGGAAGATCGATCCATGGAAAGGACCACGAATCACGAAGTCTATGGAAGAGATTCATGTGAATAGATTTAATAGCTTATTCTGTTTACGAACCATATTGCTATGCACCATGATGCTGCAGTCCATAAAATTCCAAGAAAATGGTCAACAAACACAAGTTTGACTGTAATATCTTGGGAATCTCAGAGAAGTCCTTGCAATTGTTAACAAATCCAATCTTCAGACATAAAACAACATTACAAAACTGTACACATGAAGTGATGGTGTCTCAACGCAATGAATACAAAGCAACATTTCAAGGGATGTTTATTATTCATACGACACGTAATATGATTGGAATTGAAATATTCGAGAAGCTATTGGCCAAAGCCGAATTTGAAAATGGTCATCCATTAACGAAAGTTCAACAGGAGACATTACGTTTGAAAGCGAAAAATCATTCAATTGATATAAATATTAATCAAGTGACACTGTGTTTTGAGGCCTATGAATGTATCAATGGAAATTGGATGCAATTGTGTGAGCCCATTTTCTCCACTTCCATTAGCCATTCAAGTAAGTTGAATTGAAGTTCAATCCACTTTTAACTACTTTTTTGGTTCATTTTATTGATTTTTTGTTGTGTATTTTTTGTGTTCTATTTTGTGTGCAGAAGGCGCAATGGGTAAACTGAAAATAATCCGCAGAAGCACGGATGTTGGAAATGCAGCCGGAAACGATGATTTGTATATGTTTGTAGAGAAAGTGGTCAAAGGTAAGACAACAGACGCTGAGACGATATTGATTGTTAATGATTTGGATGTTTTCTTCGGTTAGATAACATCAAGGTGCGATTTTTTGAGCAAAATAATGATCAAATCATATGGGAAGATTGGGGCAAATTCGAAGAAGCCGATGTTCATCATCAGTATGCAATTGCCTTGAAAACCCCACCATATGATCGAACGAATATCAAAAAAAGTGTAAACGTTTACATGCAACTTTATCGGCCTAGCGATCAAGCTACTAGCGAGCCTCTTAAATTCCAATATAATCCATCTCATAAAAGAAACAATGACCAGGAACACCCACAAGGAGAAGTATGCTCTTCTGATTCATTTGATTCTGAAATGCATAATTCACCCGATAGTTATGCACCACAAGACGGTAGCATGGCCGATGACAGTGACATTGCGCATTTGTTTCCCGATTTATTCATTGGCAGTGAAACTGAGCTCACCCTTAACTCAAGCGGTAAAAACTAGGTTTATCGCTGCAAATTTTTGGATTTTGACTAGTCCTGGAGTCGTCTATTTCGACCCATTTCGACTTAACGTATCGCTAATTTAGTTTTGGTGTTCGGTATTAAGAGCTGAGATTTTTTCAATCATTAGTTATGATAAAATCCTTCCTAACAAGAATAACTACCCATATTTGTTGCATTTATTGATGGATAAGATTTTATCATACTTTTCGATAGACAGTCTCAGCACTTCAGATTCCGACTACTAAAACTGAAATGATGTGGTGATTTGCAATGGGTGTTTAAGTCGACTCCGTTCACTTTCAATGTTGTATACAAAATCTGAATCATAATTGTTTCTTGTTTTTAGATTTGTGTTCATTGTTGCACGAACTTACTGAAAATATTGATAATGATTTCGATATGCTTGCAATAGATTTCGCTAGCACTGATGATGAACATTCACAATCACCATCAAAAGAAGTGAAATGGATATGGCAATTTCTTGAAATAATTTCACCCGTACTCAAAACCAAACCGGATGCACAACATTTTAAAATGTGTTGCACATTTTTCGAATACATTTTTCCAAAGGTGAATTTCAATGGTGACAATATGTTTCATATTTGTGTAAAAAATGATGATCTGACATTAATGAAACGCTTGTATGAAATTTTACATAAATTTAAACGGTACGAATTGTTGAATGCACGTAATTTTAAAGAGGAAACATGCGCACATTTAGCATGTGCAATGAACAAAACGAAATTACTGCAAGAAATTATCGAGCATGGTGTTGATGTGAATGCCGTTGATATTGATGGTAATACCGCGTTACATGTAGCCATACAAGAGAATAACGATGAATGTGTTGGCATTTTATTGAACACCAAATCGAATGCCAAGAATTCCATTGATTTGAGTATATTCAATGATAGCGGTTACACGGCATTGCATTTGGCATCAATGAAAAATAATGTACATGTGATTAAAATGCTTGATACACAAGCAGCACAAATGAAAATGTCAATATTCGATGACATTGAGAGAAAACATGGTAATAATGCGTTGCATATTGCCATTACATCGGAGGCACATGATGTCGCTGAATATTTGTTACAAAATAAACGCATAAACCCATTGGAAATGAATGGGTCTGGTCATACTGCGCTCTATTTGGGGCGTGATGCGGTAATTCCGTTAAGAAATTAATTCATTTGGATAAGATTGTGAAATTGTGTTTTTATATTGTGTAGACAAGTACATACAGTTCAACGAGACAATCGATTGAATTCATTGAACTAAAACAGAAAAATAAACCGAAATTTGATGATTGTTGTTATATTGAATTGAGCGGTATATTTGATAAGGACGGAAAATGGAAATCGATTGCATCATGTTTGGGATATCAAGATTTTGTAATAAGATGGCAACAATTACAGACTCCCACCAAAGCTCTACTCATGTACACAGAGGTAATACATTCAGTACATTTAAACGTTTGCAACTCCTTTTCTTTGTATTTTCCATTTCAGTCATTAAAAGTACCAAAAGACATATTGGTTGGAATTTTTGAGGAAGTCGGCGAAAAAGATGCCGTTGAATGCATAAATCAATGGAAGAATCGAGTTCAGTAATCATACTCAATTTTTTGTTTCACTTCGAACATTTTTCAAATACTTTTTTCAAATACTTTTTTAACATCATATTTTGTTCATCTATTGTTTTCACCTCGAAAACTAATTAAACTAAAAATGAAAGTTTCTATATGATATTGTTTTATTAGTTCCATGTATTTTAAGTATTTTTTAAGTTATTTTGAATAAACGTAGCATGAACGTTTATGAATCGGATGTGGAAACTTGTCCAATTAGAACGGATTTGAGAGTCTCGCAATTGAGCTGGATTGAGAATGGAACATAGAAAATCCGATCCTGGGCTGGTTCCGAAACGGCTTGAATTTGTACTAAAAAAAAAAAGGTTTTCAGAAGCTGACGTCCACCTTACCCTTTTCATCATTAGATTGCAAGTATGAGGTTCAAACCTGAAAAGATTTCCTACTGTATTGTTGTTTACCTTAATCTCAAACACGTGTCCATTCGGACAGTGCTAATTTGTCTCGTTAGATTTGATAAATAATGATGGAATTAGAGCTTTTTAGAATAAAGAAAATTTAAAGTTCATTTTACGATTGCATATTTTCAAAAATTGAATTTCATCTGCCAAGCAACAGCATCTGCGGACGCCTTAACTGATTTAACTTGGTTTCGGTTATTTTTGATTTATCAGAACAATTCAAAGAGCATTTGCATAAAGACTAAAAGAGTAATTACAGAAAAAAAGAAGGTTTATTTGTATGATCACTAGCTACACGCACAGTTCGAAATTTGATTTTTGACAATTATTCTATTCGTCTCGCTTTTTTGGTGACGAATCCACATAAATCTTAAGTGCCTGTTCACGTCGTCTACTGAATCGATCACATGTTGATGTACCGTAATTATTACGGGCATCTTGGTTTTTCAGTTCTTGTCGTTCAGTAGGCGTAAGTTGTTTTAGTTCTTCCGTTTTATCTCTGCAATTGAAAGAAGAAAAAAGAAATACAAAAATCAATCGGTGGTTCATATTTCATTGAATCTGATTGTATTCGATAAAAAATGTGTATATTTACCGATAGAAAAACATAATGCCATCTTGTGAATTGCTCAATGGGAATTCGTTTAATGTGGTTGGATTTACATTCCATAGTAGCTGTGTATGAATTTCGAGTATGCTGATATTGTGATGAGGAAACGAACCGTTTACCTAGATTTGGATTCAATTCACATTTAGTTTTACACTTAAATATCGATTTAATCAGGCTCCTAACAAGAGTCTGATGTTTAATATGCGCCATGTACTTTGTAGTGATGAGAATTTGCAATACTGAAATCTGGAGTCGAATTCGACACGTAAGTCTGCACATCTCAGACAAACGTGCCGTATTAGACACCCATTGAATTTGTATAAAATAGCGATGTTTTAAGATTGAAAAAAATTGAATGAATAACAATAAATAAAACATTTAGACGCATCTCATTGCGATGAAGTTAATTGAAACAACAAATTTGAAGAATTTATCCGTTTTTATCTAACCAATAAGATTAGCAAATACCAATGTATTCTATAGAATGCATGTAAAGTATATTCTCACCACCGTAAGTGCACGGCGCTCCTGCCACATATTTTGGCCCAGTACATCAAGAACGCAGCTTGGATTTAATTGGCGTTATTTTATTTCTTTTCGAAAAACTTACTTTGGCGAATTCGATGTTTTCTTCCGCAATACCAGAATGTTGTGAAAGTACTGATTTCATATTATCCTTATCTAATGGAAAATAATGCAACATTTTGAAGTTTGAAATATGAATTTGTAAAAAAATGCAAATCATTAAAACCATATGAAACTCACCGTAAATAGTAATTTCATTGAACGATCCCAAAGTCATTTGCGATGGATTCCATCGACGAATGAATATGGTTAAGCTTCGTTCATCTGTTACTTGCTGATTTGCATCGTCAAGCTCTTGAAGAATAATCTAAAGCAAATGAGCGAAATTGAATGGAATTTTTGTAAATCCATGGACAATTTTTAAATTAAATTCGATTCCAATTGTTCCAACTAACCTCATAATTGCCTAACAAAATCACATCGTCACCAAACACTTGATCATCGTAAAAGATTTTGCCGGGTGTATTTGCACTCTTTTTTCGTAATCGGCACCGTTCAATTGGGATATCATATTGTGAATCGTTGCTTGCGATTTGAGCTAAAATCTCACGTTTTGTTTTACCAACACTGGCCCCATTACACAGAATCCAATCACATAAAAATGTTAATGTATCGCTGGTGTCGCTAATTTCAGCCAGTTTCATGTAATACACTTTACATTTATATTCGCCGCTACGAAGTGCTCGGCCCAATTCAATGGTTAAACGCTCGCCATCACTGTAACATAAATCAAATGTAAATATTTTTTTTTTTTTAATTTGTAAATTTTGTTCGTTAGCTGGGAAATTCCTGGGTTGAATAAAAGAACATATGAACACATACTTAAACGAACGCAAATCTTCCGTTAATCTCGTACATTCAATTTCATTTTGTGATGAATTGTGGCGGAAAATTTTAAAATATTCCATAGGAACTTTGATATATGGCTCTAAGACGCGCTTTAAATTTGCAATATTGATATGACTGTCAACCAAAACCGATAATGTTCGACGTATCGGCTCCTCATTACTATCCACACCGATGACCGGTTCCTCATAGTAAGCCGCTTTAAAATAGTATTTTTTGGTATGATTTACATCGAGCATATCGGTATCATCATCACCATAAGCATCGCCATTAATTTTGGTATGATCTTCTGGGCTGGATAAATGTTGATCGGAGCATGCCGGTGAATTGCTAGTACTTAGCATCGGACTAACATCACCAACCAATGTACGATCACCATCACTTAAGCTGCTATCTTCACTGTTACTCTCCGGTTCCAATTGTTGGTGTGAATTAATCGTTGTGCTTCGATAATCCAATTGGACGATTGGCGGTGAATTCATGACAGCATCAACCACATCACCTTCATCACCATGACGTGATCGACTGGTTGTAAGGCTACCGGTTAAATTATTTTGAATGCGGGGTACAGTTTTCGTTGCTGGATCGTATGATGGTATCGATAGTTTTTCTAATGTTTCTGCGAAAAATTAGAGAATTGCGAACAATTTCAATCGAAGTGATTCAAGCATTCTGGCAGACTTGATTTCAACCGAATGTTTTTTTTTGCTTACCTTTATCCGTTTTTGGTAGTGTAAAATTCAACGAAATTATATGATAAGATCGTCCGACAATCCTTAAAAATTTCCTGACATCATTTGAGCGTGCTTTCGATGTGACGAAAATTTTTGACTTATGATTGACCTACCGAAAATGAAATCGACATCATTTTAATCACCATTGATCGACAATTTAAAATCAAAAAACAAACAAACAAAATGCCAACACTTACATCTTCATCCGATAAAATTGCATTGTCTTGATCCAAGAGAGCTGCTGTTGTTGAATATTTATAGCTGGCAACTAAAATATCATCGGTTGGCATATCGAGAATATTAGCCAATAGCTCTTTGTATTCTCTAACCGTACAATTTTTATGAACACGAATATTATACGGTCCATCAATGTCACCTGAACTGGTATCAATGGTATACACTTTTGTTTCAATTTCACCAGGTACATAAACATCGAAACGGGCATTTTCATCACGAATCTCCAGCAACAATTCAGTGGATGATAGTTCGTTCAGTAAATCACGTATCAATTCGGTTTCTTTGTCATCAAAACTACATAAAACATTCTCTTCGTTGCTATCATAGGCCACTAAACGGCATCGTGACATTGGCGCAATATTATGCAATTTAAAACGTTTGTGTGCACTTTCCAAGGCCTCTTCTAATGTGGCATCCGAACCCATAAACATTCGTATATTGGTCATTTGTTGTGTGCGTTGATCAAACCAATATACTTTATACTTTTGCAAATTATAATCATTGCATCGCAATTTTTTCTCATTTTCCATATCTTTAAGTGTTGCTTGTAATTGCTAATATGAAAATTTATCATTCAGAACAAACAAACAGAAAAATAAATTAAAAATTCATAAATGATTCACGTTCAATAACATTATTGCTTATGCAAAGCGGCCAACTCACTTTTATGTGTTCCGGGAATGCTTCACGCTTGATAGCTGACACATTTCTACGCGGATCAATTTGCCGATACATCAACATGTATGCATTTGTACTGGAGCTGTATGCACTGGAGTAAAATGTTCTTGTTCCCAATGAACCACCATATGATTTCTCAATATCCTCTTTGCTGATCTAAATTTTGCGAGAACAAAAAATGCAATTCAATTAGTCACAGTGATTCTGTCTTGGCAATTGTACAAAAATTTCCATACGGAATATCAACTACTTACAGGTGAAACACTTTGATCATTGAAACAAAACCATTCACCGTTGTCAAATTCTTTAATATAAGCATAATAATGCCCACCAGATGCGCTACCCGAATGAATCATAATCGAGAATAGTTCATATTTATATGGACCTGGATCATTACCCAGCACCGATTTTCCATCTGTACTATTGCTCGTCATGTCGATCCCTTCATCATCATCTTGGGCATCTGAATCGCGTTGTGGATTTAAATTGGTGCCATTGTTTGTTGCAACATCTTCTTCTAAAATGGATCCCGAATCGGTAGTACTACAATCATCACATTTGATAGCACTTTCAACACTACCATGCTCGGACGATGTAGTATCACAATGATTTGACGAACTAGTGAATGTGCTGTTCGGATCCGTATCTTTAATAAAGCTATTCAAATTCAACGTTTGTGGAAAAGTCACTCTAAAAACGGTTTAAATTAAATGAACAGAAGAAGAAGAAGAAAAAAAACAAAACTCATTATTTAAATGACTCATTTTTAACTGGACTATAAACAATGATTGATAAAAAAAACCATTCCACTCACTTATCGTTTAGTTTAATGCGTAAAAATGTTTGGTAATCGAAGTCAAAGCGTTTTAGATGTAACGTTAAAATATATGGAAACTTGGAAAATTTCAAACCCTTGTGAGCGTTGCATTTTTTATTACATTTGTCACAGTGGTATTGATTATTACCATCAAGCGTTTCGGGTTCAACAAATGCACGTAGTGCTTCTTCAACGCTACCATACGCAGCTGTTCTACCAAATGGACGTACCGGTAACGGAATATCCAAAAATTTATCTTCACGCGATTTTTCGGTGCCACATTCCAAACATTTTACATAGTCAATCATTTTTCCTTCATATAAACGATTGATGAAATCGGCTTCAGCGGTGCCTTTAAATTTTTGCTCCAATGTATCAAACATGACACGGCACAATTCTTGAATGTCATGCTGTTGCCAGGCTTCTGTTGAATCCCAACCAAAACTTTTTGTCAAATCGGTGGTTTCGACGGACATTTTGGAGGATGTTTGTAGATTCACAAACAATCGTTGCAATTGATATGGTATATTCTTTGATGCATCAGAACCATCCGATTCCCAATTGTATAATGCATTTCGAAATTCCGGTGTCATATATAATGCTTGCAATAAACTGTTGAGATAACATGTCATTGCTTGATTTACAAGGCCAACGTAACCCGATGATGCACGTGAGGAAGATGCTGTTAAATGAAATAACGATTAATGTTAAATTAATGGTTTTTGTTCAAAACAAATTTTTCGATGTAGATGTGTGTCATCGATTGTGTGATAAAATTACGATGGATTTTTGCATACATGGGTATAGGGAAATCGAATCATTATGATTTCGTGTGACGGGCTCTTCGCTGAACAATGGTAGAGGTATTGGTGAGGAATTGTTGGTTGGCTCAACTGGACTGGCTGATGCACCCAATGCCAATTCATCATCATCCAATGAACTGGGCAATGTTGAATCAGCTTCACTTACAATCGCTGAACGGCGATGCACTGAATTGCTAATTGGCACTAATTTAATCGTTGTACGAGTTTTTGATGATGAAAAATCGATGCCGATTTCTGATAAAGTCTTATCCTCATTTTCACTGATCAGGGTCTAGAAATTCCGAGAATGCAAAGCGAACAAAAAAAAAAAACAAAAAACAAAATTAACAATGGGATAAAAGTGTTAAATTATTTAGTTTTCTTGTTGTATTCTACACCGTAATTCATTTACCTCTTCTTCTTCCGTTGATGTTTGCAATGAAATATCAAAATTATCAACTTGCATTTGATTTTTAATATCATTAAACAATGTCGACACTTTATTTGACGGGCGCACCATAAGTGTAATTTTTTTGGTGCTTGCACCTGGCATCATATTTAATATGATACATTGTGCACTTCCTTCCTCATAGCAGACCATGTCTAATTGAAAGAGAGAGAGAATAAAAAAACACGAGAGGTAAACAAATGATTCCAATTCATTACTAAACCAATTTCAAAACTCGTACGCATGAGGTCAATTTAAATTGATCGATTCATGCGATCTATAGCATTCTAGTCTTTGACAAAGACTCTTCCTAAAAAATTTAGATCTTGCGATCAATGTTCATTTGTCATCATACGCGCACGTTTGTGTCATATCTTATGATTTCAGAGTCATTGAGACTGAACATTCATCGCGAATCGCTTCATGCTAAATTTTTTAATTAATTAAATTGATCAACCCTCGCCGTAAAAAGTATACGTATTTTGTGAACTCTTTCACTTAAATTATTTCATATAATTTGGTGATCATCCGTTTCTTTTTGGAATTTATTAAAACTATTACACTCAATTCAAAATGAATCACACCAAAAACCAAAAACCAAAAAAAAAATTATTCAAGCATTTTTCCATCTGGTGTGTTTAACGTGTCTATGTAACGATATCGCAACGGCACTCACTAGTCCGTTTGCTTTCCGAAAAAACCGCCTTCGTTTCGTGACCGTTCGCGTTGCTCAAACTCAACTCTCTCGATCTCATCACACTCAAATAGTATAAATATACAAAACGGTTTTCATACCCAAATCAACGCAGGACGACATTTTTGGCCTCAAAATAATTTAAAAATAGCTAAAAAGATCCCGCATATTATTCTATCACAACGATTCATGAAATATCTCTCATATCACAAGCAAACAAGACTCTTTGTTTTGTTGGAAAGTTGGAAACGATATTATGTGCACGTATCCATCGATCGTACACTCACGCTAGTTATAGACAGAACAAAAAAAATCTCTCTTTAAAAAAAAAAACAAATTGAAATGATTGTAGCTGCTTAATATTCACGGCTTAATCGTTTTCAACCAAAAATGAATATCAACGTGATTAGATTTGAATGATTCAAAATGCACACACACACACACACAAACACACTCTCACACTATGATTGCGTTTCAATTCACTTTAAACCAAAATCTATGATAAAAATTCGTTCCATTTCAACAAAATCTCTAACAAAATCGAAATTTAGAAGCGAATGAAATATTTGTGAGGGAAAAAAAACAGAAACATTTGTTATAAATACGTTTTCGAAAGAGTCTCAGAAAAACCATAGCTAGATTTATACACTCATTTAATAAAATTATTGGATTTATATCACGTTTGCACAATTTGAATTGAACATTTGTTTTTGAACAATTATGGCGCCAATACTGGACTGAAAATGTTGTCCAGGAATAAAATGATACAAATGCAAAATGCTTTTTATCATTTGCAGTGAATTTTTTTGGAAGTGATAAAAAAAATGATCGCAATATCATTTGATCATCAAATCAATATCATACGATTTATATAATATGCTAATCGATAAGCTCAATATTTTTCTTGTGATTATCAATATCGAATCGTTTGAAATCGAACAAAACAAAATCCATTGAATTGTGATTTTCTGTACACGTTTTTAGCTCGCTCTCTTTCTCTCTTCCTCTTTCTTTCAAATGGAACCTACACTTAACCATTTGCACATTTTAACAAACAATTAATTTATTAACTGTATAAACATATTAGAAAAGAAAAATGTCACTCCGAATGAGCACTATTGAGTTTTAAGTTATCACTGTTAAACGGTCGATTGATAAATGATCAACGTGTTGCGTGTGTTCTTGTGGTGTGCATGCATCATTGTCGTTGCATTGTATAACATATTTTAAGATTTAATTTGAATGCTATTCTTTATCTAGTAGTGCAAGTGGTAAAAGGTAATCGATAAAAATATTGCGTGTTGACTTATATTTTAGGTGGTATGAAAAATAAGAGCAGCAAAACGATTTTAGACCCGTTGCGGAGTGTAATTGAAACGTATCGATTTGATAAGTTTCCTTCCGAATAAAAATTCGATTTCAACAGAACTGTAACATAAAAGTCAATTGTTAACCTACATTTTTTTATTTCTATTTGTAAAATGATACACACACAATTTCTTAAAGTCTCAGATCGTACGCCAACTTCTATTTATTCTTGTTAATATTCATTGACATAAATTACCAGAAAATAAATTACTTTGTTTTTTTATTCGATTTATTTTTTTTCTTGTAAAAATTGAAGAAAAATCAACGAATAAAACCACTATCCGGCCCACATTTGTGTGGGGCGCACTCAATACAATCACACGCCAAACTGATCGTAATATCCGTGTAAAACTAAATCCGAAAGGATTCAACAGAAAAGAAACAAAAAGAAAAGTGTCTAGCGGCCAAATTATGTGCCAAATCGAATGAATGAACTGATAGCAATAAAAAAAAAGAACTCGAACTAGCAACAACAAAATTCGGCTGAATAGTAAGGAAATGCGAGAGAATAGGCAGCGCGCAAAAGAATTCAAAACTGCGCGAAATGAATATTACGCAAGCGCAGCTCATCGAACGAAAATAATAAAACAGTATTTCTTCGGTTTCTTTTTCGGCCAATTTCATCACAGGCCGTAGATTTTAGTCATTCAGCACACACACACAAAAACACCATGCCCATTTCATTTTCATGAGGGATCAGCGGTGAATCGTTTGTGTTATTTCAAGAGACGTGCTACCGTCCGACGTTTACATACTTTTTTTTTGCAAGCGTGCTGCATTGGGGGGAAAAAATAGCAACAACAATATTTATACCGCACAGAAAAAAGCGCGATACAAAAAAATGTCTGGAGCGTAAACGGTTGTTTGTGATTCTTTATTGGCATCGCTATGACAGTTCATGTGCACAAAACTGTTGTTGACTAAATGTTTGTGTATACAGCCATTTCGAGCCCAATAATCTAATGTCTATGTTCTTTTTCGGTTTTTTTTTCTTTCTTGAATAAACAACGGACCAATGCATTTTGCTTGGCCAACGCAATGAATTTCCACTCGTTCGTGACAAAAAAACAGAGAGCGAGAGAGAAATTATACGTGAAAAACCAACACATACTCTCTATGTATCATCAATGTTATGTTCAAGTGAAAAACCACTCGGTACCACACATATGCTTGCGCCCATAAATTTCGTGTTGTTGCGATGAAAATAGAAATGCGTCAAATAACAACAACAACCAAATAATGTTTCGTTCATTTTATTGAGACATTCGGATCGGACTAAACGGCTTCGGCAGAAATGGTTGCATATGGAAATTCTGGAAATTGTCACAATAGATTTCTCAATCCAAAATATGTCAATTTTGTTGGCATCCCAAAACATACCAAATTCTTATGTAATGTTGCGTCAAATGCAAAACATTTAACACCAACCAAATAACCTTTAATTTGTGAACGGAATGGCATGTGCTTATGCACAATGTCTGTATATATTTTATGGCTAATGATTCGGCATTGGTGCGTATTTGAACCACAACCAGAATGATGCCATCAGCATTTTTTGTTTGGCACATTGGACAGCATACATCATTCTGTGAACTGAGAATATTGTTTGGCTGATTTCACTTGAATTTATGATTTCGGCAGATTGACGAACGATTTTTCATGACCGCCGTCTTGGGGCCGCAGAATATTTTTTTTTTCCTAATCAAATAAATGCTTGTTTGCAAACAACACAATTTCTTCATGGGCATTGTTGATTTTATTGGAAGATTCCTAATTTAAAATTCATAGCATCATAGAAATAATGCGGGTATATTTCTAAGCAATCAATGCTTATTTCACAAAAATTATACGCGCAATTTAAACACAAAAACATAAACTCGACGATGTTTGTTTGCAGATTTTCCATACATTTGTTGGTTAATTTATCACAATGTGATTAGAAAACTTGAAATAAAATTGAATATTTTGTAATGTTATCAATAAACTATAGATATGGTTAAAATGAATCACTCACCGGATAAATTACACATGTAAATTTAGTTGTTTTTTTTTTATTTCTTAAACGCCATTTTAATCAAAACAGAGAGACAATACGTCACTGGCGTTGTTGCTACTAGGTCAATAAATTTTCTATAAATTTTGTGTGTTGTTTTTTTTTTATTATGTTACACGAGCACAACATTCAAATACAAATTCATCGCATTCAATACTCCGTACGATGATTTCAGGAAACAACAAAAAAAACGAAACAAAAATCCACCTTTAATTTCAATTTTGGACACAAATTAAATGGGCAATAGTTTTTCTCTTTTCAAATTCGAAAATGAAACCAAAAATATTTATTGCATCGAAAGAAATCTACTGTCAGAAATTCTTCGTTTTCGAAACCAAATTCACACAGGAATATATGAGTAGAAAATATATAGAAGGCATCGGTTAACCCGAATCCAGACATTTGACAGATTTTGTTACGTACCATACAAACTGCAACTGTCATATTCATGCATTTGTACAATCAAACAAACAGTCAAACACTTACTTTAAAAGAAAAAAAAGAAGAATAATTTTTGGTTGAATGATAGAAGCGTAATTTCAATGGAATAGAAATTGGTTAATTAAAAGAAAGACAAATAAAATGGAATCGCCAAAAGCAACCGTAAAACATATGTGTCGTGTTTGTGATGAGGTTGGCCACTACGATTTATGGGAAACCAAATTTCATTGCAATGAACGAGATGTGCTGTTAATTGAAGCATTCAATGCATTTTCAACATTAAATAATGTAAATTTTTCCAAACATAATCCTCCAGTTAGTATACGATTTTAATTTTATTTTGAAAACAACAACAACAACAACAACAAAACAAATCTCTGTTTTCTTCTCTTTTTTCCCCCCGTTAGGATTCCACCGAAATTTATTTGTGTGAAATGTGTACAGAATCATTAACATTGGCCTATTCATTTTGGCAGCAAATCAAACGTTCTGATGAAAAATTCATGAAAATTCCAGCACCCAATGCACAACCAAAAGAAACCATCGAAATCACTCATACAGAATTCCCAATTGATTCGAATAGTTTAAAATATCATGCGCATTCAGATAAATCAATTGATTCAGATGATGGAAAAGTGTTAGATGAACCAGTCAAAAAGAAATTCCGAAAGAAAAAAATGACGAAACTATGCGACCCAATCGAAACACCAGACATACAATTGAATGTGAAAAATATCGCTCTACCACATTTTGTAATCACAAATGTTGACATCGATCATGATGGCGCTCAAGATCCGATCGATATCAAAGATGAATTTTATGGTGATGGACACACCAATCCGGAATCACATCGCAAAAAAATTAAAACACTAAAACCAACAGCGGTCATACCACCGGATTTGGATAAAATTAATGAGCTACTCGGCTTATCACCGCTCGACACGAATGGTGATACACAATCGATTTTTAAGTGCAGCCATTGTCCAAAAGCATTTGCTGCTCCACATCATCTCATGATTCATATGAGAAAATCACATATGTGCCAATATTGTTTGGCCACATTTGGTAAAATTAACGATCTGTACAGTCATGTTAAGGAGATGCATAAAACATTCGAATGCTTACTCTGCGGTAAAGAATTCCAATCCAATGGCAATTTACGGCAACATATGCGCAAAAATCATTCAATTTTTTTACCCGCACATATATCATTGTTGAATGTCAGTGATATGAATCAGCAGGATTCATCATCGAAGTGATTACTACCCGACTATCGAAACGCAAATGCATTGGCCAAAAATCGTTCAGCGAAGTGTTTAAGGCTCAATCAAATAGTAGATGCCCTTTTAGCATATTAATCAGACAATATATTTTGATGAGATACCAAACTATCTGATGTTTCGGCTGATGTTCTTCTATACCTACTTTTGAACAGCGAACGTTATGCACATTCACACAGACACGCATTCCGTTTCTCCGTTCTCAATTATGTGTATAATAACTGCGGTCACCTATGTTACGGTCTATGTAATTTTAAATCGTTTTGATAAATCCGAGGATAAACATAGATAGAGGGAAAAAGATATGAGTTACAAACCTTAGAACTCACCATTAAAATCTTCATCTTTCCCGTTTTTTTTTATTGGATTGATTTATCACGTGAAGCAAGTACTATCAGGCTACTAAGCATAAGCTAAAGTTTAGCTCTCAACAAAATTCATTAGTCTGACATTTCTGAGCTCATTTTTATGTCAAAACGAATAAACCTGTGACATCACTAAAAATTGGTATACATTTGCAGCCACCATCACTATTTTATTGCAAAATGTATTTTTATTAGTTCGGATCGGCCCTGCTGATCATCACAATCAAGTATACATTTATTCAATCTAAATGATTGTAGCATCGAAAATCATATTTCATTGTAATAAAAGTATTTTGTTTAAAAAGTTATTGAGAATCATGACATTCGCTAATTATGATGAACATGGCCACGAAGCTAAATTAACACATCGATTATTAGCAATCAAATAAATTGTATAATGTGATTTTGTTGTTAATAAAAACTTCAAAACTTCACATAAAATCGTTTTAGTTTAGTCAATAAACAGTACATTTTATTAATGATATAGAAATATACATGAAATAAACGGCAAAAAGGTTGTTAATATACACATTGTATAGATTACAATAATTTATTATAATTTTTTTTTTTTGAAAAAAAAAATGTAAACTTGAAATAAAATAAAGTCTAAAACCAGACAAAAAAAAACAATTATTAATAATTGAGTGGCTGAAAATAAACATGAGAAAACGAAATCAATCAAAGAGTGGAGTTTGTGTAGCATTGCATGCTACATGTTGATAATGACTTTCATCTCGTGTCTGCATCTTAGACGATTGGATGAGCATTTTAAAAGGTGATTGCCAAATTCAGCAGAACTTCTATGCTTTCGTGTTGTTTTTGATAAGCACCTAAGCTATAGGGTGATAGGGTGAACATTCCAATACACTGATTTTACATCGAACGCCAAGATGAATGCCGGTATGCTCTTTCAAGTACCCAAGATGCGAACTTGGGATGTTGCTGATTTTGTTGAAAGCAGTTTTATTATGTTTTCTGCTGGGGGGGAAATGCTGGGCATTTCAGTATTCTCTCTGTTTTAATTCAAGCCACACATTTCATCATGTGACATTTGGTCTTAAAAATTAGATCAGTGCGATTAGTTATTTGGTTGATAATAATTTTGGTCGTTTTGGAATTTTTAATTGCGATACTTCATCAGCCGCCAAAGACATGGATCTTTTTTTGGTCGTTGTAATTTTCTCAAAGTCATAATTAATGGGTGTTGATTCATGCATTTCCACATCTATGTCCACATCTTTGGTCTTTGGCTCATATTCTTTGGTGATTGCATTCAACATACTGTACATATTTTCGCGAGCTTGACTGTTACTTGGAACAACATTGACCTTAATCACTTTTGGACGAAGATAGTTAATCATGAATTTAATTTCATCTGAACTTGAATGATTTGAATAGCAAACGCTATACACATTGCTCATATCATCATAAATCTCATAATATTGATCAGAGGCACTAAGTTTTCGCCATTTCATTGCTGTTGGCCGAATGATACAAATGTGATTGTCATTTAACGTTGGTAAACAAGGACACTTTTTTTCACGCCACTTAAGTGGATTCAATGAGCACAAATGTATACGACCACACTGATATAAATTGTTACTGATGTACGAATCAAATTGTGGAATGTGCAAATAATCTTTGTGTGTTGAATTGGCCACATGGATTTTGGTTTTGAAATATTTTGACAGTTCGGTCAGTAAAAATTCATAACCATATGAGGCCGGTGGCCGCAATAGTACAATATTTCTTGGATTTTTGTCCAGCCAATTTTCGGTTAATTTTATAATTGTTTCAATACTTTCACGTTGTTTTGGAAAATGCATATATTCAGTGGATAAAAATGTTGAATCCAAATATAAACAGTCTAAATGATGTTGTTCGTGAATTTTTTTCAATGCAATGATTCCTTCGATGTCTTCACGATACAATCTACCGAATATAAGTAAATGTTTAATCAATTGCAAAAACTTATTGCATCATAAATTGCAATTCCATGCTGTCAACTCACCGAAAATCACCGGTATATAAAATCCTTTTGTTTGCCTGTTCAAACAATAACATTATCGATCCAGGACAATGTCCAGCTGGTATCGCAGTTACCGATAGGCTCGTATCAGTGTCATCATTTGATTCATTAGTAGGATCTTGACATCGAATCGGTGTTGGTTCTGAAGTTGATTGTTGACACATTAAAATCACCATTTATTTGTGGGAAATTGCATACTGTATCTCACTTACCGCCCAATTTCAGTGGAATCATATTCCTAATTGCCGGATACCGTCTTTGGATTATAATTTGTGACACTTCACTTAAATACAGCGGTCCAGGTAGTTCCATTTCAGCGGTGACATCATTCAATCCAATCATGTGATCCATATGACAATGAGAGAGGAAAAATACTTTCGATCGAAAATTAAATTGTGTAAATCGATCAATCGATACATGTTCAATTCCATCTAAAAATCCAGAAAATGTGCTCATTGATTGAAATTGGGATCGAAATGTGAACAGCAACAATTGAAATGCAAAACAATGAAACTGCCTCTCTGTTTACTAAGTTGTCATGTCATATTAATGTTATTTGGCGGTATGTCAGTGTTGTTTTGTGTACGCTTCAACAGATGGCTGTATTGTTGCAATTGAATTTTGTTTTCAAACAATATCGCTTTCGAGATAAACAAATTTATTGCGCAAATAAGAAAACTGTAAAGTCTCTCGAAAGATCTCGATTCGATTATAATGAATTTGATTTCATGATAGATTGTATTGAGAGATATGAAATCAAGTGTATGCCAATTTGTGATAGAACGCTAGATAGAATGTGCTCGCAAATGAGTTCATGTATGCCAATACATTGCGTATTGAATACAACTATTCAAGCTCATGTCAACGAAAATTCATGAAACATGTGTAGCTGAATCAAATCTAGAATCAAATATCGCGTGAATCTAGTTTTCATATTAATGAATTTGAATTCATTCTGAACTGAAACGGATTTGAATAGCGGTAATATTGATGCAGATTCCATGAATTGTCATTAAAAATATGAATTTCATTCGAGAAATATCTCTCTCATTAAGCCATTCACTTGATTGAACGTTACAGCACACGATCGATTTGTATCGGAAATTCTGATTCCGTAATATATCCAAATGAATAATCGATTTGTTTTTACTAATACGAAAAATGCATTTTATTAATCGGTTGATTGTTGTTACAATGGATATTCATTACGACGAATTTTAACCTAATCAGATGATTTTTTCTCAATCTAAATGCTAAATGATGCTCAACAATATGTGATTTTGATGTGAAGTGGTACGGTCAATGGGCTACGGGGCAACAAATGGATATGTTTCAATTCATTGTGATCAATGAATACTGTACCAAAAATTTCGGCAGCAAAATGCCACAAACACTGCATACGTCACGATATTCTTTGTTATATTTGCTGAGTTTTGCTCCTTGTTTTTATGTGTGTTTATAATTTACTTTACTCTACGACGAGAAATAATCGATGTACATTACCTAATTAAGGACTATTTTACGCAGTCAAAACATGTACTGTCCGAATAGTCCGAAGTATCGGAAAAAATGAATTAAACAATAATAATAAACGATCATTCGCGTTATGAAAATGGTCTAAAATTGGAAACATCTTAAATATTCGGCCTGTGTTATTGACACACAATTACATCCTTTGTTCAATTCCAAAAATAAATGTTCAAATGCCAAAATGTCACACCGTTATTTAATACTAAAAGTCTAAACAAAAAAAAAACGAATTATAATGAATTGGAGGCGCATTGCATAATCATATCGATATTGTCTTGCAATCGACGAAGTTCATCTAATGTTTGTTTATCGATTCGTGATATCAGTTCTGGATCAACCATACCACCCATTGTGGGTTGAATACAGATCACACCATCGGCTAAAGGAATATTTAGATTGGCATTGTTACCAAGAACACTGAAAGTAAAAAAACAAAAACATGGTTCATTGATATTTGAACGAAAGCGTCAAAAAAGGGGCAAAATTTAATTAATTACCTGCTGGCAACAACTGGACTGCCCTGCATTGAAATAACGGTTTCACCTTGTTTGGCATAGCGAAGCATTGCCATGGCTTTGCCGGCTTCCATTTTTGGTGTGACTGGATTCATCATACGATCAGCACTAATTGATTGAATACGATTACCGAGCGGTGTTCGAAATTTCGATCGACTTTCTCGCCCTTTATTTACAATTTGCTGTGTGCGTGGTGCATTTTTGGCATAACTTTGTATAACACTGCTTAGCGATCGGCTACGACGGCGTGATTTTGCTTTGGCCGATTGAAATGGTCCAATTGGACGTGCCGATCGTGATGCATCTGATCGTACACTATCACCTGTAATGTAGCCTGTGTGTTTATTTTGGGGCCGATCGAAGGTGATGTATGGATTGGTGGTGTTAGCGATTTTATCGTGCATGGGGCGGGTGGATAAATGTGCATGGGCATGAAAAGCAATGTGCAATGTGCATGGAATGTGAGTGGCATGTTAAAAATGTAAATGGGTTAAATTAATGATGGATGAATGTGATTCAAAGCGAAAGATGAGTTTGAAAGAGAGAGAGGAAGAAAACGAGAAATAAAGAGTTTCATTAGATTCAGATTTTAAACCAAAACCAAGCAAATGGGAAAAATGCCACATAACCATATGGCTACGTTGCATTGAGTAAAAATAAGGACAAATGGTGGATACAAGGAAAAATAACATGACAATTTAATAATAAAAAATGCAAATACGCACCGTCATCTGTTCGTGACACTTTGGTTGATGACATGCTAATACTGTTGAGCGTTTGATTTGTTATATTGGCCAATGGGCCGCTGGTGCTGTTCACATGCTCTTGTACTTGTTCATAGGTTTTCATCGATTGTTCGGCCAATTCTTTCAACACACCAATTTTCAAATCAAGCAACGCCGATGACAGCTTTGATTTAATGTTTGCAATGTGATTGCGTATTTGATCCCTTTGTTCTTCTTGATTGAATTTAAATTCCGTGAGCATCGTTTCCATTTCTATTGTTTTCCGATATGAAAATTGTTTTTTTGTGTTTTGGGGGGGAAATGTAATTTTCGATTAATATTTTCAATGGATTTGAAGATTTGCCGCAACAAATTTCAACGGCTCGAACCAAAAACTATATATACCTCTATCAACATCGCCCATTGCATTTGCTTTTAAATCTTCAACCGTACTGTTTCTGTTTCGTTTGTTTGTGGTTTTTTTGTTTAGCTTGGTTCGCGGCATTTTGATGTATTTTCTTAAATATTTTCACACAATACGCGAAAAATGACTAATCAGAATTAATCAGACGATATTTTATGTATGATATTTAAAAGATGGAGAAAAAAAGATTTAAAAAGAAAAACAACTAAAATACAAAACGTTGATTCTAAACTAAAAGACACTTGAATTCTTATTTTTCTGTTGAAAGTTCAGTTTAGTTTTAAACTTCAGAAGACAATGCTATTGATTGTGCTGCCATCTACAATATGACTGTGTCGCCTGAAGTATGAAGTGTTTCAATGAATGTTTCAGCAACTCAGCATTGAACGTTTTATTATTTTTTTTTTTTCATTTCATTCCAAATTGACAAAACAAAACGTTCATTTTTATTTGTCATCATTTGAAATGTTTCCAGGAAATAAAATTGTTTACAAAAAAACTCAATGCATATTAAAATTTGATTTGCGTTTACAAACAATTTAAATCAAATGATTTCTCAAAAATCTGAAAATTATGCGCAATGCATTTGATCAAACAGCCCGGGATTGTTTGATTTATGTACCGAAATTTCTCACTTCCACCAAAACAATCGAGAAAACGGCGAGCGTTCAAGCCTGGTATGTTTGAGAATCGAGTCGAGTCTCCTAGAAGTTTCGAGAACGTAATTTTGACGTTATATATAAGCAGTTCGTGTGTCGCACGTAGACATTCATACGAAAGCATTTGAAGAAACAATTTGTGTTGAAGCAACATTTTCAATAGAAAAGTGAATTTTTCTTTTGGATTTTAAGTTCAGTAAATTTATTTTAAATCAAATTTAAATTTGAAATTCGTGCATAATTAAAGCGATTGTATTGTTTTAAAAGAAAAAAAAAAGAAATTGAACAGTGAATTTTTGATTCGGGAAATTTTTTCTGAAAAAAAAGGTAAGTCAATTTTAACTACATAATATTTCATCGTAATGACACAATAACACTCAGACAATTGAATTTTTGAATTGGTTTTTGTTTCAAAGTGCTCTTTTTTGCTCTCAAATTTATTACGACCGAAATGATCTACATATCGCGAGTGAATTTTAAGGTTTTTATTTCGTTTTAAAATCGTGTATTTGTTGAAAATGCATCGATTGCCATTAATAATTCAACATTGGGGATTGCCTTGCCAGTACCATACTGGCTGAAAATCTATCCGTTTCAAACAGGAATAAATTTGTTACATATTAAATACGGTTTTGATCAAGCATAAATTTGTGTGTTATTTAATATTATTCAATTTTGGGTGATTTAAAGTATTGCACACTGTGTAGAACGACCATGCATGGTGGGTCGTTGTTTTTCTGTTCACTCACTCGTTGTATTGACGATTCTACAGTAGTTGTAATTGTTGGTTTTGTACATTATGGTGTACAATCATGATTGATTCATGGTGCAGTGTACGTGTTTTTGTGCTAAATCAATTGCAATTTTTGTTTTAAGGTGATTTGTGTTTTTTTTTCTTCTTTTCTTTTTGGGACCAAACTGTGTAAATGACATATATGTAGAGAGACAAGAAAAGGCTGACAAGAAAAACACACACCACAACAAAACAAAAACTAAATAAATTCGATTGTGTCTTGTTTTTATTCGTCCATTTATTGAAGTATTGTCATGTGTCGTGATTTAAAATCAGAACGCAAAACTATTGAACATAACAGCTGTACACTTGTCTAAATCAAGGACATTTTAATATAATAACGCTAAACTGTCATTACGGAGTTCATTTTGTCCCCATCGAGCATTTGTTCGTCAAATGGCATTTTAGATCTTTTTTTTTTGTTGTCTTTTTCATCAACATCGAGAGAAATGAATCAGTTGCAAAAAAAAAATTAGCTTAGATCATACGCTCGATACCCCACATAGCATGAATTCAGTTTATACCCATTCTAGATCGTTTTTTGTTCTGTAATAGAAAACAAACACGGTTCTAAGCAACTGGTCGTGACATTTTACGATTTCGGTTCATTCTCTCATCACTTTTGATTCAATCAATTCAAAAATTTAAATATTTTAAACACGATTTTTATGTTAATATTCAGAATTATCCTAATGTTTTTCTGGTTTTTTTGTTCTCTTCATCTTTGCAGGAATTAGAAAACATAAAAAAATAACATCATGGGTAAAGATTTCTACAAAATTCTTGGCATTCAAAAAGGTGCAAGCGATGATGAAATTAAAAAAGCATATCGAAAACTTGCACTCAAATACCATCCAGATAAAAATAAATCAGCCGGAGCCGAAGAAAGATTCAAAGAAATAGCCGAAGCCTATGAAGTGCTATCCGATAAGAAAAAACGTGACATATACGATCAATACGGTGAAGAAGGTTTACATGGTGGGGCACCCGGAGCTGGACCGGAGGGTGGCCAATCATTCTCATATGAATTCCATGGTGATCCACGGGCTACATTTGCACAGGTATGTATCACAGCTATGGCTTAATCAATTATACATCAATATTTGACACATCATAACGTTGATACATTCGATTTCAAACAATCGATTTTAACAATTCAATTCGTTTAATTTAACAAATAAACTAATCGGTTCTTTTATTTGTTTTCTCATCTCACTTTTACGACAGTTTTTCGGTAGTTCGAGTCCATTTGATATCTTCTTCTCAAGTAGCGGTGATCCGAGTCGAATGTTTGAATCAAATATGTTTGGTGGTATGGACGGTGATGATGGCAGCGATGCATATTCACACATTAATGGAATGTTTGGTGGTCAAGGACGTGGACCAGCTGGTGCATTTCGTTCACAATCGTTCAATGTACACAATCAATCACCAAATCGAAAACGTGGCCAACAAGATCCACCCATCGAACATGATTTATATGTTAGCCTAGAGGACATCGATAAGGGTTGCACAAAAAAGATGAAAATCTCTCGAATGGTAATGCAACAAGATGGAACCGCACGCAAAGAAGAAAAAGTGCTAAATATCACAGTAAAACCGGGTTGGAAAGCTGGAACAAAAATCACATTTCAACGTGAAGGTGATGTAATGCCGGGCAAAATTCCCGCCGATATTGTTTTTATTATACGCGATAAACCGCATGCAACATTCAAACGGGAAGCCAGTGATATTCGATACACAGCAAAAATCACATTAAAACAAGCGTTGTGCGGTGTCACAGTGCGTGTGCCAACATTGAGCGGTGAACAGATCACATTAAATACAACAAATGAAGTGATCAAACCAAATACAGTGAAACGAATTCAGGCTAAAGGTTTACCCTTCCCAAAAGAACCATCGCGAAGAGGTGATCTATTGGTTGCATTTGAAATTCAATTCCCCGATCGACTGACGCAAGCAACAAAAGATATTCTAGCCGATCTATTTCCAAATTAAACAAATTGATCTGGTTGGAACGGAACGTGCTGTGTGTTATTTTGCTAGCGAACGGTTTCGATTGACACAAAAAAAAACAAGTAACAAAACACACACAACAATTCAATTCTCCGAAACGTTTCACAATTTCAAACATTGCAAGAACATTTCGATTCGAGAAAAACTGAATGATTTAAAACAAAAACAAACAACACCAACAAAAAACATTCAATTTCACACAATTCCCAAATCATATGTCTGAGGATATCGTGCCCTGTTTCATGTTTCATATAACATTTTTCGTTATCAGTTTAAAAAAAAAAGAAGATGTATCCATATTATAAACATTACATTATACTTTGTAAAATTAAAATAAATTTAAATTAAACAAAATTGAAAATTCTTTGAAGAAAAAATTCGCGTTTATAATGAATTTATTTTTGATTTCGGTTTGGATTTGTATTGCCAAAAAAACATGTAGAGAAAAAAATACCAACAACAACAAAAACACACACACACACACACATCCGTATAACAAGCATATACGTTCAACGTCAACGATGAATTTTTAAAATTCATAAAAATTAATTCATTTAATTGAATATACACAAACCGAAATTAGATACATAAATTCAATGCAAGACATATTAAGCGCGGAATTTAAGATTCAAAGCATTTTCAATTGATTGAAGAAAGAACAAAAACAAACCACCCATTTCATGGAAGACAATTCCAACAGATTTGAAAGGGTTGGAGATTGGTAAATGAACCGAAAGAGAAACCGAACACACATTTGTGAACATTGTAACAGGACTTAGAAGTTTAAATCTAATTTTTAACTTATTTGTACAAGCAGTAATATTATATCATTATTGTTATCTATCTCTCTCTCTCTCTCACTCATAAATAGCATTATATATAAAAATCTAAATGTAAACAATAATTAACAAACTTTGTACACTCGTAAAGAGGGTAATTGTGTGAAAAAAAAACATATTGTGTGATATTGTGTTACTGAGGCGAATTATAAGATTTTCAAATAAACAACGTACGTTTTAGTACAATTTAAATAATCGAAAAAAGAATATTGGTTCGTTTTATTTCTACTTTTTTTACTATTTTATATAATTGGAATGGGAAAAAAAATGAAACGAGTGTTGGCCGTGGTTTTGTAACAAAAAAAAAACAAAATCGAATTGTTATTGGTAAAATACAATCTCTATGCGCAATAATAATCTGTCTAGAAATTTCGATGTCAACATTTCCAACTAATCATTATTGTTAACGGAACGCATTGAATGTCATATATGTAAATTGCTCTACTCGTTTCGCTACATGTGTCCAGACGAAGTTAATTTTTCAAATGAAGGAAATCCATGTGCATTGTACAGTGTACACTGTACAGATAAACATAATATGTGTTTCATGTGATTCATTGCATTTTGTTCGAATTTTATCTCGTAAAACATGTGATGAAACGTCATACACACATACACACCCGCACACGGTTTGCCCAAAAAAATAGCTGTGTTGGTATGTTGTTCCGTTTATTTTCAAGTGCATTGAGATAGTTGTCAATTGTTGTATGATGGGAGGGAACAGTGCCGTCTATATCGAAATTTCGGTACCAAATAGACAACAGCGCCATTTTGGTTGTATGTGTTGTATATTGTTCAATAGTATTAATTGGCATGAGTGAGTTTTTTTTTCTCTCTCTCGTTGTTGTGATGTGCAGTAAAACAAAGCGAAGTTAGGGGGATCTTTTTTTTATAATTTTTTCAACTGAAACAATAACAGTAAATCTAATTTAATTTTTTTTTTCGTTGTCATCGCTTTTGTTCTATTGTGTGTATTCCGTATTATATTTATGAAGAGTTTTATTGGTGTTTTTGGAATTTGTTTTGGTGCATGCAACTCAAAATTTAAATGAGAAAAGACAAAACATTGAATGGACTTTATATGAACAAAAATCCAACACGAATTTTTTGACAGCTTAATCGACCAATCACCAAAAAAAAACAATAGTGGAAAATTGTTTTTTGATTGAAGTGAAAAGAAGAAAACCTAGACTTGCGATTCATTCCGAATTGGAATTCAAAATTTTATGTGTTGAACATTCCAATACAAAAACCCAGCGAAAATGCAGACAAATTTGGATATATCGAAAGCATTACAACAAATCGAGGCCATCAAAAAGGCCGTCGATGATTCAGACATTCCAAAGCTACAAGCCAGCACGGCTGATAGCCTTAAAACCATTTTACATATTCTACAAGATCCCATCTTTCGTAGTATCATTCAAATTGAAGATTCGGCTGCTGAATTGAATTCACAAATAATGCAACATCCATCAATGTAAGTTTATGTTTCAGTTTCAGTTTCAGTTTGTTGTTGTTTTTTTTTTGTTCAATTGCAAATTGCAAATTCTCTGCTCAGAAGTCAAAAACATAAATCGAATTTATCACGTGAAAAAAAAAACCAGTTTATCTGGTTGGCTAATGATTGTGTTAGCTAAAGTTAATTGTCGGATAAAAAAAATCGATTGAAGTACAAAAATTATAAAAAAAACGAACGGTATTACAAATTAATTGATATATCATTGACCTATCCGATTCTATAGGCTTCCAGATGACTTTGACATCAGTTTGTCAGGTGATTTAATCATAAATGTACCACCAGCAATGGATATGTATGGTGGTGATTATGTTGATGAACAACGTGTACCATCGGCACAATTATCACCACGTAGCCCAAATAGCCCAAGTATATCCAGTAAAATGGATTATAATCAACATTCGGATGTGAGCCGTTTGGATGAGGAACGTCCACAATCGGCGGCAACAAATGATACAGCTAACTTTTCCACCGATATTATGGCATCGGAATGTGTTCAAATTCAATCAATTGAATTGGTTAACGATGGCACTGGATTGGGTTTTGGTATAATTGGTGCCCGAACATCCGGTACAATAGTTAAAACAATTAAACCAGGCGGTGTTGCTGATCGTGATAGCCGTTTAATTAGTGGTGATCATATTTTACAAATTGGTGATGTAAATTTACAAGGAATGAATTCGGAAGAAGTGGCCAATGTGCTACGACGATCTGGTACACATGTTCGTCTTGTTGTTGCCCGGCCAGTTGATCCATTGAAAGCAAACCAAGAAGCTGAATCATCGGCTATTGTACCAGCAAGGTAAGACACAAATTCCTCGCAAATAAAAATTCTCGGAATTTTATCATTTTTACAGACAGAAACAATTAACCAAAATCGATTTAATTGGTAAATTAAAAGGTTACTATCGGAACGAACTAAACTTGAACGATACTTAATTGAAGCTGGTTACACTGATATACTTGGATTTTCATCACCTCAATCGACGCCCACACCAACAGCAAATGAGAAATTCATATTCACCGAAGCAACCGATGAACCAGCTGTAAGCCGCTCAAAAATATCATTACCGCCCGAAATTGAGATGCCTGAAACCGAACGTTTTGTTGTCGAACTTAAAAAAGATTCGAATGGATTGGGCATCACAATAGCTGGTTATGTGTGCGAAAAAGAAGAACTATCGGGTATATTTGTGAAAAGTGTGTCAACTGGCAGTGCAGCTGATTTGAGTGGAAAAATTCAAGTAAATGATCGTATTATTGAAGTGGACAGTCAATCGTTACAAGGTTTTACCAATCATCAAGCGGTTGAAGTGCTTAAAAAGAGTGGAACCGTTGTATCGTTGTGCTTGGAACGTTATTTACGTGGTCCAAAGTATGAGCAGTTGCAGCAAGCGATTGCTGCTAATGAATTGAAACCACAAACGCCCAGCGGCAGTGGAACAATATTTCCACCACCCGGACGTTCACAAAGCTCATCAACACAAAGCATTGAAACCACTGAACTACCAAGACGACCATCATTAACATCACCGCATGGCAAACAAAATGGTAGCTACACGGCTGCATCGACAGTGAAATTGAGTGACAGTCAAAGCAAAGAAGCATTTGATCCAATTTCAGCAATAAGTGCACGAAAATTAGCCGTGGCACGTGATTCAATGGAAATCAATGCCGAAGCGGTTGAAACGGAGACTACGATCGATGAAAAATCCACAAAAGGTGAACCGCAAAAATTGGACGCAATCACACCCGAAAAGCCCAAATATTGGGTTGAATCGGTGTTGACCAAAGACGTTGAAAATACAATCATTAACAAATGGCAATCGGTCCTTGGTACGACATCGAATATTATTGTTGCTCAAATTCGGAAATTTACTGCTTCAAGTGGTTTGGGCATCTCATTGGAAGGAACAGTTGATGTGGAAGGTGGCCGCGAAGTGAGACCACATCATTACATTCGATCGATTCTACCGGAAGGTCCAGTTGGTCAAAATGGTCTACTTCGATCCGGTGATGAGCTTCTCGGTAAATATTCTTCTTAATATTCTTAATACTTAAAATACTTATGAATCATAAGTTATGATACGATATTGATACGAGATGACATTTTTCGTTTCCTACAGAGGTAAATGGACAACGGCTATTGGGCATGAATCATTTAGAAGTGGTTGCTATTCTGAAGGAATTGCCACAAGATGTTCGTATGGTCTGTGCTCGCATTGATGAAGAGGAAGAGCTGTTGACTGAAGAAAATATTCGTAAGAAATTAGATTTTGATCTTAGCGGCACAGCAAATATAGGCGATGTTATGCCTTCATCGGATCGTCTTGTTAAAGCCAAATCCGATGGCAGTTTGGCTACAAGTGGTGGCGGAACTGATGATTCTTTCACCAAATTAAAATCACGGTACGTTTGTTTTCATCTTTATCTGCTTAAATCAAATGGATTCAATGTAATAAATTTGACTGAACAATATAGATCGCTTGAACCATTAACTGGACTGGCAATGTGGAGTTCTGAACCGCAAATTATCGAATTAATCAAAGGCGAACGTGGACTTGGATTTTCGATTTTAGATTATCAGGTAAGAGATATGATGGAAATATATTTTACGTTTGAACAACAAAAAAAAAAACAAATATTGAAATGATTCACCATGCATATTTTATTCATTTCATCAAAATAGGATCCATTGGATGCAAATGATACATTGATTGTCATCCGATCGCTTGTACCCGGTGGTGTTGCTCAATTGGATGGTCGTTTGATTCCCGGTGATCGTTTACTCTTTGTAAATGATATCAATTTAGAGAATTCATCACTCGATCAAGCGGTACAGGCATTGAAAGGCGCACCAAAAGGTGTTGTACGTATTGGTGTTGCAAAACCATTGCCAATGGCCGATGCAACACTTCTATCAAATCAAACACCCGATAACAATAGCTCAGCAGAAATTAAAGTTTCGTCGGCAGGTCGAATGAAATAATATTTAGTTATACCTAAGACTGATTTTGAGGCATTCATTGAACTATACAAAAATTTAGAGCGCATTCTTCGTTTTATTGAAATTGTTTCGTCCAAATAAATAATCGCAATACGATTTGTGATTATATATTAATTCATTTTTTTTTTGGTTTCATTCCACGAATCAGTATTTACTATTTAAAAGAAAAAAAAAACATATTTGTCATCATTTCACATTGGTTCGAACAAATGCAACCAAGTAGCGAATTTCACATACTGTCGACACATTTTTGTTTTGTTTTAACCAAAACAAATAATTCTCTACTAATAGTGAGCCTCAAAATCAAGTTAAAGGTTAAAAAAAAAACAAAACAAAACAAATTGAAGAAAAAATTTAGCCTCATATTTATTATGTTTTATGATCGGTATTTTTGTTGGAGCTAAACATGAACAGTTCCAAGGAATCACTAGGCTTTACATGTTTAAAAGACAAAACAAAAACAAAGATATAATGTTTTAAACCAGATGAACATTCCGATATTTGGTTTTTTCGTTGTGAATTCGTTACATCGCGTCAATTCAAGATGATTAGAACCGAAACCACAGTTTTCATTCCAGTGAATCCAGGTTGCTTTTCGACGGAAAATTTCGAATCTTTGATAAATCCAATGATTGACAAACAATTTATTGAACATGAAATGAAGAAACGAACAAAATAATATTGAGCTAATATCGTATTAAAAATATGTTAATTTGAATCACGTAAACTCGAATAATATTTATACACGAGAAATTTGTTATTTTTGTTTTATCATTACAATACGTGCATATATATATATATATAAACACAAACACAAACACAAACACACCCACACACACACACACACACACACACACACAAAATACATTCCTATATGAAAATGAAATTAGGGCAAATCGTTCTTTTAGTTAATTGTGAATTTTTGTAGAATTTGAAACAAAAAAAAAAATTAAAAAAAACACTTTGTTTCTATCATAGTAGTGCTTATGCCTTGAACAAAAATCGTTTATTGGGACATAAACAAAACTACACAGAGAAAATTGAGTACTTAACAGAGAATGAGATTTCCGGTCTTCCCACTTAAATGTCTTGAATTCTGTACGCATCAAATGACTTTTACTTTATACAAAAATATTCTTTTACAAATATTTGATATCTTTATAGTTTTAGCGATTGAAGCGTATATTTTAACAAAACAAAAACAAATAAAAGCAATTTATTTTCAGTTATTTTAACAACATATTTAGTTTGTTTTTTTTTTTGTTTTTTTCTTAATTTTTTTGGTTTTATAACAGCCGAAAACGAAATCGGCAATTCAAATATTAAATCATTAAGTAATGTTTCCAAAAGATTGAAGGTTGAAGTATGTTTTGACCATAGGTCACAATCAGACTGAACTCGGTAAATGTTTCTTTTCTAAAAAATCGCGCTGAAATATTGAATATGCGCTTCGGGTCGAGAGGGAACATTTCAGAAGATCGGTATATATTCATACATTATACATAAACTATGTGCATTGCACATACAGTGTACTGAGGCCCTAAGTTTAGTTCCGAAGTTCGCCGTATTTCTGATGCATCATAAATAAAAAGTACGTGGCGCTGCTGATCCACGTACTTCCAATACGCTGTATAATGTCCAGAGTCTGTCCCGAACATTCTTTGTTCCGCCTTGGCCTGAAACTTCTAGAAAAATTTCAGCCCGATTCTCGAAGGCCTTAACTTGGCTCAAACTACGACTCTGGTTTTGACATAGTTTTTTTTTTGTTCTTCTTCAGCAGTTGTATTTTATATTCACTTGAGAAAATTTCGATGATTTTGTGTGAAGACAATAAATTGTCCAAAAGTGTGAAGATTGGATATCTCATTCATAGCAATGACCAACAACTAGATTTCATTTTGAAATGAAATGCAAGCACTAAAAGGGAAAAGATAGATCGAAAGATAGCAATGGCCACTATTGTTCAACTAGTTCAGTATTATTCACATAGCACATGGAAAACTTAATTTTTTTTAATATAGAAAAAAAAGCAAATAAATTGTAACCAAACCAAGTGTAACGTAGGGAAATGATTTTATAAAAATGCATCTGGATGCTCTTTATGAATAACACTTGTTTATTATTACACCTTAATTTTTGCTGGAGACTTTTATAAATAATAAACAAAAAAGCTTTGAATCTGTCGATTGATGATGATCACACAAACAATTTAAATTGAATCCACACACTTCATATCTCGTTTACTTTGATATATTGTAAACGATTCCCGAAAATATTAGAAAAAAAAATGGAAAATTAGTCCAACCATCCATTAGTTTTACACACAAGTTACCGGGAGTTCAAAGCTTTTCCATACAGTATACGGCTGAACGTTCAAAAATTGTACTCCGTTCATTTTCCATTTTTTGTCTCATTTCGATATTTCGATATCAATCTGAACGATGAAATAAAAACTTCCATTACTTTATATAAGTTGACATTTAGTTTTGGTTTAATATTTATTTCTTGTCGTCACAATATAATAATACATCATATATTTATATGTTTTGGTTTTTGTTTTTGTTTGGAAAAATATTTTTAGTATTTTAGGGCCTTTTAGCAATCACTATAAATTGGCGGACAAAAGAAAAACCCATGCATGATATAACACACACACAGACTTTACTTTATCGAAACAATATCAATTCATTGAAAACCGTTTTGCTCTGTCAATGATGCAACATTTTTTAACATTCCACAAGCCTGAGTTGAATTTTATGGTTTAATGACCAGTAGTAATTGTTTAGCTGTTTTTGTTTTGTTTGTTTGTTGTTAAATTTTTAATTATAATTTAATGGAAAATTATGTGAAATGAAAAGAAAAAACAAAAACAAACAAACATCCCTAGGCATATGCATACATTATTCACACGAAATTTTCAAATAAATACCATTTTTTCAAACGATTTTTGATTGTTGTTTTATCTGTTCATGCATGTAGGTTCTATGTATATAGATCGTAAGAGAGACAAGTTCATAATATACAGTATAATAAATATATACTTTTGGTTTTTTCTTGTGTGTGTTGTTTGAAAATACAATTTTTAGGTCCTCTATAAATTACGCTTAAAAAAGCTAGTTTTTAGTGGCTAAATGTGAAGTTTTAGCATCATCATTCGATTGTTGGGGTTTATTTTGTTGTTTCTGTTGCTGTTGTTGTTGTTGTTGTTGTTGTGTTTGTGGTGAAGATTGTTGTTTTGTAGATGTACTCTTCTTAACTGGAGTCGGATCATCCAAGAATAGCGGATTTTTCACCTCCATATCGCCAGTCTAAAATGAAAAATGCGATTTGCAAAACAGTTGTTCATTAATATTGCGAGCATATTGAACATTAAGCCACTGACATATGGCTGAAATATGTTTTACGTACTGGTGCAAGTCCAGGGCATTCATACACTGTGTAATCACCCTCCTCGTTCTCTTCATCCGTTTCAATATCGGATAGTGAGCCATTTTGTTCGTTGCTATTTTGATTTTCCATTGCAATAATTTGATTCTTTTGATGTTGATAATGGTACATTTGTGCACTTTGTGCCAAACGTCGATCACCCGATGATGGTGACACATCTTTATTGGGTCCTATTGAATCAACAACAACACACAAAAAATACCGTGAAAATGGTCAAATCAAGAGCCACACATCGAATGCCATATTGTATTTTATTTATTTTTAGCATGCTATTTACCTGTTATACCATAAGCAGGATAATCAACATCTGCTGCAGCTTTGGCTTTCTTTTGTAAACTATAATAACAAATGGTAGAAGTAAAATGATAAGAAATATTCAAATCCCTAACAATTGTGTCGCAACACTTACGTATACCATCCAATTCCAATGGCAAGCAAACCAACGGTAAATGCAGCACTTACGCCAGCTATAACTGCAATAATCCAGGCCGAATTTAAATCAACTGGCTTTTTATCGACATCATTTTGTGACGATGATCGAAATGGTTGTTGTAAATTTACAATCGCCTTGCCCTGTCCGGTACGTTCCAAATTTTCCACCAATTTTTTTAAATCTTCACGCGTCAAAACGTCTTGCGATTTTGACATTTCATAAGAATTATCCATGTCACCATTTACAATATCATCATATCGTAAAATTTTTGGATTTACATTCATTGGAGCTTTTACTTTATACGATGGTATACCATCGCTGGTTAAATGGACCGGATCATTTTCGGAATTTAGTACATTTTTATACGTTAAAATTGTGTCCGATTTGACTGAATTGAGTTCAGTGTTGGGATTTTTTTCATAGAATTTTGGATGGCCCGGCCCAATGGCAAATTGAATATCATCATCATTTCCAAATGTGGTATACTGTATGGGTAATTTATAGGTAAATCCCGGTCCAGATCCATCATTTGTCAATGGTTCATCGCCGGAAAATGGAAATTGCTGTTGCTTTTGACGTTGCTGTTGAAATCGTCGTCGTGCCTGTTCATCGATAAAATTTTTCCATTGCGAAAAAAAGTCATTTTCATAATTTGAGCCGGACAGCATTTGAGGTGGCTTACGTAGACCTGAAAATAAAAACACATTTAAATGAATTCCATATACATTCATATGCTAAATTGTGTGGTAAATCATTCAGCACCGCATAGATAAGCATATGTTACATTTTTAGTTTCGCGTCATGCAATTTTCTAGACTACTTGAATTCAACTGTATTTTTGGACTGTGCGCACACACAGTCACCCGATCAAAACTCACTCCATAAAATACTTGGAAACGGTAAATTAAATTGATAAAAAAAAAAGAAGTGGCGTGCAAATGAATTTGATAAACCAAGAAAATACAAAAAACGAAAACAACAACAAAACACATTTTTACCTGGGTAATAATCATTCTCCGTAACCGCTGTCTTTGCATTAATTAAGGCTAGAATTAGGACAGCGATGAGGCCTTGTGTGTGGAACATTTCAATCTTTTATATATAATATGTGTTTATTTTGTGAACCATATGGAGTTGAGTTTTGTTGATTTCGATCGCGCTAATGTTGAAGAAATTTTTTGTTATTTTTGCTTAAACATCGTGCGCACTCTGCCTTCCATAGCCCCACTGAACCAATTCACCGTTTACCGTAGAATGTTGGAAAAATCGATAAAAATAGCGCATCACATTTACCAGCAACACAATCCAGCTTGTTTTGGCTGTTTTCTTCTTCTCTCTCTCTCTCTCGGTGCTTTTTTGGTTGGTTGGTTCAACACTAACGTCTGTAGCACTTGTTTTCGTTTACCGTTTCGGTTTTGAATCAATTTAATTGAATTATTGTCAACCAAAAATGTACACAAAATAAAAAAAAACTTTTTTTTTAATACAACGTTTATGTTTTTAAATTGTTTGGATTTTTGTGTTTTGTTTGGCCGAAAATTATATTTTGTTATGCTGCAATAGATTTTGACATTGTACAACTATTTGCAAGCAAACGCTGCACGATGTCGGGTACACAATGTCGAACTGTGCTGTTCAGTTGGCTGGTTCATACTGCGTATTATTCCGTTTCGTGAGCTGTGTGAAACGAACAGACCTACCCACACACAACGTATATGAACCCGATGTGCTTTCAATGTGTTTGTCGCAGCAATTGCAAATTTCCATATTGTACAGTAAGCAATATTGTTACGAACATCTTTCGCCTGATTTTCAAACTTTTGACTGTTTTGTTGTGTTTATTTTTTTTTTCTCTGGCAATTCAATCACAATTTAGAATTATTAGTAAAATGATAAATTAAACATTTCGTTTGTCGTTTCTGTTTTTGTATTTGAATTTGAATTTGATTGTTCATTCATTGAATTCATATATTTGTTTTGAAGAAAATGCGAGCGCATTCAATTTGAAAAACAAACACACTTCCTATTTTTATGCTTAATTTAAAATACAGTTTTAAGTGATTTCAACTTCATTGAAAAATGTTATCCATCGAGAGCTTTTATCTAGGAACGTGTGACGATGTTTAACATTTACGTCATAGCCTCTCCTATGTTGTGTGTGTCTTGTATATAATCCAGCTACATAAAAAAACGTATGGAATAAAAACGGAGCTTTTTTAAGTGGATGTTTTACCTGAAATTGACAGACTAAGTAGCTCAATCCAAATAGTCAAATAATGCAAATTCAAATCAAACCCTCGTTCAATATGTTTTGTTCATTCGTTTTTTTTTTTTGCTCTAAACCACTTTCAACAACATATTCATTCTTCCATCTTGATTTTACCGCATCTCCTTTATTATTGCGTCAACGGAGGAGAAGAAATGAAAGAAAATAAATAAACTGATGAGATTTATGTATTGCGCCAACGTGTTTGTTCAATTTTACAACAACACGCATTGTCGCCTTTAATGGATTAATTAACGAATATATTAATTTGATTAATTTGATTTAAACATTTTGATGGGTCTTTTATGTAAAATATAATACACAATTTATAGAACAGATGAATGAATAAATAATACGTCAATTTATTCACTAACAAAGGTTTTTATAAGCTCCCATGCAAATCCACACTCTTACACTCTCTTACACTCTCTTGCGCTAATGGACATTTTTTTTCACAGCCCATTTTTATAAACGAATTGAATCAAATTCAATTTTGAAAGAAAAAAAAATCATATTCAAGTTGAAATATCCATTGAATAATCCCTTGTGAAAAAAAATGACTGCCAGCCAGACGACTATAGTCGTTTTGATTTGGGACAATAGACGTCTGAAATCAGTTTTGAATCGATTGTTATGTACTTTAGACGGTTTCAGTCGACTGACAAACGACTGGCAAATCGATTGCCATTGTCGTTTGTTCGCCGATTATCAAACGGTTTTCAGTCACTTTTCGTCGTTTTCCTGAAATGACTGGCTGCTCAATCGTTTTATTTTCACAAGGGTAGAGCGTTTCATTGAGCTAAGGTAATCGTACCAATTTTTTTGGTCTTTTTGGTTATTTCATGTCACGATTTGTACCGTTTTTTGACATGTAAAAAACTGCAATTGAAATATTTGTTTTTATGAAGAGAAACAAAAACAATTTGCTGCAACATTTGGTGAAATCAAAGGTTTGTTATGCTAACAATTTAAAAAAAAATGTTAATTTTAAAATGCTTCTGGAAAGTTTTAGCTCAGAGCTACTAGCTCTTTTCATTTGGTGTTAGTTTCAAAGCACATATGGTATCATTTAATATGCATTTGGATTACATTAAAAAAACGTACATAAAAAAGGACGATATTTTATTGAATTTAAAATAAAATTATATTAAAATCTAGATTTCATTTTTTTTTTTTTTAAATATAGTCACAAAGTGATGATGTTGTTCATGCAATTTGATTCATGTGATTATTTGATTGCATCTATTCTTTGAGTGGCTTCGTACTGGATTCTGTGACACTTGATTGGGTGGTCGCTTCATGGCAGTCTTCTTTTCTCTTTGAAATTGGTTGCGTCTCTCTTTCCAGCCATTCCAAAATATTCGAATCATTACCCAATAATGGACTTATATTGTCACGTACTCGTGCATGGTAATTATTAAGCCATACAATCTAAATAAATGTGAAACGATAATCCGATTATCTCGTATGCATTTAAACATTTTATATATATTAAATGAGCGTACCTCGGTTTCCGTCAATAAATCAACATTGATTAATTTAGTTTGAATTGGAACCATTGTAATATCATCAAACTTATAAGCTCCTTTTCCATCAAAATGATTCGATGAGTTTGGTGCATCAACTACCTGCAGTATATTTTCGATTCGAATGCCAAAATGACCATCCTCATAGTATCCGGGTTCGTTTGAGGTGAACATATTCTTGCACATACCGGGTGGTGAATTGCTACTTGTTAATAGCGGTGGTGTTTCGTGAACGTTTAAATAAGCACCAATACCATGACCAGTGGCATGGCTATAATCTAATCCAACATCCCAAAGGGCTCGTCTTGCCATTGCGTCGAAAAATGAAAACTAAATGGTTCGATTGAAGAAAATACGGAAAGCAACAACAACAAAAAAAAACGATTTCCATAAAATTGTTGGATACATGTGAAAATGAATTACGGTCAAATACCACATACTGGAGCATTTGGTGGAAAAATGGCTGTAGCTACGGATATAAAACCTTTTACAACACGAGTGAATGCGTCTTTTTCTCTTTCGCTCGGTGTACCAAAATGTACAGTACGTGTAATATCAGTTGTTCCATCTAATTAGATAAAAAAAAAGAAATGCGAATGTGATCAAAACCGAAGTGAAAGCCCAAAGAAAAACTGATAATGATCGAATTTCCCCATTTTACCCTTATACTGTGTGCCTGCATTCACTAAGTAAATTTCCTGCCGTGTGATTTGCTTATCAGTCTCATAGTTTGGTGTATAATGAGTCATGGCTGCATGCGCCCCAACAGCACTAATGGTTGGCATGCTCAATCGACGATAAAGCTCATGTGTTCTGTTCAACAGCAAAAAAAAAAACAAAATCAATTCTCATTTTAGTACCATAATTCAGTTCTCCAACACATTTTTACACTCACTTTCGTAAATTTTTTAACTTTTCGGCACCTTTCATTTCCGTGATATTTTGAGCATCAATTTCATTTTCCAACCAATGAAGATACTTAACAATTGCTGCTCCATCTCTTTTGTTCGCCTCACGTATTCCTTTTGCTTCTACATCATTTTTTATGATTCGCATGTGTAAAATTGGATTTTCACCCTCAAGTCGACGTTCAACAGGTACTACAGACACAATAGCCTCGCTAGCCGATGGTAACAGCACTCTACCTTTTGTTTGACGAATCTATAGCAAAATATATTATATTATATATATGATTCAAATACAAACAATTGTTTTTTTTTTTGTTTAAATTTGAAAACAAATGACTCACCACAAAATTGATTCCAGCCAACGTATTATTGTATTCGTTAGCGCTAATATCGATATGCTCGGTTTGAAAGTGGTTATCAATTTTATTTGTGATGGCACGATCATATTTCATCAAATATAAAAATGTATCTTTCTCCGATATGATAACATATGCGAAAAATAGCGGCGCATATTTGAAATCACTTCCACGCAAATTTAGCAACCCTTTTTTAAAAAAAAAAATTGATTTGAATTTGTATAGTTTATTTGACTATTTGAATAAATTTTATTTTAAATGGATAACATAATAAAAACAAACTGCTTACACGCAACGTCTTCCAATGATGTCACAATCAGACTATCTGCTTTTAACTCTTTCAGTTTTTTCCTTACATCCTCCAATTTCTGTGCAATCTTTTTACCTAGGGGAATTTTATCATTCATTAAACCCGCTACAACTGTGTTTGTGCACTCATAAGAAATTATTTGCCAAAATTCACAACGATTCAATCCGTCTATCTTTGATTGAACTATCTACGCAAATTCGTATTTGTTGTAAAAAAAAAATTACCATGCAATATTGCATTGCAATGTTAATCTGATAGAAAGTACCGCTAAAAGGTCGCCAATATAAAATACATTATAAAACGTATTCTACAGTCCGAGAACGACACACTCGCTTCACATTTCTCATTACAATTCATTCGTGTCGTATTAATTTTCGTTAAATTTCTTATTATCGGTTTTTTCGTATTGGAATTATTTACTATTTTAGACCACTCAGTAAATACAAAGGGTATTATTTTATTCTCCCAGAGGGTTAATTTCTGCATTTTTTCTCCTTTGAGGAATATCGGGAGAATTTATTCCTCTTGGGAGAATAATGCACTTTCTAAACACTGTTGCTGAATCGGTTTGACATCAGTCAAAATATATTGACATTTCAAAAATATTCCTCCATGGGGGAAAAAAGGAGTAGAATATTCTCCCATGAAGAATATATGCAAAAATTCGCCCTCTGGGAGAATAAACTCGTACTCTTCGTAGTTACTGAGCAGCATATTCAAAATATGCAAAATATTCACCGATTTCGATCAAAATTTCATCGAATTCCTCATTACGGTCTTTCTACTCAGATTGATGTGACAGAAAACAAAGCGTTCCCCCTAGCTTTTTACCTATGTCACAAAAATGAACGAAGAAAATACCATCAAGTTAAAAGCCATGAGACAACTAAAGTTGCATTTGCCAATCGAAATTGCATTGACATTAAATTCAGTTTGATGAGACAACTAAACTTGAGAATCATTCAGTACTACAATTATTTCAGATTAGAAATGAAAAAAAAAAAAACGTCGCCCAGTTATCGTAACGGTACACATCGAATAGAAAAGACATCGTATTAAATTCAATACCCTGAACGCTTGACGTGTGCATCACCTTGACGATATACGTCCGTCTATTGCACACATCCAAATTATTTTCAACTGAATATTCTATCGTCTCAAGCAACGGGTGGCCATTTAGATTGCAAATTACTACTGCTTCATATTCTGCTTATGGTGGTCGACACATTGAGGAAACAATATATGTGTTTTAAAGTGCGTCAAAAGACGATGAAATATCATTTAATCCTATCAATCATACAAGTGATTCGTCTGAGTAAGCTGAAAAAGACAAATCAGTATCGAAATACTTACTGACGCCCGACGGTCGTTAACAATGGGACATTCTCCAAAATAAAAGAAAAAACATAAAAAGAAGTGAAGACCATGCAATGGCAAAACATACCAGATAATGTCGGTTCGATTGGTTCAAGTTCCTCCAATCTGGGCTCTGGTCGACTTGTCCATACAGCATCAACTAAATTCTGTTGAACTGCAACCAGCTTATGTCCATTTGATTCAAGAAATTCATCCAATTCATGAAACATTTTGGCTTCAATAAGATACGGATCGATGCCAACTCGTGAACTTTTTGGCAATGTATCAACCAGCCATTGTTTCATTGTTGGCATTCCACATTTGATCAGAGTAAATGTTTCATTATCGATTTGACTTTGAGCTTGTGAAAAATATCGACTGTCTGTAAAAAATGCAGCGGCACCCTCTTCAATAACAATAGTAGCGGATGAGCCCGTAAATGTAGACACATATCGAACACGATTGTCATGATATGCTGGGAATTCGTTCTGTGTAACATTTCATTTTACAAAAAAAAAAAAAACAAACAAATAAAAAACAAAAAAATGTTTAATATATTGACGTGGTAACCGGTCGGTAAATACCGATTACTTGAAGTGATTGCCACGAAGAAATTGGTACTTGAAGCAAGACATTTAGTGCAATATATGCTGAGTGCTGTTCAATAAAGCAAATGGCATTTGTTATACATGCACCACCATATCAACGCCACAAAGCACTCAATCCTAATGACTCTTCTGAATGCATTTATTCAAATGTTCCAGTTCCACTTACTTGATGTGCATCAACCGATGGTATGATATATGCTTGAATTGGAACATTCACATAGCGTGTGTCATTCATAGTTCTTCGAATACTGTCCACAATTTTTGCCGAAGTAAGCGGCCCATCATCAACCACCACCGTATCATCATCATTTGTAATTGCTCTATTTTAATGGAAACGATTGAATAATTAAAAAAAAAGAAAACTAATTTTAACTATGAAATCGGTACGATGTTGTAAGGCACACACTGTCCGAATGAAAGCTATGCATCTAACGGCGGTTTTGAGAATAACATGTGAAATTGCATCTGAACACAAAACAATTATTTGAATGGCCAAATAAGCGCCAATCACTTGAAAACGATTACTCACTTTTTAGTAGCGACAGCTATCACGACCGTAAGAAGATATGTGAAACACACGTATAAACTTGTATTTATCAAATAACTGTTAAATATCATTCTGGTGCAAGAGATTTTTTTTGGATTCGTTGTATTTTTTTTCCGTTTTGTTTGGTTTTGTTTTGTGTGTGTGGATTTGAATTAACGTCACACTATTACCTCCACTCGGTCGTAATAGTTGGCAACACTAACGGTAACCGATAAATAGCACAGTATAATTTATGAATGTTGCATTATACGTTCATCACATCATAATTAAGAAGAAAAATACAAACAAACAAACAAACAATTTGTCGCCGTATTGAAATTGTAATTGAATCGAAAATGTTAGCGATTCTAAAATGTTAGCGAAATTGGTTTCTACCTTGCGACAGCAACACTGCAACCAACTATTGCTACGAGCAATGCTGCGCCAGTTAGTATTAATTTTGTATTTGGCGTATCGTTAATCCGTTTTAGAGTATCCACAATTGTCACTATGTAATTGAATTGGAAACCTTGATTATTTAGATGTGATTCACACTGATTTGTGTAAATTTTCTATTGAACACAAAATACTTTTGATAGAATGATCCTTTGTTTCAACATTTCACAATGCAATGATTGACAGCAAATTTTACATCGACAATTCTTCTTTTCACGAGTAATTTCGGTCTATCCGCAAGTTTTCACCTGATTGAAGTTCACTAACTTCAATAATTTTCAATTTTTTCGATTTAAAATAATGACAATTGAATGCCGATTGTGTGATGTCGAGAGAAATAATACACCGTTCGCAATATAAATATGAATCAGAATAATCAAGAAAAATGTCTCACAAATTGTGTGAAGTGACAATACATGCGTTTGATAAATAAAATACTTAGAAATGAGGCAATTTACGTTGTACAACAACAATGACAAAAACGCACTTAACGTTCGAACATTTCGTATTGTTATCTATTGAAAATTGATTTGTATTGTGAACTTTTGCACAACACCAATGCAATGAATAGACATATATGTATATAACCCATTGATATATCGATAAGATTTCGTTCATCAATCAATTTTAGACACTTAATTTCAGATATTTTATACATAAAACAGTTTCAATGTATGCATTTATTTATTGCTTTATTGAGATATTTCTCTGTTTTTTCACTCTTCATGTGAATTTCAAAATCTACTAGGCCATATGTGTGTGACTCATTTGAAATTGAAAATGATTTTTTTCCAGTGTTCCATTAAAAAAAAAAACAATCTGTACAGCAAGACCATTTTGGCATGTCTCCTTTTTGAAAATATGCAAACCATTTTGAACATTTCTATCCTGATCATTTGCATGGTACAGAATCTCATAAAAATAATTTGATATGTTCAATAAACATATGCCAGTGTGAAAACCGTGAACAATAGAAATGTGATTAGCTTATAAAGAGAAAAAAAAACGAAATTTCAGCTTATACAGATTTGAAATGGTATTTGAAATTCAATTAAATCAATATAATCCGTATCTTGAAGCCCAACGGCCAATTCCCAAATGGAAAATTTGATCAGTTGATGAAGACATGACACATTCTATTGAATGAGATAAATCATTTTTCAAACGTATTTATCTTCTACATCTTCTTCTTCTCATTAGAAGAAGAATCCTTGCGAAAGTATAGTAGACTTCACTTGTTGGACAAACTACATTACTTGAGTACATGAGAATCGTGTAAAATCGGCTTCAAAAACCATTTACGATCTTCTGTTTTGCAATTACTAACACGGACTTATGCGACTCGTAAATATTTGTATTTTATGTTATAATCAGGTAAGAAGTTAGACAAAAAAATGATGGTTTAAAAGGACTTGGATAGCAAATAATGCACGGCACTCACATTACCACACAGCCATTTTTCTACCTAATTATGTAAAAATGTGTTCGCAGTAAAATGGTTGAAAACTGAGACGTATCACATTCATGTGTATGAAAAGAATAAAAAAAAAAGAAAAAGAAAAAAGTATCCTGTTGTTGAGGCATTGTGTATACACTCAACTGAATTCAATGGTTTATTACTCAAAGAGCATATTTCGCATATTTCGAACGACCATTGTTAGTGGATGAATAAAATTGCAATGTATACCGTTCCGACTGAATGTTTATTGTTGTTGTTGTTGTATACATATTCCACACGAAACAAACCTTATTACAAATCAAGTGCTGTTTACGTTGAAGTGCGAAACAGCAATTGTTTCAAAGACAACCGGAATTTGTTTCCCTTTTTAAGCTTTCTTCCCCTTCTCTCTGGTTGTTGGTGTCTTTGTACATATATATTATTATTATATATATATATATATATATATATACTGTCTATGGGGCTATATGTATGCTTGCTATAGCTGTCATGATTTGATGTTGTAGTTGTGTTTGGTATAGTCTGTGCAGATGCTAGAGCCGATGCCATTGCTATTGCTAACGTCGTCTATCGTTGCGATATATTTTGAAAATGTTCACTCCACGGCTGACGCCAGCTGAAAACAGGTTTAATTTTCGGTCGCTGTTTCAATTCGTTTTCGTATTTTTCTATTGAACACGTAAAAATTCTAAGACACCAATTTTGTGTGCAACGCTTTTTATTGTGGACATTAGTCGAATCAACAAAAAAAAAAAAAAATAAATAAACAAATTACATTTGTCTAACAATTAATTACTCAGTTTCCGATTTATATTTTCGTGTTTTCAATTCGGTTCTAAATGTGTTTGTGTGTGAGTGTGTGTGTTATTTTATGTGTGTATCGCGAATATGCACTCCGTCAATTCTTTCATCCAATTCGGTGAATCGTGAATATTTATCGTTCGTTTGAACATAATTGAACCGAAAAACCATAAAGTAGTTCAACAATGTTTTGCACCCATTTCCATTTTTAATGTAACAACAATGAATGGTTAACACATTTTCAATCAGTAGACAATGTTCCTTTTGTTGTATTGTGAATTTTTTTTATTAACGCTTTGCAAACCGCATTAAGAAAAAACAAACGGTGGAAAGAAAGAGAAAAAATCGACAACAACAACAACAACATTTTTTCTTCTCTCATAAATGAAAATAAATTTTGATAGAAACAAAGCTCTAAATCCATAAAATACCGTATTTTTTTCCTGTTGTTGTTGTTTGTTTGTTCGTCAAGTGAATTGAATTATTGATTTTCTGAGGCGAGTGTGTGAGGAGAAGAGAAAAAATAAAATGCAAGCTAACAGTTTTATAAGTAAAAACAAATATTTGTTTTGATTAGTGGAGAAATGAACACTTTAAGCCATGTATGCTGTGTATTGTTATTTAGAACGTCAATTACTACTAGTAGAACTACCACTACGATTGTTTGAAGTATTGTAGCCAACGTTGATTCAGTTTTCCCGATATAATTATTTATTTTGGCCAATGCAGAGAGGTGTTGTTGCTTTATATACAACTCAATTGTAAGTATATGTGAGTGGTTTTCCGAATCCATGAACGAACGATGTTTGAATTTAATCCTATATCGTATATTTTGGAGTAAGGCACACACAGGCACACGCGCATCAACTTCATCGATATATATTTATATATATATATATATAAACACAATACACACATTCGATATGGAATGTATTTTTCTCCGTTTTCCACATTTTTTTCCATTTTATATTGGATAGAATGTTGTCATTCTTGCTTCACGACCTTTTGCACAATTCAAATTCTTCTCCTTCGACCGCGGAGGGGGAAGGAGGATGTTTCTGAGCGGCCGTGTTTGTGTATGTGATGGTTGTGTGTATAATGTCCAATATACACTGCATATGTGTCTGTGTATTTGATTGTACAAAAATATGCTGTCACTTGAATACAATTACATACGATACGACAATCCATAAAGTTTTTAAGATGCGGGAATTGTTTTTTTAACGTTCGCCTGTTTCCTCCATTATTAATATTTATTTATCCCTTAAATGCTAGCAATATGTACGGCATTCAATTGCAAAATATTCACACTGGAAAAGTTCGAAACTGTTTCTGTTTCTGTTTCTCGGTGTACATTCTTTTTCTACTTTGTTTTCATCTGGTACAAAGTATTGTTTTCAATTGAGATATTCCAAATCGGATTCGATGGTATTTTTCTTACGCAATTTTTCAATCCAAATACACATTTGATATGGGCAAACAAGTCTTACATTAATTCCCTTTTTTCTCTGTTAACGAGCCAAGGGATTTAAAATGTCACATTGTTTCGTTTTTTTGTGTTTTTTTTTTTTGTTTTGTGTATGTGTGTATCTACTTGAGCTGGCTGATTTGAAGCTCTTATCGGTAGTCCAATTTCAAGGAATCAACTAGAGCTGAGCTCGAAGAGCACCAAACAATTCATATGAGAATATATCCGGCCATAATCTATGTGACTATTAAATAGGAAGTAATCGATTTTTAGAAAAGCCGACACAATCATTATCTGAATCGAAATTCGGATAGTTCGGAGAAAAATGTATACATTTCAAGAGAAGCGGGCAAAATCTCAATGCGATACAGAACATACTGAATTGAACCCAATAAAATTTTATAGCCTTGATTGATGTCTCGGAATATAGTAGAGGTTGACCATAAAAAAAAGCTCAAACATCCACTTGACCGTTGTAGTAATTTGAACTTGAATTTCCACACAATTCAAAGGAACCGATAATAGAATTTATTCAACAACAACAACAACAAAAAGGAAAAAGATAAATCGCATAATAAAACGTATTTACATATCGAAAGCATTGACATCAAAGAATATAACGGAAAATACACTTGTCTCGAGTAAGCAATTCTCAAACGTTGGAATATCGTAGAGGGTATGAAAAATGCTTGATAAGGCAATGCTTTAATGTGTCCTATCGTGACTTCAACAAAATTTCACAGTCAATTGACTGCTTAATGACTTTAAGATCAACTGTTCGGTAGTCAGCGTGAGTTGACACCAGTTTTTTTTTCAATCTCAATTCAATCACTAGACACTCTACAACTCAACTACGAGAAACGTTCCGAATGAGAGGACAAAAAAAAAACAGTTGAGGAGATGAATTCTTTGGTACTATGCTATCAAAATTGGAAAAGTCAGTCTTACTTAAGCAAGACCGTTTTTGATTTAAGGTTCAAAATTCAATCAACTGTGACACCAGAAGTGAAAAAATACGACCCATGAGTCATGACTTTGAAACATAAAACTTTTTTTTTGTATTCATTCGTAAACAAACTCCAAAAGCATCAATTTACACACTTGGTGAATCTGTGGATCCTATCAAAATCTGGAATTATATCTACAACATTGCCAGAGCATTTTTTTATTCGTATTCACTCTATCTCATTCTCTATCTCATTCTCTCTCTCTCTCTCTCTCTTTCTCTCTCTCTCTTCATATAGATACACAAATCTCTCATTAATGAAGTGGTTTTCGCGTAGCATTTTACTCGTAGTATGAGCTTGTGGTTGCGAGCGTTTGTGTGTGTGTGTGTGTGTGTGTTTGCGTGTGCTTTCTCAACTTTTCAGCTATCAAATTTAGTGGTTAAATTAATTTAGACATAAAATATTTCAGATGGTGATAGTCTCACTTTGGATGGATAAAATGTGAGATGAAACATTAAAGTCAATACGAAGTCTTTTTACCTCTTGACAAAAGTCATAAAATCAAAACCTAGTTTTTAGCAAGCAAAGAAAATAAAAGAACATAACAAAAAACACCAAAAATAAAGCGGTAAAACGGGGCATATATACAACCAACAAAGAAATCGATTTAAAATTATGGGTGTAAATTCATCGCGTACGGGCGCCACTTCACTCTCAGACGACGATGGTAAGTGGATAAAAATTGCGCATCAATGCGAACATATACTATTTTAATTTATAAATATGTGAATTTGTTTGTCACACGTCGACAAAACTTTATACCGTTTGGTTGTTTGATTGAATGTGCTTTTCGACTACATCGCGGTACCGCACAGTTCGCACTGCGAATCGTTCATATGCGGGTAAAACTTTCTAATTTAAATCAAAAACACGACTGAAAAGGGAATAGATTTTAAGCGAAAATGATAATGGGCTGAAGGGAAAATGATAATCTAGTGTCTGCTTAATGTTGTGTCACGCTCTAATAGAAATGCTATCAAATGCCATTAAAGCACTACCCAGTCCTAGTTCACACATAGTTGTCAGCATGTGTGTGTGTGTGCAGCACCATAGAAAATGTTCAAACTAGAACGACTGATTTCGGTTCTTTTTTTTCTCTCTTGCTCGCTATTTATACACTTTCTATGCCAAGCATATCCATGCATTGAATAAAATGGTGTGAACTAGATTTGTGGCTATTCAATGACGTTTAATATGAAGTCTGTTAAATTGAAAAAGGGGATTATTTCATTTATTATGAAGAAAACTAAAAATAAACACAAATTAAATCATCGTTTTTTTAAATGAATATTTTAGTGAATTTTGACCACTTCCAAATACTAAGGGCCATTGGAAAAGGAAGCTTTGGAAAGGTAAATGTTCAACAAAGATCAGCATGCAGTTTTGAAAAAAAAATATATAAATCGTGGTCAAGTTAATTACAAAGTGTCTTAAGCTTAGAAATTCCATTATCGTACATATTCATTTGTTTGTTATTGCTAACACAGTGTACGTTCCGTTTATTTACATCTTCTCTCCACATATATTACATTATACATTCTGGTAACTTTCTATCTCAATTTTATCTATTTTCATCATATCAAATTCATGGGGTACATGGCTCTCTATCGAATATGTAATCGGCAGGTATGCATTGTACAAAAACGTGACAGCGGTCGATTATTTGCCATGAAATATGTGAGCCGTGGTGTTTTAGATGGAAGAGGCGCTTTGGGTGGTGTAATTAAAGAAGTTGAATTGCTATCGTCGTTGGAACATCCCTTTCTAGTCAATTTATGGTTTTCATTTCAAGGTAATTTTTTAAGTTTGTTTTTTTTTCTCTCTCTTACTCTCTTATTCTCTCTATTATATCTTTCGCATGCAAGGCTTTATAAGTGGCCTGGATTCCAATATGAAATTTATTTACCTCACAATTAATTTTATGCAAAGAATATTGCTTTCGAGCATTTGGGGTGGCAGACATGTGTGTGTGTGGCAAATATTGGTTGGTGACTGAAAAAGCTGAATGTGTATGTCGCGTATTCAAGCAGCTTCAAGTTCTAATTCACTTTGATCGGTTGCAAATTTATTTTCCATGCAAGAAACACACATAAGTGTTGGTGTTGTTGATTTTTAGTATGGCGTAAATTTATGCGTTAAACTTTTCCAACTTTATCTGATGCACTTGATGCAATTGCATCTCTCTTTCTCTCTCCATTGCCAACCAAAATATTAAATGGCTGCGAACATTTTCTAATCATACAGCTCAAGCTTTACCCGTTGCACATGTGCAAACACATGCATGTGTTTTATGCATTCCACATAATAGTCTCAACTCTATACAAACTCAATTTGATTGAGTGCTTCATTTAAATTTGAACAAAAAAAAATATCATTAAATTTATTCAGCCGAAGTGGAAGTGGCTTTCCTTAATGACACCATATGAACCACTTTTATTCTTTAACAGATGAAGAGGATTTATTCATGGTATGTGATTTGTTAACTGGTGGAGACTTGCGATACCATCTGCTGCAACAGGTAATGCATAATAAATATACACATTCTCAAAACGATTTATTTCTATGACATTGACAAAGGCACCACATGGAAAGGGTGTGAATAAATACGACAACCATAGCATTTTAATTCATTCATTTATAATCGATTTGATGTGAAGTTTAAAAAAAAAAAACAAGATTTTATGTCCAAAAATGATGAGTTTGCTATTCAACAGTTATTTCACACTGTCTGTCCTTTTTTGAACATCATGTTTTTTTTTTCTCTTGTTCAGGTCGAATTCTGTGAAAAAAGTGTCGCTCTATTGGTGTGTGAGCTGGGTTCAGCTCTTGAGTACCTACGGCAACAACATGTCATTCACAGGTATGAATATATAATGCGCGTCAACGTTCAAAGCTGCGTTCAATTCAAATCGTTCAAATATTCATTAATATGTTGATTGATTCCATTTCAGAGATATTAAACCGGATAATATTCTTTTAGATGAAGAAGGTAAGGTTTCATATTGTTTCTTTTTTTTGGGGCTTCAAAAGCTTTCTTTATTATTCCACCTTCAATGTAGCCTGTGTGTATTCACATTTTTTTTTCACAATTAATAAATCCGAACAAAATGTGCTGAAGCACATATCCAATAGAGGGGTGGGTCATATTTCAATTTGATACCTATGTATGGTTCAAAGGTGACCCACCCAACGATTCAACTTTTCGAAATATTATTATTAACAACAACAACAACAACAACAACAAAACCAAAGTCAAATCCATTTGTTTCTGTTATGGTCGTAGGTCATGCTCATCTCACCGATTTCAATATAGCAACACGATTGCAGAATGATGGTCTGGCATGTAGTATGTCTGGAACGAAACCGGTACGTAATCTTGCTCTCGAAAATCACAATTCAATCACAATAAACACATTTATTAAACCAAACGGTTTTCCGTTCACTTGCTTGTCTCAAACACATTCTGTACTTTAATCTCTTTTCGTGCGCAGTATATTGCACCAGAAGTATTTTTGTGCGCCTTAGATCAGATTGGTATGTTAGCTATATATATGTATATATTGCATTCGATGATTTTCCTCTGTTTCCCAATTGAATGGCAATTCTATTCTTTGTCTTTGTGTTTTGTAAATCATCACAAAAATTTGCAGTTGGTTATAGCTATCCAGTGGATTGGTGGTCTTTGGGAATTGTCGCATATGAAATGCGTGCGAGTAGTAGGCCTTTTGTCATTCATTCAACTACCCCAATTGATGAGGTGAAAGATATTTTGTACACCGCACCATCATTTCCACGACATTGGAGCAACAATTTCAAGGATCTCATCCAAAAAGTAAGCGAACAACACACAATTTAGTGCAACACTCAAATGTTTCATGTTTTTGTTGTTGGTTAATTTGTTAACACTTTTAAAATTTCGGTGTAGCTGTTGAATGTAAACCCAGATGCTCGAATCAGTTGTCAAAAGGATCTGTCACAAACGTTACTATTGCGAAGTATCAATTTTAAAAATGTTCTCGATAAAGCGATAACACCACCGTTTAAACCGCCAACCGATCATTTAAATTGTGATCCAAGTTTGGAACTTGAAGAAATGATTGTCGAAGCAAAACCATTGCATAAGAAAAAAAAGCGGCTGGCAAAACAACGTTCAGCCCAACGAGATTCAGCTGAAAGTACCAATGCCGAAAGTAATTTTATAAAAGAGTTTATCGTTTACAATCGATGCAAGGAGTTGGAAAAAAAAGCCATGGAATTGAAAGAAAAAGAATGGCAAGATGAACTAAACAGTTTAATGGCCAATTCAGAAGTTACAAATTTATGTAGTATTAAGGAAGCAAATGAGAATATGACTGCATCAATGCAACACGATGACATGCAAAACGAACAAAATCGACTGATTTTATCGAAATCAATCAAAGAAGTTGTACAACAAATTACCGATGCAAAACATACGAGAACGCATACAAGTGCCGCCATTGACAGCGATAATATCGATTTTATTGATCGTACTCCATCGCCAAAATCAACCGAATAAGCGTGGATTTCGAACTATACAATTACGCTTCTAAATCATTATAACATTAAATTTAAACCAAAACAAAAAAACGCATAACAAAACAAAAAGAACTCTCGAATTGCAATTTGTATCCCATTACAAAATCTATATATATATATATATATATATATTATATAAACATAAATGATGATCTTATGCATTATTTCGACTGACTCTGACAAAAACAAAAACAAAAATCGACCACGAAACTCTAAGAATTTATTTGATATTTATAGAGAAAAAAAAACAAACATCAACAAAAATGAACAAAAGAACAATTGTTAGCATATAAATAAAACACTTTACCAATTTAAGAAACAAAAACCAAAGTAGCAGCAATTTATTTTCGAATTTGTGTAACATAAACAAAAAAACATATATTTGGGACCGTTTCCACCTTTAACACTATTCCGCAACTACTTGTTCCTTTTTATGAAAAAAAAAAACAAAACAAAATAAAATACATTTTAAGCATTCGCTTATACAAGTAAACCCCACGAAATATGTGTCGTTTTTTTTTATTCTTTTGAACATTCATTTTTCATATGGGAACGAATTATCTGATGATATACTTCAACTAATTCTTTATTTCATCAAATATTCAAACAGTGAGTAAAAACTATTCAAATAATCCTATCATAAAGCTTTTACATCCTATTGTGCAGTGTTATACAAGCCCCTTAGAATCTTTTATTTTATTTTCGGATGATATCATTTTTATTATATAATTTTATGTCATCCCTAGAGCTGCAATCTGGTTAAAGTGCTCGAGTTTTTGATGAAATATTGCGACAATGGCTGAATATGGGACCATTTTTTTTCCATGAATTTGTAAATCTATCAAAGGAAAAAAAGACGACTTGGTTCCCTCTGGCATCTTCGCAAAATTTCATGAAGTTGGTAAACATTTGTTGTGTTTCCCTGTCCGTCGTATATTTGATTTTTTTTTGGACGTACATTGATTTAGATAAACCTATCAAAGTTGCCAACATTCCTTTTAAATGCTTTAGCTAAATTATACCGAGGGGATGTTGCATGCAAGGAGAAAATGACCACCGTTCTGTTATCGGAAATGTCAAAACTACCTTATATCGAAACTACTGATAATTATTCTTATTTTTCTCTCTTCTCTTTCTCTCTCTCTCCCTCTTCCCTTTTCTTTGCCTTTCGTTGTAACTTTAAGCAGCTTACAAAATAACAACATAAGAAGACCATAGAGGGTCATTGGCGGTAGTTTTGATATTTGGAAGATGCTTGAAGGTTCTTTTGACGTTTCCAATAGCAGAAAAGTGGTCATTTTCCTCTTGGTTATATGACTATTTGTTTTCAATCTAATCACTAAATATGTTTCACATATTTTAAAACAGAATAAAAAATGCTAATCGCTAAATAGTTTTTTTTTCAAATGGAGTGTTATGAAGTTTACATAAACTAATACTTAGACAGATGTTTATCTTGAAGCTTTAAACGTGAATCTCCTTTACAATTACTATAAGTATTAATGAAATGGTCGTTATTGAGATTTCTTCAATCCGCTTAAGAATGCACGTGCAAAATTGATCAATAATTTCAAATCACTGTAATGTTCACGTGCTCAATTGATGGTTTCATTTCGATACACTATAGCATTGCTACAGATTACGTGCATCTTCTACGGTGTGTGGTAGATTTTTGCCTGTTGAAAAGAAAACAATAATGAAAGTTGTTACCAAAAAACTTCAAAATCCACAAATGAACATTCAAACCTTAAACGAATCATACCTTTTGTTTCTGGTAATGTGAATATTATGAATCCAGAGAGGATAGCAGCCGTACCAAATAAAAGGAGCGGTAAGCTTGGCATATAGTGACTCTGCAATGATATTTAACATTAAAAAAAATCAGTTGCTTCGTGCCTTTCTCTTGAAACATGTCGTTTTTGTGGATTTAAGAACACCATTTTTGGATTAAACCTCACCAATAAAATGGCCAATGGTGCCAACATCGAACCAAATCTGCCAATCATTGAGCAAATATTCATTAAAGTGTTTCGCATTCCAGTTGGCCAAATTTCCGCTGAAAATACATAAAGTACAGCAAATGCACTGGATGTTGCACACATTCCAATCGAAAACATAATGCGAATGATCAGTGTATAACTGGTGGGAACAAATGTTACAAGAATTGTTGCTGAACCGGATGTGACAAGGGCACAAAACATAGCCGTTCGTCGTCCAACATATTTCAATAAAAAGAATGTAATAAGAGCAGCTGGCACTTCGGCTATCATTGTTGTAATATAGCTCAAATATTTATTGCTATCATCGGCAATTTTGGTTGCATTTACACTCAAACCATAAAATACAAACACTGTCATCACCCAACACATGGAGCACATCAAAAGTCGTACAATCAAAATTTTATGCTGAAATATTGATAAAATCATTGATGTATCCGAATCACCCGCTTCATTTTGATTCGCTTTGCTACAATTTTGGCTTAAAATGTCCAATGATTTGGCCGAAATTTGACGATTATTTTGTTTTGCGGTGCGTTTTAATATTTTTAATGCTCGATTATATTTGCCACTTGCAATGAGCCATCTGACACTTTCTGGTACCAACCAAAAATATAAGGCTGTTAGTAAAGCGGGCGTATAAATTGCTATGAGGAATGTACGATAATGTGGCAGTAAAATTGCTGCTACGCCCATCAGAACCTGGAAATATCATTGATCATAATTGAGAAACAGCAAATCCTTTGAAGTCAAATGAACAAATATAAAATGAAAGTAAAATAAACCAAAAAAAAAACAAAAAAATACAAATAAAAATTGATCGTAAAAACCTCGCCACCGGGATATGTAGCAGCTATGAGTGTACTGCTTAGAATTCGATACTTTGAGCTGACCCATTCCACACAAAGCACAAACGCGGCCATATAACATGTTGTACCGATTGCAGCACCGAGAAATTCTAACTGCAAGTCATGAAATAAAAAAAAAAAAAGCAAAGAAGAAAAAACAAGCGGAGAGCGGCAGAGGGAGAGACATAAATTTTGAAATCGATTATATGAATCTACTGCACGTGCCAAGTCTATTTTAAGCAATGTCATAAACAGGGCGATCAAAATACATTTACATGAAAAAGCTTCAATTTTCCAAATATCAAAAAGAAATAATAATACGAATAATTGACACAAACGTTTGCAACAGAGTATACAAAAATTGGCCTTTGGAATCAGTTTGTTGCATTCCTAATTATGTTTTTTTTCTATTTTGTTGTGTGCCAAGAATTGAAAAAATGATCCGCCTCATTTGAACGTAATATCAAACGTACAAAATGAATTGGCAAAACGCACATTCAATGCCCTTCGATACGATAGGAAGCGAATGAATAAGATCAACGGCATCATTCGGTTCAACAATTCGTTTGAGTTCGTTTTTGAGTAAATTTATCCAATTTGCACATTGGCGAACAAAGCGAAATCACATAAATTTGTGCTTGGAAACCAAGAGACTATTTAAATCAGTTGCGAATCTGATTTTGCCAATTACATGTTTGATGTCTGTCACAAAACAACAATTCAATTGAATCATTTGTTTGATAGTTCCAATTAAATTGTGTTAACGTTTGCACAATAGAAATATGTGTCGTTTTTTCGTGGTAAATATATTTTTTGAATTGCCCCAGAGGTTTGTCCACTCACCACCATATACCATACATAATTTGTAACAAATGCTTTGATTAAACCAAAAATCGCACAACCAACCATGCCCACAATTAGAATCGTCAAACGTCCAAATCTACGGAATCGATATTGCACGCTCAGAATATGTCCACTGAATTCAATTGTTTTTGTTTAATTGATTATAATTGATTTGATTAAAGTCACTTGTCTGACAGCAGTCCAGTTAAGGGCATAAATAAGAAACCACCGATATTGTTGATTGTGCCCACGAGCGCCAATTTATACTCATTTTCATCACATAAAATCCCAAACTGGAAATTGGTTATTGGAAACAGAACAATTGATTTTGCTGAAATGGACGGGGGGAATATCACAATATGTGTGTTTTCCTACCTCTCTAATAATCCGATGTTCATTCGTTTTGAATACAAATTGATCGCATCCAATAATTTCGGATTGGTTGAACATTGATTGTGAGCATTGACCGCTTTGGTATTGGGCTGTTGAATCCATGCTACCATAACGTGAACACTTTTCTGGGCGATTGTGTTTGAATGGAATGGCATATTTTAACCAATCCGTTTGATAGACATCAGAGGCATTTGTAGCTTCACATTCTGGAATTCGACACCTAGTCAAAACGAAGGGAGAAACCATTTACGAATTGTTAACATGAATACTTTGTTATACGCTTACTGGCTTACTTCCTAAATGTTCAAGCAACGAAAACTAGCCGTAGATTTTTATTCGAAGATCAACTATGATTGATTCAATCAGATTGAAGATTTACTGGTAAGTTAACAGTTTTCAGGCTGAATTTCTAGTTAATAGTGATAAATGATGCAAAGGGTAAACTAACGGCCAAATGATTCAATAAAATTGACGACACTTTTCAACGTCGAAATTGATTATACATGTATCGGGACTTAACAACGCTTGACATATTTACTTGCTGATATCGTATCAATGTATTGTTGCTCATGGATCATTTGCTATGAATGATTGGCTTTTGTTCGGAATAAAGCAATGTAATCAGTTTAAACACGCAAAATGAATTTCAACGTAAATGTTGCGTTTAAACTGCTTACACGATTCAACCATTTTCAATGTAGAGTACGAAAAGTAGTAATTTATATTTTTCTATGTCTATATCTAAGTGGTATTCACGTTGAGTTGCCGAAACGTGTCAATGTCAATATATTTTCGAAAATCACACGCACACACACACAACTACCGTTGACTATTTTTGACTTTGCATGCAAAAAAAAAATTAAATTAATAAAAATAACCACATGTCAGCATCAAAATGATGTATACAATTCGGTTACCACTTGGTAGATAAATGTTTTCACGACATATACACGCACACACGTACACCGCACAGTGGAGCGCGCTCAAAAAACACTTATTGAAAAACAATCGGTCGAAATTTCAATCGTTTTTATTCGATGTGATGGGAAATTTCACTTGCCTGTACTGGTCCGTTGAACTGGTGACAATGAATTCAACCGCATACGTTGCCGATAATATAATCGGTAAAATCATAAGGATAAAATGTCCAATTTGATATTTACCAAACTCACCAACATCACTCAATACATAATCCAAATCATTTGACGCATCACATTCCACATCTTTTTTTTCGCCCATTTTTTTTTCTACGCTAGGCGTTTTGAAATGTTTTCAAAATAAATTCTTAAGAATTCTACACTGAAAACATGAAGCCGAAACAGAATGAAAAAAAAAAAATTAAAATCAAGCACAAATTGAGTGAATAAATGAATGTGCTCACTCGTCTCTGTGTTTTAAACGACTGAAATTATTCTTCATTTATTTTTTATTTATACAACGATCATTCGTATTTATTTTACATGTTGACGTCTCTTTTTTTTGCTGTTTGTACGTTTGTTTCACACTTAATTTCTATCCTGTGTGTAGAAGATCCGTTATCGATATAAACGTGATTGAACCGATGAAAAACACGAATGCAGTGCGTTTTTGTAGGCATAAAACTGCCGTTTCACTTTATATTCCATTCTTGTGTTGTGTGGGAATCAAATGAAAAGAAAATAAAATTATCTTCCGTTCTCTTTTGATCGGTGCACATTGGTTGCTAATTGACGATATGATGTCTTGATCAAGTTCATTTTTTGCTTTTACTCTTTTGCTTTTTCATCATTTTATATACATTTAATGAAGACATGAAGCTTTAACCCCCCGAATAGCCGGCTATTTGTCTTCGAGCTCATTATCAACGTTTGATTCGAATGCTTTCAATGATACCACGTGCCATTGCATGGCTTTTCCGTGTCTTTTCAAACGGCTTCATTATTCTCACACGCTTTTATACATTAATGTAAACAATAATTCTTTCATTCTTTATTAAAGTGTCATTAACTGATTAAACAATCACATCACATACATTTTATTCAATTGGACGTTACGACGGATTCGTATGTAACATCACATTCAATTTATTAGTACCAATAATGAAATCTTATCACTATTTTAATCTCTTTTATTATTTTCTTTAATCTCTCTCAAAAATGTTTTAAAATCAGTGAATACATTTTGGATAGGATAATCCAAATGCTTAGAATAACTGGATATTTCTAGGCGATATTTATTGTGCATCCATTCGACGCTTGTGACGCAAAGAAACGAACTGAGTGGAGACTTCACCTCACCTCCTCCGCAAAGTCCCTCCTCCTCTGTGGAACAATTTCTGCTTTTTTGCTTTTATGCCGAACTGAGCTTTTTGAATCTTCAGATGTTCTTGCACCTTGCTAATTCAATGAATTCAGCATTGTTTATAGTTAGAAATTAAGCACTCCATCACAAAACACACGATGAGCGTTGAAAAGATCATAAAAAAAAATTCTCAAATGTCTAATCAAACAATGCGCCTCCGAATTTCAATAGGCCCAATAGAAACCCCATTTACAGTTCAATGCTCGTGAATAGCTAAACAAAAGCCCATCATTACCAATGGAGTTAGAACATTAGAACATTTTCGATTCAATTTAAAATCACTTCATGCATAGCTGAAAACATTTCAATATCAAATTACAAGTGTAATTTCGCAACAAATGAGAGCAAAGTATCAATTGATCAAGAGATAGCCAATTTGTTCGATACTTAATGAACGCATACCATTTGTTGGTGACCGTTTTCCGAATGAAAGCTGCATTAAACTGAAATCATTAAACACTAAATAAAAACAAACGAGAAATAATCTGATTTTTTTTTTTTTTGAAATTCTTTTACTCTTGAGACGATTTGTTGTTACTGTGGTTTATGAGCTAAAAAAAGGACATTTTCTTTTATCTATTACCTTTGTTATTTTGAAGGGGGTTTTATTTGAACAATAAAATTACAAGAACGGTTAAACCTTGTCATAAATTTTGAACATCGCTTTGTGAAAACAGAAATTTAATTGCCCATGAACATATAACAAACGAATAATTTTTTTCCTCTTTTGCATTTTAATTTTTTAAATAACTAGATTCAGTCCAATTAAATTGTGAATGAATTTTTTTTGTATCAATTGGAATTTAAATCGAAATTTAAATATGTGTATGTCGGGGGTGAACTGGTCAAGTCTCAAATAGCAAATAGTGAAGACTTCAAAACTTGTTCAAAATTTAATCGCTGTTTAATGAAAATTATTGGTCTACAACAGAACAAATGCGAACAAATATGAAATAATCGACAACAATGTTGATACAATTGAAAGACTGCACAGGAAAAACACAAGCAGACAGAATCCAACTGTGTGTTAAACGTTCAAAATATTTCAATAGAAAAACACACCATGAATATGGAGTTTCAAGAAATTGTTTTGAATGAAAATTCAATTTTTGGCCCAATATTGTTATTGAAGTGTTTTTCTACTCAATTCGTTTCATATGTGCAATCAACTTTGAATATTCATGATGATCATTTTTATCAAAAACCATTTTATGTTTGCCAAACTGTGCATCAAAAACCTTATCGTGTATGAATTTGTTGTCTATTAGTTCATATTTGATTTGTAGACTGTTGATTTAAATGAAATTTCGCTATTAAAATCACTTTGCAATTGACACTTAGTATTAAAGGTATAAGCTTAAAAAATGTTCTTTTTTTCTCATGCCAGAAATAAGCATGTTTAAGTTTATGTTTTCAAAACATTTCATTATAATATCAGATGTGCTCTGTTTGCCAAGTGATTTTATTATTAAATTATAAAATTAAAATGTTCGATTGATTTTCGTATCGTGTTGATTTGTTGTGTTGTTTGTGTGTGAGGTGGCAAATATAATAATTATATTGAATGTTTATTGTTTAATTGCTCAAATCTCAAGCAAAATTTCAATGAGCATTTTGGAATATGGATGTTTGTGTGTCACAATAAAAATGTTGGAGTGTTGTTTTGTTGTTGTTGTTGTTGTGTATGGGTGACAATTATAATTGTTAACGTTTATAGGTGCACAATTGAATGCTTGAGAATCATCTGGACTAAGTAAATGTTTATACTTGTGTGTCGAAAATTTGATGAAGGATAATTTTTTTTTCGTTCTCCAAAAATGTTCAGTGTGAAAAGAAAATGGTCCTAAAAAGTCTCACACCCATGTTAACGTGGTGGTTTTTTTTTAAAGTTTCAATCGTATTTTATGTTTTGTATAAAAATCCAATGAACATTTTTAAATGCCATATTTATGCTGTCAATTGAATATGCTCTCACATTTGAATTTCTGTTGAGTTTTTCAAACGTGTAATGGAAAATCGTATTGGAGCTTAAAATATTGCAAAAAAATGTTCGGTTGGAAATTCATGTTTAACACGTTTTTGACACACAAAAGACTTTTATGCAGCATTTGTGAGTCTCTTTTGAGGGGATAGGGGTTCGAATTATATTTACAATTGCAAATATTTCCGGTCATAGAACCAGCAATTTTCAGGGATTACATAATTTATTTAATTTGTTTCAATTTTTTTTTTTTTAATTTTCTCATGAACAACATTTTTTTGTTACGGAAATTTTTTAAAAATTAACCGCTTTAAAAAAAATGTTTGGTTTGTGTATGTGTTACAAATATGCATGTGAATGTTCGTGTAAATTTGTTTTGCGAATTTAAATTGTTTTACAAATTGTGTCATTTCGCGGTGCAGCCGATTTTTTTCGTTCTGAATATTTTTGCAGTTATTTCGTTAAATGTTGTTAATGAGTTGTCAAATGATAATCAATTCATCAAAAAACTCACAAATTCATCATTCAGCTCATTTCATTTTTTTTTTTTTTTTTTTTTTTCAAAGTGATTTGTGAATTTTAACATTTCGTTATTTGCGCATTCTACACTTTTAATTTGTATATTTGCATGCGAATAATGTTTTGTGTCCGTGTGTGTTAAAAATTTCGAAGCTTCCAATCAAATAAATTACCAACAGATGTTCGCAAATGTATGACAAAATCTTTAATTCTACATTTGACAAAACTAATACCTTTTGATCTGCCAGTTTTCTAAATGATTTTTTGGTATGATTTCTGAAGATGCAGACCATTGTTAGGAATTCCAACTTAGAATGATAATTGAAATATCAGGTATTCATTCAGACGCAATTAGACACATTTTGGTACAATTTCGGTATGCCATTTCAAATAAAGAGTAAATAGTTCAAAGTGCTCCAGAAAAATTCAAAGACAAACTGATACGCGTTGAATTTGAACGAATTTACTTGGTAAGAAATATTGTAACACTCCAAATATACGCCAAATAAGTTGAAATTTTACATTGCATTATATATATATATTATATATATATATATATAGAGCAGGGCGTGAAAGTACCTTTTATACTTCGAAATGAGTGTGAGTTGCCTTTGAATTTCACTAGAGTGTACTGTTTTTTTAATGAACTGAAGCGATTAACTTTTTTTTCTGTAGAAGCGAAAGATATTGAGACATGTCAATATTTATAGAGTTTTCTTCTATAGCTGTTCCATTTTTCATTATAAGAGCATTAAGTTAATGCCATTAACTCATAGCCCAACAAATTTAGTACATACATTTGCTAACAATCCCTGAAGTATTCAAAATATTCTTTACACACAGGAAAAAAACCCACAAGCTTTCGTCAAGCCTATAGATTTTATCCAAGTAAATTTCAAACATTAGAGCCACTGATGAGTAAACAACGAACAACAAAATGAAAATAATTTGTGTTTCATCAAAGCGCCAAATTCTCTCCAACAACAACAAAAAAATGTCTATGTTCAATCAAAACATTATTTTGCTGAGTGAATATGATTCTTTTGAGTGGAAAAAACAATCTTCTTAAAAAAAAGAACTTAAAATACATGTATTTGTGTATTGTTTCTTGTTTTCTTTTTTTTTTGTTTTGTTCTTTCATAATTGTTTTAAAAAATAGCACGCAAATTTGACAGTCAAATATATAAAAATGAGTCCTTTAATGCAATTTAATTTTTCTCCCTATGTTCAACTCTAATAATTATTTTTTTTTAATTAACATATAAGTACGACGACAACTAAAAAAAAAGAACATATATCATAAATCAATCGTACTTCAAGTAAAATATTAAAGGTTGTGTATATGTGTTTGGGTGAGTGTGTTTGTGTGTGTGTGTGTGTGTTTTTTTTTCTTCTTCTCTTATTGTGTTTGATATTATAAATTGCAAACTAGCAACTATGCTTTTGAATCAGTAGTAAACTAAATGAAAATTGAATAATAATTTACAAATTGTGTTCAGCGATAAAATGTTTGTAAAAGGTTTGCTGTAGATGCAATTTCATCTACCTAAACGATATCTTTCTTATTTGTATTATGTGTTTTTGTTGTTGTTGTTGTTGTTGTTTTGTAATTTAATTAATGGATATCCATTATTTGCTTGGATGTATCGCGTTTTTTATGTTTTTTTTGTTTGTTTGTTTGTTGTAATTTTATGAAATACCTAAATACAATTTTCATGTTTCAAGTTTGCAAATTTCTCTGAAGATTTCTGTGTTAGAACAGCAAAAAGAGTCTGACACTTTAAATCACGGAAGCGCATAAAATGATTTAGCAACGGCTTTAAAATATCCATTTCATAGGTGACATTTGCTAACTGAAGATTTCCCAATTTATCGGCTGCATTAACCAATGCCGTTAAAAATTCAAGCCATAATGCTTGTTGATTTTGGCTTATTGCGTTCGGTGATATTGCGTATACGCTTTCCATTTTCACTAACAGCACAATGACACATGATATCGAAAACTGAAAAAGGAAGAAAGAAAAAAAAACGGGCAAACAATCAATTTTTTTGTTAAGTAGTAATTTCACCAAGAAAATATTGATGTTTGGTTGAAAAGAGGAGCCTCACGCACATTCAAAATCAATTGGTTTGGCCGCTTACCTTGTTTGTAAAAATGTAGTTGAGTTTTTCGCAGGATATAAGTGTATTTGTGAGACGAAGTATTGAATCGATTGAAGCGTGTTCAATATATGACTGAAATTCGGGAAACAGTATAAAAAGTGGACTTTCGGCATCGTCTCGCTCTTTTTTCACCAAAAATGGTAACGCCGCTAAAATTGCAATCCACACATCCCATCGATACGCATTATCCTTGATTAGCGGAAGTATGCGTTTGATCAATGTCTGTAAACAGAAATGTTTGTTGTTGTTGATTAATTTTGAAATGTTGAACGCTTGACACTTGATTATTATTTTGTGTTTATCTCTGTGTCTTTATGTTACTTACTTTTCCTTTGCGAATGGTCATCATCTGGGCCACTTTTTCCTGCGTTAAACCGCCAAACAATTTATCAAGCAATTCTCCGCGTGTCTCATCTTTATCGGCACTGAGTGATGATGATGATCTTGATGCCGATGGCACAAAATCGGTGCCATCTTTATTTTCATTGGCTAGCTCATTGAGGCGCTCTTGTTCGGCGGCCAATAAACGCTCTTTTTCTTTGCGCTCTTTTACAATCAACGCTGTTGCTATAGCAGTTGGATCTTCTAAGTCCTCTAATTTTAATGCGATACGATATAGTGTTTCTATGTGCAATAGAATTTGTCGGGATTTCCGTTGTGTTGATATTTCAATGGTTGAATTCATTGGGCTGCCGGTATCAGCGCCCACCACATCCATATCGATAATTTTACGTGGCGCTGTTACGCTGCCACACTGCAATTTACCCAATGAATTTTCAAATTGAAGTGGTGTGTAGGTGCGTGGTGTTTCTTTATCTTTGCTCGATTCACTATTTTTACGTTCACGCTGATTGCGCTGTTGATTCGTACCATTTTTATTACCCATTGAAATAAGAACTAGTTGTGCATGACCTTTTGGTTGAATCAACGGATGATTCAATTGGTTGTCTTTGTGTGCTTTATTCTCTTTAATGCCTTTCAGTTTGGCCTTACGCTCTCGAAATACCGTATAATAAAAATCATCAATGTACGGTGTGCCCGTATTCAACTGTGATAGTTGAATACCAATCAACCATTGTTTGTCACGTTGGCTCATCAAATTTGCGTATTCGTCATATTCTAGCGTTCCATTCATCATACGATTTTGATGTTGATTATTATTATTGTTATTGTTGTTGTTATTATTATTGTTGTTGTTATTTCGATGCTGATTTTGATGCGGCTGATGCGGATGGTATTGCATATTTGGATGATGATGTCCCATACCACCGGGTATTGAACCAGCTAATTGACCACCCTTCATACCAACTGTGATGTAATTTATGTGTGAAAATCAAACAATTTATTACAATATGTTGCTTAATCCAATCATTTGATAAAGGATTTAAGAAAAGAAAAAAAAAAAAACGAAAAATACTTGAATTATATACTTGATGACACTTACATGGAAATGTGTTATTGCCCTTGTTGTTGTGTTTTGCATTGAACAGCATCGGATGATTTTGTTGAATTTCATGCACTAGACGCTTGTTAAATTGATTTGCTGATACCTGTCAATGATTTATTTTTTATATTTAGTATCAAACTTATCTCACTTGGATTTAGAAACAAATCATGAACGCAATCAAATTAGTTGAACGAAGAATAAATAAAATGAAAACAAAACAAAATAAGAAAAATAAAAAAGAATAAAGAAATTACAGCTTGCTGTTGTTGTTGCTGCGCTGATTGAAATTGTGGTAATTGCATGTGTGGCGGCAACATACCGACCCCGGTACGCTTGTGCTGTGATGCTTGTTGTGCCGGTGTTTGCTGTTGCATGGCCTGTGGCTGATTCAGAGGCTGTGATTGTTGCATTTGCTTCTGATGCATCTGTATTATCGGCGTTGTCGGAGTCGCAGTACGCATTGTATTCACCTAAATTTAACATTCAACCATTCAACATTCAATAATACGTGAATGACACAACTAAAAAAGAACTTCGATAAATAGATTGGCACTTACATTGAAGTTATTCATTGGCATTGGTACATTGGGTGGAGCTCTAGCTAAATTTGGATGCATTTGTGTATTTTGCACATTCATATGCGGCGGTGGCACCATCATATTTGCCGGAAAACCCATTGGAATTCGTTGATTGGGATTCTTTTGTAATTCATTTGGTACATTTGAATGTGACACAAACATTGGTTGGCCTTTGGATGTTTGGGCTATGGGTTGAGGAAAGGGCTGCTGTACATTAGGCCGTTGATGTAAATTTTGTGGTGTTGGTGGTTTCATATTCGGTTCCGTTTTTTGATGCATTTGATGATTACGAATTTGATTACGTTCTAAGTCCTCCACCGACATTATTTTTGGGGGCACATTTGGCTGTCAAAGAAAAGCACGATTTCGATTATGCAAATCAAATTGTGTGTGCTGTAATAAAACCTGTCTGGAAGCATTTAATAGGTGTTGCTGCTGCTGCTGCTGCTGTTGTTGTTGTTGCTGTTGCTGCTGATGCTGATGCTGGTGCTGCTGATGCTGCTGGTGTTGTTGCTGTGCCTGGTTTGCCAATTGATGTTGAAATGGATGGACCATACTTGGGCCGGCCATATTCATTGCATTTGGCATCGACATGAGATGTGGCATAAAATTTTCCGGTGGCATCACACCGTTAAACTGTTGTTTAAACATGTCATCATGTTTTTCACGGCTTGCCCATACACTTGGGTCTAATTGAACGCGCGCTTCAATATCATCATCAACTTCCTCACAGTCCTCCAACCCCATACGGGCTATGCTAAAATCTATTTTTTTTGTTTAAATGCCAAATAAAATTTACACTTTTAATAAATGCCCGTGTGTGTGTGCGTGTGCGAGAGAGTGAGTTTGTATTTTTTTTTTTTGGAAAATGGCATTATCAGAAGCAATTGACCACTCCTGATATCGATTTGTTTGTCTTTGATTCATTGAAATGTTTATAAACGTTTTGCAAAAATGTCATACCTAAATCGCCTAAGTCACCATCATCGGTTTCGTCTTTTTCTTTGCTACTCGAATTTCCATTGCTATCAAGCAGCACTAAATTTTCATGCTCTCCCTCCCAATCATCATTGATTGCCGAACCAAAAGTCTCTTCATTCAATGCATCATAATCGTCTACCTCATCCAAATTACCTCCACCATCGTTATCGAACTAAGGGAATGACACAAATCCAGAAACAATATCGTTTAAATCAATTGTGGATTGAACAATTGGAAAACTACTTTAACTTCTAAAAACTTGTTTTAAAAATTCAATATGATATGGTAACAGTAAATTTAACACAATTATATTGTATGCTTTATACATAATTGAATGCCTTGTATATTTGATTACTCGAAATTTGACGCGAAAAAAAAATGTTTTACATCACCCGAAGAATAAGGGGAAATCAAGTGAAAACCCCATCAATATTATTTTGATGTTTCGCAAGAAAATTGTTGATGAAAATAAATTAAACACGAAAAATCAAATAAAATTTAATGGAACAAATGACCACGGATTGGTAGAGAATCGTGAAATGCAAAAGCATCATAGGAAAAAATGTGCGTTTACTTGGAAATGTCGAAAAAAAATTGCATGAAGAAAAAAAACACCCCAAATAAATTACGATAATTGCTGATGGATTGTTATTTAATCAATTCTTTCGTCGATGAAATACACTTACCGGTTTTGTAGTATCAAATCCAAAAAATGTGTCTGCCATCGAATGAAATAATTTATTTTAGAAAAAAATGTCATGACTTGTCACACAGTCATCACCAATGAAATCACTATGGCCGCCATCGAAATTATCGCTGCATGAAAAAAAGGTCCCTCATCGAACATGTACAAATCGTATTCCGTGTATTTTGATGTCGTGCTTCTTCTTCTTTCTGTTTTTCCCTCATACTGTATGTTACTCAATGTTCGTTGGTGTTGCCCGATCTGAATGGGATATTTTTTTTTTCTTCTTTTATTCCACTCGCAATATTCCATTCGAATTTAAATGAATTGATAAATTAATAAATTTTTGTGAGTATAATTTTGTAAAAAGAAAAAAAAACGTCGATTACTTTTTTTTGACAAGAAATCATAATTAATGGTTAAATTCATATAAAAAATTGCGTGACGATGTAAATCGCTTAGAATACCGGTTGTTGCTTCAACCAAGACAAATACCAACAATCTTCTGTCAAAATGGAATAATTGTATTACAGAGAGAATATGAGCATTTAAACATGTTGTTGTAATTTGGCTTTGGATTCAATCCATTCGTGGCTACATGTGTATTCAATTTTCCTACAGCGGAATTAAATATTTGCTTATATTCAGGAAGACAACAACAACAAAAAACACAGATTGTTTGTTCGATCCTAAATATGAGGGTGTTATAAACTAAATCACTTCGGTTTCTTTACGGGTCTATGATGATCAGTTGTTGATGACAAGCATAGCGCATCAGTTGTGTTTCTGTGATCGATTCATTCACATTCCACTTGTTACTGTTTGTTTACCTTCTATATCTCGAACAACGCAGAAGAAACAGAAAAAAACAGTTTTATAGTTTATACAAAATTTCCGATATTGTTTCTTCAATATTTTCTTCTTTTGTTTTTTGTTTTTTAGTTTTTCCTTTTTATTGTTTCATTTATTATTTACAAACAACTGATTGTGCCTGAAAGTAGTAAATTCATTTGAATTTGATTGTGTTTTTGATAAATTTTGTAATGAAATAGACTGTTAACTGTTTAATCATTTGTTTTAACCATTTCCAAATCATAATAAAAAAAAAAGACACACACACAAGAAAAAAAACTCTATCAAAGAAAAATGATTCCAGAAAATAGTGAAACTTATTTGGGACTCGATTTAAGTACACAAAAGGTAAATTGGCTTCCCAAAGCATTGCCATTCCAATTTGTACCGCACAGTCATCACATTTCATTTTGTGTGTGTGGATAAATTGAGTTTGGTCTTTTTTGGTGGAGAAATCCATAAACAAGTTGGTGGAAATTATGCACACCAAAAAAATGAAACGAAGAGTTAACATCTGTGGGTGTTCATGACCACGTTTACCTTTATTGATTCACATTGACTTGAGAAATTGAAACAAAATTTGTTGGTTTTGTTTTTGTGTTTTTGGATGCGAATGTCCAATATGCGAATAGAGCTACGGAATGCACAAATGAATGTATGTCTTCCGCAATTTAGAGGTGACTTACATTAAACAAATTAAATAATAATCCCTTCATGTTATAGTTTATGGCAAGCATAAATGTGTTTATATGCTTTGCTAATCAATTGATACTTTTGTTGTCAAGAAAACGAGTTTTTTTTTGCGCTACCAATGAGTTTTTGAGCTAATTTTTCCATTTTATGTGTAGCAAAGGTTATCAACAGTTTGTTATCAGCTATCATTAAGTCATTTATTCTCTGACATGCGTGTATTAACTGTTCTTTTAGCAAATATATTTTTTTAAAAAAAAAGTGCTTTGGGTTTTTTGCGTTCGTATTTATTTTCGCATTTCAAATGAATGTCCGAATCTCGTTGACAAAGTCAATAATTCATTGTATAGAAATTACTATCAGCTACCAATTTTGTTTGATGAAATGACATGAATAAAAAAAAACATATCACCCTCACACATGTACATAGTTGTGATCGACGCAACACTTTCCAAATAATTCGTCTAATTGATTGACATTGAGAGTGTTTCTAATCACAAACAATCATTATCATTTTTCTTTCAGCTTAAAGCTGTTATAGTTGATACGAATTTGCAATTACTTGTACAAGCTGAAGTGAAATTTGATACCGATTTGCCCGAATTTCGAACAATTGGCGGCGTTAATACGGGACAAAATCGAAATGAGTAAATATTGATATTGCCAATTGAAAATTTGGAATGTACTCGAGTCCGCATCTTGGTAGCATGAGCCTACAGGGGATCACTTAGGTGCTTATCAAAAAACAATGCTATTGCATAGAGCAGTGGCTTTAGGCGCCCGCAAATTCACGAAGAACTTCCAAATTCTCGCGGTGTTTTTGATGAGCGGTGAGGCTGTAGCCGATACGAACTCGAGAACATTCCTATGTTCAAGTAATGCCAAGCATGGTTGCACATTTAATTGATTCAATTTATTCGGTTTAGATTTTATGTGCGGCCTGTAATGTGGGTCAAAGCCCTCGATATAATTATCGATCGTTTGGTAGTCAATGGTGCCGATTTGAATAAAGTGTCAGCCGTTTGTGGATCAGCACAACAGCATGGTTCGGTTTACTGGTCAAAACATGGCATTAAAACCCTTACCGATCTCGATGCCGATAAATTTTTGCACACACAATTGGATGAGAGTGCATTTACATTGACCAAAACACCAATATGGATGGACGGCAGCACGGAAAAGCAATGCATTGAAATGGAAGAGGCGATCGGTGGCCGTGATCAAATGGTTCAATTTACTGGTTCAAAATGTTATCCACGTTTTACGGGACCACAAATTCGAAAAGTCTATCAAACAATGTCCGATTGTTATGAGAATACCGAACGTATTTCTCTGGTTAGTAGTTTTTTAGCATCGATATTTATAAATGCAGCCGCACCAATTGACTATACGGATGGTTCCGGTATGAATCTATTGGATATAGCTACGAAACAATGGTCGGAACCATGTTTGAATGCATGCGCACCAGATTTAGCTGAGAAGCTGGGTCAACCCGTTCCAACAAACAGTGTGATCGGTGAAATTGGTACATTTTTTGTGCAACGATATTCATTTGATCCGCACTGTAAAGTAATCGCATTCACCGGTGACAATGCATCCGCTATATCAGGCATGCTTATCACACAAAATTGGCTGGCAATGTCATTGGGTACGAGTGATACTATAATGATGACATTGGAAGAACCGGCCACACTTGAGGAAGGTCATGTTTTTGTTCATCCAACCGAAACGGGATACATGGGAATGTTATGGTTTGTGATTAAAAAGGATTTTTTTTTTGATTTCGTGAATTTTTCTAATCATAATTTGTTTGATTTGTAGTTTCCGAAATGGTTCATTAGTTCGTGACATTTTTAAACGTGCCGAAGGCAATAATGATTGGACCAATTTCAGTGAACTATTGGAATCAACGCCAAGAGGCAACTATGGAAATATGGCATTGCATTTTGTTCAAAAAGAAATTATTCCAAATGTTAAGGGTAGTCTGCGATGGAATAAGAGCAGCAACCTTAGCTCCGTTGAATTGTCAAAAGGTGTTGTTAAGTGAGTATCAAATCGAAAAATGTCCTATTTGGTCAGAATAATGATTTCTTTTGTGTTTTTTTGTTGCGTTGAATAGATTTTCATCACCACAAACGGAAATTCGTGCCCTTGTCGAGGGTCAAATGTTACACCATAAGGCTGTTGCATCGGAAATGGGATTCTCATTTGGTGAAGATACACGTATCTTAGCAACCGGCGGTGCTTCAGCCAATAAATCCATTTTACAAGTTGTTTCGGATGTATTCAATGCACCCGTTTACATTCAAAAAACACATGAAGCTGCACTGTTGGGTGCTGCATATCGCGCCAAATATGCCTTATATTTATCACGTTTGCCCGATGGCCAAACAAACATTGAGACTTATTTTGACTATGTCACCAAATACTTACCACATCATGCGCAACGCGTTTGCTCACCAAGTCCAGATTGTGAATCAATCTATGGTAAAATGTTGGATCGCTATCGTGACATGGTTACCGTCTTGCAAAGAGGCGAAACAGACTTTGTTTGAGCAACAATTTATACCATCATTGCAATACATAACAATAATAGTAATAAATTTTTTGTTTGTTTGTTTTCTTTTTGATAAAAAACGACAAATCAAGCATTCCAAAATGTAGCCAAGAGATTGTAAATATTGTAAACTATTTTTTACATTGATTCGTACGACGAAAGACAAAATAAAAACCCAAGAGCTTTATTTATTTATTTATGTATCGGAAAATGCACAAATAAAAAAAAACGAAATGAAGCGAAAACAGAATGTGTGTAATTTTTCATTTAAAAATTGTAGTAATTCTTGTGTAATGTTCTTTGCAAAGTTTAAACATAAAGCAAAATTTTCCGCGGGAAAAATTTCGGATCTTTTTGTTTATTTTTTACGACCTCCACGTTCTTTGATTTGCAGTTGAACGGTTGTTCCACTCAATAGGTTATAGAATGCAATCGTATTGTTATCTTTAAAGAACATGCCCTCATACGAGATTTTTTGTTTAGCTGGCGGTAAACCAGTTTCTTCTTGAATTTTTGATTTCAATGTTGAAACGGAATCATTCAATGCCAGTGTGATTGAGATAATTTGACCGTTAAGACGCCATTCCGGTTTATCGGAACCGCTTGGTGCTTGAACTTGTAGTGACACTGGTCCATTGTGGGCGGCCATAAATTCGGCTTCGGGTATCAAATTATCTTCGGATCTCTGTTTTTTGTTTGGCGGTTCATCATCAACCGGAATTGATGGTTCCATCATAAAGTTTTGCACTGGTGGCGCTGCAGGCTGTGGGAAGTTTGGTTGTGGATGACCAGCTGAATAAAAGAAATATCGAATATAAATTAGATGAGTTGAAGTCAAGAAAAGAAAGTCTTCGAATGGGGAAATATTTATCATATAGGAAATTCCCATTGGGAATATGGACTCACCTGGAACTACAGGAGGTATCGGTTGTTGATACGATGCAAATGGTGGCATCATTGGTGGTCGCATTGGTACAATCATCGGTGGTGGTATTGGCATAGCCGATTGAGCCGGTGGCTGTTGAGGCTGTTGTGGTGGAGCTGACATTGGACCACCTGAAACGGATGTCGGCTGTTTGCTTGGACCCGGTGCACCAATAACTGGTTTCGGTCCAATTTTCTCCTTTTCTTCATCGGGCAATAGACCTTTCACCTTATGGATTTGATGAATTTGATCTTCCAATGTGATATTAGCTCGTGCAGCTCGTGTTGCTGCTTCAACACTTGATGTGTGACCATCCCAGGTCACACGTTCATCCTTTCGTGATTCTTCTTCGCCCAATTTCTTACCAATCACCGTTTCTTCATCGCCCACACCGAAAATATCCGTACGACGTTCCGCCAATTGTTTCAAACTGGCTTCGATAGCTGTGCCAGCAGCATACACCTACAAATCACAAAAAAAAGAAACAATTTAATTTGTGTCCATTTTATAGGTTCAGCGCCGTACTATACAACAAATATACGTACATTATCTTGATTGAGTTTATCAACGGTATGTTTGTCACGTTGTTCAATCCATCTTGGATCAAGTAGACCAATACGCATATGCTCGGCCATTTTTGAAGCTGGAATTTTCTCACCGGTAATTGGTGAAATAAGAAATTCATCTGGTGGTGGTGCTTTAGCGACCGGTTTTTGCGCTTGCTTTGGATCGTATTTTTTGATAACCACTTTATCATGGGTTGGTGGTAGCAATGGTACAATTGGTGCTGACATTTTACCACCATGATTTGAATCTTCGTCACTTGATGCTTCATCCATATCTTGAACTTGAATATTATCTTTCTTTGTAAATGGAACATGCATTCCGATGCGATTCTCCATTGTTGATAGTTTAATCGTCGGTACACCTTCTGTGTCACTTCCTTCATCCGATTCGATTTGCATTTCAATGTCACCATCATCTTCTAACATTCTCTCCTAAAAGTATAATATTTACCCAATTCATTAGCATTTACTCAATAACAAACGGCAATACAATTATGGCTTAACTAAACATACTTCCATCAAAACACGGGCACCAACTTCCGTTGCAGTTGTTGGCGGTGGGAAATTGCCAGTTTCAAATGGTTGATAGTCGACGGTTTCAACAACCACAAAATCATGCCAATCAATTTGAGCATATGCAACTGAAATGTTTATCAAAATTCATTAATTGATCAATTGTAATGTACTTCGTTTTCGTTTTCGTTTTAAATGTTCAACTATTACTCAATTCATTTTGAAAAATTACCTCGTTCACGTTCAACTTTCTCTTCTTCACGCTTTTTCTGAGCTTCTTGATGTCTCTGCCAATTGGCCCGGTATTTTATCTGATCCAAAACTAAATTTGAACTCTCACGACCCGTCGAACTTTCCGATTTCAAACGAGCCATTAAATCTTTTGGCGGAATCAATATTTTTGTGTACTGTTCCAATAGCTTTGTAAAGTACTGAAAGAGTGAATGTTGTGGACGCAAAAAATCAAATTGATAATTCCGTTGTTCGCGATTCATTAAATTTGTTAAAAATTGACGACCATTTCGTGCTACAAACTGGGCAGTTAGCTTGACAATATCCCTAAAATTGAAGGAAGAAATTTAGTTTTGAATTGGAATTCACTTTTGAGTTCGTTTCATGTTCATGCAAATACATACAAATCAAGCGCTGAAATTGATGGTGGATCGGCAATAAATTCCGGCTCAGCTGGTGGATCCTTTGGAACGAATTGTTGTTCGGCTACTTGTTTCAATAGTTCCTGTTGCTTTTGATGGGCTGCCGACGAAACCTGTAACTTCTGTACGCTGGCTGGCAAACTTGATGCAACATCAGCTACAAAACATTTAACAAACCATATTCGTGAGTGACGCTTAAGCAGTTTTTGTTTGAAATCAATATTCAAACTTACGTTTTCCTTCACGGAACTCATTCACCTTGTGTTGATAGTACGAATGGTATGGATCGCCTGAATTTAAGAAATTAAACTTGGGATTGCCCAATTCATTTTGACGAATTCGAGCCTCAAATTCCGGTCCATTTCTGGCTACGAAGCTAGCGGTTTTATCAACGATATCTTTTTTTCAAAATTTCAATTGGTTAAGGAAAATATGTATACCAAAAAGTTTAAATGATGTAATTGAATTGAATGAATAATATGAACAAAACATAAATAAATATAGCAAAAAAAAAAGAATTTCAGCTAAACGTTTTGAATGTTGTAGCTATTTTTTTAGGTTAAGGATACTTCGAACTTCTGGCGGTGGATAGATGATACCAATGATGGGACCAGAAAGTGTAGTCTCATTTCGGCCTTCATCATTGATTTGATCCAATGCGTCTTCTGTACTCAGCGATGGCATTATTTCAATGCCAAAAATGCTGCTCCCAATAGCAAAATTTTACAACACAAATTTCTCTTCTTCAATCGTTAAATACACATCGGCTTTGGATATTTCTGTATGTAAATGAAACAACACATCAAAATAGTTTGACATTTGTATTGACTACAGTCAAAATGTATAGAGAAAAAAAAATACCTGAAAATATCCTCATCAAAATGTCCCATTTTGCCTATAGAAACACTAAATTCAAGAACAGGTATAAATATAGATCATTTTATGCGCATTTCCCATAAAAATTCGATATCACAAATAGTAATCCAATTTAATTCATTTCATTTCGTATTTTTGATTTCTTTAGTTTTTTCTGTTGAAAAAACAGTGCAATATAAACCATTTCACATTTATTTGCGTCGAAATACTATTGAAAACATCGAAAAATGTGGTTGAAACGAGAATTTTATGTGAATTGAATGGATTGTGTCAGTGCGACATCTACAGGTGATATTATTCAAAATTTTGAACTTTATTTTCAGTTAAACCGTGTAATCTAATGACATTTCAAAAGACAGAGCGAAATATACACATTTTAATGGTCGAACATCGTTTACATTCCATCATTACAAAATTCATATTGTAATCAAATATTTAAATAACATTTTAAAGGCAACAAGTGTTGAACATTTTATTATTAAATCGTGTTTCTATATAAAGAGAAATTGTGTGTTCATATTTTTAAAATATGATTGATTCAATGGAAGATCCAGCACCAGTTTTACTGCGGCATTTTCGTGGCCATCATGGACCAATCACTTGTGTGGCTTACAATCATCATTCCAACAAATTGGCCTCATCATCAACGGATAAATCGGTGAATCTATGGAATACGGATGACAGAATTCGATGTTACAAATTTACCGGCCATTCAGATGCCGTCAATGGTGTGGCTTGGTCACACAATGGACAATTTATGGCAACAGCATCAAAAGATCGAACAATAAAGGTGAGCTGAAATCTATTTAGTATTCTGACGATGGCGATTGGAATCACTCGTGATTTCTCGATGAAAATTGAACTGTATTAAGACGTGAAATTGCAGTGCGTTTGCAATTGCTAGAGTTGAGAGTAAGGTTTTAAATGTAAAGCAGGAAGATAGTGACAATATGTCAACACTTTTGGATGTTCACTATTAAATGCAAATTTGCCAATTTCATAGACTGCAAACACTGTATCGATGTTTCAATGAGCAAAATGTGTTAAATTTATTATGTTATCTGTGTCTTAGGTATGGGTGCCAACAATTCGTGGTTCATCATGTACATTGCCGGCTCTATCTTGTGTTCGTAGCGTGGCATTTCATCCAAAGGATCGAAAATTGGTGACAGCAAATGATGATAAGGCCGTCAAACTCTGGAGCATCGAAACAAAACGATTTTTACAATCATTTTTGGGGCACACAAATCGTGTGAATTGTGCACGGTATTCACCGAGTGGTAAAACGGTTGCATCTTGTTCAGACGATCGTACACTGAAATTGTTTGATGTCAATAGCGGTGATTGTGTACAAACATTTGCCGAACGTGGCAATGTACATGGTATGTCATCATTTGCACATATTTTATCAATTTCACTATATTATTTCAAATCCAAGGCATCTAATATCCGATTGAATTTGTTTTCAAAAAATAAATAGGAAACGATGTGGCATGGCATCCTGATGGTTCATTGGTTGCAATAGCATTGAGCAATAGCCAAATCAAAATTTTTGATCGACGAGCATGCAAACTCATTCAACTGTACAATGTACACTTGGATGCGGTCAATTCAATTGCATTCCATCCAACTGGAAATTTAATGATAACAGGCAGTGATGATGGATCGACTAAAGTATTGGATTTACTCGAAGGACGTCCGATTTATACACTTGTTGGTCACGATGATGCTGTTACAGCGGTGGCATTTTCAAGCGATGGAAGCGATTTTGCCACAGCCAGCAAAGATAAACAAGTATGTTTTTGTTTTTCATTTTCTCAATGAAATATGCGCACACGAAAAAACGCAGTTGCATTCAATTGTGCAACACACACAAAAACTAGACTGTTTTGAGCACAGTGATATCCAGTTTTTTTTTTAAATGAGATTTTTCGTTTGATTTTAAAAAAAGTGGTGATGGAAGAGTGCTCTAGAAACCACTTTTCAAATTTGAATAATTTTTACATTTTTCAAAATTATCATTTATCATGTTTGTTTTTTTTTTTGTTTTTGTTTGCATCTCCTTGTAATCAGATCATGCTATGGAAATTGAACATGGATGCAGCAAATTCAAGCGAATCGTCTACACAACGAAGCATGGAAAATGATCGAAATCTAGAAAATATTTTAGACACAAGTGTTATGATTGATCCACGCAAACACCACCACTATAAGTATCGGCCAGAAGATTATGATGTAATGGATTGAAATTTTCATAAGTCATAGAACAAAACCGCCAAGCATGCCGTCAAGTATTTTTCCAACGATTTGAAAACATTAATGTTAATTGAACAGATACACACACACACACACAAAATCAAAGTGGTAGCTATTATTATAAAGACGACGTCGATGAGTTTATGAACACATATCACGTAATTCTATTATTTCTTTATTTGAAATTTAAACACAATTTCTTTATTTGAAAAAAAAAAAAAAAAAAAAAAAAAATGAAAATAAAACGGTTGTTTTATCGAAATTGAAAATATACAGTTGTTTGGCTATTTTAAATCAAATTCGTGTAAATAATGAGCGCATGTTGATGATGAGAGAGCAGAGTTTATAATATTCACTAACTTTGGTCAGTTGTAAACAACACAACAAACTCCAAACACACCAACTATCGTATGGACGATAGATATATCTATCTCACGCTAAATATGTGTCAATGCCGGCATTTGTTGTATTCGTTAAATATTTTTTCATGCATATGCACATATGCCCCATATGTGTATGTGTCCATCATAATAGCATTGTTATACTATTATAGCCGTCAGACATGAGTCTTCATAATAAAAACAGCAGCAACAACAACCGCACAGTAAATCCCAAATCGCTTCATTTTCGCTTCGTATGTATAGACACGGATTCTGGATGTGTGTATGTAACCGTCGTTTTTGACAGTCCAGCACCGATCACAAACCTAAATCGTGTATAATCAGTTGAATTGTGATAACAGAACAAATAGCACACACAACAATTTATAGTGAAAAGTGACAGAATTTTGTTTCTTCGGAATTCGGTTCTGTTGCTTATCCCTGCGCGGCTCTCATCCTGTTAGAATTCACAGTAAACATTTTTTGTGTAAGTATCAAACTGATAACACTTTTGTTTTTTTGAATTCAGTTGTTTATGAATCCATTCCCGTATAAATTCCCATCAAATGTTAATATTCAACGCTAATTTTACGTGAGCATATATCGCAACGCATATTAAGTTTGAATTTTTTTTGTCGAGATTTTTTTTTTTTTTTTGGTTTTTGTTTTACTTCCAAAGAAATTTATTGTTACCACCGTATGTAACAATAGTTATACAAAAATTCGACGTGACATATAAATGTGTGTGTGTGAAAATTCGACTGATGAATGTTCATGGTCCAAAATGTAAGGAAATAGTTTTATCAATGTAACACGATAACAGTTAAATCAGTTTGAGTAGATTTAAAATTGTGTAGTTTTTACTGAACAGACCATCTTTGTAGTTCAAGATAATGTTTTGACTTCTTCCTGATATTTTGGGTCCGTTGTGGTATATTTCGAAAGAAATAGCGACAATTCTAACATTGTTACATTTTTCCCCTCCAGAAATCAAAATTCTTTTCATGTATAAATGGACAATCATAGTTTTCGATGCGAATTTTACTGGTGAAAAATAAAAAATAAAATATCACATTTGAATTTTTATTGATGTTTTGAAACTAGACGTGTAATCGAAATTTGATTGGAATTGAAACGAATAACTTATCCATTTTTATTCGCTGTTTTTGTTGTTGTTCTTGTTGTTGTTACAATTAAACGAAACGATAAAATGCGTGCTTAATGAATTGACATTTAAACGAAGTTCATTTAAGTACATTAAACAAGCATGAGATCAAGTATGTTATTTTCTAATAACATTGTGACAAGTAAAACAGCTCAACTGTGTGTGAAATTCGGTTGATCTCGAGGTAAACGCAGTTTGCCGTTTCCTTTCAAACGGTGTCTGCGTAATGAAAGAGAACAGTGTACAGCTTTAACGTATAACCATTGATCACGTGCGTTTGTTTTTCGGTCTAAAAAACCATAACAACGAGACCGCAAAAAAAAACTAACTTGCTTCAAGTGATTCATGGCAACCACAACACACAAAAAAAAACACACACCTTGATGTGGAGGAGAATTTTTCGAAAAAAAAAACCAGTCCAAATGAAATTACCGATCACGTGATGATCAAAAACATATGGGCGTTCAACTTTTAGGTGGTCCAACCAAATAGCAATTCATTGTATAGAAAAATAAGAGCAAATTGTTTCTTCAATCCAAAAAAAAATATTGGCAGCTCGCGCGGCTATTTCTAACACACTCTTGACAACAACAAAAAAGAGGTGGTGGTATTTAAAGCGTTAAACGGAATGCATACTTTACTAAAAACATCATAAAAACGTCGGATTTTCTGACATTCTTGATTGCTGTAAAATTAATTTCATTTCATTTGCTACTCGCAAACCAGTATTATTTGCGTAAAAATTCGCTTCTTTACCAAATTAACATTTTAACTCACAGCCGCTCAAATGTATTTGATCTAAATTTTTCAATCAAATTCATCGATATGCATTAGCCTATGATCAAATAATTGGCCCAAATAAATAATAAGCGCATGAAGCTAGCAATTGGTGGTAGCAAATGAGTCTAGTGCGAAAAAAAATGAGTAATAATCAACTGTATGTGTGAAAGAATGTATTAAATTGAGAGATATACCGCCGCGGTGACGCGAGACATCACACAACACAACAACAACAGCAACAACAACACTTAAAAACAAAATGCTGCTTTACAAATGTTTCCTATGTTACGTGCTACTTTTTACAAGCCGAAAATAGTCAAATTAAATCGTTAAAAATTGGTCGTTTTCGATATTGAGTGATAGAACGTGTCGGTTGTGCTTTTTTGTTGTTGTTTCTCTCTACCAACCATTTTTCTACCTCTTGGGCAAATTTGCAACGGTTTCATATTCGCCTTAAAATTATTCATATTCATAAATGCACCGCTCAATGATTATACACAAATAAAAATTTTGTTAATTCTATGATTCGTTCGGGACGGTGCATGACCAACGCTTGATTTTCTTATCTTTCAGATTTCAAAAAAAAAACCATTTAATTTTCTCATTGCTATGCAGACAACCAAGTATCACATGAAATGAAATGAAATTAAATTACATGAATTCCATTGGCGACGCGATGAAATAAAGAGAAAAAAACAACGGCAACAACAAAACAAACAAATACAAAAATAAACAACAACAAAATAGCGCAGCAGCAAAACAGCAATACGACGTTGTATGTGCCCAATGCACATGAGCTGAATGAATAATTTTCGATGTGATATCACACACTTCAAGCATTAATCAAATTGAATTGAAGTAAAACTAATAAAAATATCAATGCATGAAATATCATTTCATTTCAAGCGAATGACATTTTCGCATAAATCCATCTAAAAAAAAAAACTTGATTCAACGTTGATGTTAATCGCATTTCTTGCATTCTTTTTCCGTCTTTCAGATTTCAAACGACAGTATCGGGCAAAAATGCCGTGAAAATACACCAGTGATTCATACATTAGTGTCTTTAAGCAAAACAACAACAAAATATTCAAAAATTCAACAGCTTAACTAACAAATTTCCTATTTCTGGTGTTTTGGATTTCACTGGAAGTGATAACTTGTTTTGTGTGTTTGAGGGCAAATTTGTTTACACTTTTGTGACCAGTGTTTCAGTTGAATTTATTTTCGTTGAGGACAATTTGTTATAATTTGTTGTTTTTTTTTCGTTCAAATTTTATTATCAACCGACAACAATGACGCGAATCACATTACTCTGTTTCCTTTTAACACTGATTAACACACATTTTGTGCTTTGCGGTATTTTCGATTTTTTAATCAACGGTAAGTATTGTGCTTATTTATTTATGTTCCTCTTGCATATAGTAAATGTGTTGAGAAAAAAAAAGATTTCATTCACAACCAGAAAACATACACGATAATTTTTGAACAAAATTGTGTCAACTGTCCATTTTTGTTTACATACAAAATGTAATGGCAAAATGATCACTAATTTTTTTTACAGTTAGGTAATGAACAAAGGGGTGAACAGAATCCAGATTATCATTAGCAAATATGATTTCATCACAAATATTACAAATCTCAACATATTCTGAACAACTGCAGTTTCAGCATGAACAACGTCATCTGCACTGCAAATTGAATACCATTGTTTTTTTTTATTTTCAAATTCTTTTGGACCGTTTTATATAAGAACCTGCTTGATCGAAGTCAGAGACTTTACCTTCATTTATTACCAACAAGAATTGATTGTCTTAATTTAATCTTATAAACAATCGAAAATGGTCTCTATCTCTCTTTCTGGCTCTCTTGATATTATAATATTTCTTCATAGTAGTCAACCGTTTACATGAGCTTGTAATAAATGTTGAAACGTAGTTTTGCACATGGTCAGCCCTTCACCTTACGATATCACACAATATTTTAACTAAAATATTCGACTACTATCACATCGGTCACAGTGATAGTTGAGTAAAATATAAAACAAGTATATAAAACTGCATTGCTCCATTTTTCATAGAATTCTCTCAGTGGTAATTCTCTAAAGGTCAGAGGTGTTCTTGTAAAGTCACACATTCTGTTGAGAGCTACGTTGAGAGCACATTCAAGGTAGACCATAGTCTAGCATGATGTCTAATCAGGCAATTGGTATCTCTGGGTAGCCTCATACCCACAGTCAGCCCGGAGAGTAGTATTTTAACTAAATAAATAAAGTGGTTATATCAATTGAATATCAATTTGACATTAAGAAGGTTGTGAAATTGTTGCGTGATAGCCGTCAATCGTGAGCCAGTTAATTTCTGCATATCTGTTGGACTGCATGAAATCACTGTTTCACGCCTTATTCTCAATTTCTGTAAAAAAAAGCAATTGGAATATAAGGAAATGGTTTCTGTCAATCACATATATGCTGTGAAACAGCCGTTTCACAATTTTGGATTTTGTGTGAAGAGAAAAAAAATCAAAACAAAAATGAGTATGTATTATTTTTTTGCAGACAACAACAAAGAGGATGCACGAGAAGAAAATGATAATGTTACCTTTACTGAACAGGATTTATTACAAGCCGTTAATTTAGCCCAATTTTCATATGAACGCCTCAAAACGTAATTCACATGTTTTTTTTTCTCGGTTATTTTTTTTTTTTTGGTTGTTAAATTGACATACAGATTAAATTTCAAGCGTTTATTTTTTTGGTTTGTTTTGTTTTATAAACGTAATAAATAAATAAATATCATTTCCGTAGAATGGAAGAAAGTATTTCGAAATCACGAATTCAATTATCAAATACGAGCTCATCATATGCACAATATTTGGAGAGTTTACCCACAAACTATACCATGGAATACGATAAAATTGCTCAAATTATTCTGAAAGCGAGTAAATATTTGCTGAATAATAATTGTAAAAAGTGTGTAACAATTGTGATTATGAATGAAACCCCATGTACACTTAATTCAATTGAATCTCATGTATTTATTCCGTTTTTCCTCTCTGTGTGTCGATTAAAAAAAAAAAAAACAACAAATTGCGATGCGTAGAGCTGGTCTTGATGAAACCAAATGTGCTGAAGCAATATCGACATATAAACTACCGAAAAGCGATCTATTGGATGAATGTGAAGAGTTAAATGATGCCAAAGTTGGTTCAATACACTCATATCGACGCCTTTTGCCAGCCAATTATGCGGATGGATTGTCAAGTGTATGTTATTTTCCATTTTCAATCGCTTATTCACACCACGACAACAACATTTGTTACATTTTTTCGTTTTCTTTCAAAGAAATATGGTTTTTTTTTAATTGTAATTTTCATTTCGTTTTTTGTTGTTGCTGACCACTAAATTTTATGACACGTTTTGTAGATGGTTGACTTGCCGCCACCCAAAAATATAAGCAATACATTTTTTGAATTGACGCGACCAGACATGAATTTAATTGATGGGGAAGCCGCCACTTATGAAGGTGTTGTCGATGAGGAACGTAACGTTGCATTAGTACAATGGTCACAGTTTATTGAACATGACTTGGTGAAAACCGTGTTTACGACCATGAGTACGTTTTCAGTACATACATCATCAAATTCAAATACATTCTAATCGTCGATGATTTTTTTCCGTTTAATTTATGCTAACAACAACAACAACAACAACAACCACAACAAAATAATGATTTTTATGGCTTAAAGGTAATGGCAATCCAATTGAATGTTGTTCAGATGATGCAACTAGCGCACCACCAAGGTATTTCATTAAGAGTTAAAATTCATTTCCTCATAAAGGGTGTTTTTTTAAGAGCTTCCCATCTTTATTTTAAAATAAAACGCAAAATAATCATTTATTGAAGCCCACAAATGGTTTTATCAGGTGGCAAATTCAATATAATTTAGTGTTTGAAAATAATTTCGGGCATATGGCCACCGCGGCTTCTCTTTACATAGCCTATTCGATCAGTCCAATTTTGGGTCACTCTCTACAGAACTTCGGGGCGTATGCCGTTAATTTCGCGAATTATGTTGGCTTCCAACTGCCCAATGGTCGCTGGCTTATCTGCGTAGACGAGTGCCTTCACGTGCCCCCACAAGAAGTAGTAGATGAAAATTATAGACCTTACTGAATCCAAAAAAACCAAGATGGCTGCCATCTGACCGATCTATCAGTGTCAAATCCCCTAATGAAAGATGGGATGCGGCTAAAAAAACACCCTTTACATCTTAACGCCTTTTTTGTGTGTGATTTTGTTAAAATTGCGTCTAAAAATAGTCTATACAGTTCTTAATTAGCACATTTGAATTCTGTTTGAATTCAATTGATTCACTTGTTTTTCGGCCTAGATATCGGCATCCAGCCTGTGCTCCTCTTATGATTGATGTTAAAGAAGAGGACTATAGTCGGTTGCCTTCATGTTTAAATTATGTACGCAGTGCAATCAATATAAATTCAAATTGTACCTTTGGACCGGCACAACAGGTGAGTGTGGATACACAAATTTACACACAGTCCTCCCATACTTACACGGGGGGCAGAATTAAATGAAAAAAAAACAAAACAAGAGCATGAAAATAACTCAGGGCAATAAAAATAAGCCGTGCATGACCAAAGTCGCTGCAAAAAAAAAACATGCGAATCGAATCGCGCAAGCAATATGTGCGCGTTTGAATGATCGTTAGCATGCGAATAAAATATCAATGAAACAATTCAAATGAGAACAAACTCTATTTTACATGGGAAAATTAATTAGAGTCGTTCTTTTTCGTTGTTGCATTCATTGCTTTTATGAATTAAATACTTGTTCAGTGATCCAAAGCAAAGTAAAAAAAAAAATTCTGGTTTCTTTTCTCTCTCTGGCTAAAATATTCCTTCAAAAAGATCAATCAAGCTTCAAGCCAATTGGATTTGTCACAGCTCTATGGAAATACAGACGAAATCACCAATACATTACGTACATTCAATGATGGTGAATTGAAAATTTCAAATGATCCATTGAGCCCAACATTGCCCGAAATTGATGCCATCACATCGTCAAATCAATTGTGCATGCATAATACAACCGTTGACACAGTTTGCTATCGATCCGGCGACTCTCGTGTGAATGTCAATCCATATGTGACAACATTGTATACAATATTTCTACGTTCACACAATCGTATCGCAAAGCAATTGAAAAAACAACATCCAGATTGGAATGACACGGAACTATTTGCATATGCACGTCGCATAAATATTGGCATTTATCAAAAAGTTGTTTATGAAGAATGGTTAAATGTTGTGCTTGGCATCGTTGCAACCGCTGCCATTAATTCAAATACAAGCCCGTGCAATCACGATGGTATGGTGAGCAATGAATTTGCAACGGCCGGTATACGATTTTACTATTCAATGATGCCCGGTGATCTTAAAACAACCAAAGATGTCAGCTATTTTGTTCGTCAAAGCAACATCATCATACGTCCAATGACTGAGTAAATAAATAAATTCACTAGAAATGATCACATAATTTATTCAGTTTCGGTTGACATTCTTTTTTTGTTTGTTTTTGGTCTGATTTCAGAGAAAATATTTTAAAATTAAAAGAAGAATATTTTAAACCAAGAGATTTAGCTGAAGACGAAGAGCTCGATAATATTGTTGATGCAATTCTCAAACAAAAGGCAATGGCCATGGACACAGGATATGTGGCTGATGTATGACACTTTACTGGTTGCACTTCAACATAACTTACATAATTTCTATTAAATATATGTGGAACATTGTTTTAGATATCAAAACACTATTATCGTTTCCAAAATTCCGAGCAAAAAGATGTTGGTACCGATGTGCTTGCCTTAGATATTCTACGGGGTCGTGATCATGGTTTAAATTCATACACAAAATACTTGGAATCGTGCACCAAAACTCGCATCCAAAGCTGGTATGATCTACGATCCTACATCAATTATGAGGTAATGTAAAAAAAAATTGTTCTTTTATAATCATTTGTATTAATTCAAAAGTCGATTGATGAAGCTACCAATTCCATCATTATATTTTCATCAAATTAATAATGAAAAGAAAGGCAATTGGCAATTCAATTGAATTGCTGATTGAACGAAAACAAAAATAAAACCGAAACTGAAAAATTTAAAATGTATGAATGATTTGAAATTCATGAAAATGTTCATATCGAAACAAAACGTAGACGTTGACGTTACATTCTACAAGTCTTTAAATCATAATGCATGATTTATGGTTTTTTAAACAAAATTGAAGTGAAACTATTATTTGTTTTCATTAAAAAATCAACAATTAAATTACAAATTGATTAAAATCGTGGAATTGGTCTTTGTAACCAATGAAATGGGAAATAAATCGACAAACACTTTTTGATATATGTGAAAATCAAATATGTTTTAACAGTTTATATAAATTCCAAAGAATTTTTTTTTCATAAATATTTAACGATCATTCAAAATTTGAGCTTAACGTCTTGAAATCCGTAAAGTCTTAAAGGTTCAATCACAAACTCTCCTTTCTGAGTCTGAAACTGTCGTTTTTTTCTTCATCATGTTATAAAGATATTGTATGATTTTGTATTGTTACCGTCCTAGGATCTCGAACGACTGAAACAAATTTACACCGATTATGATCAAATCGATCTTATAATGGGAGCGATTGCTGAGCGTCCAAAACCAGGAGCCACAGTTGGAGAGACATTCTCATGTTTGATTGGTTAGTATCAAATGTCATTTCATCCAACAACCCAGGGGGAAATGACCATAATTGCCATTTGGACAGAATTTTGTCCGTCCGATAACCGATTACGGATGGGCTGACTACTCGGATAAGCTTGTGAACGGACTTTTTTTTTGTTTGAACCAGTTTTTTTATTGTCCGTCCGTTCGTCCGTAATCCCTTATCGTAAGGCTTTGTCCCAACCAATGAGACAAATCGACAAATATAACGCCATCTACAATCGCTTGAAGTACTTTCGTGATTTCGTGCTTCTTGCTTGACAATTTATTGAGCCAGGTTTATTGAGTCGCTAAAACATGAAACTGTGAAAACCGCGTGAAGCAATTCAACATAAACATTATCAAAAAAAAAAAATAATTTTATGCATATTGAATAATTTTTTCATATCGTTCATCATATTTTTATCATATCTTCTTTCTGAAAATTTTTAAACTCAATATTTTATTATTATTAACAATGGACAGGAAATACTTCAATCGAAATGTAAAGTAGTATTGTTGAACAGTTTGATGTGTGCGTCTCCAGGCGGCTCTGTTAGATACGACGTCAATGCTTTACGTATAACATATACAGATAGTTTGTCTCATTTTCCCAACAAACACTGTTCGAATAGACAACTCTGGAAATGATTTGCTTATAAGCAAATATATATACGACGCAATTACGACGATCCATAGTATCATCTGTAGCTGTGCACACCACTTGGAAACAGTTCATATAAGACGTTAGTGTGCACAATTAGCTTCAAATGATGCTATAAAACCGTTTGCAAACATACAAATTGTCATTTGCTTCATTTGCAGCGCATTTTTAGCATTTGTTACAGTCATTTCCCCCTAGTAAACAACTATATCAATTGTAATGAAGTAATTATTTGGTATGGTCACGATTGCATTTTTTTTTTGTTTTACTTCAAATGCCTCACAACCCGAAAATGTATTTTTTTTACTGCCAAAATTACTTTCACAATATGATGTACTACAATTGTGAATTCTGTTCATTCGATCTAATGGCAACTCAACTGATTTGATTGAATTGTGCTGTTTTTTACATTTTGTTGTTGTTTTTGTTATTTTGAGCAGGTGAACAACTGTCGAATACACGTTGCAGTGATAAGCATTTCTATAAAGCGATGATTGATCCAATATTCAAAGAAATTGTTGACAATTATACGGGTGCCGAACTGATTTGTGATACGACACGTTTAACGAGCGTGCCACGAAATATTTTCCATGTGCCATCAGAGAAGTATGCAAATTAACAATTAAATTTTATGGAGTGAAAACTGAACAACACATAACTCTCGATGATTTCCAACATTTTTGTTTTGTTTTGATTCATTAGAAACCCAATGATTTATTGCAAGGACATTTAGAAACGAGGAATCTGTGGCCATTTTAGCATCTGCTTTACAGATGAACTAGATGTACTTTTTAATCAAATACTGAATATTGATGCCAGTCACAAATATACCCATGACGGCGTCATGATGACGCATACATAAATTAGATTTGCTGTTAATTCATTTACCATCGTGCTTATTATTTAGAATGTGAATTTTATTTAGAATAAAAACTGATTTCATTATATAAACCAACTAAATACTGTGTTACGATGTTCAATATTTCAATTGTATTTTTTTTGTTTGCGAAATATATGCAATTGTCGGTGAGGCACAAAGGTAAGCATTTCTTTGGATTATTTAGTGGTGGAGAGAGGAGAAGAAGGAAAAAAATTGGTTCTTCAAGCACAAAAGAATTGATGTCACTGTAACAGTTGTTGAAAATAAGTTTAAAAAAAAAATCAAACTACATTTCAAAGTGTTGATTGGAATTTGATGAAGAAAGTTGAGTCGAGCTTGTCGCCGGTTTGACAGGCGATGAAACGTACTAAATCATAGTAAATTAAATTAAATAAAGCGAAAACAAAACAATGAAAAAATGGAATTTACACTCGGCACATCAGAGTGCACAGTCAACCATACACAGAAAATCAATCAAATTTGTTTCACCGTTGAACCATTTCATTTGAATTATGTTATTATTTTATTACAAAATATCCTCAGCACTCAGCCATAATATGCGGTTAATATGTTCATTATCGGCAGATTTACAGTAATAAATTGTTATTAAATTGTTGCGATGACGTTACATTACACATTTATACTATATATGAATGCATCGATCATTACATTACACTTAATCGAATAATTGATTGTGATTTTTGCATAATATTTTTTGTTTGCGTTTTCGCATATGCGATTTGTTAGACGGCTTATATGAATATGCACTGAATTATCGGGAGAGAGAAGAAAAAGTGCTATGTACAAATCATAGAAGAAATGAAAAGAAAAATAACGCATACGAATTAATCGTAAACATTCGTCTGAAATTCAGTGGCTCTGGTCTAATACCATCGATGGCACTTTAACGGTGATATTTAGTGCGTATCCTCCAGATACGATCTAGTTTCTTTTTCTTTTTTTTTTATTTATTATTCCAAAGGCAACAACAAACCAAACGACTACTATTTATCAATGGAAACTTTCTCCCACTCGTGTCACATAAATAGATAACAATCAATTCATGCATGAACGAATAATGACGAGATGACAAGGCAAATTATTTGCATATTATACACTATGTTGCCAACGATCCAACAACAACAACAACACAAATTTAACACTCAAATGATGTTCGGTCACTTGTAACACCATTTTTGGTTGGACTCAATTTGCTCGCAATTTGATTTCATTTTCATTGCATTCAAAATGCTTTTAAACTATTTAATTTATTTCAGTAAGCAATTACTTTTAAATTCATTCGAAATGCATGTGAATTTAAATTGAATTTAAAAAGAAAAAAAAACTGTCACTAATGACCAACAAAACCAGTTGAGTGTTAATCTATTTGCATCATGATTTGAGCAAAAAATAAAAAAATTTCAAAATAAAATTGATGATGTGATTCTCAAGGCGTTAAATTACCTTTGTCGTACATTAACATTAACATCGATATTGACTGAGAGCATTCTGATGTGTATACCGGTGAAAATCAATTGACGAGGCATTGGTGAGGTTGGAAATCAAAATCATCAACGCATTGCTTAACATTTGCTAGTCGAGCTGCTCTGAATGCATACCATTAAATCATCGTTATGATCAGCGTATTGAATGTGAATGTGTGTTTTTTTTCTCTATCTCGATCATCAATCGATATGTCATGGAATATGACGGGTGAGTGTTTGAAATGGTGGAAAAATTCAAAGTCAAAACATCAAACAAGTAGAACAGCCATTTGAATACGATTCTACAATATTTTTTGTTTATTCATGACACCAATTGTGGGCGAATTTTCAATGCAATTACAAATGCTACTGAAATTTCAACCGTTTTGTTCGAAATGTCGGCAAAATGTTTGGTGAAAAAAAAACCAAAAACCAACTTGTTATGTGCAATGTTTATTGATAAGCTTTGAATGTTGTTACAGTTCCGTAGCTCGCCGGTGTGCATACAATATCGTTCTTCCGGCGATCGATGGACGCAGACGAATGAAAAAATGTTAACACTTTGGCGCGTATTTACGGTGGTTTGCAAGACAAAATAAAGAAAGAAAGACACAAAAAAAAGAAAAAAATATATATAAACAACAAACCGCAAATCTTGCGCGAAGTACGCTGCAACGCTTTCCACTACCGAACGTGCCACTACTGTAGAGGGGCACATATGGAATCCCACCCAAAATTCAATGGAGACGGGAAAAACAACAAAATACACAGAGAATACACACCACAAATGAAGGTGTAGAGTATATAAAAAATTTACCAAATTTCAAGAAAACAAATACTGCCACAAAGACAATTTTTATTTGTATAGGAATCAACGGGAAAAAAAACAGACACACACCAACCTCAGTTAAAAATGCCGACACTATCTAGCTGTGCCGTTACGTGAAATGAAAATATATTTTTTTTAGAATATTTGGAGGCTATAAAAGGTACCGAGCTAACGCCAAACCAGATCACTTTCATTTTATTTCGCGTTGATTGATGATCGAATGGAACGCAGTTCACAGGTTCATTATCCACGGATAATTCAATTCTAGTGAATTCAAAACAGCGATATTGCATCAATCAATACGTGATTGTATGATATTTGCTTGTGTGTGTATGTGTTTTTTTGTGTGCAGATAATCTAGTGGATGTTCTTGAAAGTGTCCAAAGGAGTCTTGCAGAAGTAAATTTTGAGAGAAAATCCAGAAATTTCTTAAAAAATTAAAAAAAAAACCAACTATTCGATTCATTTGAACAGTGAGGCAAAGACACCTCAATCGAAGTAAAAAAAAAACAAGGAGATTAATAAACAAGTGTAAATTGAAGTTGTTTTGTTTCGTTTTAACAACGTTATCGTTGGCAAAGCAAACGATACCAGAAACACCCCACTAGAATTGATTTGGACTTGATCCATCGCGAACAAGCAGAGATTCAAAGTAAGTTTTGAACAACCATTTCACTGTTTCAGGTTTGAAGCGTCAAACAAGTGTTGAGTTCATTTAAATATTTATTGAGCTGTTTAAATTATGTTTTTACTGTTCAAGTATTTTCACTCTCAATGGAAAATCGCAAACATTTCTAGCACATCATTTGTGACACATGCAGTATTTTCCAACAGTCTTTTCCATAGAAATGGTCCGTCATCTGCAGTTTCATGACGGATATATTCACTGAGACGTGTGATTGAATTATTGAATACAGCTTCGAAATACAAAAAAAATTATGCCAGTTGATGCAACAAAAAAAAATGTAATCTTATCAAGTGATTAATTCCATGAAAGCACAAATGCACAGCGTGCATCGATGTCTGTGGTTTTAATATCCAAAAACTTACGTTGAAACCAACAAACCGCAATTACCTATTTCTTTTTCGTTTTCATTTTTGTTGATCATTTCATGTGCATGTTTTCGCGCATCTATTGCGCGCGCACACACAAAAAAAGAAGAAGACGAGAGAAAAAATAAGAAATACACACAGACACCTCGGTAAGAGTAAGCTTCCTCATGCAATTGCGTGTGAATATTATTTCGCATTTGAAGACACACATATTCTTATTGTTTTATTTGTCGATTAAAGTCGTTGTGCACTTGATTAAAATAAAACGGAAGAAAAAGTCTAAGTAAGTAATTACCTCATCTGTTGATGCCGCTGCTCAACTCTTGCTCGGCAGCATCGTTCGCAACAACAACAAAAACACACAAATGAAATTCAAATCGTGTGAAATAATCGGAATTTAATTAACAATGTGGAGATTTACTTTTTGCCCTACATTATAACCATGGGTACTGGTAGAGAACCATATGACCGTATTTGATACGTAACATCATCAATTATCATTCACACATGTTTCAACACATTCGAAAAGAGAGAAATTGATGCATCTTTCTCTCATTTGCAAATTGCGTATACTCAAATTAAATGCAGAAAGCAGCTTGATAAGCTGCTAAAATTGATCTTTTTTTTTTCTCCGATTTTGATCAAAATGATCTTGACCATCTCAATCATCTCACCCGGTGAACAACGTTCACAATTAATACAAATACTCAATGCACCGTGCGATTTGTGTTTTTTTCTCATTTCACGCCAATTAGCCAACGATTTAGAGTTGAAAATACATCAATCTAATAGTTAATCGAGTGAACTTTTTTGCCATCATCTATGATAAATATCATTGTAACTGTTAACTCTTTCGCTGCTCTAATCATTTGCGAGATGAGCGCACGCGTGCGCAATCTATTATACATCAAAATGCATTGGAAATGAATGTGGATTTAAAAATACATTTTATAATTTATAAAAATTTCCAGAATTATTTGTCATTGACGTCAAAGTCAAATTTGATTTTAAAAACACTTTAAAAATGTCAATACAAAAAAAACTCGACAGAATCGATTAATCAATTGTTTATTGCAATATAATTCTCTACTCGAATCGAATCGAATCAAATTCGGTTTGAATTGATCGGGAATCCCCTCAACTATACCGCAACTTTAGACTTGTCATTCGGTTTTTAATTTGACTTTTGTAACTGACATTTTGATTAAGCTATTTACACGATGAACATTAGTCATGGACGAAGCAAGATAAAAATAAAAATATACGAATAATATTCGTCGAATACACGTTTTCAAAACCAATAATTCGAAATCTTCATTCATGAATCTCCATAATAAAAATCAATTCGTTGAGAGTATCACATAATGAACCAATTTAAAAAAAAATAATAAAAACCGCACACTTTTTTTAAATCTTCATGTTGAAAAAAAAATCGTTTAAAATAAAAATTGTAATTTCGTGTCTAACACTAAGAATTGAACATTTGTAATTGGCTTCTTATTTTTTGGTATTGTGCATAGCCTTACCATAAATTATAAATACCATGAAAACTACTCAACACCGGTTGAAACAGTTGAGGTCAATTTTCCAAAATTGTGTGTGTGTGCTTTTGTTGTTGTTGTTGTTGTTGTATGTTCGACACCAATTTCGGTGCCTTCCCAAAATGTGGAGCATTTCGTCATTTTAATTTTTGATTCACCGCAGACACCAAACTGTCTAACTGTTTATATCTGTGAGTAGTTTGTGCAATGCAAGGCTTAACAGCGTTACATTAACAGCATTGAACCATCAACTAAAAATTTTCTGCATATTTTTCCTCTTTCGATATGTGTATATTTACAAACCGACAAAAACCCTAATTTCAATTGAAAACCTGGCAACCAATTCCATCGTATTTGTGCTGCACGCAGCCAATTAGACATGCCTAGAATATGTCCAGAAAAAGAAACAAACATAACACAATAGACAATTGAATAAAAAAGACCAAATCGAACGGTATTATTTGCAATGATTGCATTTTGGATATTTTCGTACTTGAGGAATTTCAGTTCAGATTGTTTGCTGCTGTTTAAAAACAAATGCAAAAGCAAAAATAAAATTAACACTGATAGTATTGATTTTACCGATTAATAAATAAATCCAATACAATACGCAATCCACCAAAACCGATGTGGTTTGACCTCTAGGTTTCGTCTTAATAAGCTTGTAAATTAAACAAAACTACTGCAGAAAGCCGCGTAATGATGTATGGCGACGTACGCTGGTTTCACACGTATGAAAGTGTATAACTGTTTATACAACGAAAAAAAACAGGTCTCTCATTTGGAATATTTGCGGACGTAGGCATTGACCTCAGAATTGATCGATGTACTTAACTTTACACGTTGTTGTTGTTTTTTTTCAATTTCAACGTTGATTTTTGCATTTTTTTTTTTCAATTTTACTGCAAAAATCCAAAAAATTAACTCATAGATAATCAACAAGCATGCCCAATTGATTTTGCATTGTTATTGGATGGTCTACGAATATACTATATATGTTTTGTTCTTTCAATAGTTGTTTTAACTGAATTCGCATTAATTAAGATTATCGCATATATTGAAACATACACACACAAAAAAAACCGCAAAAACTATTTATGAACCACAATAAATGCTTTGCAGCAAATATAATCATGATCACGATCACGATCAAAGAAAGATACCGAATAAAATTGTACAAAAAAAAACAAACAGCAAAAAATGTTACGAAAATTCTACCGTCTATTGAAATCAACGATTAAATATGCATTAATAGTGGATCACTAGTGTCACAATTTCTGATTAATTGTGTTATTTATATTTACATAATGCAATTTTGTGATGGGAAGTGAATTTGATGTGATTATGTGAGCAAAAAAAAAACGGTCGGAAGAGATATCGCGGTGATCATATGAATGCTGATTACGATTAACGTCCATTTCAGATGACCGAATTCAATTTTTTCCGCATGACATTTTATGCGCGCCGCCGATCGATATTTTACCCGTAAAATTTCAATTTTCGATACAAAATGAAAAATTACTTTAATTTTGATTGTTTTTTTTTTTGTTTGTTTATTGGAATATAATTAGTTGCGGCAAATTTGTTGCGTCACGCTTTTCCAAGTGATTCCAACTAATAAATTGAATCCACCATGCAATGGGTGGATGGATGGTGGTGCTTTCATGTAGTTCAAATCGATGTATCATTTCAATCAATTTGCATTTACGTGATTTGTATCTTTATAGTTACAGTCTACAAGTATTGACTTTACATCGTAGACAGGTGAACGATTCTCACCAAAATCGGCGCCGCTCTGTTTTTTTTCTGTATCTCTCCTCTCGGCAGCTTAGAGGCAAATTGAACTAATGAAGCACAGCGATGCACGTACACGTGATGTCTGTGTAGCTTTCGATTTTCTATCTTTAACAGTGTCATTGACCATCTTTGATTTATAATTATCAGCTTTTTTTATCGACCATAGCAGAAATAGCTATAAATACAAGAGAAAGAGAAGAAGAAGAAGAAAAAACCGATTGAGGAAAGCAAATCAATGGCAAAACCAGCATTACGTATTGAACGATGTATTGCAGTTCATTGGACATGATCGTTGCTAATCTTGACCTATTTTTAATTGGTCAAGATGTACTTTTCTTTACCATGAGCAAATGAAACAACGCTCAAGAAACACATAAATAAAAAACCATAAAGACCAGCCAATTCTATATAAAATGGTTAAAATCTGGTCGAATATTTTGTGTATCTGTAACAAAACGGGGTTTTTTGTGTGTGTTTGTATGTTTTGAGATTTCACACTATAAACTGACGTCGAAGCCAAGCTTGGTCTAAACCGAATCTCAAGTCTAAGACTCGATGAAGCAAAAAGGCCAACAAATCGAAATGGTTCACTATACCATACTTATGCTAGCCTACTTGAGTTGAACAACAAAAAAACACTTGCACTTATTTTTGGTCATTTTGATCAGTTAATCGCTTACAATTGTTGGGAAGAAAAAAAATGGCGCTACAATTATATATGGTTTTCTTGGTATGATTGTGATTGCATTAGCTTCATTTTTTTTTCTTTGGAAACCATAGAGCTTACATGAAATGGACACACACTCTAATAGAGTGAGTCTAGCACACACTGCATGAAGGCAAATACAAGTGTCATTGGTTGTAAATTCTTCGAAATAATTCTATAGAATTCATGAATTAAACATATTTTATTCTGCAGAACAAAAAAAAAAAACACAAAAACAACCAAATCAGTAGCATTTATTAAATCGTTTAGTAAATAATATGCGCCTCGTAGTATACAGAGTTCTGTTAATAATTTGCATTAAATGGATTAATATGTTTCAGGCTAGGTTTCAAGTTGTATATTGTTTGGAAGTAGAATGAATGAATTACTCGACAAACAGCGATAGAATTGGTTAGAAAAACAAAATACTACTAAATTCGTGCACACAATGCGAATCCAATTAGATTTTTATTAAAAGGGAAACAAATGTGATTACAACGTTAAACACAGTTAATGAAATGAGTTAGCATTCTATTCACACAACATTCGTGAAGCCAAACTGCATTCAATCGGGTGAATTATCCCGATTGCAAACAACCAAAGAAAAAAAAACAATAACAAAAGACTTGAAATCAGATGGAGCATATGATAGATAAATTGAAAAAGTATAGCATTTGAGTAACCATACATGAACAAAGTCGGAAATAATGGCAACAAATTATGTATGCAAGCATTCACCAAAAAAAAAAACAAAAATTATTACAGTTAAGGCGAACAATAAGAGAGATTTGCAATTAAAAAAATATGGTGAATTAAATGAATGAAACAACAACAACAACAACTAAAAAAACCGCCAACATAATTAGTCATTGTAACGTGTCTGTGCAAAGGTATAAAAAAAACTGATTTGAATGAAAATCTACTAAATATTACGATAGTCACAAAGTCTCTTGCTCTTCTATAGCTTTTCTTTCATATTTTGTTGTTGTTTTTGTGTCTTTATTTTTGGATTTTTGTTGTTGTTGTGTTGAGAACACACATTTTTTTATGTCTCACAAATTTGTATATTGTTTGGTGGTGGTTGATCTCTAGCTCTTCAATTTTTTTTTCGTGTTTTTTTTCATTCGATTTAAATTAAAGGTTGATGGAATACACTTTTGAATCGTGAGTGAGTTCAATTATAATTTTCAAGTTGAAAAATTGTTTATTCCGTTGAATTCAAAGAAATTGTTTATACAAATTAGTAATTTTCAAAGGCTGTGATTAAGTATTAATAACGGAATGTTTATCGTAAACTATGATTAGCCATAAAAAATGGTATTTTTAACTAAAAGTTTTAATTAGCCTAGGTAGCTACCACAGCTACCATATGACCCATCTGCAGAACGAAAGAACATTTTTTTTCAATTCGTTAAATCATTTTCAACAAACAACTAGCTTCTTAAGAGCCTATGCGAATTATGGTATTTGCGTGCAAGCATTCGAATTCACAACCCCCAAAATGTACAGGATTTTCTTTTTTTTCGAAATATTTCTACGAATGCGCACAATTATTTGGTGCAAAAATTTAATTTTTTTTTGTATTACTACATGGAATTCCATTGCATGTTTTCCCCTTATTTTGGTAGACAGGTTTTTTGTTTGTTTGAAAGCCGCTCTATTGAATAATAACTGATCCACAAGACTACAACAATTGGTACTGTGAATTTCATTTCATTCGGAGATATTTTCTCATAAAAATTTAACTGGCAGCAACGGGGATTTAGAAACAAAAGACAAAACCACTACTAATTAAATGATTATGTCATGTTTAATTCAATTTTTTGTTTTGTGTTTTTAATATGCACGGTGCAAATGATATATTCAGGCGGTTAAAGCTTGTAAGATCAAAGAAATGCGCAATTTAATAATCGCCTATGTCATGAGCCACTGGATGAATTTTAGTTGACCTGAACTTTTAATTTTTTTTTTTTGTTTCACCGAAAGCAAATCGGAACAACAATTTCGTATATTTTATTCAAACATTATTTCACAATTGAATTGTGGTAGTACGAGACATGTACGAATCGTTTAAATTATATAAAATTCTAAACTCATCGATTTCATTTATTATGCCACTTTCCTTGGATATGTAAGTCGTACAGTTACATAATCAATTGGTATTTTCTAGGCCTGGATAAAATTTTTGACCGGATTTCAAATTGATTGATTCTTTCCGTCTTCAATCAAAGCAAAAAGCATGTTTTTCTGTCACTCGATCTAGAGTTCATCACTTTTGGCATAATTCAGCTTCTGTTAAGTAACATAATCGCATCTCAACTTTTGACACGCAAGTTTCAAACTTGAAAAACAAGAATGACACAATTACGATGCTCGACTAAATCCAATTCTCTCATCAAATTATTATGACAAAATAAATACACACACACGCACACAAAAAGTGTCAACATACGTAATATTTCCAGATTTAATATGTAACACCGATTGTTATGGATTCAAAGAAAATTGCACATTGACTTTTAGGTTAATACTCATTTGTGCCGTGCTGTTGACTCGATATGGTTAAGTGAATATATTAATGTTGTCTGTGTACAATTTTTCCCCTTAACTAATAACGCGATGTGTTTTTCATACATTGACTGCGTCACACTCTATCTTCGAATGTGTGGTAATTTCTTTGACGATTCATTTCTTTTAATGGGTATTTTTTTTTAGCTCGAGACGATCGTCTTGCTTGAGTAATTTAATCCAATAGATTTATAAATATGGTTGATTAACAATTGGTTAGTTTTTAAATTTAACAATTTAGCCATGTTAATCATTAATGCAATATTCTAAGAACAGATTTCATTCTGTATTGATTCTTCGATGTTTTATGAAAATATCCAATTAATGCGGGGGCTGTACTCGGTCCGACGATGTGAGCATAGACCGAGAAATATTACAATCATTACTCAATTATTCATATTATTTCGTGATTTTTTTTTTTTTTAAATAACATTTGTAAATCACATTTGGAATTGCTTATTATTTAATTAATGAGTCAAATGCATACCATGTTTGGGTCGCTCTCATCAAATTTTTGCACTCGTCGTGAATTAATTGTTTGTGGCGTTTAATTCATTTGCAAATTATATATTTTGCATGTTCAATTGAATAGAAATTTGTGCAATGTGGAGGAGGGTTGGGTGTGAAATGTATCAAATGCCAGCTGGCAATACAATGTGGATGCATAAGAAAATTGTGTGATTGTGAACTCATGTTCACAATACACACACACACACACACACACACACACACACACGTACACACAATTTAAGTGCGTATCACACGGTGACGGCATTAAAATATGGAACATACAAATACACATTTATCATTAGGTTCGACCAAGCACTAACAGTTTTGGCACAAATTTCCAAATGTAATCATTCATCGCATGCAATGACGCGCGCGCACGCATTTCAATTGCTAACTTGAATTCTATTAATTGGATTACAATGTGTGCCGCAGCCGGTTACGCATAAATACAATATTACAGTATCTCAAGCATGAAATAACTGAAACAATTGTTTAATTAGGCGAGTGTAAGACAAAAACAATTATTTGCTTTTGAAATATGTTTGACGGTGTATTTTGTTGGTCTATCTAATTCATGTGTCAGAAAATGTGAATTCCGTTGAAATGACGTTTTTTTTGTTCACGCATCACTTTTTCAATCTCTCTCTCTCTCTCTTTCTCTCTCTCTCTCTCTCTCTTTCGATCTTATCATTGAGTCATTATTGTTACGAGATAATTCCCGTTACAATTCTCAAGAAAATTTCAAAAAACAAAAAAAAAATGGTCTGCAAAATTTGTTGCAGGATTTTGGGTTGTGCAATTTAAATTCCAACTATTGCGAATGATGCAAGTGTTAATTATACACTCACGATGTTCAATAATTCGATATTGAAAACAAAACCAACCAAAAAAATAATAAATATCGTTTGCATTGAAAATTCGATATTACGCAAATTCTATTGAATCCACGAGGAAAATCCGTTGAAATTAATTTGTATTTCATGAGCACAACAATAACAATATCGCCCATTCGAAGATTTCTCCAGCATCTTAGACAGTGTGTGTGTGTTTCACAATACGCAATTGAAATAAAATGAAATTTGAATATGAATAATTATTGCTTTGGTTGGATTTTTTTTTAATGAGTCTATGCATACGCAAACATTGGCTCACTTTGGATAATCTTGAGAATGGATGGAAATTAACATTGGCTAAACCCACAATATACAATATACTCCACACAACATATTATCATTTGTTTGCAGGCTTATTGTTTCAAATGCCGCACATTTGCAGATACTTTCTTCGATTTGATTCTTTAGAAACACGTAAATATTTCCCATTTGAAATGTAAAATTGTCAGCAAGAAATGTGTGAAATTGTCTTCAGAAAATTCACTTTCAGTACATGTACAAACTGGGATAATTGTGGATGTTATGTAGAATACCTGGAAGAATATGATTGAACCACTTATGAAATTAGTGCTCTCGTGCTTTTTTTCATTTTTCTTTATAAGCCTCTGTCGAAGTAGCTGATTTCATAATCGACTTAATTAAATCGGCAACACAAATGGTTGATCTATTTTCCAAACAAAAATCAGATTCATACGCGGAACGAATAGTTTTAAGACTCGTGAGTGTGTATTTCTGAAAATCAAGCAATCCGGGATCCAAATGGTATTTCCATGGCTGTAGGCAATTCACATATTGTAGCAAATTTGCACGCGAATTTATAGCGCAAATGATGTTGGTATGGCATGTATTCGATGTTGTTGTTTGTTTTTTTTTTAGTTTTCTTCATTTCCTTTTGGCACTTCTTCTTTAACTAACCATACCATCAGCATATGCTAAAATGTAAAGCGTTAGATTAAAATGAAAATGAAATTACAAGGCGGGAAAAAATGGTTGCCACGGTAAATGTCTGATATTGCATGATTCGGATGCTGTTCATGTGGTTTGTCATGTCTTACATCACCATAAAGTAAAAACTATATAAATACAAAATCCAATTCCTTCTCTCTCTCTTTTTTCGTGTGCTAAACTGTGTGCTATTCCATGTTAATTTTTTACATTAAAATGTATTAAATCGCGCGTTAAATTTTGTCATATTTTATCTTTACAGATGAATGTCTTGCTTATACCGTTAACGATATTGAATGTGATTGCTGCGGTTCAAATAACACCAACAACATATAAACTTATTCAACAGCATGGACCAGCACAATCTCAATATGCAACATTTTATCCAGCGAAGTCCGCGTACTTGGGATATACTCATAGCTACATTGACACTGGTAGTAGGTCGTTATTCAGGTAAATCATCGTGTTTCAATATATGGTAAATATACATACTGTGTGTGTGTGTGTGTGTGAGTGTCACATGGTGTTGTTACTATGCTGATAATATATTCAATACATTATCAACATAGCGGCAAAACTTTACGATATTATGGATCATGTACACCAAGTACATATAACAATTCAGACCGCTTTTGTAGACCGATGAAATGAGAATTTCAAGGTTGAGTGAATTGAACATTAACGAATCGATTGTTGAGAAAGCTGGCATTTTTAATGACAGAAGGTGTAATACTTTGATTTTGTTTGTGTGTGTGTCTTGTTCGCTTTTTAAATACGCGGAAAATACTTTACCATTTTGCACACTTTTCTTCACTCTCTTTTCGCCTTAAAGACGTTGCTAATACTTTAATATGTATAACAATTTAATTTCGCTAATAGATACAATAATATCGTTTAGTTATTCGGCTTGTTTCGTTTTGTACCTCGACAAGGAAACACTTTGTTAGTCTTTCATCAAATCAAAGTTTAAAAACCATTTTTTGTTGATTATTGTTAACAGCAAATTTTCGTGCTACATTTCAGCAATTTGATAGCTGGCCCATCATATCCAAAGCAAATATCCACTGGAATTCGTTGTGCCATACCACCACAGCGTTGTGTTAAATCGCCATATCGTTCGCTCGACGGAACTTGCAATAATTTACACAATCCAATATGGGGAGCCGCAAGTACCAGGTAAGACTTGAACAAATCCACACTTCTTAACACAATTTGACTTAATTGCCCCTCAAAATAAATTTGTCACAATCCGATTATTAACCAATTCGATCACAATTTAACACACAAATGTAAAGATATTCACGTCTATTGTCACCTCGCTACGGTGATGGATTCTCTTCACCAACCGCTTCAATAACTGGTCGTGAATTGCCCAATTCACGTTTAGTGTCACTGGCTGCATTTGGTGAAGGTGATGTTCCTGATCCACAATTTACATTGGTCAATATGCAATGGGGTCAAATTATGACTCATGACATGAGCATGTTAGCTGGATCAACTCAATCGAGTAAGTTAGAGATAATGTCATTTGTTTGTTTTTTTTTCAAAAGAGAGAGAGAGAGGGAAAACAAAACACTGACTAAATTTTCAAAAAAAAACATTGTAGAAAAACATTCAACTCGTTGCTGTACGGACGAAGGTCAGCTCATAACGACAAATGCCCATAAAACATGCTATCCAATTATCACACCCAAAAATGATCCTGCACATTCCCAAACGAATGTTCAGTGTATGAATTTTGTGCGAACATTAACCGACAAAGATGTTGGATGCCCAGACACAGTACCTCAGCATCCAGCTGAACAAATGACTGTTGTCACATCGTATTTGGATTTGTCGTTGGTCTATGGTAATAATGAAGAGCAAAATCGTCCAATTCGAGCATTTCATGGTGGTAGAATGTGAGTACAAAATAAATATATAAATTTAACTGAAAAAAAAAATGATTCTGAAATTTTTCTGTATCAAATGTTACTGAACTTGTTGTTTCATCTTAAATTCCAATTTCCAAAACAAAACAAAAACAGGGCAGTGGTTGAGCGTCGTGGCTACGAATGGCCGCCACCAGCTCAAAATGCGACCGCTTCATGTGATGCCCAAGATCCACAAGAGATTTGCTATCGCACCGGTGATGTGCGCACAAATCAAAATCCGGGTTTGGCCATTTTACAAATTATTTTAATGCGTGAACACAATCGTATTGCTGATGTTTTACAACAAATCAATCCACATTGGGATGATGAGCTAACATATCAAGAGGCTCGCCGTATAAATATTGCACAATTCCAACAAATCTCCTATTATGAATGGTTACCAATATTTTTGGGTGTATCAAATATGGTGAAAAATCGTTTGATTTATCAAGTGGAGCCGGGAAGCTATGTGAATGATTATGATCCAACGATTGATCCATCGGTTTTGAATTCACATGCAACAGCTGCCTTCAGATACTTCCATTCACAAATTGAGGGGCGTCTTGAGTAAGTGTTTTTTTTTTTCAATTATCTTCACACCTTGAACCACCAACTAAATTCACTGCGTTTGTTTTTTTGTTTCGTTCGATTTGATTGGTTAGTTTAATATCGGAGATTCGATCAAGTACTGGTTCGTTGCGTTTGAGTGATTGGTTCAATAGGCCAGCTATCGTTGAGGCGGGAGACAATTATGATTTTTTGATTCGTGGTCTCGGCACCCAACCAGAACAATTAACAGACATCAACTTTGACCCAGAAATTAAACACTTTTTATTCCGACGGAATAATCCATTTGGTGGTGATTTACGTGCGATTGATATTCAACGGAATCGTGATCATGGTTTGGCCAGTTATAATGATTATCGTGAATTTTGTGGTCTTCATCGGGCTGAACGTTGGGAAGATTTCCTTGATTTAATTTCACCAAAGAGCATTGAAAATCTGCAATCACTTTATGAAAGTTTTGAAGATGTTGATTTAACCGTTGGCGCATCACTTGAAGCTCATGTCGAAGGAACTTTAGCCGGTCCAACATTCTTATGTATTTTAACCGAACAATTCTATCGTACACGTGTCGGTGACCGGTACTTCTTTGAAAGAGGCGAAAAAGAAACAGCATTCTCTAGAAGTAAGTTTTCAAGAAATTTTTACACAATTTTAGCTTCTAACTTGAACAAATCCATTTGATAATCATGGGAAATTATTAATTTTTTCACACAAAATAGGTCAATTGATTGAATTGAAAAAAGCAAGCATAGCTCGTTTATTGTGCGATAACAGCAACCATGTAAATAGCATACAACCCCAAGCTTTCAGACGTGTATCGAAATCGTAAGTTTGTTTTTATCAATTGCATTCTTATTTTCTTTCTTTTCGATAAAGAAGATTAATATTTATGTTTTGTTTTTTGTTTTTTTGTTTGTCAGAAATGAAATCGTTCCATGTTCAGCCATACCGGCGGTTGATCTCAATGCTTGGAAGGATCATTCGTTGGTGGCAAATTCATATCATGGCACTCAAACATACTTTACGAACACTCCGTATCGGAAAAAGTAGTTACCGCTTTTCATAAATCGATGTAAATTTTGCAGATCAAGGAACATTGAATGTGAATGGACATTAAAAAAAAAAAAAACAAAAACAAAAATTGAGAAACAACAAATCAATTTGTTATTTAAAGTTACCTCTAACTTAATTTATGTGAGCACATTTTCGATCCATTCATTTAAAAAGAAAGCAAACAAACAAACATGACAATTTGACGAATGAATTCATGCCATTAGAATTGTAATATAAACAAAAAAATAAAAATTGGGAAAAAAACTAAGGAAAGATTATCAAAATAAATATTTTTTAACAAATTTACGATTGGTTTCATTGTTTATGGAGATGATTTAGTAGCTGAACATGAAAGAACATCGCGGCTTTCTGTCTTGCAAAGAGAAATGGATGGAGCTTCATTTCCATTTCTTTTTGTTCTGAAAAAATGACTGATAAAAAGTTCTTGGTATAGCTGTGTGACAAAAGGTAAGAAAGAGATTCCATCACATCAAATCGGAATTTAACCAAATAAAACGATAAATTGTTTATTGAATATGAATGAGTTTTTAATTCACAAATAAAACTTCAATTTCATTTGACATGAATATTTTTCTAATATTGCTTCTAGTTTCGTGGCTCAGAATTCATTCCGAAGTTCGGTTGATCGTTCGTTTTTCGATCAGATGCTTGCTGCATAACATTTGTTTGTGTTTGTTGTGGATACATTGTGAGCATCTCTTGAACACTTTGTATGTCTGAATCATGTTCACAATTATGTTCACCACAATATTTGCATTCGTAAATGTTTGGCCGTACAGCGGCTTGTAGTTTCTATGACAAGAGATAAATGTATTGAATTGAAGTTTGTAATTGTTGCTTGATGATCTCCGGATGTTTTAACGGAATTACCTTGAAAAATGTATTTCCATCACTTCGAATTAAAGATATCACAGCAAATACTGGAATACATCCAAGTGAGGCTGCAGTGAAGCCCCATCCAATTCCATGTGCCCATGCAGGATACTGATATTCGCCATTATTGTAAGTTGGTCGTTCATAATATGCCAAACTGAATATCCACAGAATCTGTGGATGCGACAATGACAGTGAAATCAAATTTTGTTCGATTGATTTGTTTGAAGTGCGAATAGTGGTGTCAACCCAAAAAATCGTTCGCACAGTCTTTTTTTCGGACAATTTTATTGGTTTTGTTCGGAAATTGTGTTTGTCCGAACAAAAATCTTGTCCGAAACATTTCCAATAAAAATGTGCAAACTTCGAGCGTTGCCACCACTAGGTGCGAAATGATGTAGTGTAAAATGGTAACTTACAAATAGCAAACATGGTCCAATGACAAGCCAGCACGACCGAAAATAGAGCGATGGCACTTTACCGGTCATTTGTTTGATATTACGTGATAGGCGAGACGTTTTATAAAACCAGGCGATCGCAATCAATTGGAAAAATGCCAAAAACATAACCGTTATCGATGCTGCATAGTGATCGATTAATTGGAAATAGTAGATACCGCCTTGCATTAAGTTCGGCAATCCAAAAAAGAATGACACAATGACAACCATCAAAACCAGCAGCTCATGATAAACCAATTTCGATTTGATCCAATTTGGAAAACCATCTTGTATCGATGTGACGACTACTTCAACGATAGCAAACTGAAATGAAAGAATCAAGCAACGTCAGTTGAAACGTACATTTGTCGTGAAAACTGTGTGGGGTGAAAAGAGGTGGTTTCAAACCTGACTGTTTAGTCCAAGACAAAGTAGCATAAAGAAAAATAACACCGACCACATTTGACCAAGTGGCATTTTGGACATAGCTTGCGGATAAACGATGAAAATTAGCCCAGGCCCTGAAATCAATTGATATCATTTAAAGACTCACTCTTTCTTTTTGTCGATTTTTAAACTATAATTTTAACATAAACTGGAACATTTACCATCGCTGATAACATCCTCAACATTGGTGTGTTGCTCTTGTGCAATATTGCCGATGGTGGCGAAAGCAAAAATACCAACCAAAAGGCTTGCAATTGCATTTATAAACGATACGGCCAGCGTATCATGTAGAAAATTGTTATTGTATTTATTGTAGCTGGCAAATGAAATCATCGAACCAAATGCAATGCCGAGTGAATTGAAATTTTGTGCGGCCGCATTAATCCAGACATTGGCATTAGCGAGTAGCGACCAATTTGGCCGAAAGAAATATCTTAAACCAAATTGTGCCCCATCCAATGTGACTGCACGCCCAAGAAATATGATGATCAATATAAATGGAAGGGTTGCCGTAAAATAACGCACATTAGCTGATGATTTGATTGATTTCCATATTGCAAAATAGACTAATATCCATGCGCACATCAAACAAGCCACCAAATCCCATCGCAATACACCCGGATATTCCAAACCGTTGCTTATTTGAAGAACTTTATTTCTGAAATACAAAACACACAACAAAAACACAATTTGCAAATCAAATTATATTCGCACATCGCAATTTTAGTGTTTATGGATCAACACGATAATTACTCGAAAAACTCTTCAGACGGTGTTCGCGAGTGAACCGGTCTAGACATGTTTTGTAGAATACGTGCAGGCGTCCAACAATCCGATGTTGTCCATCTAAACCAGAGCAGAAAATCAAAAAGCTGTAAAGGCTACGGCATTATGGTTTGCAATTGAATGGTTCGATTAATGAAATTGGAAATATTGTAATTTAACCTGTGTGCACAGTCTAACCACGGCATTTCTGATCTGAACGCCGCAAAAAAGTAATAGATTGCATATGCTATTATCACACTGTAATATGTGGACATAATAAATGAAACCACAACACTAGCCATTCCAACGCCTGAAAATTACATTTAATAAATATTTGATCATTTCGGGCTTTTGGTATGAGGTTTCGACATACGAATGAAATGAAATTACCTTTGAATAATGGACAAAGCTGACCAATTGCACCAATTGGACCACGTCCTGTATACTGGCCAACAGCCAACTCCATAAACAACATGGGAATACCACATACAAACATTATTATGAAGTATGGTACTAGGAATATACCTAAGGGTCATCCAAAAATATTTATTTAAATACCGATTTCAACCGAACTTTTACATGAAAATCACATGACAAGTGATGATTGCGCTTAATTTTGTTATTTTATTACCACGGAATTTCAGTTCTTTTTTTATTTGTTTATTTTGTTTAAAATGATCTTACCTCCTCCGCTTTGATAACACAAATATGGAAATCTCCAAACATTTCCTAATCCAATTGAGTAGCCAACACATGCCAACACAAATTGCATCTTACTCGACCACTGTGGTCGTTTCGGTTTGAGGTGTCCCATGTCCGAATCATCATCAGCCACATTATCATCACGGTCATCAAATTCAGGCACACTAAATTCAAATGGTAATAAAAATAAACACACTAAATAAAATAAATCATTCTTTTGTTTAAATATATTTTCATTGAATTTTTAGAGGAATCATTTGTTGTCATTGATTCCTAGATTTTGGTTAGCATAATTTCAATTCTTTTATCGATACTGATTTTTTTCAACTTAGATTTTTTTTTTTTTTTAAATAAAATTTATGTCACAAAATGTGAATTCACGAATCATCCAATAAGCTTACAGTTTTCCAACTTTATAATAAACTGGGATACCAGTTTTGGTACGACAAACACTTCCAAATTCGATACCGTTTGTTGATATCATTTTATCCACGCCGGTAAAATTGGTTTCATCAAATGCAAATTCACCCCTTGAACAAAACAGAACTGATATTTTTTTTTTTATTTCAATTGTTATGGATTTGTCGCCAAAATCAAAGTTTATGCGCTTTCTATAAGGCTTGGTATATCGTACTGATCTTCTTAAAAGACATACATTTTACATATCCACAACGACATGTTTCGTTGTTCGTTTTAACAAGTTCAAAATATGAGCGGATGAAGAAATAACGAACGATTGCAATCTAAAAATTGTCGAGGATCGTGCAAAATCCCATTGTGGAACGATATCAGACCTAATGTGAAAAGCCAATATTAGTGTTATTCATACTGATGTGATCAGCACGATGAAATGTTTACTTAAATATATTGTTGACAGTTTACAGAAAACAAACATCAAATAAGACACCTCAAGACGACGATAGCATTATTTTATCTGAACAATTTTTAAGAAACAGGCGTGTGAAATTCACTCTTTTACATTTTTTTTAACGACGTTGTGGAACAACGAGGACACAAACATTGGTTTAGGCAAATAAATTTGGTCGAAAATTGCCATGAAATCATCTATGAAACATATTCTTTCGTTGAGTATTTTTGCTCTTCAGAATGCATGTAATCGATAATATTCGATTACTATTAAAAATCAATCAACTAAAATTTGTAACAATTCATTTTTTTACAAGATATATCGTTCTCTGTCTGATTGTCCCATTGTTATGACATATTTTTTCAATTCACTTCGACATTTATTTACTTTGCATTTATTACTGTAAGTCTGCAATCGTGTAAAATATTGTGAAGTTATCGCTGATTTTATTTACATTTGAAATTAACCCCATAACAGCGATACACTCGAAACACATCAGTTGTTACAACATCTGAACAGGTGACCAATAATAAAGACTATTTAACTTGAATTCTATTTTACTCATTCATGCTAAGAAAAATGAAACTAGAAAATGAGTTTTAACAAATGTAACACTCAAACATTTAACTATCAATAAATACTCCCTTGTGAAAAAAAAACGATTGAGCAGCGAGTCATTTGGCAAACAAATGATATATGAGACTAAATTAGCTTGAGACACTTCACAATGTTCATAGAATGAGTGTTATCTATCAGAGTTTGAAAGAAGGTGAATTTAGTTGATTTCAACGAGTTTCATTTGAATTGGTCCACTGACTTAGAATTGAACCATTATTTTTTCAATTAATTTTTCTTTTGAATTAAATTCATTTAAATTCAATTCATTAATGAAAAGAAAACAAATGTGTTGAAACTATGTTTGTTAAAAACAATGGTGTCAACAGCATGGCTGCGATTGTTATTGGGGCAACAACAACAACTAAAACAAAGCATATGCATTTGAATGCTCTACTTGACTGCGTACATGTGCACATCGTTAAAAGATGACACAAAAGATGATGTCAATTGAAAGCAAAACACAGTCAAATAGCGACACACAAATTGAATAAATCGATACAATCGATACCAGAGAGATCGACGATATTATTGATATTTGAAGTCGTTAATCGGGCCGCGTATCTTTCAAAACCGCCGCAAATGAAGAAGCGATCAAAATAACCACAATATTCATGCATATGAATATATTCTTTTCAATATTGTAGCAATGTAATATTTTATTTGATTGTAGCCGCTTCGGGGCTACGTCTTGATTTTATCTAGCGTGTGATCACACACAATGTGTGTGATTCAGCAACTTAATTTCGGCGTGACCAGTTTAAGCAGAAATAAGATATTGCACGCCACCTGTGTACTTTTAAATGATACCTCGGCTAAGGCAACAACGGAAACGGCAGTTGTGTACAATTAGATTGAGTGATTAATCAAGGCCATTTTAGGTAATATATTTTTGATCCAGAAATTGCGTGAACAGATATTTGTTTTTATTTAAGTTGAAAAGAAAAAAAAAACATTTGGATGGACAAACAATTCCGGTGCTTTGAACAATTAACCGATGCCTTTAGAGCATATATCAAAGACGCATCTTTAGAAAGAGAGAGAGAGAGAGAGAGAGAGAGAGAGAGAGAGAGAGAGAGAGAGAGAGAGAGAGAGAGAGAGAGAGAGAGGGAGGGAGAAGTGCAGACCAAAGTCCCTCTTACCTCGTCAGAATGATTAAGCATTTCAAGCATAAACATTTGAACACTTCCAACAATGACCATTTTTCGAACGAGTAATTAAAAATCATTCGATCCAATGACCCAATGATATTGACCAGTGAAAAGCAGTTTTTTTGTGTCTGTTTTTTTTTAAATTGAACATTATCAACATCCGGAAGTAAAAGCGATTTCGATTAATTCGTCGTCAGGCTGCAATTTGGTCCCAATTGCGAGTCACTATATGAATTCACTTGAAATTTATTGACAAAGACAAAGATGCACAAATTTATACGTTATTATTCCATTTGGAATTCTAGATTATGAACAACCGCATTAAATGATGCATTTATTTTGTGATAAACGCCACAAGTGACTAAATGTATTTAGACACCAAAAGTCATGTGGGTTTGAACATTTCAAAGTCATTTTTATGCAATTTTGTGTGTATCTGCAAATAGAACAACAAAACACATAGCTATGATCCGGAATTCGATTGCTAGTGTATCAAATATGTGCATTCCCTTAATACCCAAGAATCGGTATTTTGCCCCGCGCGCGATGTTTGCAGTTTATGCGGTTTTTGTTTGAAATTTAAATCCACGATTACGATTACGACGTTATGGATGTTGGATTCAAATGCAAACCCATAAATTTGACACCAATTGATGGGCATAAGCCTCTGAACAGTGCGGCTGTTGCTGAATGTATGTGTGTGTGTGCGCGTGCACGCGGTAGATCATCACGTTCGATAAATTCAAACACAATCTCTCACACGCAAAAGAGCACTCAAATTATAAGCACAAATTCTCTCTATCTCTCATTTAGTTAACGTATGTTTCGATGTGCTCTGTGTGTGGTTATACAATCATTTTTTTCAATTGAGGAAATCATTATGAGAACAAATGACCATTTTACATTGAGAATAAAGGCAAAGCCATACACAGTCAAACATTCATACAATTTGGTCACACACAATATTCGCATCACGTCAAGTCAGAGATTAATGGTTCACGGTAACACATGATGAAATTCTATTGTGAATCAAGGCAATAAAAATCGCATTTGATATAGACTGCTCTTTTTCAAATGAACGAAAAACAAAAAAACAAAAAAACAAAAATGCAAGAAATTCTAGGGAAACTAAACTAATTCTAAAAACAAAAATAACAGTTAACACACATCAACAATCGAACATTATCAACATCCGGAACATTTTATCGGACATTTTTGGTATCGATGGAAAAGGAGTCAAATGTTAAGAATATTTTTTTATATTAATCATTTCAAACTGTAGCATTTTTCAATTCATTCGATTAGAATCAACAATATGGAGCAAATGTGTCAGTGTGTGTGTCCACGACACAAATTTATTCGCAAAATGTGTAATTTTATTCGAAAAACAAAAATTGGCATGCCAAATGCAGCACACAAAAAAAAGATACTTGCGAGCTGATTTCAGTATCAAACTGAATGAATGTCACACACTGTGTAAACTATAAATTAATGAAAACGATCTTTGGCCCAAAGCTTTGTAATTAATTGTAAGATGTGTCATAGCAAAGCAACACACACAAACAAAAAAATCCAATCCACATTTTATTTATTTGTACGATGCGCGTGCATTTAGATTTCGTTCTCATTTTCAAATGCTTTATCATGTTTCAAATTCATTTCAATTGTTAGCTAACCTAACATTGCTTGAAAAACTGAACTCGAGGTGAAAAACCGGTGAATGAAGACGAATCGAAAAATCTTCAAAAATCCGATCCATTCAAACGGAATATGAACATTTGACATTTTGGACATTTTTTTTTTCATTTCCTTTCATTTGTCACTCCCCCAAACACACATTTCACATTCTAATGCAGCCAGCTGCATTCATAGCATTCGCATTTAATTTACTGATGATATGTGGCAATGATGCTTGCACAAGCAATTATTGTGTGGTCCGTAACTATTCGGCACGTGCGAAAAATTGCATTTGTTGCCACTTGTTGTTCTATAGAACACATACACATGTGTATTTGTATAATGTATAAATTTGTAGATATTGTTAGAATTAAGAATCATTATTTATTCACCGTTTGATTTATTGCCAAAACTTCTGTCTAATATTTAATCTATTTGATGTATTATTTAGATATGGTCAGCAGATTGGTTTCATGTGTGTCTTCCGGTTGTTTCATTCTTATTTATATTGTGTCTTTTGTCTATAAATCGGAAATCGCATTTTAGCATGATCTTGTTAAGAGAATCGAATGTGTTGTAGAGTTGTTCGTGAAAAATGTAAAATCGAATGCAAAAGAGTGTACATTTTTCTCGTTTGAAATAGGAAAACAAAACAATATGCGTTATTAGCTTTGAACATTTCAAAAAAAGGTTCTAATGCTCAAGATGGACAATAGAATTGTCAGTGTACTTTTACGGCTCCATTTTCCTTTTACGGCATTTTTTCGAAGTGTTTATCTTTGTTTATCAATATGCCATAAAAAAAATATACGAAGCGATAACATTTTCGACATATAATTCAACTTCAAAGAAAAATCGACGATCTTAACGTCTATTAATTTGATTTTTGCATGGAATAAATAGATGAAACAATCAAACAATTATTAATGAATTTATAATTTGAACGCGAGATTTTCCATTTGAATTACTTACACAGGTGGACTAATGATGCTTAATAGTTCGGCAGGTGTATTTGGTACACGTCGTACAATCATTTTACGTCCATCCGTTGAGCCCATTCCAATCGATGCCAACGATCGAATTGATATCGCATCCGAAAATAATTTGCCTGATCCATTGCAATCACCAAATACATATGAATTAGTTCGTGGTAATGATAATAATGTATGCAATGGTTGCGGTGACGTATATGAGGTGGTTAACTGCCTCGTTGGCGTCAAAGATCCATCTTTGGTCTCAAATGAACTACCTGTCAAATGAAAATGTATCAATTAGAGCTCTGCGGATTGCTGTGCTTTTCGTTCATTTTTAAATAAATTGAAATTTTGAAGAAAAATAAGAAATGACTTCATTCCAAAAAAAAGGCTCAAGTAAGTAAATAAGCTGCTACGAATAAAATGCAAAATGACGTATACAACTCAATAGTGTCAGATTTGTAAAACCTTAAAAAAATGCATTACACTACATATTATTTTGGGGTCTTATTGCTCGTTTGCTGTTTTAAACCACATTGAAAATACAATATCGCCATTTCGGAATAAGAAAAAGTGCAAAATGTGTGTGTTTGGAGCTACGATCCAATGTCGGTTTCGTGTAATTTTTTATTGCTGTTAGTGCACCTTCAATACGATAAGCGTCAAATATTATAAATTATCCCACAATCACATTTATTGTGTACAAAAATGAAACCATTTATAAATTCGTTTGACTGATAAACACACGTTCTGTGTAGATACTTTGTTGTTTTTTTGTGTTGTGTGTGTTAATCTCACGTCATTTTGACGACGTGTTTTGTTTTTCAGCCGGTATTTCAAGGTGTATATATCTAGGTGTATTTAAGGTATCATGTGCACTCCCGTCCCGAATCGTTCAAGCATTCTTGATTCGATGGAAAATGAAATTAATTCTTTTTTTTTCTTTACTTTAACAATTTAATGTTGACAGTTCAAATACCGTTATAAAAGCTTTGCAAGTTGTAAAAGAAACTGGTCATAACGAAAAACAAAAATTAAAAATAAATGAATATCATTTATAGAACGACATAATCAAAACAAAATGAGAATTGCGCTGTATTAGATGATTTTAAAAAGAAGAAGAGAAAAAAAAACGAATCATAAAAATTAGAGCAACGCTAGAATCAGCACTGTACTGATGATAATGCGATGTATGAGGACGACTCAAATAAGGTGTCGGTTATATATGAAATACACGTGAAACCTTGATATGAAACCGATAAAACCGTCAACTCTTTTTACCGATTGTTAAATTCATTTATTAACCCCAAAGAATGTGCTCTTTTGTGTGTTTTTTTTTATAACGTTGAGTTATAAAAGTGAACGTTTTAATTATCATTCTTAGAATGTGTCTACTAGTCTATAGACATGAGTCTCTTATTTTTCTTATTTTTTCTAACAAAAGCACGTCGTGCAGTGCTCAAGTCAATATAAACAATAGCTACTGGTTGCATTTGAAAATCATTAATCAGAAGTTTGTTTTGTTGTTGTTCTTTTTGAATGAATGACAAAAATAAAGGTGTGTGTCGAAAATGTGTTACCTGTTACACTGGACGAGGCGACTTCAAATCGTGGTAAAGCTGCTGACGACGACGGTGAAATTGTAACACGTTTACCGGAATTCAATGATATCGTTGACTGTGATGTCACTAGCTTTTTACTTAATGATGGATTTAATAGTAGTTTTTTACTTTCATCCTCACTTTGGTCTTGCGGATCATCCACGTTAAACGTATGATTTTCATTTGTACTTAGCTTTAGCGGTGGTAAATTCCAACGTCTTGATTTTGATTTGGATACATTAGTCGACGATGGATTTTGTGTAGGAATATTTTGTACATGATCCGTTTCATTGGATGCGGTTGCATTACGTGATTTTTCATAGTGAGCTGTGGTTGGTGGTGGTGTTAAATATGTCGTATCCGAATTGGTAACGATTATCTTAATTGGATCCATTAAATTTTGTTTTGTATCAACTAATTCTCTCTCTCTCTCTCTCTCACACTTACACTCAAAACTATTTTTTATTTTTGAATATCCACAGCATGTATTTTATGAAAAAAATTATCTTCTTCTTATTTATTGTTGTTGTTCAATTGAAAATAGTCAGCTTGAACATTTTTCCATGTTTTCGTTTATTTTGTTGAAATATTTAGTTTATTTAAATTGGTTGTTATTCTACCACCGATATGCAGCTATATGATCCAACTGACATCCTGAAATGATGAATGAAATGTTTTTGTTTTCTTTGGTTTTCTGTATTTAAAATATTGGAATTGGATGAGATGATTGAACCAACTGAGTAAATATTTAAGATCGCCTAAAAATATACCATCATCGGTAAATGTCGAAGAAACGAGAGGTTGCAAATTAAATGTGTGTTTTTTTTTATTTGGTCTCAGATGAAATTGCAATGATAGCCTGGGTGACATAGATGATTTGTCTGAACTGTTGACATCAACAACAACAAAAACTGTGAAAGACGATACGAGACATCTTAACTTTGTGTTTGGTCACAAAGTGGCTTGTAAACACTTAAATATTTGAATAAACTTCGTTTCGTCGAATTTTCGAAGAAATGCAAAAAAAACCATCATCAACAACAACAACCAAATGTGTACACAAAATCGGAATTTTACTTCATGAATATTTCAGTTGAAACACCGTGAAGGTCTTTTTCAAATCGAATGCAATCGGAATAGAAAGTATCGAGGTGTGTTTTTGGTGTGATGCAGTCAGGATCACCCGTGGCATGCTAATATAAATCACAACCGATGGCACATCGACTACAGTTGCATATTTATTCGAATCTCAACAAAACGACATAATTGAATCATAACAAACGGAAGCATGCATGACAATTTCATATTATTGACCTCGTAGGCAGATCGTTTTGCCAACAAATAATGAATACGTTTAAGCAATATTAAGACACAAATACACACACACACACATACAAATCAAAGAGTGGCTGTGTGGCAGTAGATACCCGCTGATCACACGACATAAAATTCGACGACTCAAGAACTATTACCTCAACCGAACTAATTTCAGACGATTTGAAAAAAAAAACTACATGAAAATGTAGTTTTTGATTGGCATTTATCAATTGTGAAAGCCGATTGGGTTTCCTGAGTTTGATCGACGGTTAAAAAGCACGCTTTTTTCAAAAAAATTATCTTGTTAAAAATTCATTAAATTGCTTTTATTCTCCCGATAATTTGTAAATTTCTTATTTAATTATACTTCAATCATACGCAATATTAATAGGTGGCTGTAATAATCGTTAAATTGGTCGTTACCTAATGAGCTGATAATTATAAGTAATTCATCGGCGTTTATTTCTTGTACACTTTTTTAACGAAGCTTGACAACATAGAACGAATGCAATTTTTTTGGTTCTTTCGTCTATTTTTATGGTTTCAACAAATGTATTTTTTTTTTGTTCTTCTCGTTTGTTTGCGGTATGTGTGTTGTTTTGAATATTAAACACAAAATACGCGCTTCTAATTGGTATGCGATGTTGATCACCACCCCGATTTTCAAAAACAAAACCAAAAAAAAAAACTAACCAATTTCAATTTATTCCATTTTGTTGTCAGAATTATGCTGCCGCAAAATAAACTACGCGAAAGCACATTGCCCAAAACAGACACACAAAAACAGACAACAGATAGACAACAGAAAATATCAGACGATACTGATCAACGCGACAGGCATATGTTGACTGATGCGATCATTTTTGTACACATACCCGAAGTAAATGTTTCAAAAGTCAAAAAAAAAAATTATTTTGCGCTGACTGGAAAGAGCGCGCGCTTACACGCTTACCTTATCCCAATCGCATGTGTATCGTATGGGCTATAAAACATTTTTTTGTTTTCGATGTTGTTCGCCCCATTTCATGTGACACATGAGACCAACACGTGTGATAGAACGAGACAATTGATCCATCATCCACAAAACAATGCAAACACTTTTGCGCTGATTAACATCGGGTTGTCAGCATGCTTGAAAATTAAATAAAAAATTTCAGTTCAATTCAACGGCAAACCACGAACACCATTTCGCCTGCACAGAAATATTGTGCACAGAGTTAGCCTCTGATGGTTGTGCAAACACGTATTCCGTTGAATTCTTTACTGTTTTGTTTGTTTGTGTGTTTTTGAAATGTGTTTGTTGTTGTTTTTGAATTTATCGCGCCAATACACATGCACAAAAGCAAGGGCCGTACGGCCTGTACGGCATTCAGTTGTAGTGGAAATTGTGATGTACTGCAAACAAATCACTGGTGTGAACTTGAACAATATCTGTTCTCTCTTGCGCATTTCATTTGTATTATTTCGTAAAAACCAAAAAAAAAAAAAACACACACATTTTGTCTCACATTATTCGGTAACGTGGAGAATGTCCGACGCGGCATTGGTGTTGTTTACTGCTTTCATGATTGACGATTTGTCGTGAGCGTTCTAACCGTGAAATCCGTTTGATACCCGATTTCTCAAGCCTTGTTGCTTATCAAGCGACATGAATACTTGCACTTCATTGTATTTTTTTGTATTAGCGGTCAGCACAGACAATTGTCTAAGTATTGGTACGAAATATGAAATTTGCACGAATTACCTTACGTAATGAGAGAAACAGAAAAGTATCAATGTTGATTCATTGAGCTACATGTAGGTTTTCTTTTTAAATATTTAAATTTGCAATAAACCACATCATTTACCCACACACAAAGCAACAAAAAAAAGAAATCCCATTCAAAAGTTGCGCGCTTTAAGCGCTTTAATTACATTCCTATGTTTCGAAATGTTTACGAAAAGTATGGATAAACTATCCACACAAACTGTGTTTTCGAACTGTCATTCTTTTATGAGTTTGACAGAAATGTATGTACATGTCTAACATTGTTTAATCATTAATTTTGCTTGCGTGTTGTTATCAGTTTGGCAAATGAAAATTGTGTTGCATTTGCAGTCACTTCATTTAAAAATTATTCCGAATTTTGTAAAGATCAATCGAAAGTATTTACGTTAAATTAATTAACATTTCGCGCCCTTGTACTATACCAAATTTCCAATAAATTTTGGTTTAGTACAGATTAGAATGATACATAACAATGGAAAAGATACGCTTCCATTGTATAATTCGACGAATTCAATCAGCAGCAACGATGTTAAAACGAAAACAAAAACATTAACGGGATTGACATCCAAAGAAATTAGTATTTTAGGAATTGATTTAAGTAAATTTAATGCACAAACACAATTTTTCATTTGTTGCATTGGTGTTTTTATTTTGTACATACTCTACGGTTATTTTCAAGAGTTAATCTTTTCACTTGATGGATTCAAACCGTACGGTTGGTTTTTAACCCTCATCCAATTCGGATATTATACGATTTTTGGTTATTTTGAAAGTAGAATTCAAAATTCCGAACAATGTGTACGAAAAATACCCATGAAAACGTATGGTTTACTTGCATTTCTCACCCTCGGTACGATGGGACTATCGAATTCAAGTTTAGGATATTTAAATTATCCCACACAAGTGATATTCAAGTGTTGTAAATTGGTGCCCGTTCTCATTGGTAGCATTTTAATACAGAAAAAAAGCCATGGTCCATTGGACTTTTTGGCTGCAATCGCAATGTGCATTGGATTAGCCGCATTCACTTTAGGTATGGATTTTTGAACAATGACACATTTCAAAATTAATCAATATGATTACTTTGTTTGCACAATAATTTTGAGACATGTTACAAATGCAAAATCGTTTTGTCAACAAACAAACAAATTGGCATATTTTTTTAGCCACGAGCTTATCGCTCTAATCATATACGTGGATACACGTGTCAATTTTTTTGGTGTAATGTTCAAAATAAGAACGAATTTGAAATGTTATTTTAAGAAATGTCTTGCAATTGTAAATGTCTCTAAGCAAAATGTTCGCCCTTGTGAAAAAAACATTACTGCCAGCCAGTCGACTTTTAGACAACTTTAATCGTTTGAATTGGGATAATAGACGCGTGAAAACGATTTTTATGTACTTTAGACGATTTCAGTCGTTTGCCAATTGAACAACAATCGATAGCCAGTTGTTTTTTAGCCGACTTCCAGTCGTTTTTCTATCCCATTTTTGCCGTTTTGGCAGTCGTTCTGCCAAATGACTTACTGTTCAATCGTTTCATTTTCACAAGGGTGTCTATTTTAAAATCCCAAATTTGTTGTCGGTCAAACAAATAGATGTGCGACCGAAAAAAAAAATGTATCATTAAAATAAATCAAATTGAATATTTCAGTGGACTCAACGATATCTCCCAATTTTAACATGGTCGGAATTATAATGATAACATCCGCCCTATTATTTGATGCAATCATTGGAAATGTGCAGGAAAAAGCAATGCGCGAATACAGAGCAAATAATGTCGAAGTGGTGCTGTATTCCTATGGAATCGGATTTATATATTTGTTAATTATTTTAGCATTAAGCGGTAATATATTGCCAAGTTTACGGTTTTGTGCCACGGTAAGTTTCAACTTTGTTGAACATATATAAGCAAATCATCTGAATTTCAAGCCAACGCCACTTTTGTATCACTTAGCACATTTAACACCCAAAAATTAATTCCATTTAAAATTGTGGTCTCATTTTCAGTATCCAATTCAAACATATGGCTACGCATTTCTCTTCAGCTTATCTGGATATTTGGGCATTCAATTTGTTCTTACATTGGTACGAACATGCGGAGCAACACTGGCTGCCACCGTTACAACTGCCCGAAAGGCTGTCACCATTGCACTTTCATTTGTCTTTTTCAGTAAACCGTTCAGTATTGAGTAAGTGAAATAAAATTGCATCACAACCAAATTTTAACCAACATAAAAATTCCAATTCTAATGATTTTAAACACTTTTCAATTCGATTTGCAGATACATTTGGGCTGGATTACTTGTTGTGTTGGGAATTTATTTGAATATATTCAGCAAACGTAATAAATTGACGACACGAGATTTACTCACAAAAATTACCAATTTTTTTAAATTATCCGATAAATTCCATGTTATTTTTGAACAAAACCAGAAAAAAGCCATGTTTGAAGTTTAATATTACATTGATAAGAAAAATGTTTGTAGATTATTATATAAACCGCTGAATTAAAGAAGAAGAAAAAAGAACATCGAACTATTTTTCAAATGAAATGATGATGAACTAACAAATGCGTTTTTTTTAAGCTATTAGTAACCATCAAAACAGAGACGTTCGTGTAAATAAAAGAACTACCAATTTGTTTAGGTAAATTCAAGACAATGCATAATGCTTGCTCTAACCAAACAAACGTAAATAGCCTTGTCAATAAGAAGAAAAAAAAAAACAAAAACAAAAATGGATTCCAAATTTCTTTATAATGCAGAGAAATTTGTAAGCAATTGTCATTGTGAAGAATTAGATCCGTTCGAAGTGTTTTATTTCCTGGGTAGTGTTAAAATGTCTGGAACAGTGACGATCAATTTTTATCGCGTGTTCGCGATTCTATGTGTTTGTTCCGTAATTCGTGCAAAGAATAATACGCGTAAACTGATCGTTGTGTCATTGGATGCATTTAAACCGGAGTATTTGGAACAACAGATTACACCAAACTTGAAGGAATTTTATACAAATGGTGTACGAGCAACACATATGAACAACACTTTCCCCACCAAAACATTTGTCAACCATTTCTCCATCGCTACAGGTTCAAAATGGCACTGATTAAATACTTTTTTTTCAATTTGAATTACTAGATCGCTAGAACTTTTACAAGAATTTTCAGAATAAAACACCAAATAATATTACAAACGCTTCAACAGATCGAACGCATTCGATTATTCATTCATGAAAAAACGTCTGGTGAATGCCTAGCAATGTAAACAATCGCATTCTGTAGCACACTTTCGTTTGCGAATTTTCAAGTGAATATCATTTTTTAATTAAATTAAAAGCGTTTGCATTTTTATTTCATCAGGTGTTTTGGTGATTGAGCGTAGAAATTCCAACACGTAAGTTTTATATACCAGAGTTCACATTCAGACCATATTCGGACAAACACTTGTTTTTCTGAAAATCGGACTGAAATTGAATGCATGAGAATAAAAGAACAACTTTATTTCCTTGCGCGTATAAGCAGAACTGAAAAAAAACTCGGACCAAAGCGAAACATAACCATTTCAGTTTGTTAAATGCGCATATAGGTTACCAAGTGAACATTGCGTATTGGAGAAACTGAAATGGTTTTGTTTCGCTTTGGTCCGATTTTTTTTCAGTTCTGCTTATACGCGCGAGGAAATAAAGTTGTTCTTTTATTCCCATGCATTCAATTTTGGAATTAGATGTTTCGTGTCGGGAGAAACAATTTTTTTTCGTACCTCAGAAGTTCGGAAGAACATCTTTTCCGTCCCTTTTGGTCTGAAATGACCTAGATCCAAAATCTCAGCTCCCATTCTCGAGGGAAATTTAACTAGGCCCAATTGCTAACATAAGTAAATGCCTGAAAGTTTCAAGAAAGAAGCCGAACTTCTGAAAATTCGTTTCAATGTATATTGAAGTAGAAATACTTACACGTTCGCATTTCTACACTCTAACCTAATGCCTGATTGGTGTCTTGAAGCACCCAAGCATCCGATTAAACGAAACAATATTAGAGCATCTTATTAGCATCACGGTATTGTATTTGAAGAATTTTGTATTTTTTAGGTTTATATCCGCAGAATCATGGTGTAACTGGTAACAATGTGTACGATCACGAGAAAAAACGACTTCTGCATTACTCGTATGATTTGTTTCATTACAATAAGAATGTAACGCCAATTTGGACATTAAACGAATTGCAAGGGCACCGATCCGGTGCTATGATGTGGGCTGGAAGTGAATATGCTTACAACCATAGATTATGTACATTTACCCACCCGCTCGATAAGGGGATGAGCCTGGAAAAACGTATCAAACTTCTTGTGTCTTGGTTAAAATATCCAACAAATCCTGCCAATTTAGTGATGACTTATATCGAACAACCTGATGAATGTGGACATGCATTCAGTCCAGACTCAAAAGAAGTATTTTCTTCAATCCAATTTTTTTTTCTCATTTTACATTTAAAATTGTTATTGTTGTTGCAGGAATCGAATATGGTGAAAAAATTGGATAAATTCATTGTTAACTTGGAACAATATCTGATAAATGCGGGTATTCATAATGAAACCGATATCATCATACTGTCTGATCACGGCATGTTAACCGTTACACCGAAACATTTCATTGATTTATATAAATTTGTGAGTAAAACTCATTGTAAAATGTATGGTGGTTCACCCGTTCTTCAGATGGTATGCTCAAATGATAAAACCAATGAATCATGTCGAAATTTAACCAATGCTGCTAATCAATTGGGCACCTTTAAAGTGTATACTGATGAACAGCTGTTCGATCGATGGCATATTCGAAATAAAATTCGATTTGGACCATGCACAATTGTTGCTGAACCAGGATATGCATTCCAAGACATGAATGATCTTGCAATTTGGTTTCGTGACAACTTCCATGTCAACAGTAATGATAATTTGTTTGTTAATTTTGACGAGTGTGTTTTTTTTTTAAATCTAAAATGATTTGTTCTTTCTTCTTATTTCAAACAGTTACACAAAATACGCCATACGGTGTTCATGGATATGACAATTACGATTTGGATATGAAACCAATTTTTATGGCAAAAGGACCCAGTTTTAAGACTGGTGTTACAATTGACGATACTTTTGTGAATATTGACTTGTATTATCTTTTTTGCAAATTATTACATCTGAATTGTAATGACATCAAAATTGATGGAATTAATCGAGAAAATATCTGGAAGAAAATGCTTAAAGATAACGTATAAATTGAGGAACATCACAATAAACCCAACAAATTATCGCGTTTAAACTGCGAATGAACTGCGAATATATTTCTGATTATGTTATTGCATCTGCGTAATTATTCGCAAGTATTTGCAAAAATATTTCACTATTTCCTATTCAAATACAGGCAAATACACAAATAGTAATGATTTTGTACAGTTCCAGACACTCTATATAAATTGAATGAATCACAAGTAGATATTTCGTAGAATTAAAAGAAAACCATAACAAATAAAAGAAATACACAATAGAGATTCCAGTGTCATACAGTAAATAGATTTGTAAGAAATGAACCGAAATTAAAAACTGTTCGTCAAACTGACTGTTTTTTTAAAAAATAAAACATGGCAAAACCAATTCTTAAAGAAAAAAAACGCCAATCCGGTCTATTAATAAATCAATATTTATTTAGAAATAAAGTCGAAGTTTCGAGTTTGGTATTTACTCTTCTTGAGGACCTATAAAGGAAACAATTTGATTCAATTGCAACAACAATTGTACAAGCGCGCCTTTTCTTTGCACTCAATTGATCTAACTTTTTTTTTCCAAATTTCAAGGTAAAAATAGTAAAGCGTTTTCAAATTTTCTTGCATTCAAATTTAAACACGTTTAAAACTGCAAACCACCTTTAGGTATTTAAATAACGAGTTCGAATAGTCGATTTGCAGATTGTGCCTGGTTTTCGAAATACATCTGACAGTTTGACAGTCAAACGATACCGATAAACAAGCGCGTAAATCGCATACACCGTATACTTCTTGTCGTTGAACATTATTTCCATTTTTTGTGTATTGTTGCGTTTGCAAAATAAACCGTGACATCTTTGTATTTTATTTCTTGTTTCCAGTTCACTTAAAACATTTAAAAGGTAAAATATCTGAATTTTTATTGAAATTAAATTTGAAGAATGCCTTTTTTTGCATCAATTGGTTAATTTGCTAGCAGTGAATGTATACAGTTGGCCAATGATTTAGATTCGATTTTTATTCGATATGTAGAAAATAAAATATTGTATTTCGATGTGTTGTGCAGTTAATTAAAATTGAAATTGAAAGAAATTGGTTAAATGAATTTAATACATGCATGTATTTATTATACATGAAATTGGTTGATTATCAATTGCGACATAACCTCAATAGAGATGTTCACCAAACGATATTGCGATAAAACTGAATTTCAATCTCTTTAATAGACGATGAATCCGTCAGGAGGTTTTGGTGGTGGTTTCTTTTCACCTGGTCTTGGTGCACCCGCTGCAAGTACTGGTAAGTTGATAGTGAACCTGTCAATCAGTTTTAAGTTGTGTTTCACCTCTAATTTAACTTATCACATTTTTAGCTCCAGCACCAGCACAGCCACAGGCACCAACTGGTGCATTTTCATTTGGTACACCAGCTTCATCTGCAGCTCCAACTTCAATTGCATCTTCTGCGGCGGCTCCTGCTTTTGGTAGTGGAACCGCATATCCTAGTTTCGGTAATTTTGTTGTTGTTGTGTACAAAAATCTGTATCGGAAGTCGTAAATTCATATTCACTGAATTTTTTTTTTAGGAACGGGAGCAGCAGTGGGAGTTGGATTAGGAACAGCAGCATCTACCGCTAGTTCTTTATCGTTTGGTGCTTCAGCTGCACCAACCGGTGCATTTTCATTTGGTACACCAGCTTCAACAGCAGCCACATCGGCACCAGCTCCAGCACCATCACTCGCACCACAACCAACAGCAGCAGTAGCATCAGCACCGCCACCATCATTTGGTGCATCAAATACATTATCGTTTGGTACACCAGCTGCAAAACCAGCTTTGCCCACATTCGGTGCTGCAACTCAACAAACCAATACATCAACACAACAAACAAATCTATCAGCCGGTAAATATATTTTAAAAGAAATTGTTTGGCATTTCTCATTCAGTGTGATTCAATGGTTATTATTATTAATTTACAGCAGTCAATACAGCAAATCCAAGCTTAACAGGACCATCAATTGGATTCGGTTCAAGCACAACGTAGGTCAAAATCAGATATTTCAAACGCATATGCAAGAAGCATATTCAGTCCAATTTATAGAAGAATAACTAACCATTCAACAATTATTTGCAGAACAACACAATCAACAGGCGTAGTTCCGGGTAATCAAATGACATTCTCACAAATTGAAGAAATGATCAATAAGTACACATCCGAATTGGAAGAACAAGAAAAACTGTTCATTAATCAAGCCACACAGGTCAATTCCTGGGACAATCTTCTCAATAAGAATAGCAAAAAGGTAATTGTCAATTTTCGATTGAATTTCATTTTTTTTTCCTTTTTTGTTGATGTTGTCGGACAAATTGAATTCCAATTAAATTTATGAAACAATTTAGATTGTCGAGTTGAGCAATGCGGTCGAAAAGGTGAAAAGTGAACAAAAATGCCTTGAAGATGAATTAAAATTCATTGAAACGCAACACACGGAATTGGAAGAATTTATAGCACCGTTGAAAAAAGATGTGGATAAAATTCCGCACAGTGATTTGGAAAAAGCGCAAACGTATTCGTTGGCTGAAAATTTGGACACTCAACTACGTCAAATGTCGGAAGATCTTAAAGAAGTGATTGAACATCTAAATGAAGTCAGCAAATTACAAAATTCCAATGATCCCATTGTGCAGATTGGTCGTATTTTGAATGCTCATATGACTTCATTGCAATGGATCGAATTGTCAACGTCTCAAATCAATTCCAAATTGGAAGAAATCAACAAACTGTACGACACATTGCGACGCGATACGGAAAGAAGCTTACGTTTAACGTATTGCGATTGAAATGTGTAAACGGCGAAATGTTGAGAAAGTGTTACTTTCATATTTTTAATTAAAAAGGAGAAATAAAGACAATCACATTTGATCGAATCGAAAAAAGTTAAAAGATTTAAAGATTTTATTTAATAAAAACGAGAAAATCGTCAATCACAAAGAGAATTATTCAATTACATTCTTAATTTTTTTTTTGTGAAACTTATAACCCGATACGAATTCCACTGAAATCCTTGTAAATATGCTTTTAGCGACTTAAATTTCTATTTATAAAATGGAATTCGCAGGTTTGTAACTGTTTTCATCAGCTCTCTTCTAACATTTAGATTGCTGGATGGAATAAATTGATTAACTACTGAAGAAAAAAAATTATTTTGTATTTAGATATATATTTAAATGTTTATAAATTTACAATTAAAATGTGTGGCCTCCCACATTGAATGCTCTTAAGCTTTGGCGTCTGTCGCCAAGAATACGAAATTGATGATTTTTGTCGATATATTTCAGGGATTACTGTGCGCTGAAAATAGCTGCTCAAGTTATCAGTTATCAGCTATTTTCAGCCCATAGTAATCTCTGATGTTGCAAACCGTCAGAATTCCAGTTGGAGTAAATGTATTAAGAACGTATGAGAGTTTACTCCAAAACTCCGAAACTTGGAGTAAATATAAGTGAATTTATTTTAAACTCCCATACATTTTTAATAAATTCCAGGTTGGATGAGCCAATGAGCAGGACCAATTTTTCAACTGAAAAACGAGAGCAAATTCTCACGAAATCAGACACATTTCTATGTTGTGTTCTAAACTCAGTCTCAGAAGAAGTTGATGATCTAGGTTATCAGTTCCAAAAGATTTGTATTGATTGGCGTATCTATATCTTTCGATTACATGAGAATTTACATTTAAATTTTACATTGTGGATGTGATTTACCACAAGTTCTTTGTGAAGAGAGATTTTTTGGTTCAACTCGAGTTCTAGTTTCAGAAAAAGGTCAGCAGTTTCAAAAATGGAGCCATGTTTCCTGAGTCTATTCTCCTATGAAAACGATGACAAATTGTTGATTTTCCTTTAAAAAAATCCGGATATTTGCAATTTTTTTTAGTTGCCTTTGAGACAGCTTAGTAAGCTGCCTCCAACGGTATCGGAATATGAACGGATTACGTTGTTATTTGCAAATGGATTGAATAACGGGTCATTTGAATCTATAAATCGGTTTTATCCTATAAACGTTTTCTGGAAGCACACAAATTAATTAAACTCCCAACTCAGTGATTGAGATGAATAGAGAAAGAAAAAGAGATGAATAGTTGAATTTTAGCCAAAGTTAACGTATTACATGCGATGTAAAGAAAAGCTTATAAAACCATTACAAAAAGTCTAACTAATTTGTGAGCTCATAAAACAGTTCACGTTGAATTCACATCATGTTTCATATTTCCGTGCATTATTATTCGAAGTTCAGGAAGTCTTAAATCTACGATGTATAAATATAAATGAGCATTTAGCGGTTGCATATGTGGCCAATGCAGTGCATAAAGCGTATTCAAATCGTTGTGACTATTCACAGGCTGTAACATGTGATCGACACAGTTAGAATAAAGCGCAGCATATCACAATAGTGTGTGAAACCATTTACTTCATGTGAATAGCCAAACACTTTTGTGTGAATTCAACGTGCACATGTTCGAGCGTTATATAAATAAATGCATAATATAATGCGCACTTTGATCGAAATGAAAACTACAAAGCAAAATTTCAGTAGATTGATGTAAAATTCAAGATGACAAAGAATAACATTTAAAAAAAAAAGAATAAATATATTTAAAAAAAAAAAAAACAGAACATAAATTGTTGAAACTAAAAAATGTTTATTTTATTTTCGCAATTACAATTTTGACAAATAAAAAATAACAAAAATAATAAATGCGAAGAATATTTAACAAAGCAATAAATGTTTTTTTGTTTTCCTTCGAATCTCAACAAAATAAATTATAATCAACATAAAATAAATAGCTGTTTTCTCAATGATTTATACAAAACAAAACAAAAATTAAAAACAGTTAAAAGGTTGGCCAGCAATCTTTTAGGTACATTTTCATTTCAGAAAACGGAATTGACACGTCTTTTTGCTTTTTTTTCAACGCCAAATTGATGTTAACTTAGGGCTTTAATTATTACATTTATGACTGTTTGACTCATGAATCATGACTTTTATGAGCCTCTACAGAAAAAAAAAATTATGAGTGCGTGGGAGGCATTTCTCACCGAAATCTTGCTATCCATTCAAGCCGTGAGAAATGTGTGTGTTCCTTCATGTACTTTGTTCTTTACTCTTCATTCAAAATCAAATAAAATCGAGCACTTAACGAATACTTGAAGCAAACTTTTTTTTTATATCACCATCAATCGTTTAATTTAGGTACCAGTTTACCGCACACCTCTGATAACTATCAAATCTTAATTTAATTATTTAAATTGTTACTGTTTTGTGGAATCATGTAGTCCAGACATGAAATCCACATAAAACAAATCTATCAAAAATTTGTTTGTGTTGATCCGTTGATGGTATTCAGAGGTGGTTTGTTTACTTTTGACTAATTCCATTTCATTTCTACCGTTCCATTTCATCATATTTTTCCGTTGGTTATTTTCGAAGCGCCACATTAAAATCGCAACAATAAATTAATTTGCTTGTTTGCTTGTTTACAATGTCAGACAACCAAAAAAACAAAAACCTCTCTTAAAATTGTAATTCGAATAAAATGTGAAGAAAAAAAACAATTGTATGGCGAATGAATGAAATGACGGAAATTAAATTTCAATTTGAAATGGAGCTTTAAGTTAAACTCCTAATATATAACGAGAGAGTGTAAACGTGTTAAATGTTCATCATATATCGTTCGAATGCTGAATCATGTCATGTTGACACCCAACACACGACTAGCATTCTCATATACAACGTAACTGATTGAAACGGCTGGTAAGACTTTTATAAAATTCGGTGTGATGCCACGATATAAACCGGCAAATCCTTCAGTGCGAACAATATGTTTGAATACTCCACCCATCGTATGTGTACTATCTTTTTGTATTTGTGTTCCGGTTTTGATAACTAAGGAAAATGAGAAATAAATTGAGATACAAAAAAAAAAAAAAAAAAATTAGTAAACGCGAAAAGTTGTGTGGAACAATTTTGCTGAACACAGCAAAAATAATATTTGGTGGGGTTGAGGTCGTACCTTGTGCTTGTAACCTGGTTCTGATCAACGCCAATGGATAGGAGCATACTTGTCCAAGAGTGCTCGATACACTGCCACACGCCAATAACACCCAAAAGCTTGGCTGCTCATTCTCATATTGACTTAAATATTTATTTTTAAGCGTCTCATAAACAGCCAAATCAATACCCGCATACGGTACGATGCCAATTAAATTTGGTAAATAACCACGATAAAAGCTGCGTAAACCTTCATCGGTGTAAATTTTCAGTGCGGCATCTAAAATGCTTGAATATTGTCCGGTTTTCCGTAGGGCCAATCGCGTTTTTAACACTTCCAGCGGATAAATAGCCGTTTGACTGATCCCACCAGCGCATGCACCGGCCGCAAACCGTTCATAAATGCTCATTTGTCGATTTTCATTTTGTCGTATCAATCGTTTAATTTGTTCGTATGCAGCAAATTTCAAGGCACTTTCCGGTGCTATTTTTAATACATTAATTCCATTGCCACGCCAAAAACTTGACACACCACCCTCTTTAAGCATATAATTAAAACTATCCGAAATGGTTGCTTTTGACGATTGCACCTGAAGAAAGATTTTTATTCGATCCAATGGTGCGGTACATGTACGTGATACAGCACCAGCTATACCACCAGCTGCCAAATGTCTCCACACTTTACCGCTGGCCATTTCATTTGCTGTAAAATCATCTGGTACATTCATATCTTCACCGATGTCGATGCACTACAGAACAAAAAAAGAATTACAATTAATATAATGACCAATTTTAGATAGTTCCTAGGATAGTTCAAAGGAATTTATGCTTAAAAATGTTTACATCCAAATGGATCGCAGATTTTTGTTTTGGCAAAAATCTGAACAAAAAAATCTGGTTAACCTTGAGAGAAAGTAATCAACCAAGAAATAGCTTCATTCATTTGTGAATGCTGTTTTTCTTTTGCTTTGGTGTCTTAAAATAAACTTTAGTAAGCTTTGTCATGTAGCTACAAATCATGTCTAGTGTTTGTTCAAATAATTGCAGATAATATGGTGAAATTGTAACTTTTTTATTTCTGATGTTTACACAGAAAAACAATAAGCAATTAACTCTCTCAGTCTGAAAGAATATGACGAACATCCAACGAGCATTTTTATGAGTGTTCAACAATAACAATAAAAATCACAATCTTTGCGTAATTGCACAAATTCGTAGATTTTTTTGTATTTTCAGTCGCAATAAAAAATCAAAATAGGTAAACAATGCCCTACAATTCAATTGATTTCTTACATTTACTCTCAAAATTAAGCGTTTGCAATTTATCTAAATTAGATGTCTTTTGAATTGGAGCATCTAATAAGTTTGGCGCTTGGCAAATTTTCTATTGTTCAGAAAATAGCAACATTTGATAAAAAAAAAGAGAATAGAATACATTCGATGAAATGTGTGATGTTGCAATTTATTGCAAGAAGTTCAATGAAACACAAATTTCAAATTCCAAGGTGCTGATTAGATCGACTGATAGCACGATCAATTAACGATTTTATATTGATTTCTATCAACTATAGACGGGCATTTTAGCTACGACAAAGCATAAAGTGTGTGCCACATTATTAGGTGTGCTATCATTATCAGTGTGACTTGACTATCTAAATAAAAGTGGAATTATCTCGAAAACTGCGAAGAAAGATCAGATTTTGATTTGTCTCAATAATCTATCTGTAGCCTATATTTGCACAATTTCAATCCAACGATCAGTGTAAAAATTTGAATAAATAAAAATTGCATTTAAAAATTGAATGATGAAATCCGTCTGCTAGCATCGTATCACATGAACTCTAAATGGGAGATGTCAACGTTGAAATTTTCAATTCAGTATTGCTAGACACAAAGTTTCATCGATTGGGTGGTGACTGTATATCTGGACAGAGTACACATGTTTGTACTTTGATCGATAGACAAACTCAACCGATTAAACAAACGGAAATACATACTTCATTGCGTTTCCAGAACAAATAAAATCAACGCACTTCGAATGCGAGTAGAATGGGAGGAGAATTTTCGACGAACAAAAAATCCTTTTTATCAAAAATTCCATTTCAGCACAAACGTATATCAAATTTGAACATCGCAATGTTCGATTGTGATTCAATTTTTAAAAAATTCCAACAGATATGGCACAATTGAATGGTTTTGGCACACTAAGCATGACAAGCAATAAAAAATAGTCCAGATCAAAAGAACGAGAAGAATTACAATGCTGTACAGTGTATGCATTGTCTGACAAAACCATCTGCGTGGAGAATGTGCGACATTGACTGTGTAAATTGACGTACATTTCCATCTACAAGAAATCAAATGGGTGTCATGTTTTTATTTGTATTTTCAAGAAAATTCTTTTATTTCAATTTGTTTCCTATCTTTTTTTTTATTGATAAAACGATGACAGTGTACATTTTATATAATGGTCGCGCAAAATTTATCTCCTCAAAACGAAACGAAACGAAAAAAAAAACCAATTTACTTCATGAGAGTGACGTTTAATCATATGACACAATCATATTGGAAATTTAATTAACAACCATCTGTTGAGACTTTGACCCTATTTAACATTATGTGCATAACACAAATCGGTGATTTTGTTTGCATTTGTTTTTGCATCAGTCACAACAACAACAAGAACATGGAAAATGATAGAAACGATGGGATTGGAAAATGAACAAAAACGTATCGGTTTTGTTTATTATCTGACATCGTATATTGACATTTTACACTCCAATTAAATAGTAGACGTTCGACAAATACTCTTGATTTTGAATTTGCAATAAAAACAGAAGTGCAATCGTCCAGGTACAATTCCATATGATTATTTTGACGTCAACATTTCTACCTATAAATGTTGTAATAGGCAATCTTCGATTAAATGACGTTCAGCTTGTCGCACATGTCGCGCATTCAAACGGTGTTTTTTATTCATCAACAATTTCGACGTAATTACGGCATTTGATATGAACGCATATATTTCAAACGGGGTCATTGATGAACACACATGCCTCTTGTTTTCTTCCATTTATTAGACAACAACAAACAAAACAAGTGCAGCACCTCCAAAACAAAACAAAACAAAACAAAACCAAACAAACAAATTGCACACTCTTAGACACCAGAAAATTCTAGTGCTTCTATAAGAATCGATGATATTTCCATCTTTAATAACCAATTCCGTTATCATATATGATACTATTCGAATGGCATTTTAACTAGCATTTTAATCGATCCAAAGCAAACATATTTTATAACAAAAAGATTAACTGAGCGACATAATAATAAAACACGAATGACATCGACATTAACAAATGTTTGCATTGCAATTTGAGCAAACAGATTTATAATTTTGGTACATTTACACTCTCTTGGCTTGTTTAAGAAACAACACAATTAATTTTTAGGTAATCATTTAGCATTAAATGAAAGAGGGCGATGAACGTTTGTAAAATCAAAGGTGATTGAACATTTAGCAAGGATTTCTTTATACACCTGAACAATTCTCACCAACCAAATATGATTTATTATACTATTCATGCTGAATATGAATCCATATTGCATGAGGAAGTTAAATAATATTCCTCACAAATATTTATTCATTGAACCACGCAAGCAGGCATGTCATATGATGCGGCATATGGATGACGTCGATAAACAAACTCATTCGTCTAAATAACAAGCCAGACAGATATTTTTTTGCTGTCATTGACGATACCGATATCAGTGCCGCGTCAGAATTCAAAACAATTTTCATCTTAGCTCATCAGCACAACAACTCGCCCGTTTGTTTGCATAATATACTGCGTGCACATCAGGGTACAGAGTACACTGTGACTTTGTTATTTATTCTATTCTAATAATTGTCTATGTTCAATTTACTCAATCTATATGTCGCCTGAAAAAAAAAGTTGCGCGTGTGCCAAACCATACAACATCCACTCATTTTGAAGTCACTATCTTTATATGGCCGGTTAAAATGTTCAGGTTCAATTTTTTTTCATTGTTTGCTCTGAATTTTACTGGTTTTTTTTTATAACACCAAATTTTAATAGTTTTGAGTGTGACAATGTGTCTTATCGTATTTCATTCACCGTGTATTTGAAAGGCAAGCGATTGTGAATTCGCATTTAATGAGTTACTAACCGTATATTTTAACCGCGCCGGTTGAGACAGGTTTTTACCCAATACAAGTGGTTTAACTGATTAATTTAGTTCATCAATTTAAAAGCGGATGAATTACTCAACTTGGGTGTCTGACAACCAATTATCAACTTGACGAACTCCAAATCGATCAGCCATAATTGTCTTACGAATTTGAAAATGACATATGTTAAATCGGAAATCAGATTACTACCGTTTAGAACACAGACTTATAAGGCTTATAAGCACGAGACAAAAAAACATGAAAAAAAACTCAATTACAGTCAAGTTCAAGAATTTGAATCAAGTGTGTACGCCAAAAATCCAAATAAATATGCGACAACACGATTTTAACGAGGCCATAGAAACATTCCCCCATATTTACGATATGCGCCACACCGTTTAATGAATTCGCTCAAGCCTCAAGTCAAACCTTAATTTCAACTAATTGGCTTACGTGTAAATCGCATTCAATTGCAAATATGCAATTGCCCAGCTGTTGCTCAAACATTTCAATGCGATGCAATTTCATCATGAGCCACACGGCCGCCGTGTTTTTTTATTTATTCGTTTTTCTTGCCAACACACATTTCGCGCAAATTATCGCGCATCACTAGGAGCGGAAATTAATGCTCAATCGTGAAACATTTTCAATAAAGAAAGGACGGGCACGGAAATTGATGTTGGTAATACCCATTTACAAAGTTTTCATCATTACGCATTTCGATTTGGTTGCGATTTGAGATATTTCATATCATACGAAACGTGTGAATCATTATCGTTTCAATTCCACGAATACCGATATTAAAGCGGACTCATTAAAACTGGAAATGATATAGTCATTGAGTTTGGTTGCATTTTTACAGATAAAATATCTTGGTATGAATTTTATGCACTAAGCAAATGATATGGGAATTTTTGTAAAGTTGAGTTTAAAATCCAAATTTACTATTATGTAATTTTTTTTGTTGTGAATGGGAAAGGCCCCCCAAATTGTTGTCTATGAATGCTACAGAATGATGGTACACAACGCTCTATTTAGTGTACACATGGATTTTACAACTGGTCAAACAGCGTTTTTTCCTTTTATTTCGATTTCAAAAACAGGTATTTTTGCGGCATTTGACATGCATTTGGATAATCGTCTAATTCACATTAAATGGTTTTTTTTTCGTGTATATTGTTTGAAATGTTACAATAATATACACGACACTGAACTCGTTGTCTGTCTGCAAAACTTCACAATGAATTGTAGGCCACTTGAAATTGTATGCATTGTGAATAAATTGAAGTGTTTCAAGTTAATGATCGTTTTATGCGATCGTTTAAATGCGATAACTCTACCCGATAAAATGCCATTAAAACAAAATGACAATATTTAAACATATATATAAATAATCACCTTTGAGGCCTTTGAAATAATTTCCCGGAATGCCATGGCTAAGTCATCCAAAATGTCACCCGCCAACGGAATATTATATTGTTCGAATGCCATTATGAGATCGTTGCTTAATTGATCGATTTTTGTTTTATTGTTAAAATTAAATTCGGCTATTTTGCCTGAAATTCGTAACACCGCGTGTGTGTGTTCACTTTTTTTGTTGTTATTATTCACTTTAAGCGGTTTCCACAAGAAACTGCCTGATTTATTGATCATTCAATTTTTCTATTTTATCTTTTCAAACACTTTCGATTGATTTGTTGTGTGTCTTTTTTATTTTTCTCTCTAAACTTTCTCTTTTAAATCGGTTTCTTTTTGTTTATTTTATGCAAGCAAAAATTAACCACTACCAATTCAAATTACAGATCAAAAATTCAACTAAATCGACGCTATTTTACGATATTCAGGTAAAAAAACCACCATACAAATTTAACCGTTTACTGTACAGCAAATATCATACGTCTGTAATTATTGGCACTTGGGCACAAACTAAATGTGTGGCTATGCCGACTGTGCACTGAACTTAAAGATCATTACCACGCGCCCACCAATACAAATATGCATGCCGCGTACATGTACAAGCCATCAATGTGATAACCGAAACGCTTGTTCATATGTACGGTTCAACAGTATACACTAACATGCTGAATGAGATGTAGAGGAGACGTTGATGTGTGAACTAAGCGAATACTATCGTGATCGTTTCACGATGACACACAGGCTTGTTGCTGTGCGCTCTTTTGATTATGGGCCAATCGGTTGGTTATCGCCGTTACTAGAGATATCGCATTTTAATGAGCGATTACATATGTATGTATGCAATGATTTGGTGCTGTGCATACAACAGACAGGCCCTTGAAAATGCGACTGAAAAACGAATCACTGAAATTGTATTACGATTGAATTTTCTCTGTGATATTGGATGATACAGTAGACAGGTCGAAGTACAGACCTCAATAACAATTTTGTTTTTCGTCTACATTTTCCCAGCAATTCAACTACATCCACGTTAACATCAACATATGACAACAACAATGTGATAATGGGATCATGTTTTTTTTATACAATTAATAATGCATAATTTTCATCAACAAAATATGCAGTGCTAAGGAATTAATTAACATTATATTTTGGGAACGACGACCGAAAATCTACATTCATATAACATCGTGATGGTATTCAAATTTGATTGGCAAATCGTTAGAAAATTGAACATGCCAAAAAAAAACACACACAAATTTAAAATGTAACGACAAGAGACGCGTCGCCAGATTAGCTAATTGAATGATATTTTTTGAGGTGTCATTCATGGTGCCGGTGGTTTTAATTCACACTTATCACTCAATTTTCACCGATCACTTTTTTTTCGGAGGGGTATTTACATGATTTTCAGAAGGTAAGTGAAATGGGATTCCAATTGGGATTTTTTTCTTTGGGCGAACTCACCGTTCATTCCAATTATTTCATATATGAGATAAAACTAAATAAAGATGATCAATCCATACACTCGTGTGGTACTTTTTTCATATCTCTAATTAAATGCCACTTAGAATACCACTTAACATGGTTTACCCTGTATGTTTAGCTCAAGTTGATTGCTCATGTGAACGTGTGCCCCATATCTATGGAGTGAGACCTAGAGTGAGACACAACGGATGTGATAAGCGGGCGACACATCACACACATTTAATCATACACTTTACTAGGGGGAAAAAAGTAGTTTCAAAACCTTATGTAACATACAACAACAAAAATTAAACCAGTTTTTTTTGGCTTTAAACAATTTGTGAAAAGCTCAGTCTCAAGTGCAATGCCATATAAATATCCATTTACATGGCCCAACGACGGTTATTGATCAATTTGATGACATCATTTATAGTAACGTTTAAAAAAAAAGAAGTTGTATTTTGGTCATCTGTTTTGAATTTACATGATTATCGGTTTTCGTGCTTGATCCATTCGATTAAAATGATGTTCAGGTGACAATGACAGAGGTGAAAATGAAATTGATGTAAATTGTTAACAACATGTAAAATGTTAACGATTGTGTATCTTTTCAGGTCATGTTGACTTTGATTTTTTTTTTTCGCAAAAAGAAAAACCGCATTCATTTTCTAATAATAGGATATTTATTTATATTTATGACTTACCGTTGAATGTCTCCAGAATCGGAGAATGTCATGCAAATTCGATGATGGCGCTAGCAACAAAAAGTCTCGCCATTCGTCATACGAAATATTTAAACTCTTGTCCTGATCCATTCTGAAAATCAACGTAAATTTGAAATTATTCGGTGTGTTTTGTGTGTGTGTGCATAATTGTTATCAGTGAATGAGAAATGGTGAACATTTGGTTGGATGGCATTAAAAATTTTGAAATGTTACATTTCATATGCATGATATTTCAATCTCACAGAGGTGAAGATACCAGGATAAATGGTCTTTAAAAATAGCATATTGCCTTGAGATTCGACTTTTCAAACATTTCAATTGATTTTGAACACGAAACGTGTCATTTGATATAAAATTTAGAATGTGACTGTATGCAACAATGCAACAACCGTGTTGGTTTGGTATTTTTGGCCCTTTTGACTCTTTTTGACTATTTTTATACATAGTCTTTTCGTCTACACAAAACACTTTTGCATGGTTCACGTAATAACGGTTGAAGCATCGAAAATTTAAAATGCACATAATTAATGGGTCATTTCACGGGGCTGATGTTTTTTTTAATTGTCGCATGGTAACTTCGTGATGTTCGAAGTCTATAACATCGAAAACAGTACCTGTTGCTTTTGTCTAAAAATAGTTATTTCTGGTCGATTTATAAAAAGCCGCGATTAACAATTAAATGTTAAATGAAATGCAAACAAATGTGTTTGTGTGCTCTAAATAGCAGTTATCTTATATCACAGCACTGGCAAGAGATTTAACAGGTTTTGTAAGTGAAACAAAAAAATGTATAAAACATATGAAGACACGATAGATTAAATTCACTGCGCCAAGAAGAAACTGTTGAAGGGAGATTTAAAATCGTGAAGACTCGCGTGAGAAAAAAAACGAACACACACAATATGTCTAAATGGAGTGTGCTTTTTTATCATGCAAAGCGCATTGTGGAGTATTCATTTCGAATCGACATTCAAGTGGCACATGAAGTATTGCAAAGCTTCCAATCAAAGCTTGAGTAGGTTAACAGTTTAAAAACAAAAGAAAATCAACAACAATTTATCTTACCGTTCTAATAATTTCGTTGCTTCAGCTTTATCGATGTCTATACCCAGTTCCTTAAATGCTAAAATCAATTCCTCTAAATCCACGGATCCTACGATAGCGAAAAACAAATATTCAATACCGCGCGAACAAACACATGTTTTTTTCATCTTCTTCTTCCAATCTTTTTTTTTGGATTGTTTTGGTTTGCAAATAAACACAAAATCACATACCGTCTTTGTTTCTATCTAAATGCGAAAATTGTAATTGCAAATTTTTTTCATGCTCTCGAATGTAATTGATAAATTCATTTAATCCAACATCGCCACTTTTGTTGCTATCCGATTCTTTCAGGAATTTCTGTATGGAAAAAAGATAGAAGATCGGAGATTTGATTTGAAAATTTGAATAATTCACTCTGGAGTAAGGCCACCAGGTCGACTGGATTTTTGTTAACAACTTACTTCAGCATATTGATGTGACATGCCATGACCTTTTAAAGCGCCCGTCAATTCTTGAATGTCGATCCGCCCATTTCCATTTCGATCTAAGCGCTTAAAAATTTGTGCCAAACGCTCCTCCGACTCAAATTCACTTTCGTCTTGAAATGAATTCATTTTGATATTGTCATTTTGATTGTTCAATCGACCATTCTTATTATTTGGCATCTCTACGTTTTTTTGCGACATTTTCCCATTCAAAATGATTGTTGCGACTTGAAATCAAATTGTGTGTGTCTGTGTTGCTTCGAAAGAAATCTCTGTTCAAAGTCGAAATTCTAAGCAAATAATTGTGCGCTTCTTGATCAATCACAAGTTTCAACTGAAAAACGTTACGGCGTTGCACTTTTGCCTATCTCTTAAATTACATGTACGCTAAATTATTATATATTAATCGGGTAAAGTAATCAAAGCTAGAATCAAAGGTAGTTGCAGTTTTTTTATTCGCCTCCTTACTTGGAATAATTTTTTTTTTCGTTGGTGATGTATTATGGTTGTGGTTCTGTCACTTGAGTCAGTTTCATGTGTTTGTTTGCAAACACTTGTACATATCCGGGTACGTTCATAGCGCTAAAATGGCTGATTTTTGGTGCAAATCTTAGAAAAACAGAACTGGAATTGTTTTTGGATTGTTTCGTGAAGATTAAGCAAAAAAAAAAAAAAAATTTTAATCGCTGCAAATATCAACATTTTTTTTAGACAAGATTTTATCAACAGCTTAGAAAATCAAATGTGGATGACATCCATTGTGTGTGCAATACAAGGTGTGGAACGCACCCGGGAAATTCTTATGTTGAGAAAAACAATGCCAGTTAACACGATAACACACGTCTTCAATTTTTTTGACACTTGCCATTTTCTATGATTGTTCGTGCATTGTGGATTGGGAACTTTTGATTTATTTGCTAATTTAAGAGAAAGGGACGTTTTTATTTGCATACTTTCTCTTGTGTTTTTTTTTTGTTGTTTTAAATTAAAATTTTGTTTACATAAAATTTTAATACCGAAATTTTTGTTAGCGTTGAAAATCCAAAGTTCCCAATTGCATTTCATTGACGAGACATAGAGGAGTTAGAGTGAGTGTGTGTAATAAATAATAATTAGTAAATTAAAATGGCCAGTCCACGAACCAGACGCATTTTGCAAGATCTTCGACCCACCAATGAAAATACGGTAAGCGAATTGTGAAAATATATCGATGTGGGAAAATTGCCTGAAATTCTGAATATTTATTTTCTTTTGTGTGTGTGTGTGTATGTGTGTGTATGTGTGTGTATGTGTGTTGGTATTCAATTTAGAAATGTTTCGAATGTGGAACACATAATCCACAATGGGTTTCGGTAACATACGGAATATGGATATGTCTTGAATGTTCAGGAAAACATCGTGGTCTTGGTGTACATTTATCGTTTGTGCGTTCAGTTTCCATGGACAAATGGAAAGATATTGAATTAGAAAAGATGAAGGTATGAAATCTGCGTGTAAACACATCAAATTGCTTTGAATTGGTATCGAACCTCCGATAATAATGGAGATGATTTTGTTTTAATTTATAGGTCGGTGGTAATCAGAAAGCACGTGAATTCTTTGAGAATCAGCCAGATTATGATGATACAATGTCCATTCAGCAAAAGTATAATACCCGAGCGGCTGCTTTGTATCGTGATAAAATATCAACATTAGCCCAGGGCAAACCATGGAGCGAAGAAACATCAAGTGCATCGAATTATAATAGTAGTTCATTGGCCAGCGACACTCAACGAAATTCCAATTCACGTAATTCCAATAGCCAACGAAGCTCAGCTGAAATCAGCACCAAAAGCTATCAGGATCTAGATGACAATGCTGGTGGCTATCAAAATTTTAACACACAAGATTTTCGCGACCAAAAAGAATCATTTTTCAATCGTATTCAAGAGGAGAATGCAACCCGGCCAGAGTATGTCTTGTGAACATTGGATTTTGTCATTCAAATGTCGTTATTAATGTTCGCTATTTTTTTTGTTGTTCTTTATTACAGTCATCTACCACCTAGCCAAGGTGGCAAATATGCTGGATTCGGCTACTCAAGAGATCCAATTCCAAAAAGCCAATCACAAGAATTGTTCGATACAACTATTTCATCCTTAGCTAGTGTTAGTATCAATTCATTCAAAACACACACAAAAACATTTAGTTTGTCAAATCGGCTCTTTTTTTGTTTGGTTTGTTTGAAATCATTTGCAAATTTTGAAAGTTTATCCGATCATTATCGCACTTTTAGGGATGGAATATGTTTTCAATCGGAGCATCGAAAATTGCCAACAGTGCCAGAGAAAATGTATCACGCTATGGAAATATTGCTGGTCAAAAGGTATTTTTTCACAAATCAAATATTTGCTGTCCGCAAATTGTTTTGCAATTGAAATTATGATTCATTTATTTATGAAATGGATTTTTTGTATCGTTTTGTTTGTTTCTACTTCTTTTGTTGTTAATTTCATTTAAACCCCACCATCGCTGACCGCACAAAATTTTGTGTTTTTGGTCTAGATCCCAAACAAATCGGTGATTGTTGGGCAATTCTATACATTTTTTCTTTTTGTTGTATTTTGTGTTTTTTTTTGTGTGTTACTATAAGGTCAAAGAAGGGGCTTTGTTCGAAGACGTTAGTACTGGTGTTACCAGTTTTGCATCAAAGGTTTGCGATCTTTTAATTTATTTTCAGTAAAAAATTTCGTTGTTTTAAGTTGATTTATTTCAAACGAGTTTTTTGTTATTGAGCTGACTCTTAGTTAAGAGGTTGCGAGGTTTTTTTTATAAACATAAATTACGAATGCCTTGTATAATTTTTGTCAAACAGATCAGCGAAATGGGCAAAAAGGGTTGGAATCAATTGAATGGGGCCAATATGTCATCACCACAAGGCGGTTATGAAAATAGTTTTGGCGATAACTATCAAACATCAAACATTCCACGATCACAGTCGTATCAAACTGATAGCTAGTAAGTTTCATGCCATTGTGAATGTTGCCACGTTTCAATGAAACATAAAACTAATTCTTATGATTTAACATTTTTGTAGTCATTCGAGCTCGAAAAATGATAATTGGAACGGATTTGATGATGGCTTTGAAACACCGACACAATCTTACCAAGCTAGTTCATCTGGACAACCAAATGATTCACATAATAATGGTTCGACTAGGAAACTGCACAAAACGGACAAAATCTTTAAAAGTGAGAAAACAGATTTCACCGGTCTTGATATAAAAGCTTCCAAACCCAAACCAGCAAATAAATCGAAAAGTATTGAAGATGATGCATGGAATCTTCTAAACAATTAAAACAATTTAAAATAATAATTGTAACGTCCACCATTCAAACGGCAGAGAAAGAAAAAAAGAAAGAGAGAAAGAAAATAAGAAAGAAAGAAATTATATTATAAAATGAAAATAACTAACATTTGATATTGTATTGTTGTGCATGGAATCTAGTACAGCCAAATCAAATTGGGAAGAATATGAGAGTTGATTTATTCAAAATGAAATTTCTATGTTGACACTCTTTGTAAATGAATATAGACTATAACGTAAAATAAAGGATGAAAGCATGGTACTTCTCTCAAGTGTTTATTCCTCACCGAAATCGGAACAATCAAAACCGAATTTGATATTTTCAATAGCCATTTGCTATTTGTTGATGCTGGAAAGTCACTTTTAAAAGATTTGATTTGGTTGTAGCCAAATAGATATCAAGGCAAGAAATGAGTGGTGGTGAATAGAAATGTGAACACGCGATCATTGAAGCTGTACAAACTGCGCAACATGGAAAGATTATTCAACAAAAAACTTAACATAACTTCAAAACCATTATGCTTTTTTGCCTAAACAATATCCATGTTGCACATGTGCTTGAATGATCCTGTATTTCAATTTTTTTTTTATGATCAGCCACTCAAGTTGTTAGCAATGCAAAATAATAGAGTTCTCCTCACGTGTACAGATCTGAATTGTTTTGACATTTAACACTTGACAACCAAGTGTTCTGAATAGGAATTTCTCTAGAAATAAATGTGATTTAAGGGTATATACAAAAAAAGGAAAAATAAAAAAGCAAATAAAACGTACGTTTATGAAAAATTGAAATTTTCCATGTTTATTTTTTGTTTGTTTTGCGTTTAAAGATAGGAATAAACGTGTGCAATGTCACATTTGTTGATGTTGATTGAAAATTTCAAATGTTGTTTTCATGCTATGGAGCTTGAATTTGAAGCAATACGTGGCCACAAATCGGCACATTCCTTTGCAACGGGACCAGTAATAGCGGAACCTTTCATTTCACCTTTGTTATTCACTATCACGCCAGCATTGTCCTCAAAATATATAAAGACCCCGTCACGTCTTCTGAACGGTTTCCGTTGACGAATCACAACGGCTGGCATAACCTAAAAAAAAATACCACACAAAACACACATTCACAATTAATAACATGTTTTACTCGCCAAAGCGTGTAACATTTCGCAGGGAATAAGATTGGGATTTGATTTTAAAACAAAAAAGATGTATTTTTTACCTTTTTACGCAATTCTGGCTTGCCCTTTTTCACTGTGGCAACGAACATGTCACCAGCTCCAGCAGCTGGCAAACGGTTCAAACGTCCACGAATTCCATGTACAGCAATAACGTACAAGTTTTTACCACCTAACATATTTGGAAATAGAAATGACACATTTATGTAGTTTTTATCGATTTTCATTACATTTGAGTTGATCAAGAAACTAATATTTTCGTTTAAAACGAAATGATAGTGTTTAAAATAATGATATTTAATTACCTGTGTTGTCGGCACAGTTAATAACAGCACCAACTGGCAAACCAAGTGAAATGCGGAATTTTCCTCCGGCGGTACCACCACGACCTTAAATAATTACATGATTTTTTGTTTCAAATTAGTTTCAATCGAATTTATTAAACAGTTCCAAGCAATTGAATATTAAATTGCATGTATTGAAAAAAAAAACATTTCGGTTTTCAATGAAACACTTATGAATTTTGAAAAAGTTCGCGTGCAAGCAAAACACAAGTTGTTTGACAATGTATATGTTATACTCAATGAATCGGTCGATTTTCGTCAAAGTGAATATTTTTTACAATAAATTGGTAAAAAATTTCCACATAAATTCACTCGAAATCGTTTCATCGGCACTTATTTTTGTACGATGATCAAAAATATCCATTAAATTGATTGATTTTTAGCGATTTTTTTCGAAAATATTTACCTCTCTTCGACATTGTGAAGTGTTTTCTGCGAAAGGGAAATACACAAAGAACGAAACAGTGTTGAAGTTTCCGGTACGAAGCCTAATGTCAGCACAAATTGTCTAAACTTTTGACGTTTATGTCAGTTACGTGTGATTTTAGTATCTGATAACACTCACGCAGATGACAACAGTTTTACAAAACATATGAATTCGATTAAATATCACAATTTGAGCAAATTTCAAATGTTCAGCATTTATTTGACATGGAAAAAATTTCAAACTAAAATTACAAAGTTAAAAAAAATTCAAATTGATTAAATAAATGAAAAAATATTAAAAAATACATGCAAATTCATAGCTTAAATGCATGAACGGTACACGATACAGCGCACTCTTTCGGTCAAATGTCGGTCATCTGACAGTTGGCGCAGAGTAAATCAACATTGAATAACAATACATCAAGGATACTTTGCACTAGTTTCTTTGAACCAAAAAAAACCGAAATTTCTCTTTTGATTTAGACTAAAATGAGCTCCCCGGTAACTAGTCAACTTCTTGAACAAGAAATCATGGGTAAAGTGTTGACTATTTTTGATTTACAGCATCATTTACATGGAAAAATACATTGACATTTAATACAACTATTTTAATTGGAACAGCTGAAGAGCCATGGTGCAATGATACAAAACTATATCAACCATACGAAGCAGAGCAGATTCTTTTGGCCGAAAACGCAAGCTGTTTAGCGGTTAAAGCGTATTTGAATGTAATTATTTAATTTAATTCACTCTATTATCAATCTCATACTAATGTATTTTCGATACACATTTCGATGTAATTAACATTCATTCAACAGCAAGTGAATGTTCGCATCGGTTTGTGTAATTCCATTCAATTGTTTATACACAACGACAATGACGACGACAGTCATGACAGTGTCTTAGTATACCAAATGTTTTCAAAATGCACACCTTTCATGTCGAAACACGATTTTCATTCATCTACTAACTCAAAACATTATCTTTTTAGATGTGTAATTTACCATATGACGTTGAAGCATGTGCGAATGCTGAATATATGTCACCCGGTGGACATATGACGAAATTACCAGTCTTACAATGTGGTGCATTTGTTGTGTCTGAATTGGAGCCAATCATAAATTTAGTGGAGAAAAAAGGTGTACCGTTGACAGCTGCCATGGATGCTGATGAGAGAAATGATCTACGAGCTTATCTCAGTTTAACCGAAAAAATATTCACAAATGCTGAAGTAAATTTCGACTTTTGTTATCGATTGGTGGACAAAAGTTCAAAGAAAAAAAAAAACAGAAATTAATGAGAGACTTTTCTATTGCAGCTTTATATTTGTTGGATGGATAAACAAACACTTGAAGAGGTGACATACAAACGTTATGGTTCAGTTTATCCATGGCCTCTAAACAATGTACAAAATTGGCGTAAACGCAGTGCTGTAGTTAAAAAACTGAAAGTATTCAATTGGGCCTCTTATACCAATGAGCAAGTGATTAAAAAAGTGCGCAAATGTTGTGCATTCTTGAAGGAGAAATTAGGAAATAATCTGTATTTTTATGGTGATAGGTAATAAAATCAGATTTTAAATGTTTCAAACAATTTGGTCATCGATTGTGGTTGTAATAAAAAAAATGACATTTAATATCATTTTAGTCCAACGGAGCTGGATGCACTGGTTTTTGGTCATATTTTTACCATTTTAACGACACCGCTGCCCAACAACAGTCTTCAACAGTTGATTAAGAACAATTTCGAAACACTTGTAGAGCATTGCTTTCGAATCGAAAAAGAATTTTTTGATAAATCGTCTGCTGGTTCGACATCTAACAAATAAATGACACCGCCGTCAAATGAATGTTCCACTTGTATACACAATTAAATATTCGGAATGGAGATGGAGAAGATGCATATACAGTTTAATACAGATTTTCAGAGACTACTTTTTGGATATGATACGCCAATTGCTCAGAATATCCAAAATATCCAAAGCTGAACGGAAGGTGGTGGCTGTATACACGATACAGTTCGTTTGAAGGTTCAGTTTTTTTCAGTTTTTTCTTTTCTCTTGACGCTTGTGAAACCCATACGATAAATATCAGTTGGATATTTTGGATATTCTAAGCATTTGGCTTATCCTATCCAAAAAGTGAACTCTGCAGATTTTTCTCCAGGAAATGTATTGAGCTCATCCGAATTTCCACTCTTCACATACTCAAACTCATACTCCTCATAAGAAATCCCAATATCCTCAATAGGAGTGTGAATTTGTTCGCGAAGAGCGGATATGCAGATGAATTCAAAACATTCCCTGGTTTCTCAAGGCTTCGATTTTTAAATAACAAACACAAACGCTTAACATATTTTCTTGTTTTATTTTAATTTTTGCTTGATATTTGTTAACATTGTTGATTTGGATCAATAGAGACGAAAAAAATGAAAATAAATATATGATTTAAAAAAAAAAACTATACAAATAATAAATAAAAAGCAGATACATTTAAATTAAATCAGTTTTGATGTTAATTTGTTTTTGCATCTTAAAAAGCAATTTTCATTGACTGAATAGAAATATTCACAACATATAATTTATTATAATTTAAATTCCAGAAAAAAAAAACCAAACTTATTTTGAAAAATTACATTCGTTTAAAAAACAACTTTTATTCTTATTTCGAATGATAAAAATTATCTGTTTGGGTCTCACTCACAATAACAATTTCGTTAAATTAATTTAATTAAAAAAAAAAAAGACAATTATGAAGGAAAGGCTTCATGGAAACAATCAGCGTTCATATTCCGTAGAAGAAAAAAAAAAACGTTGTCAAAATAGTTGTTTGACGCCCCAGTTAGTTCACATTGTGTACGGTTGTTGTTTTTATTTTCTATTGAAATATAATATCAACTCACTAAAATTGACACTAAATGAGAAAAAAACAAACAAAACAAAAAATCGAAATCATCCACATACACCGAAAAATGATTGTTCAATCGCCCATTTGAATTGATAACAGAATTTCACACAAATAGCAAGATGACCCAAATTACAAATTTTTGTTGTTTTTGTTTGGTTTGTGTTTTGGTTTAAAGTTATTATATGCATTTTAAATTGAATTGATATTTACTAATTAACAAATTATATATAAATATATATATATAAATATATATATATATATATATATATATATATATATATATATATATATATATATTTTAATCGGTGATTGCGCGCTGTATGTTTTTTTTTGGTATAAAAATGTATTATTTTTGTTTTGTTTTTGGTTGTTTTTTTTTTTTTTAATTTTTGATGAGAAACAAATAGTACAAATAGTACAGCTAACAGGTTTTTTGTTTTCAATTAGATTTTAAAGGCAAGATAAGTATATTCGAAATGAGATAATTGAAAAAACTCAAAGGATAAACATTCATTAGCAACATGAATGGATGCGAATAATAATAAATGAAACATAATATACACGAGTTATGACCCAAAATGTTATGTATGAAAAGACAAAGTATGCAAGAGTTTCAAATGTCTGGTTTGTAGAGTAAGTCTGATAAAGAGATTGACGCCTGATACAAAGTATTACGATTAATTTATACGGGCTCAGTTAATGGTAAACCTTTCAACCTTTCATAAAATCCATCCATTCTATCCTCTTATCAACTAACTCATAACAAACACTTTGTCTTTCATCATCTTGTTATTTGCTGTTGTTGTTGTCATAGCCAGTGCATGGAAGTTATGAAACTCTTCTTTATCATTTTCACTCCTTTCATTTATCCCTTTACAGATTAAGGTTGATTTAATCAACTTGATTTCCCTCCATTTTAATGCCCTTTTTTCAAAAAAAAAAAAAAAAAAAAATAACGATAGAAAAAAGTCAAGCTAGAAACTGTCAGCAGGTCGAATAATGAATGTTTTAAAGGCGGTCGACAAAATGGAGGCGGAAGTCTTACGCCGTAAAACAGTGAATTTCCTATAGTGAGGCGAGATACGAATAATTTTGTGATGAATTTTGATTTCAAGTGAAATAGATTGTTTTAGTTCATAAATACGATTGTGTGCATTTGTTTGCATAACGCATGAACTTATACAATTTGGTTTTCATTTTTATTATAATCTAAAAAAAATTGTGTGTGGTTTTTTTTGTTATTCATAAAAGCTGATAAACTTTATTCCGCATTGCGGTGGTTTCCTCGAGGGAGAAATTATATGTCAATTCGATTAGATGGCTTATTTCTTAATGTATTAATATCCTATATGACCAAAAAAAATCCACTTGTCTATCAATTCATTCGATCAGGAATATCAAATTGTGTGTTAGTTTTTTTTTAATGTTAAAAGCTATAAAAATGGTTTGAATTGTATTAATTTTTTTTGTTATCTAAAATCATTGTGTTTTTTTTCCGTCAGACAGAATAGAATAGTAGAAGATGAAGTGATGACAAATTCTTATTAATGAGTATAAAGCATAGAGGATTCATAATTAGTCATATTCGTATTGATAAACGAAAATATATTCGATCAATCACCTCGTTTTCCACGAAACATTTAAACGGTTGAGCTGCACATAAAAAAAGAATCTAAAAATTCGAAAATATTTGCTCATTGTTTGAAGTGAGAGACTTCAACATGTTGTTATATTCTGTATTTTTGAGAGAAAGTTATTAAATCCAACAAAAATCGAGTCAATTACAACAACCAACCCAAAATAAATGCCAACTTCTAAATAAACGTCGGGCATGTGGTTTTTCTGTTTCTACCCCGCGATTGAAATGGAACTGGAAATTAAACTGGTGTGTCATTACTCTTTCTTGCTCATAAATACTATTCGATTGGATTTGGATTGTGTAAAAATATGTGCGGTTAAAATGTTTAACGGTTTATTGGCAATTCAATTGAAATTGAATGTATGCTATAGTGGTATGAAAGAGCTTTTCTTTTACATTGTTTTTTTCTTTGTGATTTCATTTACTTCAAAATTGGTATGCAGCAAGGCAACAATTTAATTTAAACTACAATTTAAAACGGATTACCTGTTATCTCTTCACTCTCTATCTCTTGGCTGGGTGTGTGTCTGTCTCTGCGTGTGTTTAATTTTTGTGCCAGAGAAGATTTATGAAGAAAATTTCTATAAAATCAATTACAGTTTCTGAATGTTTATGTACTCAAAATGCAACGTGAGATTTTGCACATCATCAATCCCGTAGCGACGTGACTGTTACAGTTGCGCTAATCCATTTAAAATGTCTACTAAACTACTGATGGAAATTTCTATTTATGAGAGATTAGTTTCGTTGGTAACGTGAATGTGAAATTTCGTGCGAACGTAGAAAATGATGTGGAAAACCGTCACTTAGAGCATCATGAATGGCTTGAAATGAAATACCATTTAGTGTTGTGTCTTTTATCCATCTGACGGGATTTTATCAAAAAATGTTTTGTAAAAAGTTTTGTAATGGAAGAAGAGTTTTTTTTTCTTTTAAAAGCTATGTTCCTCATGGAAAATAAGTTTGGAACTTAACATTTCTCGGTATTATTTCATATGCAATGCATATTATGCATACACACCAATATAATCAATAAATAGTTCATTCAAAATCATTCACACAAAATTCACAGAAAAACTTCTCTTAACACTTCTCTGTTGGATTGTTCTTTTTTTTTCTTGGATCAAGATTCATATTTTGTATCTTGGTTTCAAATATTAAGTTAGAGAAATGTAACCCCTAAGGTTTAATTCGTATGGTGCATTTTAGTTTTGTTTGGTTTAAAAATCCTTAAAATTTTAAATTGTGTGTGTTTTTTTTGTTGTTAAATTTGTTAAATTTGAAGTGCGTGCAGAGATTTTGGAAAAGGTGATACAAAATATATTATGCGTCTATGAGTTCTAGGTTTTTTTTAATCATATTTTTGGATGAAGTATATGAAATTCATTGTTTTTTTTTTTTATTTTCTAATTTTAGGTTCAAATACTCCAAAGATTTTTTTTTTTCAATTTATAATCATAACAAGATGATTTCAAAAATAAGTACAAATTCAAGTAAGGTAGAAACAAATTCGGAACAAATCACATATTGCATAGACGAAGCGCATGAGATTGCATGCAACGTGGAACAGGCAATGAACTCTAATGACATGTGTTTGTCTGAAGTTCATTGATCATAAAACCGGGGATTACTATGGACAGATAATAGCAGATATTTTCTAAATGAATGTCGTGTCCACAAATTTTAAGTGGCATCTCAAAGATTCATTGATCAATGGATTCCATTGCAATACCAGCTCTTTTCAGCCCATAGTAATCCCTGCATAAAGCACATTAATCATGATACAGGATTAACACGTTCAATGGTTAATGGTCTCAATGATTAATAAAAATAAAAAAATTTAAAACGAAAACAGAAAAACAGATGAATAAAACAAGAAAACAATAAATCACTTTATTTAAACGGAAATATGGTGTGTGTAGTGCACATTTGGGGCTGGAGCACATCAAAATCAACGAACTGAATTTCAGATTACAATAAATTGTTCTCCTTAAAATAAACGCACTTAATGTGTGTCAAAATATACAGAATAGAAAACAGTTGATTAAAAATTTTGTTGACAATTTGTTTTTTGTTTTGTCTCTTGTTCAAATTTCATATTCATTTTAAAGTGGAAAAATTTTAACAGCATTCATTTAAGTAAAAGCAGTATTTGTTTTTAGTATTTGTGTGTTACTTGGTTTTTCCTACTTATCTTCACAATTCTCTACAATGTGTGTGTGTGTTATTTTTTGCGTTTTTTTTCTTCAAATTTTCTTTAATCTTGAAAGTGTTTCTCGTTCAACAAATTATTACCATTTTGAAATTGTATCATTAAACTTACGATTCTAGATTTTGTAAGCGATTGGCTATCAAATGTTTTAACCCTCATTCACTTAAATTTTTTTTTTTCAGTATGCTAAATTGGTTTGCCAATTTCTGTATTATGTTCTTAATACGTTTCTCTAAAAGTTGCCTTCATTCAGATTCACTAAATTTATTACACTATTTATGACTTCATATGACACCAAACGAAGAAAAAAAAACAAACAAATATAAACACTTCTTTTCACAACATATACAGAGGAATCCTGAGCGTGATGGTTGGATTGGCTTATTAGTTAACAATTAGATTCCTGTCACCCGAGATTTCCACAAAATCAATTTCCAATCAGCTATCAATGTCTTAATTTGAAAGGTGCTTTGAGTTCAAGTGTTTTTTTTTTAATTGGATTGAAATGCAAAAAAAAAGTCCGAGTGTTGAGCTCACAAGTGGTTCCTGTGCAAAATATATCGATAACGATAATCGATAGACAAATGCCGTTTAGTATATTGAACTCAAAATTGATAACCAGATTAAATTGATCACCATGCTCGGAAAACACCGTATAATAAACGCTCGAATAAAAAAACCTAAGCACAAAAATAAATTAGTCTAAAAAAATGAAAATTTAAAAAAAAAACACGTGACGTAATAACCAGCCTAAAAATCCATTTAAAATATAATGACTTATTTATTTGTATTTGGTGTTTGCATCTGAATTGTTCATGTTTGAATATTTCATGTTTTCTCGGCATAACTCTTACTCACAATTGGCTACATTCCCCTCTAATGGTTGATGGTATGAAAGCAACAAAATGAAAAAAATGACCAAAGTTTGGGTGTTTTTGTTGTTGTTGTTGTTAAACAAGATTTAAAGTACATTTTGTACGCGAAATTTTTGTTTGTTGTTCAGTTTTTGTTTATAATGTTTATGGTCGTCTTTATTTTTTTAATTTTTTTGCCGTTGTCTCAAGGATACTGGCCAGTCTTTCAGATAACGGCTTCTTCGTACCAATTTCCGCTGGATTTGTTGATAAAGCCATTTCAATAAGTTGATCTTTTGTATTTGCTGTTGACAATGCATTCAATTTATAACTTGATGTGGGTGAATGTCGCAAATAGAGCGGATCATGAAGACGTCGTATATCATTTTCAATATTATGAGCTTCTTCTTTTAACTGATTGTATCGATTCACATCGAATCCTTTCTTTTTCGCTTTTTTATGTACAGCAATCAAAAATTGTCTATCTTTTACTTCTGGCAAATTATATTCCTGTTTGACGGCGAGATTTGTGGGTGTGTGTTCAATTTATGACGCGTTTTTTTTGGTGTTGTTGGAATAAAGAGAAAAAAAATAAAAAAAAATAAACAAAAAATGGAGTTTTATTAATAAGTTCTAAAAATAGTAATAGATTTGATATAATTTACTTAGTTCAAAGGAGAAAAAGAAGAGTTATATAGATAAATGGTGAGTGTGAGAATGTGTGAAAATTAACCGAAGTGTAGATCACAGGTAAAAACAGAAGAAATGCTACGTTTCAATAGTGAAAATGCGAGAAATACGGTGTTTTTTTAGTTCATCTAAAGTGAAGATTCAAATTGCTTGAAATTTTACAATGTCTGCAAAAGTTTGTTTAAACACATCAGCACTATCTAGAGCACTATTCAAGCACCTCATGAATTCGGCTACAAATCACTTGACCTTTCTTTTTTATTTTTGGAACAATTCAGGTCAAATGCAATTTTCGTGTGATTTACTTTGCATTTTCGCTTGCAAACCAGATTAATCCAAGATGTATGAAGTTGTTTGTTTCGGTAAATTTTTTTTGCTTCATTTCACTGTCAGTTTCATGTGAAGGGTTTCATGTACAAATCGGTCAAGTGATTTAAGATTCATGACTAAACGTATGTATAATGATCTAAAGAGCTATCCAGCTTAAGCCATCTACATGTGTTCAGTAAAAAAAAAAGTTGTTTAGCTGGCTAAAGCAATAAATTTATCGATTGCAAATTGCCCACAGAAAAGAGATTCGGGTTGAGTATTTTGAGCATCACTGTGCACGATTGCAACACGATCAACTCTATAGCTGAGGTACACGCTACACATATCCTTAATGCACAACACTTTATTTAAAACTGGGAAATTTTCTACATTATGCAATACACATGCAAGCGATATCATGCAAAGGGTTTTAAAAGAAGCGTTTTTATAGAATGCAAAACAACAAAAACAAAAATGCGGCAACCTGTGCGATATGAAATGTTCATAGCTTGGGTTCATAACACAAAATTGATGCTGCATCATTGATGTGCCAAAGAATAATTGAGTGTTGACAAATAAACGAAAATTCCAGAGCACAGAGGGAAAATACGTATATCAGATAAATAAACACGCACGATGTTACCGATATGAATTAAAATTTCAGCTATAAATTTACTAGTTTCAGATGCAATGCTGCTGTTGTCAGTTTCACTGACTGAAAATTGGCCAATCACGCGTAAATTATTGTGATACAAATATTTTCACCCCTTGCAGTTATTTTCTTTGTTCCGCTATTGAAAATACGATTAAAATGGGGAAAAAAAGCTTTCGAAAGCACTACGATGATTGCAGCATTATTTTTGGTTTTTGCTATCGCAATGGAATCAAGTATCATGTTATAAATTTCATACTTCATGAAATGTAAAACCAAACAATCGATCATAAATTATTGATTCATTGAAATGTGCCACATGGAACGTACTACAACGTATAGCATCTCACGATGTTTGCTGGTATTTCATATTTTTTTCAAATTCTATTCGAACCGATCGTTTTAACGTGTTTTTTTTATTGTTTTCGATAGCTGTTGATTAGATGCTTAATTTCTCTATTTATGATGAAATTGCCACACTAGCGATACCAGCTATTCACGTGAAAACTACACCTTATATATGCAACAACATAATAATTAATGCAATACCATGATCTATCTAATGCTTTGTACAGTGAATGATGTAGAAAGAAATAAAGAAATCAAATAATAAACGCCAATAAATAGCAATAATATAAAAAGAGGGCAGTGTAAATGAAACACAGACAACACATATATACAAATCGATTAATATGAAAGAATGCCAATATTCACTTGTTTGGATGCGATGGAGGAACGAAAACAACAAAACTAGGATGAGTTCATTATCGAGGTCATAGTATTATTGTGTGTGGTGAGTGAATGTGTTAGTGTTGGTGTACGTCAAATGCTTCGACCAGACATACTAATGTGCATTTGGTCTAGTAACTCTTTTACTTTGAGGTGGGTGAGGCGTTTGCCTCAGAGCCTCCGCCTCCAGGGGGCTCACAGGCATAGTTGTTTTCCGGACAGAATTTTGTTCGTTCGATAACTGATTACTGATGGACGGACAACTCAGTCGGAGAACCAAAAAAATGGTTCGAGCAACGAAAAAAGTCCGTTCTTTTAAAAGAACGGACTTTTTTCGTCCGGAAGTCTCGGAGTTGTCTGTCCGTCCGTAATCGGTAAGCGGACGGACGGACAATGTCTTGTCTGAACAGACACTGTCCGAATGATAACTCTGCTTACAGGGAAACCCTTGGCCATCAAAACATTTACAGTGTACATTGTACACAGGAGCTTTCTTTCAATTTGCTAGAGGGCTATGGCAAGAATTGGATCCCATCGGTCAAGTAAAACCAAATACTCTTTGTCACAATGTGAAACAGAGGACCGATAAAATGGTCATCCATTATGACATTGAAAGAAAATTTTGCCTCAGGCCCCCCCCCGAAAAACAAAGATGCGTCACACATTTAAAATCATCATTTTTAGAATTTGCGATGCAAACAGCATTTTGTTGTTCTTGATTTATGCCAAATCACAAACAAACAAATTGTATTTGCATCGCTAATACTAGTATCGCCTGTATGTCTGGTTGATGTGCAAGACGGTGTTGGCAGTGTTGCAATGTACGATGTAATTATGTGTCAATTTCGGAATTCTTTCATTTTTGTTTTTTTTTTTGCTATGTAAAATACTTTACCATTAAGATAGTGTTCTCTGATTTGCAAGTGGTTGTTGCAGGCATGTTCACATTTTTCATCAGATTATTTCTTTTTTTTTCATTTTTTTTTTTCTTGGTATTCAAATTTCAACTAGCGATTTTGTCATTATGAACATTTTCGTATCATTCGGTTTGTATACAAATTTGCTTTGCCCATTAGAATTTGTGTTATGTATACGAGTTTAAAAAAATTGAAATCAATGCAAAATCAAATCATTCCGATCATTCGTCAGGCTGCAATGTTATATTGGTTTTGTATTTGTTTTTTTAAATAATGAAGTGTGCTTTAGTGCGAAGCTGTAAATGCTATGTACACAGAGCAGAAGTAGTTGAGAAGATGTAATGATGATGGTAGTATTAGAGCGTAGAAGGTGCAATTTGGATGGAATTATTTGAATCATATAAGATTTGTATTTTTTTTTTTTTTTTTGGTTTTGTGTGAGTAGCAAAGAGAAAAGATAGAAAATGAAAAAGAAAATAGAAAAAAGAAATAAAAAAATAGAAATTAAAGAGTATGAGATTAAATTTGTAGAGAAAAGAGTGTGTGTGTGTGTGTTTTTTTTTAAATTTTGTAATTAGGAAAGAAAAAAAATAATCAAACGAAATCAAATCAGCCAGTAGAAAGCTTGCTCATTCAATATTTAGCTTAAGAGAAAAATATAAATCAATTTATTTTCGTGATAGTAAATATATGCGTGCGGCTCATTGCTTTTTAAGTAATGTTTCATTATATTTTTTTCTTCTGTTAATTTTGTTGTTGTTGTTGTTGGTTTTTGTTCCAAACGTTTATCTCTCTTTTACAGATTTCATTCGTAACGAGCGTTTGAAGAACGCTCGCACACACATTTCTCTGTTGTAATGTTAGTACAAAAAAAAAAAAACAAAATCAAATAAAAAATTTCCATTTTTTTACCTGTTTAGTTAAACAATAGTAAGCGTAGGCAGCCATCGCAGTTCCATAAGTAACGAAATAAGTAACTGGTTCCATAATATCCCATGAATATTCCCACCATGTCAAACGTGCCAATACACCAAATTGTACGGACATCAGACCTAAACCAACCCATGTTAGGTAGGATGTTTTTTTATCAGCATTCACAGTAATCTCTTCTTTCATCTGGATGATTCGGTGTTGATTCGGTGTCAGTTTGTGTGTGTTGTGCGCAGACACAAAATAAAGAAATGTTCAAAAGTCAAAAATGTTACGAAATTCGATCGAAAATCCATTGCTATTTTTCTCGTCATGAAATAAAGGGGATGATTGATTTCGTACCTGTTCTAATGGTAGCAATTCCGCATTTATCTCTTCTAAACGAGTATACATATCACGCTCTTTTTTCATTTGATGTTCACCTACATGTAGTGTTTCGTATAGCTACATGAACATTTATATGTTGGATGAAATAAAATAGAAATCGATTTGTAAGTAAACAAAAACACTATGTGTTCGTCCATTCACAGTTTCAAGTTTTGTAAATAAATGATGAAGATGTATCTTTATGCGATGTGCTTGCCATGCACATGAGAGATAATATAAAACAAAATAAACAACAATTGATTGTCATTGTACCTGAGCCACAAGCAATCGTACGTCATGTAATTTTCCCATTTCTTCCAAAGATATTTGAGATCGCGGTGGTGGTTGCACGTGATAACGTTTATCATTTACATGTAACCTGAAATAAAAAAGCAAACACCAAAAATTATACGACAGTTTTTTTTACCAGTAAAAGCTCAATTGGACCGTATGGGTGGGCCATTTTTCAAAGCCTTTCAAGTTAAATTATTTCGATAAATATTACTTTTTGCATTTGAAATATTTTTTTTTTTTTTTTTTGGTAAATAAAAATCAAATTCACTCACCAAAATCCATCATTTAACAAACTTTCGATTGAACATGCGGCAGCAATTCGTATACCATCCTCATTCATGACAGCAGCTCGATCGATACCCTTATCTTCAGCCAAAAGCATTTGTAAAAAATCGCCAACATTGTGCGAAACCGGCCGCAGTGCAAATTGACATTTTTCATTTCGACTCGGCAATGGCACGGTTACATGCGGTAATCCCCTTATGTACTTAACTGTTACTTCTATATAAACAAAACCAAGAGAACAAGAAAAAAAATCGAGAAAAAAGAACAAGAATTAATTTTTCAGATATGACCAGGATACGAGTGGAATTTCAGCATAGATTCTGACGCAAAAATAGACATTTTTCCCAAATTATAATTTTTATTCAAATTTTGAACGAATCGCAGAGTTGGGGGTATGTCTCAATTTCCCTTGAAGAATTGTTTCGGTGTGTCCCTTCATGGGGGCTATTTTGACCCCGGGGGTACCCAAAATGGGGAAAATAAAAAAAATTGCCTTCCCAACGTTATAACTCACAAACTGAAAAGCATATTGAAAAAGTTTTTGTACCGTTGGATTCTGTGATGAATTACATTTTGTTTAACCAGGGGTCCCTGGGGGTAATTTTGGCCTCCTTATACCCTAAAATTGGCTGAGTAAGTTTTTTGGGGGGGTCAAGGGAAATTGAGACATATCCGCAACTCCGTGATTTGCTTGAAATTTGAATAAAATTTATAATTTTGGAAAAATTCACGTTTTTGCTTCAGAATCTATGAATTTCAGATATTTTTTCATTTTAATCACCACCCACCCAAAAAACCTCGTTTTATTGAAGTTTTGTAACTTTTTATTCTACTGTCAAATAATAATAATTCAATTAAAAAGCAATACAAAATTCAAAAAGTTCCAAATGAAAATGGAATTAACATTTTCTAGCGGTTGTAGACTGTGAGACTGCTACGTATAAAATCATGGAGTTTGACTATTTTCAAGTGATTTATGTTAAAAGTCAAGACAATAAGACGGTAATATACCATCAATTTTGGTATAAAGTTACAGTGTTGTTTTCGCAAGGTGTGAACGAAGACTACAACATTTGGCGGTAAACAGCAAGCTACTGACAGTTTTTGTTGTTGTTAGTTTTCTGACAACAGGATGCATGTTGTGACTAGCAAATTTGGGAGTAGTCGCACAACGGGGCATAGTACAATGGTATTCTTGAAGAAAGCTCTAACAATTTTCCAAAAGCTTTAATACACATGCAGTTAGCTGCATACATTGCTTCAGTCAACCGAAAACTAATAGCCACTTATGGTTTGCCAGCAAATTTTACATTCTCTCTGTTTGGTTGCTGATTTTTGAAATGATTTCGTTTTGTGTATGTGTGTGTGTGTGCGTGTGTGTTTGTGTGTAAAATGTTCATCGTTGCTGATTATGAGGTGTTAACCGTTGTTAAGCCAGACGGTTGAAATCCAATTTAAGCGCAAACAATTCCAAATAATCATAAAGATGCTTGAAAAGAGTGAAAAAAAAACTCGCAATTTGCGGTTTAACATCATCCTTAGCAGCGATTTAGCATTGGGCAGTTTTCCACTCAAGCCTTTTTTTGACCGAGTAGCAAAAACCCCCTTTCAAATTTAGTAATGGTCTTTGGTGTTCCATTGTTTCATGCCATTTATCTTTTTCACTGGAGTGGAAGGCAACACACTACAGTCAAGTGCATTACGGTCACTTTGAATAAATAGTTTGTTCGTTGTGCTCTGCACAATTCTGCAATACCAAAAAAAACAACTCTTGCTTTGAATGTCATCGCATAATGGCTCATCAACTTAAAATAAAAACTCGTATTTTAATTTGTAAAATAAATTAAATATATTGCCTACTTTCTTGGTTCTGCATTAAAACATTTTTTAATTGATATATGAAATCCAGTTGATTTATCAAAAAAAAAAACAAAAACAAAAACAAAATACGCGAACATTCATATTCATATAGAAGCACAATTGTTCATTGCATCGTTTATTTTCCATTGGATACACAACCAACTAATTTAATATGTTGTTGTTGGTTATTTATTTGTTTCTTCTCTGTAATACATATAGAATCTATTGAATGCATCATATTCGGTGCGCAAAGTATTCTGAACGTAATGCACTATTGATGCGGCATTTATTGTTGTTTCCATTTTGTACCGAATCGTTTGTAGTTTCTTTCTTTTTTTTGCGTTCGTTTTATGTGTTTATTTTATTTTTTAATTTTTTGCGCCAAGCTCTTGCTGAACTCATTTCTTTGCACACATTTTCAACAGCAGCCGCTCAAGTTGTGCACGCCGTACACACACACACACACACACACACACACTTACACATAAATACACATAGTATATTCAACGAAAACTTTGTGTCTCAGACTGCAGCCTCCGTTGTTGTTTCACATAAATTCCGGTGGCAACTTCCCTTACATATATTTTCGTGAGCACTTAAGTGCACTGTTGCTAGGTACATGCACAGCAGCAGCAGCACAATATCAACCATTCAGCAGTGAGTTTTACAAAATGCAAATTCAATAGAATTTCGTTCTAATAATCCATCGTATACGAAAATAGAATCTCATATTTAATTGAGCATGTAAAAATCCGTATCAAAAAACGAAAAAAAAAAACACACATTGAATGTTAAAGTGTATCACCGTTCAAATGATTCTCGTCTAAATGTTGCTATCAATTACGGTTATTGATATGGTCGAGGGAATTCTCAAATTTAGTTGAAATGTTCAAGGATATTTTTGGTTATTTTGGTTTCGGGATCACTTCTTGATCAAATGCAGTAAAATTATAAAATATTCACATAACGAGAATACAGCTATGACATTGGCCCATCTTAATTGGGTTTTATTTAATTTGGATTTGTGATGTCTAGATTTTTCCAAAGAGTTTGCATCCAAATACGATATGCTTGTTTAACGTTTTCTTACCCAATTTGAAAGATTCAAATCTCTGGTGGTATTTTAAGAAATATGTTCGTTTCTATTCAGAGCAAGTGGATTGGCATTTTCATGGTTGTCTGTTTGTTGGAATTTCAATTCTATTGTGTTTGTGTGTGTGTGTGTGTGTGTGTGTGTGATTTGTAATTGCATATATCTATTGTGTCCGCCGTCTTAAAGATGCTAAATATGCGCTTTTAAGCGGCCAATTCGTAGATAATCAAGATTGCAAATCGGATGATCTGAATAAGCCCATCTGAACAAGCTCAGCTTGTTTAACAGACGAAAGAGTTATACTTCGCTGTATTGTCTCGCATCATCGTTAACAATAAGCAAAAGATATAGCTGTTTTATTCCGAAAACTTATCTAGAGTCTATGCATTGAACAAATAAACAAAACTACATTTAAAACAATATTGTGAGAGAGATACGAAAGTAAACTCATTTAATAACATTATTAATATTTGCTGTTTCGAGAGAATTGCACATGTATTTAAAACAAAAAAATGAACACCGTTTAAGTGTGCAAGCAATGATAATTGATTATCTTAAGTATGATGCACGGTGTACACTGTTCCATAAAATCTATAGAGCATTAAAATTATGTTATTCAATTATTCACACATTTATACGTAGCTGTGGTTTTTTCTTCTTCTTCTCTTCACTCGATGTTTTAAAAACTGCTTTCTACTTTATTGTTGAGGCGGGTGATTCTGTTTGTTTCTGTTTTATTTTTTGTTACGGTTTTTTTGCTGTTGTTGTTGTTGTTGTTTCAAAATTAGACACGCAAACATCACATAAAAATTGGAATAGCATTTCTCACTTACATCAAAATACAATTCGGTGGTACGTTTTTATTAACCGTACTCGTAATATGCATGCACTTGTTGTGAAGACAGACAAACGAAAAATGCTAATAAACCATCTGTCCAATATTTTGGAGCTTAACCATTGGTGTGTTTGTTGTCCGTGTACAATAAGAATTTGGTCCGCTCATTTCATTTCATTCAAACATTTTGTTGTTGTTGTTGAAATGTCCCACGAAAATGGGTGCGCGTTCAGTATAATGTGATATGATAATTTCAGTGCGATTTGTCACTAAGGGATTTTTATCTGCAAGAGGCTAGTCCAAGAGGCTTGAATTAACATTTTGAGAAAAGATAACCAACGGTTTGTATATGCTATTCATAGAAGAAGAAGAATGTTCAAAGCAAATCAAGGGGGGCTACAGCCTCAAATGACCTGATTCACATAAATACTATTGAATTTCAATGAATGTCATTTGTTAGTGACTTTCAATGGACCTTTTCCGTGTGTTCGAAATGGATTTGCCCAAGGGTAAATCGGACAATTTCTAGGGGGATAACACTTTAAATGGTGAGAACACTCGAAATTGTCGGGTGAATCTAGTGAAAATGCAAAAGAAATCCAAAAGATCTGTTGTAAGAGAGGTATTTTCCTCCAATAAATTGACATCATTGGAACTGAGAAAACCCCTAGTTGAGTTTGTTTCTACATTTTATTCTTCTTTGCATAGATTTCTTTTTTCGTTTTTTTGTTGTTGTTTGGAATGGTGAATCTGTATAGTGAAAGAGGGTCAGTAATGTTAGCTTTGTCATTCTTGTGAATAAAATAAGACCAATCTCTGGTGCCATAGTTAAATAAAACATCTTCTATAACATATCCATCCAATTTTCGACTTGCGAACAGCTTTTTCGTCGTATCTCGTCGTGTGTGAATGGTTGTCTTGTGTGATAGATACAAAAGCCAAGTTTTTATTCATTGTGACATATCTGTTAAATGTTATCATTTTTACGCACATCTGATTTTGTCATGTATTGTGTAATGCATCGCTGGGTGGATTGGATTAAGAGATAATTTTCATTTAATCACTGAATTTAAAAAAAAAACGTTACTTTTGAATATTTAGTTTTGAATTTTAAACGAACAAGAGATTGCTTTGAATGCACACTTGCACACACACACACACACGTAATGTAGGCCCCCATAAATTGGTTTTTCGAACTAACACAGTCTATTAATATAATAAAATAACAGAAATAGAAGAATGCACACACTGATCAAAATATTAACGCGTGTTATTATATTGTAGGTGATTTCTTTCTATCGGTTATTTTATGGCTTTGCACCTACACACATCTATCTAAACGATGCAATGCAACTTGTTCGACACAACACTTACAACAAAATGGCTTTGTGGCCAATGGAGAAGGAAGCGCTGCACGAAGAAGAATTTCTTTAAATGTGTATCAAAAACATAATGTAGTGTTTATGGCAAAACTATCGAAGTATAAAATATATTAACTCTGGTGTATATCGCTCACTCTTCTTTGTCTTATTTGGTTTTTTTTTTTTTTAATATTTTGTAGTTTCATTTTTTTCTTCTTTTCCACTAAAGTCGATTGCATCTACTTCAGTTATTGTTAACATTTCATTGCGATCGGACCGGGTATCGATTTGATATAGTTCTTTTTGAACAATCAATTTTGAACAATTTTTCTTTTCTCAAAAAGGCCACCGCAATAAATCGGTTACAAATTCCGTTTTTTAATCATTTTTTTCGCGATTATTTTTTTTGGTTTTTAAATATATTCGGGAATTTAAACATAATTGTCCAAGACTTCAAAAGGAAGGGAAAAAAATAACATACACACAAATTGGACTAATTTGATTTTTGAAATTGATAAGAAATAAACGGGTAAATCGGTTGAATAATTGTGAGCTCACTTTAAAGCCTATCAAATATTGTATCGGATTAACAACAACAGAAAATAAATTATAAAGAGAAAGAAAGAAAGAGAGAGAGAGAGAGAAAGAAAAAAAGCAATTAAAAAAGTTTGTGAGTGCGGTTTTTAATTACTGTCAACATAGGTTCAGGACAAAGTAGTGGTTTTTGTAATGGAGGCACTCGAATGGGATATATGCAAGGATCACAGACACGTAGCAAGTATAAGTAAGTTCTTAAATAAAAGCCCCTTAGTTACCCCCGTTCAATAGCTAAAGCATCTGTATGTTTATAAACACCAGCGTCAAGTATTGCAAGTTGGTCCGCAAAAACATTGAACATTGTTGTACATGATACAACATCCTTATGCAGGTATCGCTAAAGATAATTGGAGTTTAAATTCACTTTACACGCAGATGATCATACATTTTAGATTTCATACTTCATTATCGGTGTATCGACCACAAACCACGATTCAATTCATTCAATAAATAAAACTACCGATTAAATCAACGAGGTGTTAGTTGTGGTTTTTTCCCCCCCATTTTGTACGACGTTCCCATCACAACTATGTGGTTGAAGACTTAAAGTTCAGCCAATCATATTAAACATTAAACAAAATTGACACAACTTGTTCGTTGAGAATTCGATCAAAATTGAATAAACATTGAATATTGTATTACCGTAGAAAAGACATCTGTGTCATAAATGTATAAATTGTTCATTCTTCGGTTAATTTAAGTTTGATTATATACATGAGAGCTCACATAGGTATGTGTGTGTGTGTGTGTGTGTGTGCTCGCGGAGCTCTGTGTCTTCAATTTTCGAAGACCGTCTTTAAAATGTCTGCACAATTATATGTAGCTCAATTATGATCCGATACCGATTATTAGACCATCACGAATAATTGCGTCAATTTAAAATGAAACAAAACATTGAGCATTGCAATGCCGTCAAACAACAATAACAAAAAAATGAAAATTATTGAGAAAATTGTTTTTCATTGATGTCACCATTTTTTTTTTCTTTCTATGTTTTATGCATTGTGTTGTTTCCATTTTTGATTTAATTGTCAAACGTACCGAAAATTGCCAGTTGGTTGTATTATGTTTACCCACAATACCTGCAATTTGGCACTTAATTAGACTCATTTTGTAAGTTATAACGCTTTTCAGTCAGTTTATGGTTTTTTTTTCTTTTTTTTCAAGCAAATCGCTATTTTTAAGCGAGCACATTCACCGCACTTTGTTTTTGAGTTTTGAGTTTGTTTTGTGTGTGTGTGTGTGTCATTTGTATGCATTTTTGTTATATTATTGAAATTGTTGTTGGTGTAGGTTCATTGGTTGTGAATGGGCAAATTATTATTTTTTTGCACTGGGAAGATATGACCGGGGAAGATATGACCGCACACCCAAATTATCTTCCGACAAGCTAAAATTCCGTTTGAATTGGTACTAATTAATATTGAATGACTTTTCAATCGGCTATAGTTGACTATTAGAAGAAATGCAATCGTTATAGATCTCTGTTAACTTTGACCGACTTCCCCTCAATATAATCGATTTTAATTGCAACCAGAAAACAAAAACCAAATCGCAAAAGCTTCATATTCATACCGAAATTCCACCCAGCTTTATGTTGAATTTTTAATGACAACATTGATTCGCCATTAAACTAATTTTTGTACAGTGAGGGAAACACAGATCCCTTACCAAACAGATGCACACTACACACAAATAAACGCAATTGTTTCCTCTTGATTTTTAAGCAATTATTATTTTTCGTGCATAAAATTGCACATTCCCGACATCATGACTGCTTCAAAGCTCACAAGTTCAATGTAAGTCGATTTCGGTCATATTAAAAAAAAAACAATTACAACTGTAATTTTATACGCTATAATTGTGATCAAATGCCAAGTGATTATTGTTTTGAATTGAGAAAATCGTTGAGACACTGTCTCTCTGGTTGTCATTCAATTTCATTTCGTTGAAAAACATGAAATTTGTTGTAAATGGACCAATTAATTTTACCGCACAAAAAGAAAACAAATGCCCGACGATAAATTTTTTTCCTCATTAAAATTACTTAAAGTCAGTAAAAGTGTCGTGTGATTAATGCCTTTTTGGCAATAGCTGTGGCTATTTTACATTTTAACAAAAACAATCAACTCAGACGAATGTTTGTTTTGGTTGTTGTTATTGTTTTATATTGAAAGCGTTGTGATGGACAGGACACACTCGTACAATTTCAAATTACAATGTAGGTTAAAATTTTCACTTTTAATTTTTTTGGTTTCGATTCGTTGGCCCAAAGAAAAGAGTCCGTGTTTGATTCACACAATATACAATGTTCAACATGTCTCAAACAATCACATTTAACATGTGTTCCAATTAGACAGGACGAGTCATAAGTTTGGCTGTCACCGGGGTAAATTCACACCCAAAAAACACAACGTAGCATTTATTCAAGTTTGTAGCTCGATAACCTCAATTAAATCTATGATAAAATGTCACACACACAAAAAAACTACCCGGAATGGAATCGACAGGAAAGCAACCAGTCAGCATTTCTCAGGTCGATTCAGATAAATTGATTTTATCATGAATGGAACCAAATATACTTGTCAGATGACCTAAAAATGTCATCCGTTGAGCTGTTGAGCAACTCGACAAAAGCATTTTTTTTTTTTCAAATTTTGCAATATTTGCCCAGGCAAAAGGTCATATTTCACAATATTCAATTTTAATGCAGCCATTGCGCCTGGTTTATTCTTAAACCACTCAAAGTTTGAGTTTTAAATTCAATGAATTATTATTAAGATGGCCAAAATGTACAAATTTAGCATGCTTTGCTCACGGTACAAAATATTTTAGGATTGACCACTGCTTGCCAATCGATTCATGAAAGAAAAAAAATTTGATTCGCTTCGAATTTTTTTGACTTTGCTTGAAAGTTTCAAGTTGAAACTCCAGTATGGAATATTTTTAATTATTTTTGCAATTTTCCATTCTTGTGGCACAGTTAAGTGGTACTATTGCACAAGATGTGGCTGAAAATTGGCATTTATTTCTCTGAAAAACACATTTCGCTTTCACTCGAATCCATCTTCATTTGGTTGAGTGCTAAATAATTTTTTTGTTTTTGTTTTTCTATTTTAATTTTCAATTCAATTGTTTGAACTGGCACTTGATATTTCCATCAAAAGGCAAAGTGGTAACAAATTGAATACATCAACATATTTCAGCACATCTCAACATTATGTCCAATGGCAAAAAAAAGATGTTATTGTAATAAATTGTATCGTTGATCTTTGAATGTTTGTCAGTGCTAATGTCGCTTTGAACGGGCGTTGAGTAAAAACTTATGTATGTGTTCGTGTGTGGGTGTGTGTGTGTATGCTGTGATGTGATATGATGCTCTATGCATTGCTCGCAGCGCAACCAGAGAGCTTCAGTTTTCAAGTGTGTGGAACTTGCAAAGGCTTTAATGAATTGTTGATTTCTTCATAAACAGTTTGTTGTTGTTGTTGTTGTTGTTGTTGTTGTTGTTGTTGTTATTGTTGTTGTATTCATCATTTTCCATAATTTTCGAATCTTAAACGACGAAATTGTTGCTCTTTTATTTCCACTATCATTTATTGTCATCCATTTATTTAAAACCGTACACACGAATGAAACAAGTGTTCACTGTAGTGTGAATGACAATGTTGTTGGTGTGCGTTTGTTTGTTTGTTTGCATTGTTTATTATTGTTATATATTTTTACTATTTGTTTCCCTCGGTGTATTTTTTTGATTCGTACGTTGTATTTGTTGTTGTTCATGTATTTTATACGTACGCTAAAATATACATCTACACATTGTACATAAATCGGAAATTGTTCGAGCTGGAATTCGGGTAATTATGTGAAGTATGATGCAAATCCCACATTCAGCCCATATGAAGTGTGGAGTAGAGCGCACGCAAAACCCGAGCGTTTTTGTTAGTGTTTCAGTTTTTTTTTGTTGGTTTTGTTTCACTCGGATTTTAATGGAAGTTTTTATTAAATGTGATTTTAACTGAAGATTTAGTTGTCAAAAAACAGTCACCAGAATGTTCACATACAAAAATATTCACATCCAGAAAAATTCTTAAAAGACATTAAAAGTGATTGAAAATTTGCCGCCGTTGAAAAAGTCGAAAGAACAACAAATAAAAAACACTGTTTATAGTCATGTGGTTCGAATTGAATATAAATTGAACTTGAATTTCGTGCTGATGACGTTCCGTGATGAATAGAAAATAAATAATAATTTATCAAATCATTGATTCAAATTGATTGAACAATACATTTTGAAATTTTTGTCTAAAAAAAAAACAAAAACAAAAACAAAAAGAACTCTTCCAAGAAAAAATTTCCTATTTTGAATGTGTGAAAACAGACAATAAAATTGAAATTAGTGAATGTAGAGTTATTCATGACAGCCCAGCTATTCGCGTGTTTCCTGTAAATTCTTTCATGGCTCCATTTTTGTCAATGTGTTAGGTTTTTTTTTTATTTTCTCTCTGAAATGAGAAGAAGACAAGAAAGAACAACAACAAACGCTTACAATTTTTCATATTTGCATTGTGTGTGTGTGTGTGTGTGTGTATGTTCTGAGCTCGTTATTGTGACAACTCAAGCTGAAAAAATTTATCGTGTGTAATCAAGCAATTTGAAATGTGGCATCCACATTTTGATAAGGCATTCAAATGACAAGCAAACAATGATGTTAGACATTCATTTCAATATTTTCGTGTAGAAATTGTGATCTTTGGGCAACAACAACCTGAAAAAAAAAAACGTACGTGAATAGTTAGAAACAATTTTCGAGAGAGAGAGAGAGAAAGAAATAGAGAAGGAGAGAGAGAGAGAGAGAGAGAAAAACAGGTACTTGATATCCATTGATTTGCCGCGATGCTAATTTCATTATTAGCTTGTTTTATTTGTGTGCTATCTGGTATGAATAAGATTGCAAATTGAATTTTCTGCTAGTGAGTGAGTGTTTGATCGATTTGAAGATTCAAATTTCAACTTGGAAATGTTCAAGTATTCGATATTTTTTGTTTGTCAGTTGTATTTTGTATCGCACCCTACAATCATGTCGGTATTGATGTGAGACATCGCATAATTTAACATTCAAATTTAAAAAGCAAAAAAAAAAAAAATTACGAGGACATTTAAGTTGATTTATTTTTTCCGGTACGATAAATTCGCACGAATAAAATTTGTGAAACTGTGTGTATAAAACAATAGAGCCGGTATTATCGTAGTTTGCCCAAAAATATATCTTTTAATGTTGATTGCAAAAAAAAGCACACCATAAAACATGTTTTCATGGTTTTGGTGAAGCAGTAAAACCCCCTCAAAGAAGATTGATTGCTCCCAAGTGATGATTTGAACCAGCTGTACAATAAATCGCTTGAAATCAGTTCTCCTCGAAGTTATGTGTTGATGCATATTTTCATCTGATTTCCAAAATCAAGTATTCTAGCTGAAAATGTCGGCTAAAATTGTGTGTGTGTGTGATTTACTGTGATCACCTGCTGTTATTGCAATTGTTCAATATACGCGCTATTCGCATCGACCAATTAGTCGAAAATAAAATCATTAGTGAATTTCAACAATGTTTTTGAAAACTAATTGATTTGTTAGTAAACAAGTAAAAAAAAAACAAAAAGTGTAAAAGAAATTGTTGCTTTGATTTCAATTGCAATAAAATATTTAATTAATTTTAATAGAAAGTTCTGAACGGTTTGCTAGCTCAGCTAACCTAGCTGACAGTTTTTTGTTGTTGTTGTTGCAGGTGGATTGGGTGGATAGTGTGATGTGTGTATGCAACAATGGCATGCAACTGAAACAATTCAATGCTTCAAATATTAATTGTAAACTATGGTGGAAGCGGAACTGCGGCACAATAAATTTTCATCTACAGTTTGAGCATTTTGGTATTATTCAATATTGTTTTGTGGCAAAACCGACACATACACCGAATGTATCAATCCCCATTCCATAGACCAGTCCATGCATCCAACATTAATACCCAAATATCCGCCTGTCATTCATTAACAAAACGCTAGTTTAACATAATATTGAAAAGTTACGTTGCTGACAGTGCAACGTGAAAGTTTATTATTACATGAAGTGCGTCAAAATGAAAGAAGAAACAAAAAAAAAACACACACACACAGACTCGCACACAAACAAAAAACAATGTGTATTTTAAACGACTTTGATGGGTGCAGAGCAATAAAATACGAAACGCTATGGAACATTTTGATTGACGCATATAAGACCAAATGTCACATGATTTTTACTCTCATTTTAATCATATTCTGAATGTCAAAAGAAATTTTGCAACCTTCAACAGAATTTCGCATACTTATTATTACCATGAATTGTCGTATCTTTACATTTTATGGTCACATCATGCAAATCCATAGTCTTTGATATAGATCATAAAAATTGATTTTCCCATTTCCAATAGAATCGAATCGGACAATTTTTATGATACAAAACAAGAGCACACAACGTACTTTCGTCAGTTCATTGACATAAGCGTATGCTGACAAAGGAGTCAAGTCACATGTTCATAGAAAATGTTTTCGTGTGCGCGTGTGTGTGTTTGTGTTCTGTTTTAACCCTTTGCGATAAAAATATATGGCTTGAAAGGCTTTACTCAATGTATTAGCCGAGTTATTATAAATGATTCAACTCTAATCGCATTGGTCCGAAGAATTTGTTTGTTTTTCTTTGTAGAAACGCAAAAGAAAAACCGTTATTACACCAGTTAATTCGTGTAGAGGTACTTTTTTCATGCAATTTGAACAATTAAAAAAAATATATATATAATTCAGTTACACTTGAAACATATAGGAAGTGTATCGAAACCAGAATCACTTGGTTGAAAGTCATTATTAACAGAGTTAATAAATTAGTTTGATATTCGAACGAATAATGTATGAGTTGTAAGGTGTTTTATTTTTCTTTTATTTCGCGTTTCAATGAACACCTTTCTCATCCGACGCTAATAATAAAGTGCTTGATTTTGAATGCGCACATCTGTATTGGAATCAGTCAGCTGATCTAAATGCATACATTCGAAATAAAATGTTTATAATCGAACCGCGGCTGCTTTACCAGTTCGACTACATTGGTTCGGTTAGATTCTAAATTCAGTTGACATGCATTTTCTTTTGTTAACTTTATAATAAATTTATTATCTTTATAATAAAAAGAATTTTGAAGCTCAACACTTCTATGAAAGAGTACCTTTCAGAGCTACTGCAACATTTGTGAGATTAAATAAATCAAGTGCAGAATTTTGCCTTGACTGAGAATCATTTGCTATTGAATATAGTTGCTTGCATGCCAAAGATGCGGTACACATAATATTCACATTCACACTGAGTGTGTACTCTTTGTTTTGGGTTGATTGCATCAAACTACCGGTGCATAGTATGTGGTTTTGTGTGCAACGCACACAATGCACACGTATAATTCACCACGTATTAACCACATGTATGTGAATGACTGCGTTATAATTGCATCAGTGACAATTGGATAAAATGTTTAGCACTAAACATATTCGAGGAGGTTGAAATTGACGGGGCCGACTCTATTGTCAATGTGCTTTTGCTAAAACCCCTGAAATCAGAGCGCAGAAAACAAAATTAATGAGTATGGTGTTATGTGGCCCACTCAACGGTGAAAGGTTCTATGAAATACTACTGTTGAATACTAAAGTGTTGCCGTGCCACACGGTATTAGGCTCGTATTGAACAATAAACATGACACCGTTCGGTTTAGATAGAACTGTTATCGGAAGGGGTTTATCATTAAATTTATACACACACACACAAACACACAAAATACACACTTGGATTTATACTCTCATGAGAATATTTTATCTTTATTGACAAATTTGGTCGTTTTTCCTGTTTTTCATCTTTTCTCATTCTATTTGCATACTAAAAATCCATGTAATCTATGAAAATATTTCGATTTCCATTAAATCATTGTTAAAAAGGTATTTCATGCGACAAGACATCACTTGATGCATACACGGTTTTTCGTGTTCCCGGAGTTTGGTGCGTTTCTTTTTTGCTCCGTGCAAATGATTTGTTGCTTTTCGATTTTATTCGATCTCGCTGTGTGTATAAGTGTTTTTTTTTTAGTTTAATTTGACGTTTAATTAGTATTCAATCAGTTTTAACATGCTGTAATTAATAATTAGATTGTGTCTGATTTTTGCACACTAGAAATACTGATTCAGCACAAAACCACGTCGATCGTGTTCGTGTGCCCGATCCAAACTGTCAATTTGGAGGACCTGGACGTGGTTCCGGTTGGCGTCATCGTTCATTATCCAACATCGATTTAACGTCACAAAGTAAACATTCATTTACCAAACAAACCAAAGGGTACACATCAAGCCTGTACGATTTATATTCACGTTTAGAAGCCAGAAAGGAGAAAAACGATTTGGACAATATATATGGAAATACAAACGTTAACAGTGGTACGTATTGTGAATGACTATGTGCTATGGTTCTTTCTTCATCTCTTTTTTTTCTAAATTCTTTTTCCTCCTCCTCATCTTCATCTGTTTCATCCGTTTGTTGCACATTTATATATATATATATATAATTATATGTGTATATGTGTGTGCAATGGGCATGAAGTCATTGGGAATATTTTAGTGTGTTTGGTCAGTATGTTTACGTCTAAAGAGCAACTAGAACGGCTTGTATCGAAATCAGGTGATGCATATTTTAAAGTGGCTGCATGTTTCATGAGCAACTATAAGATATGCACGCTCATTCATAAAATGCTTTAGCTCAGTCTCGGTGCAATTCGCTACGGCTGGTTGCACTTGATACGTTTGAAATTTTATCCAATTCGGTAGCATCAAAACTATACTTTCAGACATGATTCTTTACTACTTAGGCAACTGGGTATCACAGGGAATTAAAAAAGAAAAAGAAATAAACCAACCAAAAGAGAAGTGTGTTGCTGAGTCATTTTCAGCAATTTTCGAATGCATTCAATGTGTAGGTTTTCAGGCATTTACGAATTTTTTTACTTGTATAATTGAAAAATAAATTTAACGAAAAAACTTAAATTAATACTATAAAACTTTACGATTAACATTGCCAGCTCTAGGAAAATGGATTTTTTTTTTTAATTTTCAGTTTCAAGCAACGTGAACACACCGCATATATTTGTTTTTCCACATCCAATATTTAACATTGCAAAATTGATTATTTCACATAATATCTGTATCTTGTTATTTTCTTATGTTTTAGCTGATAAAGTTGAATCAATATATGATCGTATTGAGCAAACTTTAGACACAATTAACAAATCAGAATCGTGTAGCTTGCGTCGTACCAGAAGTTTGGCTGTTATACGCGAAGAGACATTTAACGATTTACAAATTGGTGGCGGTATTCGATCTAGACGGTCTCAATTGATTCCACGTGCAAAGCTGTTGAATCGTAGCTTTTTCCAAAATCGGTATTAACATTTTATATATACATACATTTCATGATGAATGTGGTTGATTTTGTCAGCCATCAATCTGTTTTTTCTTTCACTTAAACTTGTAATATGATTCCGTTTAGACGGAGTGTGTTTAATTTGTGGAACTGAAATTATTAAATCCTGTAACTAAGGCTCGCCGTAAGGCCAAAGGCTTCTAAGTTAATGGAGCGAAAATAACGAAGAAAAAAAAATCATTCAATTTGGAAATACGAAACCGCAACATAAGCACACTCCATTAAAAATTTATGTCAATCACTTTATGTGTTAGCAAGTCATTGGAAGCAAGCACACCCATTGTTAACCGGAGTAGCTTATTCAAGAAAGAAAAAAAAAAAGAACAAGAAACAAGCCCCGAGTAAAATCATTCTCTGTGAAAATCATGAGAGTTCTTTTCAGCCAAACAAACTCACTTATAATTTCAGTTTTTTGTGTTGTGATTCCAGCAGCAACAACAGTAACACAAACAACATCAACAATATCAATCGGAAAAAGTATCGCGGTGAAGAGGATAGTGGTAGTGGTGTTGATACGCAAACATCCGAAACACGTGAATCGGACGACTATTGTGGTAATTTAAAAAAAATTCAAAGCGCTCAAATCATTCAAAAGGGTGATGAAAAGCTATTGCCAGCCCTTTGGATCAATGACAAAAGTGATTTGGATAGCCTTGATTCGGATTATTTTAAAAATTCATTACATCAATTAGATGGTAGTGGAATTTATTCGGCATATGAAGGTAACGGACACAGCAAAGATCCATACACGGGACGTGTGATTGGAACGCCAGATATTTCAATTACCAATGGATATATTGATGATCGTTTATCGTTGAGATCGGATGCACAAGAGCAATCACCATTACCCGACTACTGTACCATAAAAACCGATGACATTTACTCAAATAATAATAAATTTGTAAGCGCTGAAGATGTGTCGGTGATCCATGTAAATGGTGGTGTCGATTCGAATACGTACAAAGCAGCACGAAACGGACCATTGATCATTTGTGAAGACGATAAATGTGACACACGACGCATATCGGATCACATTGGCATTGAAGAGATTGAATCAAATCGTAAGCCAAAGTTTAAAGAAGACCATAAAAGTGTAATATCATACGATTCAATTTATTTATCGTCGGAGGGCAGCAATGAGGCTGCAACAATTATAGAAGAAGAGGAAAAAATCAATGAATATCTATCGGATAATAATTATAGTACATTAAGTGAGTATATGAATACAAAGAAAGATAATAAACCAACAATACCGCCAACGAATACGAACGAAGACGGTGACAATTTATACAGTCAAATCAATAAATCGCCACCAAAGAACAACGAAACGGAATTAAAAACCAAACTCACCACATTTTCGGATATATCAAATCGTGGCACATTGGAGCGGCTAACATTCATTTCGTCGGCCAGCCCAACCACACACAACGAAATCAATAAAAAAGTTGAAAAGCCAATTCCCCCGTCGTCTGAACCGACTGTTGAAAATCAGTACTGTTCGTTGCCGTTGGCAAATATCAGTAAAAGTCTTCAAGCTTCCGAACGTATTGATGCCAAACTTCGGTTATCGTGCTATCCACTTGAAGAGCAATCGAAAATTTACGATTCAATTACAAACTTTGGTCGTGCTCATAAAAAACTTCGACAACGTGAATCTTATGATCCAGCACCACAAAATCCAATACAAATTGAGGCAAAAGTGAAAGATCACATTTATATTGAACCATCAACAGTAGTACATCACACACCGGAAACAGTGGCCGAAACAATTTTGGTAACAAATACCAATCCACCTGTCAATCATACAATCGATGCGGATGCGGATGACGATGCAAACCATTTAGTTCGAATTGATGAGGAAAGTGTATCATTGTTGTCGACTGATTTGAACGATGTGGAAAATTTAAGTTCGAAAAATCTGGAACTCGACGAAATCCGTGAAAAACCGCGAAATATTTTATTGGCACCAAGCCCAAAACTAATCGATTGCAGTAGTTCACCGGATATTCAAGTGTCGCGTGACAATATTATCGAAGAAACGGTTGATGTGCCGGCCGTTAAATTGAACCGAAACGGGCACAAATCATATCAAAAATCACACTACTCGAAGCGGCAACATTGTGGCCGATCCGGTGACCGTTACGGTGATAACCGTGATCGTTTCAATGGTAATTTAAAGGTGAATTTATCGAACACTTTGAAACGGCGCCTCGAAAATAAAGCCAAACATAATCTAAACGAACGTTTGTCACGAAACATTGATAAAACCAAACATCATAAACATCATCGTGTTCAACAAGCGATTATTGAAAATATTAAAACGCATATTGTTCAACCGAATTTCAATATGTCGCGACCACAAATCATGCATGTGATCGATTCAAAACGTAATTTACCGAAATCAGCGCTAAAAAATAGCAAACAAAATAAAGAAAACGAAATGATTAATGTCAATACTACGGTAACTGGTCAAGCCAAACATGAAATGCTACGTAAAGTTGATTCGGTTCGAAGTTACTGGTCAAAATTAATTGAAACGGTTGACGATGATGATGATAACGTTGATGGTGCGGACACAACGGCGGAAGGCATCAATTCAAATGCGAACGCCGCATGCATGGGTGAAACGATGAGCACAACATCCACATTGAATCGGATAATTGGTGTAAATAAATCCACGAAATGTGGTGAAGAGATGATTTTAAAGCCACCAACAATAAGCGTATCAAATAATACCCTAAAACGTGCCGCATCAGCTGCATCTGGTCTTCATTCATTATTGTATGCGGATCGTGATGAATTAAATAGTTACACACCATCGGTGGAAATTGTTGAATTGGACGATCAAAAGCAAGCGGCTATTGTTAAAATACAAGGTGTTGATGCCGAAGATTTTGACCACGTTCGATATAAAGTTATGAAAACGGACACATTCCAAAAAAAGATTCTAACACAAACACGTAAAGAGCCACCATTGGATGGATTGTTACAATATTTAAACGATTACCGCTTCCAGGTATAAAATGTTCACCACCATGAGCTGACAATTGTGGCTCCCGTTTATCTTAATAAATCATATTTTTCGTTTATTTCTTTTTTCTTCTCTCTCTCTCTCTCTCTCTCTTCATCTTATCGTGGTAAATATCATTTCGAAGGAACTATTAACTCAAAATAACGTTGTTATTATTGAGCCAGTACGAACAAAAATTGAGCAAATATCCAATAAATCACATGAGTCACAGCTTCTGACATGTAAAATTACGGCCGGCGCTGGAAAATCGAGTGAAAGTAGCAAAGGTGGATTACGAAAACATTTCTTCTATCATCCAATACGAGTGAATAAAGAACTATTAGACGAAGAGCTACCCACCCCCGATACGGTACGCAATGCAAAAAAACTATTCGAAGAAACGTTACTGCTGTGCCCGATGAAATCCCAAAAATCTCGCAGCATGATTGGTTTGAATGAAAATTGTAAAACGCTAGATCGAAAATATTTGACATTGGAGACATTCAACAATGGCGCGCCAAAGAGTAATAGCAAACACAGTTTGAATGGTAATACTGTGTACAGTAGCACCGCAAATGTTTGCAATCGTATTAAAAAATGGGATTCATCGAGTCTATCGAGTGGCATCTCCAGTGGTGATTTAAGTTTACCGTGTGACTGCAACGATAACGATGAGACCAAAATCATATCCAATGAAAATGCTAATGAACTATGCGAATCATATTATGTTAGTCAGGTAAGTGATGCTCTGTGCAATTTTTTTTTGTCTCGTTGTTGTTGCGGTGTTTTCTGCACTACTACTATTGACTGATCCGTTCTCTTCATGCATGCACCACGGCACATTGATTTATTGACGTTGAAAAATATACTGCTTACCGTCTATCACGGCGGTACTTTACACTACAAGACAAATGCAATTAATTTCTATTGAGCATGTGAATTGGGAGTAACTTGAATGCACTCTGGCAATGCGCTCGTTCAGATGCAGAAAGCACATTGTGCTGCAAATGAGTTGTATTTGCAGTGTACACACATGTGTTTCAAATTGAATACAGGCGATACATGAAATTCAACTCGATATTCTTATTGAATTACAGAGATTCATAGCATTACAGACACAACTCATTTGTTGAATGTGTTGAACACATCGTGTTCAATTTGTCACAGCAATTCGCTGTATAAATGAAATTAATTTCTGGGGTTTGTGTGTGTGTGTGTGTGTGTGTGTGTGTGTAAAAACAATAAATTTGGCCAAATTCAATATGTGCATTGACTCAAAAACGGCGTTTTTTCTGTGTTTAACCAATTTCGAGAATAGTTTCATTCGGTGTTTTTGTTCATTGTCCAATCTTCGATTTCTATGGATTTTTCATTGTGGAATTCACATAAATGAGTGCACAATGCACATCCCTTATTTCACAGACCTTCGACATATTATTTCCACGGTAAAATCAATAAATTGAAGTTTTTTAGTTGAACCTTGCGTTTGAATGTCTCTGGAAGTAGTTAAGCTCAATATACACAGACAAATAAAGGAGACTGAAAATTATCAGCATGGATTTTTTGCCCGTCATTTGTTAGCATCGATTCAATACTGAATAATTGCTATATAGCAATGATAAAACTTTTCACAAAGCTTAAACTTTTAAGTGAAACTACTTTGATTTATGAAATGTAGACACATCTTCATTTAAAATTGAATAGATTCGAATTTCGCAAAACTTAGATAAGATTATAATCTCATGAATTCTGTATTTTTTTCTCTCTGCTTTTTTTCCTCTCTCTCTCTCTCTCTCTCTCTCTCTGCTTCGATTCAAAGGATATACTGGAGAAGATTCGTGAATGTGGTTCATCGGTGACTTACTATGGAGGTCGGGTATTGAATAATCAATCACCTGAAGTGAGCCCAATGACAAAGGCTATAATGCGTGAAATTCACAACGACACCAGCATTTGTGACGTGTGTCATCCAAACAATTCGAAAAAATTGTATACGAGTTTCTGTGATGCGGATAAAAATCATTTGGGTAAATCGATATCAGTTACACTGACAACTCTGGGGGTCACTAACCATTACTTTGCTGAACACGAACAAGTCATGTCCATGCATGTGATTTGTCCCTTCGGACACCGAGACGCACTCTCACACACGAATGGTGATTCGTAGTTTGATGCCAGTTTGAACACAAGAGATGATGTCATTTTGATCATCCATGTTCCGTCCGTTTTGGTGTTTGTTGCGGACAATCTTATTTATGAACATTGTTTATTGTCCAGCACGTATTGATAGTAAACCTCTCCCCCCTCCCCATCCACAATATCAACATAATCCAATGTTGTTTTTATCAATTTCTTATATCGATTTTGAATTTATTTTAGGTATGAAATTACGTTTAATCAAGTCAAACAGTTGTAATAGCCGCTTAGAATTGGCCGGAACCCGTTTCAATGATGGTCCATTGCATAAATTTTGCTCAAGACATCGCACCAATTCAACCACTGAAGATACCGTCCGAAATATTATTCAACGCATTGAAACAAATGCAATACAAGACAAACGTGTACCACGCATCATCGAATCAAAATGTATTGAAAAATTAGCAACCGACGCATCAAAGGTAAAGCAACCAAATGCATATCGAAAGGATGATTTAGATGGTTTAACAAAATCCATGGAACGTTTGGGTCCAATTGAAATTTTATCACAAGTCAATGTAAAAAATCACATCAATGCGATTAGTATGAAATCAAATAATTGTAGCATGAACACAGGTAAAATGTGCCGTGAGGTTATCATTCCACGTAATAAGGATGTTGATCTTGCGATGCAAATGAATCATAAAATAAACAAAGAAAAAGATAAAATTAAATCAACGTCACACGAAAAACTGAATGGTGGCAAAAAATTGGGAAAAGTTGGTCCAGTTACAGCTACCATTCGGCCAACATCAATGCTTACTAAGGCCGAACTGGAAGAACGGCTAATCAAAGAAAATCATAAAGCAATTTTAGAAGATTTATGCAAAACCGTCGCCAAATGCGAAGAGGAAAAAAGTAAAAAAAATAATCTGGTTAAATGGGATTCATTAGAGAAAAATTATTTTGCAAATGATTTAGCATTGAAGCGTAAACCAAAATATGATGATATTGAATTCGAAGAATTTGAAGTAATTGAACCAAAAAAGTAAATAAAAACAAAAAACACATTCCATAAGTTAAGAGCAATTAACTGTAAGGCATTTACCGTATAAAATACACAATTGATTTGAGGTTTTTATGCGAACTATCAAATCACCAATCATATCAAACACAACAATATTTGTGAGCATATTTACAACAAAATAGTACGATTAGGCGATATGAAATCGCATGTACTCGCATTATCGTTCATGTAATGGATACACGCGATTTTATGCTCGTAAAATATGTTGTCGTGCATAATCTGAGGCTAATTCACTCTAACTGTAATTTATAGTAATGATATTTCGATTAGGGTTAAAAAGGAACAAAAAAAAAATGGGATTCAAAACGTTGTCATTCGAGCAGCACATCAAAAATGGAACGCAAAGAAAATCAATTCGAAACGTTTAACTGAACAAGACAGAATTGCTAGTTTGATGTATGTATACGATTAGCGTTTCTATAAGTAAAATTTGATGTCAAGCGTTTATTTAAATTCTTTATTCTTAAACCGGCCAAAAATGATTCATTCAGTGTCCCAAAATATGTTGTGTGTGTGACAATTCACAGTGTGTCAAATCAGGAGTTGATGTCCTCTAGATTGAATGGTGCTTAAAAAAAACTGTTAACGATGGACCATTGTCAATGGGTACATTTTTTTGTGTGTCCACTGATTTGAAATTCTGAACACTTTGGTCACTGATTTGAAATCATTTTTGGCAAAATTGTACATGAAACACGGTTAAGAGAGTTGCCAAAATAAATATATTTAAACAGAAACGAAAAAAAAACACACAGATGAGATAACGAAAAAAAAACTGTGTACATTTTTTAGATTGAATTACTTAACGCAATTGAACTTTTCAGTTGATCTAAAAACGTGCAGATGTGTGGATAACTCTTTTAATCATGATGATTATTCTGCAGTAAAAAAAAATCACACCGTTTTTTCGTTGTTATTCTGTTTGCGTTCAATTTGCGGTATAAAATGTTGAGTGTTTTTCCGCCCCCCTTCCCCCCTGGGGTTTCGTTAGCACTGCATTTCTTCTCGGTGCTGGGCAAACAACCCAAACAAAATAAGTTTTGAAAAACATGTGACTCCATTTTATAAGAGATCTATATTATTATTTTAAATGGTGTTGTATTTGTTTTGTCGTGGTATATCCTCCACTTATTCACACTCCTCACAACATCATTTATGTTATTATTTTCGTGTTATTATATTATTATATCCATAATATTATTATTGCTATAGCTTCTGAACTATGAAGCTTACCATTCGCTTCCAACAAAAAAAAGTTCCAAAACAAAAACAAAACCAACCTCACCAACCGAAAATGTTGGTTCCGTTGAGTAAATGACACTTCGCGGAATAGTATGGCTGCGTGTGCATTGCACGCCGAATAAATAAAATTTTGTTGAAGAAAATAATGGCACAATATAACATGCAAAAATATGAACCGATTTTGCCCCGGGACACATAAAACAGTCGTAAGATATACAGTCTGGTCTACCCATTATGCATGATGAATGACCAAACCATAAAATGAAAAATAAACGGGGGAATGAACCCCCCCCCCCCCCCGGGTAAGTTTCGTAGTTTGGGACTATATTTATATATATTATTAAATATCACATAATTATTTTTGTTTATGTTACTTGAAACTGAAATTCGATAGGAAAATTTGACGCTATGTTAGTGCTATGTTCTGTTTATATAATTTGGCATAGAAGGCATACCAACGGTGGCATATAGGCTTAATAGGTTTTGAGCTTGATGGTAAATCATCATTCATTTTCACATTCGGTACAGAACTCCCTAACATAGCGCTAAATTTTCTGACCAAATTTCACCTCGAGTATTAATTGATAAGAAATTTAATCAATGATTTAACACACACATATACACAAATACAATCAAAACTGAACAATTATTATATCACAAAATTTCAAAATAATAATCATAGGGACAATTCGGTTTGCGCTAATTCAAACAGTTTTGAATTTATTACAAACATTTTTTTTTTCGAGCAAATTTAATGCATCATATATTCTTATCGTCAGGCTGTACTTTTCATTTATTATTTATATTTTATAAAATTTTGTTTCATTTAAATATCAACAATGTCTTTAATAGAGAAATAGATAAAACAATTAGATATTTAACAACAAAAAAACAAGTGTTATGTTGCTATTTCAAAATAAATAAAAATTAAAAAAAAAAACTCAAAAGAATGTTCACACAATTTACCGTTTCATTGTTCATTTTAATTTCATTAATAGCATACGATATATGTTGAAAATTAGAGTCAAAAATTGGTTTTGAATGTGCTGATTTGAAACATATGTTTAACTTTCTTTTTCATGTAAATTAAAATAAATCGAAAAAGTTGTGTATGGGAATATGGTGTCATCTCTATGCAAGGTGTCTCTATCTTTTTGTGTCGGTATTTTTGAAATCATAGTTGCACAAATATGCAGTCAAATCTATCATTATTCTATCTAGTATACTCATGAGATTGTAGAAGAAAAGTTGTTCATCTACTCAATAAAAAGTTCACATCGAACCGACATTATTGTAAGACCGAAAATGTCCGGTGTGGGGGGGGGGGGGGGGTAACCGAGTTCTGCGAGTTCTGTGAATTCTACGAGTTTGTAAACTGTCAAATAATATCAATGCATTTGTATTCACATTCTCGTTTGCACTCGAACTTGCACGAGTTCGTTCGAGTTCTCACGTGTTAATTGAGTACGGATCTAATGTACTGAAACATAGGCTGCGAGTTTACTGCTAAATGTAATGATTTTGTGCGAGTTTTCTGCAAGTTTTCACGCGTTTTTCGTGTAGTTGAGTTTCCCCCCTAGGTCCGATGCCCAAACAAGAGCTAACTGATTTTACCCAATGGCTTAATACAAAAAACTGTAGTTTGAATTTCTTTTTTCAAGTGAACTTTACTTTTTCAAGAGCAATATATTTGTCTGAAAAAGAAAACCAATAGAAAATTCGATGAGAAAATATCAATTGAAGTTGAATCAAGTCCGACCAATAGGACATTTGAATTTGGTCGGGCCTAAGTTTTGGAAACGAGCTTACGAGCCTCTACAAAATAACACCTGTGTTAGAACATTCCCAATTGAATCGAGTGAGTTTTAAAAACCGGCGATGACACATTTTCCCATGAGAAGTTTTCAATATGAGAGCAATCTTCAATCCGTTATTTCGGTCGTTTGTGCAATAATATGCAACTACTGTATATTTACTACCGAATGATCGTAAAACACCTAAAAATATACACAATTCACCCAACAAAATATTGCAACAAAATGGTCGGCTGAACAAACAAATTGGTCACACGTGCGATTCCATGCCCATGAACACATGCGAATCGGTTGTGGTTTTGTTCACTTGTAACCGAAATTCAATTCAATAAAGCGGCCACTTATCAACATTTTTAAGAATCTAAGACAAAAAAACAAAATACAAAAGAGTTGTTCATTTCAGACAGGAAAGTGTTTGTTTGGGCTTTTTGCCAATCCGTCTCCCGTCTAATGAGTAACTCGGAGTTCAGCCAAGTGCTTGACGCAAATTTTATTTTCGCTCCGTTTTCTGTTTATGTGCATTCTTTCGTTTGAGTTCAAGTCTCATTGTTTAGAGACTTTACTGTAAAAATCAGTAGTATTCATCCATCGTTTGTATGTTAAATGTATGAATTTATCACATCCTTTAGAAAAGCAATCAAAAGTTGGAGTTAACAAACAACAACAAAAAAAAAGAAGAATCTGTTATGCCTATAGGCCAACTAATTATGAGACTTTTTCGGACTTTTTGTTCTTTATTTTGACAGAAAACATAAACTCAGAATTCTCAACATAACTTGACTACTTATGTTAGTATAGTTCGGATTTTACTCGCAAACAAACCAAAAAAAAAGTCGCAAACAAACCAAAAAAAAACCTGGTTTAAATTCCGATGTTACAAAAGTTTAAGGACATGTGTTTTTATTTACACACATTTGTGACAGTTTATTTTCCATCTTCCCGCAACAACAAAATAAAAACTGCCAGTATGAAGATCGAGTATGTTGATTTTTGTTTAACCCAAATCGATAGGAAAATAGATTTTTGTGACACTTCATAAAAGCCGAAGCATCATTTTGATTTCGATTGTATTTTTGTTTTTTGCCCAACGTCAGCATTACATGATTGAACTCGACTCTTTTACATTTAATATAACTGTGCTGCTCGTAGCTCACAATGTTAACGTTAGCAACTTTTTGAGTACTCATAAACCGTACACATGCAATCGAGAATCTGGGTAACAATGTTGCAATGAGGACCTCATCAGAATGAGGCTGAAACCTAAAATTTTACATTCATTCGGTAACATTTTATTACTATAAAAAACAAAAGTACATTTACACCACATCTACACCCAAACTGAAAACGAGCATCAATGGGCAAATCACTCGAGTTTTACACATTTTAACGAATCATCAAACGATTACCAACTGATATCGGTGGTTGTTGATGTAACGACATAATTTTATGTTAAAAGCTTCTAATTTTGTATTCAAATCAAAACGAAAATATTGTGTTTGGCTATTGCTGTTGTTTTGTTTGAATAAAAAAAAAATACTTGCCTTTGTCTTCACTTTTCGACTTTTCGTCGCTGCTGTGTGAAGAATCACTTGTACTCGAACGCTTGTCATCTTCATCGTCACTGGAGCTGGTGTCCTGTCGTTTTGAGCTAAAGCTTCTACAATTTCGTTGCCGAATCAACGATGTCTTGAGAGAGAAAATGAGGGGAAAAGCCACGAATCAGTTTACGAAAAAAAAAATCGATTCACAAATTCATGGTAGAAAGTATTTGTGGTATTTTAAAGCAAAGTATTGTTCACTCTCCATTTTTGTTGTTGTTATTGGGATTGTTTAATGTATTTGTTTTTTTTTAAATTAATCTCATGGATTAAATGTATTTTACAAGCGAGCATAGTTCTCTTTAATCAGATTGAGTTCAATCTTGATGTAATACGCAAAATGATGACATTCGTTCGCTTATTCGACACATTAATGTTCTGAATCAAACCATTTTTTGTGTGCATGTATATATTTTTCGTGTTCTATCTCTCTCTCGCGGAATTTTAAATCAAAAACAAATAAAGCTGCCCGTGAGTTATATATTCAATATGCATTCCAAAACAGACATCATTTTTCAACAACGATCTATTCAGCGGTTCGCTTATTGACGAAATTAAATTGGGGTTTTTGGGAATTTGTCACGTTATTCCGCATTTCTACATTGTTGAGCCGCCGACAGAGATAGATATTTACTCATTACGTTATGGAATCTATAAATTGTCGAATCACTCGATTCACATTTATTATTTCAAAATGTGCATTCATTTGACTGCGCTGAATGCCTTTCAATGGTTGCATGTACAAATAATATACGATGAACCGCATTCGCCAATGATGAGCATCGCCGAACATCTCTCTTTCGTTCGCTCTCTCTCTCTCTCTCTCTTTCTACTAAAAAGCTGTGAGAACTCATCGATTACAGCAGTACATTTCAATGAACAATGGCAATGAAAGTCGTATTCATTTAGTTATCACACTGCATTTGTGAATTTAAAGCATTTCTGATGAGATTTTGTTGTTTAAGGTTTTTCAGGCCTGGCAAAACTTCGATTCGGGTCAATTTTGCTGCAACTTATTTCTTGATACAGTATGAGAAAATTTGGTGGAATTGCTTTGCAAATAATTAGAATTGCACGAACGGCTACAAGAGCAGCCAACCACACCACTTTGGAAATCAGCCATAATTTAGAATTTGTCTGAGAAAAATGAGAGCATATCGGACTCAATAAGACGGTCATTAGAACATTTGTACGAATGAGACATTAAATTGCATCGAAATGACAGCCCAACAACACACACACACACAAAAATCGTATTTAACGTTTTGCAACTATGTTTACACTGCAACGAAAGGCACAAACACACAATTTTGTGGCTGTGTGACACAATCGCCACACGCACACACACACACACGCACACATCCGCATGCATAAATGTATGGCGCTTTTCTCTCAGCTGCTGCTGATTCACGCTGGTCGATTTTTTTTTCTCACTCATTTCCTTTGATTGCAGTAAATATGAAAACGCTGTATGGCTGTAAACAAAACCGAAACGCAGTCAGGAAAAATTCGCATTGGATTGTTGCCAAACACACTGTTTGAATGTTCACTGTTTCGCTTCCACGGTTTTTGCTATTGTCCGTTTTTTTACTCTGTCTCTTTCTTCCTCTCTCTCTCTCTCTCTCTCTCTCTCTCTCTCTCTCTCTCTCTCTCAATTCCCTTATTCTCTTCGATTTGAAATATTCTTTTGTATTGAGTTTAAAATATAGCCTGGGTGTCATCCGCGTTTCCATGATTAGTAAGAAAGAAGTCGCCAAAAATATACAATTGTTAACACATGAACGAAATTTGTCATCGGCAACCATTTTTCTTTTGGGGTTTTGTTAGGGGTATATTTTAACTGAATGATATTTCAACGACAATGAAAACGGCATTTTTTTCAACATAACTTTTTAGAAAATATTTCTTCTAAACACACATTAGCCTAATCACTGATGTGCGGATTTCTAGTGCGCGCTTTTTGTTGTTGTTAAAGAATATTTTTGACACCATCAATTTTCAAAAGAAGATGAAAACATACGCCACATTTATACACTTTAACTAGCCTTCATCGTTAAGCAGGGATTATAACATGCCTAATTGAATGAAGAAAGAAAACAAAGGAAAAAACAACAGAAACGGCGAAATATGAGCGTGGAAAAGGAGTCAAATGGTTATTTGGCATGTACTTAGGATTCGATGTGTGCACGGTGGGCGAGGTGAACATTTGTAAACAGTTACATCGATGTGTCAACAAAATTCCAAATTTATGTAGGTCAAACCCAAGCAATGCAATTAATTAACCACTTTTATTTTTGCAATTCAAATTGTTGTAAATTAATTATGGTGCCGTGAAAGCGCAGCAACGGTGATTTGGTTTCCGTGTGCTTTTAAAGGCTGCAGGGTATAAATAATATAACAATTGTTTGAAATGCTGTTCGAAGAAAACGTTGTATACGTTCAGACTCCGGTACTGCTATTGAAATCAAGGATCATTTGCATTCCACGGATTTCCTTTCAATTCAGATGCATTTTTTTTTCTTTTATTAAAGAAACATTGCCATTCAAGAATTCAGCGATACCAAACGTCCACAGTCCGATTTAGTTTTTCTTTTTTAAAAACAGAAAAATGGGTTTTTTTAAAAAACTGTTCAGTAATGATCAACGTTTCTTTATTACCACGTTTAGAAATTTCTAGATTTTAAACATCAGATGCATACCATAAACATGTTTAGCATAATAAATGACATTTTCATAAATGCAATGGAAAGGCAACAGAACCAATTTCTTTTTGTATTTTTTTTGTTTTTGTGTGATTGTTGCAAAGGAGTCATTTGCATAGAAATGTTTTCATGTTTATCATGACAATGATTCGAGAGTTGAACAGGCATTAAAAAACATAAATAAGTATAATCCCCCTCCCAGCCCCTGTTTTCATGTTGAATTGTGGATAGAGAGGGGGAGGAGGGCAAAAATAGCAACAGGAATAAGTAACAAGTAACACACGAAACGACGAATAGAAATGAAATTTTAAAAAAATGCAATGAAATATTAAAAGAAGCTTATCCGACGAAAAAAACGATCAAATCGAAATTGGACCGTCGCATCTATAAATATACACACAATATGAATTAGCCAGCCAATGTTGAACGGCAAAAATTCTGTTCCGAAATACTCATTCGACCCGAAATATACAAGTGGGCAAATATTAATCGCAAACACGGCAAAAATGAAATTTGCACATTTTTCTTTGGCTTTCTATTTGTGTGTGTTTTTTTTGCGGTGGTTGTTGTTGGTGGTTTTCCGTTTTCATTTTTGATTCTGAAATTTCGGGTTTTTATTTTGTCATCATTTTCACTGTTTTTTCCGTGGCATTCTGAAAATGTTTTATTTTTAGCGCACACAAAAAAAAGAACCACAAAATCTGGTTGGTCATAAATCAAAGGTAAGATTAAAAACCAGGAACTGAACAGAACAAAAAAAAAAAAAACTAGTTGAATCATTTTCAATTAGCATTTTTAAGGTGAAAAATGGTTGAATTGTTCGGTGAGTAATATGCCGATGTGACATTTACATAGGACTAATTGAAGAGAGGGGTTACCGCTACGGGCACTTATTTGCCTTTGAACTATAAAATGAATCTGTAGCGGTGATGTTGTAGCATTTTAATTAAGATCAGTAGCTTTAAATCGTCCCATATGAGCTTTCATCAAACAAACGTTCAACCAAATAACAGTTGAATTTTAATTTTCCCAACACTTATCTTCAACATTTACAAGTGTTATTTATTTATTTGATGATTTTTGTTTTTTTTTTTTTTTTTGGTTTTAAATTCACATAATTCGGTTGCAGTAAAATTGCGTTTTCTTTTCATTTGTATATTGAACACCAAATAAACGGACAACCACAGATATGTATATTCTGGTAAGAATCTTTATCATATGGAAAATTGAAAAACTTCCACAATTTTGTGTGATATGACTTGAATGCGAACGATTCGCGCTTTAAACCTTTGTATGTTGTTACAAATTTACATTCTTCTTTATTTTTCCCGTACAAACACATACACTCTGGCATTGGATTGACAAGCGTAAAACAGGAACCAAATAAAAAAAAAACCAAATATACTTCGTATGGAAAAACAAATTATCGTTTTAGTTTGTTGTTTCTTTTTTTTTCAACTGTTTCAAAACAGTCCATCAACTAACCAAATAAAATTGTCCACTATTTAATTTTGTTAGTCCACAAGACCGTGCATTTGTATTTATTTTAAATAAAATTTGACATCTTGAAACACACACACTTATCGCCATGTTTAAGGTCTATATGCTACTGACTGCTTCGGCAATAGGATTTTTTTTAAATACACTTGTCAACTTTTAGTTGAACCATAAAAAAAATTCATATATCTATATGCTGTATAAAATCCATACATGTGATAGAGTCAATGCGTGTTGAGAGCTAAGCACGCGTAATATGAATTGAACGTAACACCATCTATTGGTGTTGAAATTATTTTACCGAAATGTCAGTTGAACACTTAAGAAGAAGTATTTCAAACAATATACTCAAACGTATCAAGCAAATTCGGTTTAATTTTTATATCTATGAATGTCTTTTCTAATTATTTGTTAATTGAAATTTTATGTGTTTTATGAAAAGATGTAGTGTCATTAAATTCAATTTACAAATTACAGAGGAGATAAGTGTGTAGTTCGTTACTCAGGTCTTTTCAAGGCAATTTATTCAATTTGTTTGATGATTTATCTCTTAATGACAGGCGTCGGATGTGATTTGTAATAAGTATTCCATTTACCCTCTTTTTTTTTAAAGAGATTATCTTTCATATTCGAGGAGTTGGGATTTCTTTTGTTCAAATATTTGGCAGAGGCATTAGGTTAAACAGAATACATCTATCTCATTATCGATTCGAATTAATCATCTAGACCAACACATGGCACATAGTATTTTGAGCAGTTATCTTTATGATCTCTTCGTTAGAAAAGAACATCATTTACTTTGTTACTTTTGATGGAATTCCAACGCATAACACTTTAGAAACGGTTATTCAGTGAACAGTTAGTTATTCACGATCCAGTTTTCAACCAACAAACATCTTCGGTCGGAATTTGTTTTTCTCCACCAAAAACGACATAAAATAAACACGTATGAATAACGTACACTCTTACAAGTGATTCAAGTTAAAGTCTATAGCTTAAGTACAATTTGACATTTCAACGAGAAAAAAAAATGACAAGTGCTTTATTGTGTGAATGAGGAACAATGAAATGTAAAGCTATTTATTTTTATATGTGAGTTACTACGACCTGTTGCTAAAAGTTTGCTTGAGTTTCAAAAGTGCACACACAAAAAAAGGCAGTAAAATAGAAAGATTTTGCGTCCTCTTGTTCGTTTTTTTGGTGTGTTCTCGTTGGATTTTGCATCCATAACAGTAAAAAGCATTGATAAAACTGTATAGAGTGGTTAAATTTGCATAAAACTATGTCAGTATCTCATAATATGGAGATCAGAAACCTAGACTACAATCACAAAGAAAAATTAGCTGCTATTTTGGACAACAATGATTCATGGAAATCATTAATGGCCAAAATTCCCAAAGATCTGGATGCAATACGAAATGGACATGATTCAATGCCAATTCCAAAATACAATGTGTCGCATATACGGTAAGTTTAATTTCGTTTTGGGCCAATCATTTGGATGTGTTGTTTTTAAAATAAATGTTTTGTTTACATACAATTGACAATATAGACAAATTGATGAAATATGTACAGAATCACATGGCTCTCCCACAATACGATTAATTGAAGAATGGGGAACATCTGGACGTAAACGTGCAACCGTAAATGATTTAAAGGAATTATTAGTGAGTGTACATTTGTATCGTGCTGCTGATTATGTTGCTGAAGATATTTTAAAGATTCCACTACCAAAGCGGCCAGATAGTGGACCCGGTGCACGTATTGATATAACGTTACCATCCGTTGCCGGTGACAATGTTGCCATTGAAAATCTATTACAAAATATCGATTATCCGAGTACAGCACGAATTAATAATGATCGTCTTCTTGATACGCTGGTAAACAATCAGAATATAAATAACAATAAAATTGCTGACCATGTAAAATCGATGCCAAATCAAAATAGTCTCGAAGATATAACATCGGCAAATCAATCATCGTCCGAACAATCATCGTCCGATCGATCGGAATCGAATTCATTTTCAAGTATGATAAAATTCTCAACAAATAAATGTGTCCCGTCGATAGAACAAGATTCAAACCCAAATCCGGAAATACTGTGGCTTTCACATCCAGGAACATCTCAATTGGTTCCTTTACTTAACAATGGCTACAATGCGAATGCTGGTGATGTTGATCCACAGATATCGAAACAGTATGAACATTCCAACAGTTATATGCCAGATTTTAATAAGTTAAATTTAAATAATGACACAAATAGTTTTACACTATTAAGCACATCGAACAAAGAAGATTTATCTTCTGCATCGTCTGCATCAGATATAGCATCTAATCAATCTTCCAGTGTATCAACGTACATTCCAAATTTATCGGTGTTCAATGGAAACGATAGTAGAACATCGATATCCAATTAGGTAATATTAATTTATAACAATTTTGTACGAGTTTTTTTTCGTTGTTGTTGTTGCGGTGCTCAAATCTATTTATACTATATTTTGAATCTCATTGAAATAAAAAACATCCCAAATAGCAAATCTACGATGAACATGACTCTAACATTCTATGCATGTCCGCAATGTTTATCGTAGATTTACAGTTGGGAATTTTATAACAACCGGGTATTTCCAAACACGAACAAATTTGCGAACACGAGCACACGAGCGCATACCACGCACACCGGAATATAGTGAATATTATAGTGAGCAACACTTTATGCAATCTTATCACATTCTGTGCTCATTCGAATGAATGAAATAGTGCAATTTCCCATAGTGAATTTGACCAAAAGAAAAAATGAATTGAGTTTTTTTTTGTTACTCATCCAATTTGACTTAATTTTTGTTAGTGAATCCAATGATTCAATTTAATTTCATTTTTTTTTGTTGTGCATTCCATTTTTTGTTTATAAAAACATATCGTATCTAAGCTATATATTTAACGAAAATATTGTACAATTTTGAATTTACACATAATAAAAAGACGAAAAAAAAACAACAAAACGAATTCTATACAAAGATCTCTGTTGTGTTTCTCTCTTTCTTCTTTCTTCTTTCACTCCACTCGGCGTTAATTTATCTGTAGCTTTGGTTTCCCAACCGGGGAAAAGGTTGACTGACTGTGATAATGAGTTTGCGTGTGTTCTTTTTGTGTTGGTGTTGTTGTTGCAAAAGTGATTTCTTAATCAATTGCCACAGAATTTACGTCAAAATTGAACATTAAACTTGTCAATAGGTCGACCAACAAAATATATCAGTTGAAGAGCAAAAAAAAAAACACAAACACACATCAATTTTCAATTAAAACCATGCAGTTTATTTGTATTCGCATTGTTTGAAAATAAAAAAAAAATGTGCTGTTAATGTTGAAGAGGAAAACAAAATGAAAGAAATAGAATAATTTAAATTATTTGTCATTCGATTGACTCATGTAAAAATTAGTCTCATCATTACTCAGTTCGATTAGATTACAATTGAATGTCGTTTTAAAGCTATTCAAAAATATTGTCGTTGCATCGTTAATGCTAATATTTCGATTTAATTCTTTGGATAATGATGTAACACTTTTTCCCACTAAACCACATGGCACAATATGATCGAACCATTTTAAATCAATGTTACAATTTAAAGCTAGACCATGTGTGGTGATATAACGTTTACAATGCACACCCATCGCACATATTTTACGATCTTGAATCCATACACCGGTGTCGGATGTTGTTGTCGCATCTAAATTAAATTGTTTACACATATCAATGATGGTTTTTTCCAAATGGCACACATACCATCGGATGCTCGGTTGAAAATGCTTGAGATTGAGTATTGGATAGGCAACCAGTTGACCAGGACCATGAAATGTGATCAAACCACCACGATTTGTTTTGTAAAATTCAGCACCCAAACCACGTAAATATATTTCGTCATCGATTTTATAGTCTTTGGTGCGGATACCAATCGTATAAACTGGTTGATGTTCCGTTAAAATTAACACATTTTTAAATGGCGGTTGATTTTGTTCATTGAACGTGGATGTGATGAGCTTTTGTACATTCAAACCATGTGCGTATTTAATTAATCCGGTTCGTAAAATATGTACAATTGGTGGTGGCATGATTGGTGGGTTTTGATTTAAAGTAGCTTTTGTCGTTCAATATAGGCCTGTTCACCAAATTCTTCAATAAATGTTTGCGCTTCTTTTTCACGTTCCAATTCACGGCGTTTTAAATCCAAAAACATTACTTGCGATATCTGTTTTCAAGGAGTGATAAACAAAAAGTACAACACAAATAAATCAATAAACCATCAATTTCAATCTAATGACTTTGTGTACCGAATTCAAATCATTCAGTGCTTAACGTAACCTCACTGTTTGACACTTAAACACAAATACACACACACACACAGACATATTACGGTGCAACACACTTTGTCACACTTTCAAACTGTATACTCACATATACATCGATTGCTGCATAAATTTGTTGCTCAGACGATAACGGCATTATGTGCCATTTACTATTTCGAACCTTTTTATCTTTGTTTATTTTCAAACGACACTGAAATAATATGTGAAAAATAACACAAAATCAATACCAAGCTAATGAATAAGTTATTTAAACATTTAAATGTTACGTACAAGGTACCAAACCAGTCGCTCCATACTCCATCGTCCACCAGTATTCATAACTTGATTGCAATACACTCCCAAATCAACGCATTGATCAACCATCTTTTGTGAATTTATTTCAGGAAAATCACGCTCCAGTTTTCGACAATCACTATTTTCAAAAGAAACCAACCAAAAAAAAACACACCAGATTTGTTTGAATATTTGAATTTTAGTTCGTGCTATGTGTGAGTCACAGCTGTAGATATATTATCAAACAAATACATACTTTTTAATATTCACACCATTCAGACAGACTTTATCGTGCATGAGCAATTGAATCAAAGCTGCGGGCAATTTCTTTAAATTGGGCAAATGAAAGACATAGCACAAATCAACATTGGCACAAAGTTGAATAACAGCTGTTTTTCCTGGGCCCGTTTGAAATGTAAATGGCCATTCCATATCGAATGCAATGGGAATCATATCATTTGTTTCTTGCTTATTCACCCAGTTTCTAAAAAAAAGAGAATTGAACACATTGTTTTAAGTAAGGTGGAAATGAGGCGTAGAACTGGCTAGAACAAATTTCAGTAATATTTACAATAGTGTATCCGAAGCAAATGCAATGTCATGAAATTCGGTATAATACTCCACTTTTCCTTTGTAGTCAATGAATGTTGGTTTTGGTCTCGGTACTGTAACTGCATTTTGTCGTTTCTCACGGACATTGACATTATTTTCTAGAGATTCAGTTCGTGTTACACTTGATCGTGTTCGGTATCGTTTAGCCGGCGACGATGGTATTTGGACATTGGTTTTGTCGATTTCATTTAAAATATTTGAATTTTCTTTTTCATCTTTTTCATCTTTTATCTCATCACCATTTTGCATCACACCACCTTCGGTTTCCAGCCTTTCAATTTCAACCCTACAATCCTGATCAATTTAATGAAAATTATATTTTTTAAAAAGACTAAAAAAAACATTTAAAAATCAAACCGAATCATTTCTTACCATTGTTTTCATCCAGTCTGGCAAAGATCTCTTTATTTTGACAATATTCAATTCCATTTTTTTTTTGTTAAAACAATGAGACAAATTGACAAATACGGCCAAATATAACGCCATCTACAATCGCTTGAAGTACTTTCGTGATTTCGTGCTTCTTGCTTGACAATTTATTGAGCCAGGTTTATTGAGCCAGGTTTATTGAGTCGCTAAAACATGAAACTGTGAAAACCGCGTGAAGCAATTCAACATAAACATTATCAAAAAAATAATAATTTTATGCATATTGAATAATTTTTTCATATCGTTTCATCATATTTTTATCATATCTTCTTTCTGAAAATTTTTAAACTCAATATTTTATTATTATTAACAATGGACAGGAAATACTTCAATCGAAATGTAAAGTAGTATTGTTGAACAGTTTTATGTGTGCGTCTCCAGGCGGCTCTGTTAGATACGACGTCAATGCTTTACGTATAACATATACAGATAGTTTGTCTCATTGGTTAAAACTATTTATTTATAGATATTTTTTAATTTGTTTTTTTTTGTTCTCTTTTATAAGTCGTTGCTTTGTTAGCTACAAGCCAACTTTACATTGTGTCAATAACTGGTTTCGCGCCAATTTTATAGTACAATGAACTACATCAACACTTTTTGTGCATCTTGTAACACTGTGATCAAAAACAGTACATTGATTATTATTTATTGGCGCAAATTTCCATGGAATAAAAATGGATTTTTTTTTTGTAAAATAATTGATAGCAATGAAATAATACGCTATTGAGCTGTGTGCATAAAGATTTGCCCAAAAATGATTTAACTGTTGTTGATTAACTCAAAACCTCAACAAGTTGTTGATATCGACCGATTTGAATGTGTCAACGAATGATCATTTTATTGCATTTAAAATTACCTTGTAAAGTGAAGAATAAATACATAAGGGTTCAAATTGAAAGTTCAAAATTAATGCACATGTGATCACATCCGAATTCAGCCAAACCGATATTATTGAAGTCCCAGTTGAATGGTCAAATCAGGCAAAAATAGATCAGAACCACCAAGCGACCCTTGTAAAAATAAAACGATTGAGCAGCCAGTCCAATCGGGACAAAAAACGACTGGAAATCGATTGACAATCGAGTGAAACCGTTTAAAGTACATAAAAATGGTTTTCAAGCGTCTATTATCCCAAATCAAACGACTATAATCGTCCCAAATTCGGCTGGCTGGTAGTAATTTTTTTCACAAATGGATTCCATAGAGGAATCACGAGAATCACACGTTTTCAGAAAAAACAATTCAATTCAAAAATTGAAAATTTCAAAGGGAAATTTGCAACAACAACACAAAACAATGAAGAAAATAAAACGCCCCAACATGTTCATCGTTTTCAATCCATTTATTTCCAATTTTTGTTTTTATTTATTCGATCCACTTAAGAGCTATTCATTAGACACATGTCCAATTGGGGAGTTATCATTTTTTGTTTTTTTGTTTGTTTTGTTTTGTTTTGTGACTGTACAATTCCACACGATTGATTCCGTGTAATTTATTTATTTACTAGTTGTTTTGTTGTTGTTTTTGTTTTATCATTTACTTGTTGAATGTTTAATGCTCTTAAAAATGAAAAAAAAACTTATTCCATCGAAGGAAAGAAAAAAAAAATGTTCTGTCATATGAGTGAATATTAGCATGTTTGCATTTGATTAAATGGTTCATCAAAAGAAACATTTGTTCCATCGAGTTGAATCACTTGTAAATTGGTTTGTATTATCATTTCTTGTTGTTTCTTTTGTTTTTTTTTTTTTAATTTAATTTAAATTTAAATTTAACTTCTCTTCTGGGATTTTTAGGGGTTGTTGCAGCAAAATTGAATTATATATAAATTTGTTACAATTAAAGTAACAAAAATTTATTTGTTAAATTGTTTTTTTTTTGTGTTTTGTTTAGAATGTTATTTTGTTCCATATTAAACAGGAAAATGCATGTTGTAAATAAAACGTTTTTTTTTAATTTTATTTTAATGATTAAAATCATAAGCCCCAAAAAAGTATCGATAAAGAACAATCCGTATATAATAAAATTTACAAAGTTTCATTTTTTATTTGCTCAATGTGTTTGTGTGTGTTTTTTGTTTGTTTGTTACTGATTTAATCTAAATTTTCTTAAAATGTCATTTGTTGTGATTTTTGTTGTTGTTGTTAAAATGTAATTAGTCGATTGTTTGTTTGTTTGTTTGTTTGATGAATGAATGTTTTTGTTTGTTGATTTCGTTTCAAGTAAATGCATCCTTGATTGCTATTCCGAAATTTGTTTAATCCTTTCATGGTATTTACGATATTCTGTTTTAGCTAAATGATGAGCTCATGTGTTTTGTACAAAAAAAAAAAATATAGAGTTGGTAGAGCTGCATCACCTGAATCGTCCATGAATGCAATGTTTTTGACCAATTTTGTTTCTCTTTGTTTTTCATAACTTATTATCCCAGCATATTGAACCGTAGTTAAGAATCTAATAGCTGAACCCCCTTAAAATCAAAATGCAGATCGGTTTTGTGTGTGTGTGTTTATTTATGTGATACGATGTAAGTTTAGTTTCACATGTTTTGTTGTTGTTGTTGTTGTTGTTGTTGTTGTTGTTGTATTATTATTGTTTAACTTGCATTCGTTATACGATGATAACGGGGGTGGAAAAAAAACGAAAATCACGGTTTATTTTTTTATGTATAATTTGTTGTTGTTGTTGTTGTTTTCTTGTTTTATTCTCATTTTTTTCACCTTGTTTTTGCGATATCAGTAAATCTAATTGTTTATATCATAATAATGTAAATGCGCTTTCTTGTTTTACTTTGTTAAAATGTATTTCATCTTTTTATTTTTTTATTGTTTTCTCCGTATAAACAAAATGCTTACTAGAAATTATTACCATTTTTTCTTTTGTCGAACTTGTACACGCTCAAACATCATTCAGGATTTTTCGTGTTAAATATTTATTGTTATCGCAATACATTCGATTGATCGAAAGAGATTTTTCGTGTGTGTGTGTTTGTGTCACGCAGAAATTGTTCATGCGTATCGTTTGTGGTGATCTGTTTATCGGACATGCTTTTGTTTTTCAAACATGTTTTAATTTAGATATTTTTTTGTTTGTTTAGTGTTTTGCAATAGAGCAATGATTTCAAGGGGTATTTTGGCTTCAAGTTCGCTTGTTGTTTGTTTCATTGAGGTCGTTCTTTTTTGTTTTTGTTTTTGTTTATTTTTTTTTGTTAAATTTAAATTAATTTAATTTTATTTTATTCTCATGATCATCAGCTTGTTTATTTTGTGTGTTTGTTTTTCCCACTTGTTGTCAGTTTTAATTTGATTCTCTTCCATTTGTTTGTTTTGTGTTTTTGTTTGTTTGTTTTTTTTTTATAAATGTAAGATGTAACTGTAAAATTTTTTGCAGTTTTTTTTCTTCTTCTTTATACTTTATATGTATGAATAATGACGACGAATAATGTAGACAATAGATATAACGACGAGTAATTGTGATTCATTTAAAACTGCTAAATTTCCGCGTCTATTAAACTAATTTTCAAGTATTATTCATGTTTATTTGTGTGTGTGTGTTTTTTGTTTACTCATTTTTTTCACATCTCAAAAAATTGGTTCGAATTAATAAAGCGCGGAGAGACATGTATTTTACATATACATATAAAAAAGAACAAAATAAAAAAAAGTGTGTGTGTGTGTGTGTGTTGATGTTTTTTTTATGCAATCAAAAGGAAAAAAAAATATTACCCTTTCTAATGGTTCAGTTTCATTTCTAATTTTAGAGACAAATTGTTACTAAATATAATAACACTTTTTCCCCCGCTAATAAACATATTTTACTTTCATTGATTTTTTTTTTTTTAGTTTTTGTTTTTGTTTTTCATTAATTTAGTACAATTCAAAAGATGTTGTATATTCTATTCACGCGCTCATTCGCTCACTTGTTCGCTTATCCTCATTCTTATCCTGTTCTTGTGTTGCTTGCAATTAATTTCTCTCTTTTTTTCCATCTGTTCATCATCATCATCATCATTGTTTGTTTGTTTCTTCTTCTTCTTCTTCTTCTTTTTTTCTTTTTCAACTTCTTTCTTTTTATTCGATCCTAAATTACAATTAAACCATACTAATGTTACTTGTTGTTGTTTTCCCTTTTGCTTATTCTGCGCAAGTGTTTCATGCGAAATGTATTTCATAAGGGTTTCTGTCGTCCCTATTTCACATTTCGTGTTTCGGTTACCACATTTTGGCCTCGAAGTCGCACCGATGATCGTCGTTCGGGTTTATCATGTTGTCGTGGGCTATTGGTTGCAATTGGCTCTTCGTTTGGATGATTTGATATTTGATTACGTTTATTCGTTGGGCCATCATTGTCCTCTTGTTGTTGCGCTGTACCGCTGGCCATTGCTGCACTTCCCATTGCACCAACACCAGCACTACCGCTTACCGCATTGTTAGCTGCCCCGCTAGCAATTGCATTCGTTCCTACCGCATTCCGTGAGCCACCGAATTTTAGCATATTCCAATCGAATACACAGTCATATGTGAAGCCCTTCTGATGAAATAGCGAACGGAATAGTTTTCGTAAATAATTGTAGTCGGGACGTTGTTCAAAATGTAATTGGCGGCAATAGGTTAAATACGCTGGAAATTCGCTGGGGAAATTTTTGCATAGTGTATCAATTGGTGTGGACAGTTTTTTCTCCGAAATTCGTTCGTATTTTTGTCTTTTATTGACGGCCTTTAAGCCTTGCCATGGAAGTGCGCCTAAATTAAAGTACATGAGTACATAACCCAATGATTCTAAGTCATCACGACGTGACTGTTCAATGCCCAAATGTGTATTTATCGATGCGTATCGCGCGGTGCCGGTTAAATTTTTATTTTCCCGATACGGTATGTGGAGCAGTGTCCGTGAATCACGATACTTTTTCGCCAAACCAAAATCAATCATATACACTAGGTTGCCTTTTTTACCCAAACCCATTAAAAAATTGTCCGGTTTGATGTCACGATGGATAAAATCGCGCGAATGAATGAAATCGATGCGGGATATCATTTGATCGGCCAACAGTAGCACCGTTTTTAGGGTAAACAATCTCGAACAAAAATTGAATAGATCTTCAAGTGACGGTCCCAGCAATTCTATCACCATTACATTGTAATCACCTTCAGCACCGCACCATATTATACGTGGTATTCCAATACCACCTTGCATCATTTTATAAAATTTACTTTCTATATGGAGTTGGGGATGCTTTGTTCGAATGCATTCTAATTTTATGGCAACCTGTTAAAACCATCGACCACACCACAACATGAAAAGAAATGAGAAAAAAGAGAGAGAGAGAGAGAGAAAAGAAAGGAGAATGAAATAAAAAATCATTTCAATACGTCATCAAACTGATTGCTATTGATAAGTATTATTTTTTGTTCTGATAAATGCTATTATTTTATACTTTATACTTTATACGGCCATTTGTCAATTGTCATTTTGTTTACACATATTTTTTTGTGTGTTGTTGAAAAAATGCAAAATTAATCATTTTAATACGTTGCTTAATCATATGCGCAATTTATGCGGAATAACAACAAATACAACAGCAGAAAACACGCATTGATACACGGAATTATTTGAAATGGACTTGGAAAATGTATTGAAATAAATCAATTGGCCTCGGCCTAGACCAAAACAACAGTACAGCACAAAACAAATAAAAAATCTAGGAGAAATAAGAACATTGATTCGATTGTAATTGTGCATAATTGGCTCCACTGAGATAACCAATGCCAGAGGATTTTGGCCAACATAATTATCTAGTGAACATTCGGAATTCAGTTTTTGGAGTTGGAGATAGCAAACAATTCAATCAAATTTATGCACACACAAAAAAACATTGAAAATTGTGTGCACACACACTGTTTTGTTATTCCATTTATATTTATGTAATCATATTTTATTCCAATTCAAGACAAAAGTTGAGTGAAACCTATATGAATATAGATTCTTATACAAAGGTCTATCATCAATGCGATAACACAGTAAAGAATAAAATCGTTGTTCAATTTATGACCATTGCTCATAGCGGCCAATTGAAGGATGCCAATTTGAATTGGCTGAGATGAATGTGATTGGATTCCGAAGACGAAAATTTGGAAGAAAAAGAAAAAAATGAACTTGAAACGAATGAGCCTCGTGTCTCAACACGTGAGTGTTTGAAAACATTCTAAAACTGTTTCAACTGGTGTACGCACAGTACACATCCTTAATAAAAATTGGTTGCCAAAAGTGGCATGAGGAAAAACGTGATGTTTGCCAGTGTTATGGCGTAAACACATTTTATTTCATGCTTTCATACGACATAGGCTTGAGACATCCATTTATAATTGTGTCGTGATTATTCGGACTCCAACGCTTATGAAACGTAATAAAAATTGGCTTTTATTGTACTGATTGAAACAACGAAAAAAAAGAAACCAAGTGTTTGTTGTTCAATTATTACAAAATCCAAATATAAATTGGCCTGCTATCATGGACTTGTGTGTCCACTGATGATGTGTGTTTTGAAAATGGTAAAAGTTAAAAATAAAAATGTGAACAAATAGAAACACCTGAGAGAGAGAGAGAGAAAAAAAAAGAAATAACACAAATATGTACCTCTTCGCCGGTTTTAATAGTTGTGCCCAGGTAAATGTCGCCGAATGAACCGGAACCAATTTTTCGGCCTAGTCTGTATTTGTTTCCTACGCGCAATTCCATATTGCCGAAAGTGATTTTGTCTGAACTGCGGATCAAGATCACCGGTCCGTTAACCGCAACCGTAATAGCCTTGGATATGAAACCAAGTCTTTCGTTTTCGATGCGAATTTAATCGAATGCGTCACTCATATGTGTTTGACAACAACAACCCAAAAAAAAGAACACCCAACAAAATTTAATAAGCTAAAATGCTTATCGCAGAAGAATCTAAGTTCAAATAAGATACACGACACTGTTTCCTTTTTACTGTTATAATGGGAACGTTGCAAAAAGCAAACAATATGCTTTCGATGTTGAGGTTTTCTGCGTTCTCTATTCGTTCTGTGTTTTTTTTTCTTTGTTTTTTTTTTTTTTTTTTTTTTTTGAAATATATATATTTCGATTCGTGAGTGTGAGTGTGTTTGTCTGTATTTGTGTCTGATTATCGTATGTTTCAAATGTCCAATACTTTCAATGAACGATGTTGTTCATTTGGTGGTTTCTTTTTTTTTTAATTATTATTGTTGTTATTGTTGTTGTTGTTTATAAAAAGGATTTTTTACGTTTGGATCTAAAAAATAAAACAGCAAACACACGTTTTATAAAACTAAACATGAAAAATGTGTGAACACAAAATTAATTGTAACGAAACAATCGAAAACTCAGGCATAAAAATTATGGTGCTCGGGTGATTCGTGTTGAAATTCGTTTAACTGCAGACTTGGAATTTGTGTGTGTGTGTGTTTGGTTGTTGATTTTTTGTTGTTGTTGTTGCTTAATTTCGTGGACTTAGTGTGAATGCGTTACGAAAATATTGTCGACAGAAGATAATTGTCTTCTTGGTCATAAAGCAAATATCAGACAAATCAGAACAAAGATGTAATGCAATAATTGACTTCAGTTGCTTCTTGTTGTTGGATGCATATTCTGAAATGAAAACGGAAAATAAATGGGTAAATTATCACTGGGACTGGTTCAACTAACAAATTCATTATTCATGGTTTTGGTTTGTTGTTGTTGTTGTTGTTGCTGTTGCTGTTGCTGTTGCTGTTGCTGTTGTTGTTGGTTGGTTCAGGCACGTTTATTTATTGACTAAGCAAATATTTTCTTTCAACAACAACAACAACAAATGTAATGTATAAAAAACCAAAATTTTTAAGTGTTCATTTTTAACTCCATTTTGAAAATTAAATGTCAAGTTATGGGCCAAAAATTGTCTCCGTAGATATTTCTTGAGTTTTGAACTGTAAATCTTTGTGCTTTGTTCATCTCATTCGTTGAATTTTCTTTCTCGTTCTCTCTCTCTCTCTCTCTCGCACACACACAAACTTTTAAAATGAAAACTACATGCATATAAATCAATCTTACACTGCTCTTTGCACCATGTGAATAATGAACAAATGAAATGTTTTGTGTGTGGTTTTTGTCTTTAATTCTCTTCACTGAACAAAATTCTTATGTTTTAAATAAATTATTACTTTTTGTCCTGGGATGTTCTCCATAATATGCATACGCACTAAGCTATCGTACACGTCCAATTCACGAAAAGAAAGCGATTTTGATTTTGGGCAAACAAGGAAAGAACACACAAAAAAAAATATAAACGATCCAATGCACAGTATTTAAAACACGATTATTTTTTTTTTCTCGCTCTCTTTCGATAAATTATCGGACTACACTGTTGAGTTTTTTTTTGTTCAATTGGAGCGCAATTTATTGCGTTTATTGTATTTTTTTTTTATTTGTGTCTCATCGAAATATATGGATTCGGTGGAGATTTTTTTTTCCGTCGAAAATAATGAAACAATGAAAATGCACTGAAACCTAAACCATTTCTGAGTGTCTTTCCTATTCCAAGTTTTTTTTTCTCTTCTCTGTCGATTTCGTATTTGCGCGTGTATGTGGTCGTTTCTTTTTATATATGTGTATACGTATACGCGACTCTGTTTGAGACTGCCTTTGCTTGAACCGTTTTTGTTCACTGGTAGTTGTGCAAAAGTATGGAGCAAACGAATGGACGCAGTGCAAGTTTCAAGAATGTATATGTACTGTCTTTTTTTTATATGGGACTTATTATTTTCTTTTTCAAACGTGAAAAATTCTAGATTTTGTCGAAATTTTCAGTGATTTTCTTACCGAATATTCAATTCCAAATGGTGTTTTACAGCGTAATACGAGCGTTCTATGAATATTTCGCTGTGTGTTTTTTTCTTTTGTGACGATATTGTATCCGTCTGGCCAACAATTAAATTACAATAATTTCTGGTTTTTTTTTGTGTGTCTGCTTTTCTTAATGTGAATTTTTAGCTATTCTTTCTTTGATGAATGTCTATTCGCTTGTGCTGCGCCCTCTGCATCTTTCATGTTACGGAACGGTGGCCATTTTTACTAAATGTTCAACACACTTTACTGTGCACAGCGACAATAATGATACTTAATCGGTGCGGGGTACTTAATAGCTTTTGTGTTGACGCAAACATTTTTAGAACATCATCAATTCCAATACCAATGGTGTGTTGTCACCAAGCAGTTTAATTCCACAGCGAATGATGTTTTTACTGTTCACATTAATAATTGATGCTAATTCACCGTTTCGTATTTATTTTATCAATTTTCATTCGTTTTATTTGAATATTTAATAACCTATTTGCTCATCAATTTATCAAATCAACAAATCCATTTTTTCGAGAGAGAGAGAGAGAGAGAGAGAGAGAGAGAAAGAGAGAAAAATAAGTACGTTGCTTTAATCTCCATTAAATCGGTTTTCTTTTAACAATTTATTTTTCTGATTTGTGATTATTTAAATTTTTCACGATTTTACGCGTTTTCTCCTGTTATGTTGATGGTAAATGGTCTTCATTCAAGACTCTTGATTGTGTTAAACAATTCTACTAGAAAAAAAAACGTTCGTTTTCATTTTAAAGTTCAGAACCAGAACCAAATCGATAAACTTAAAATCTATTGAAATTCATTTTCTTTCTAAGATGATATCAATTTTTGATGTGTTCGATTTTCATGTGCTTGAAAAACGAATCGATAAAATATATTTCTACAGAAAATGAATGTAAAATTAAACTTACGCATAAAAAATGCATTAAAACTAAAATTCAAGACGGAAAGCAAACAAATATACTTCTGACATTGTGTGTGTGTTTTTTTTTGAAAATATCGCTCGAACTTTGTGATATTGTTCTAAAAATGTATGTTTAAGTATTTTTGGCATTGCCAGTTGGGAATTGTTGGCAGACCAACCAATTCTCTTTTTTTTTGACATTTCACAAAACGAAAAAGCTTAAAAGTTGCTGTTGCAGCATCAACCATTTAAAAATGGATTATATTTCAATTGCAATAATTGAACAAATAACAACAACAACAAAAAACAAATAAATTGTTATCTTTTAAACTGATCGACGAAAATTGACCAGTTTATGATTGAGTCGGATTGAGTAATATAAGAAAAAAAACAGCCCTGTGAGAGACAGCAGGCAACAACTGTTTCATTAGCTTTCGCGTTGTACGATCGATTTGCTTAAAAAAAATACCATGGACAGAAATTGCATGTTTAAAAATAGATTATTCAGCAAAAATGTAATCAATTTCGTTGAATATTTCACCAATTTTATTCGAAAAACATTGATTTGTTGTTGAAAATGTGTAATTTGACCATTTCCCGTCGGATGGCGTAACCACAATACAACATCATCAACATCATTTATATTCAAAAAAAATTCTGTATTTTCCATATAATAATTTGCATTCATCATTGTCGTCTACCCTTTTTGAGAAATGAATCACACATGTTGACTGCTTGGCAGCAGTGCTCGCTACAAAGCGGTAAAATTCATACTCAGGCGATTGTCTGTCGTCTCAGGTAAATGCCCCTAGTGCAAATATAAACATTTTATGTCAACTTTTTCAATTTGATCAAAAACTCGACTTTTTTTTCTCGGAATAAATGAAAATGCTCTTTTTATGTGACTTGGAAGTTTTGAAATAAGCTTATGCACACTATATGCAGTTAGAAATTGAATATTTTTCCATTTCCCTTTAGTAACATGTTTAAAAATAAAACAATTAAATAGAGCTCGACTTATGACTTGCATGAATGTTAATGGTATTGACCATTTGAACGGTACAATACATCAAATGAAAATAGTTTAAATTTTTTTTTTTTAAATGCATCAATTCCGTTTGATGATTTGACTCGGTAAACAGCTGCCATTCAACAACTAGAATTTTCTCTAGAAATTGACATATGGTTTGACAGTTGATTATTTTATTCTGGGCACCATATAAACCATTGATTCCATTGAAATCTCAATTGTAAAAAAAATCGATCATTTCAAATGATCTACGCAATATTACACTTGTTTGCTTATCACTGTGTTTAAAATGAGATAAGACAACAGCTGGATTTCAAAAATAAATTCCTTGACGACATGACAATTTTGCCAAGTTGTTTCATATGCACAAAAGTCAATCACACCAAATCAAAATCCACATACAACAGCATTTCGTGCAGCAAAATGAGTGTTGAAATCCATATGGAAAAATTAGCCGATGGTCCATGTGTATATGTGCAATTATCATCATGTGTGTTGCATGTGCACATCTGTTGGTTTGTTTTGTTTTTGAACAAACAAACAAAAAAGATCAGAAAATTATTATTCTGATTCATCACAACTGCTATCAATTTGCATGCCCATGTCAAAGACCAAAAAACAACCCACCACCAAACTGATAAGCCAATTCAAACGGTTTATTGTCATTTGAATATGACATTCGTCACACAAGCATCCGCGCATACACAACATACAGTACACACAGCACATGACACACAATATTTTGTTGTTTTTTTCTTTTTCTTTTGGCAACGCAAAAGACAGAAAATAATATATATAACAGCATCAACACCATAGAGTGTGTGTGTGTGTGTGTGTGTGTGTTATGTGTGCTGTGGGTCTTGTACATTGTTGCGTGTGCTTATTCCTTTCTCTTTTTTCACATACTTCGCTGTATTTCATTCATACACGTTGTTACGTATCAACAATGATTATACTTTGTCGATGTTTTTGATTCTACACATTCATTTCAAACAAAACAGAAAAAACCGAAGAGAAAGAGAGAAACACACCAAACAAAAACTACACACTCGTATCATGTTCGCAGTATAGTTCAGCATTTCAACTCAAGTGAACAAGGTTTTTTTTTGTTTTTATTCGAATTTTGCAGTGAAATAAATTGTCGATTGGTGATTATTTAGTTCATAATGGTTTTTTTATCCGTTGTTGTTGTTGTAATAAAATAATTTTGAAGTGCTTGAAATGAAGTAATAAGTACTCGAAATTTAACATCGCAACAAAGTCGACAATAAATTAAACCATTAACAAAACAACAACAAAAAACCCAAGTACAGTGATGAACTTTGGCTCCATGAGACTAATCGTTTTGAGTATTGCACTTTACTCCAGTGCGTATTCTCCAGTCCAGTGAGCCACCCCAGTAATAAATAAACGAGCTGAACATTATCTTGAAATCGCCAATATTATCATTTTTATTTATGTTTTCCGTGTGAACGTAGCGTCACATACCAATTTTCACGGCTTATATTTTTATGAACCTTCTTTTTGTTATTTCTTTTTTAAACTCTATTAAATCGACCATTAGACGAACTACAATAAAAAAGAAAACATTGATTGTCACGAAAACTATCAATAAAATAACATTTTCAACAAGAATAAACTAAATTGTATAGCTACGATTTAAAGCTAAAATCAACAGCAAAATACACGTGTAACCAAATATAGTGAGAATTTTTGCGTTGCAAGTATTTGGAAAGACAAAGTGAAAGGAAGTGGATTATTGTTTTCGTAAAATTTCAAGAAAAATACAAAATGCAACACAGGTGAAGAACTTTTATGTGTGTTTATTGCTGATGAATACAAAAAATAACAACAAACAATAAGCAATCGTTTAAGGAATACGCAAAAAGAAATAAAGTGTGCCCAAGGTAAATATTATTTACTAAATAAGACGCGAGCTTATTTTTTTCAACTAGTTTTCAATATTGTTGTTATTGAATTCGATTTTATTTGCGTTCGATTTTGGTTGAGTTCGATTTCGAGTATTAAAAAAAAAAACGATAAAATTAAAAACTGTTTTGTTAATTGTTGAATATTTGCATTGGGTGTATACTTCACGGTAACTGTTTCCAATGACACAATAAGTGCGTTGTCATTATAACGATAGCCCGCATTTGTGGTTCAATCATTCACTTTAGAATGTTCTGTTTTGTGATTTTGGGTGAGCGCTTACACTGAAATCGATGTGTCAACAAGAATCACACACTACCCAAAAGAAAAACAACGTAAAAAAATGAAATGTAGTAAAATAACAACAGATATGCATGTTTATCATCAAAACATCTCAGAATCCCACTATAAATGTAATAAATACAAGTAAACGTTCATAGCTAACCATATAATATCGACATATTTTATATTTCGTGTGTGATTTTTTGTTGCCGTGAATACAGTTTCAAGTTTATTCTCGAACATTTTTTTAAAAATATAAGAGCGCCACGAATCCAGACGATACTAATTTACATATGCATAACAAAGATATTGTAAGCGGCCCCCGGAAAAACGCATCGACCAAACAAAAAAAAGATTAACAATTTAACACATTTTGAGATAGACACTCCACGTTAAACGATCGGAACATAGTAGGCAGGTCTGAAGTTGCTTGATGATTCAATTTCGTGTTTTTTTTGTTGTTGTTGTTGTTTGAATTATCCACAAAATTGTGAATGTTAATAACGGGTTGAGTTCAACTAAAAATAGCTTAATCACTCATATCCTTCTATAACAATCTTCTTGATTCATTCGCAAAATTCTACGACAACCGATTCAATATAGTAAACATATACCAAAAACGTTTCGTGATGTGATTTAGTAATTTAGTTTAAATCGAGCCCCCAATTTTCTACACGCGGAAATCATATTATTCAATTTAAATTGTGCAATTCAATAGAACGATATGGTGGATTTGAAAAATTGTTGATGAATTTGCAAGAATAAAAAAAAAGGAAACAATATTTGTTCGTGATATTATTTTATTGGTGGACGAAATCAGAAGCGAAATCAACATTTCGAATAAGGTAAAAATAACTATACATCCCGTTGCAATAGCACACCCAAGATTTAAACAAACAGACAAAAACACCATACAATTCGCAATAATTTTCGATGAGTCGCCGGTCCATTTTAATTACGTTACATATTATTTCTTCGTATTTTTGGACAAATGTTCGCCGTTTTTTTTTATCGACGATGATGTGACCCGCTACTCTGTCTTCAGTGGAATTCTTCGCTTCAATTTTAAAACGAAACAGGGTCCGTGAGTTAAGTTCGTTTTGAAAACGTAATTGAAGTCCGGACAAAAAACGAACTGGCGTTCTGGGACTGTGAGTCGACTTTACTCGGACCGCAGTTCGGAAATACAGTCCAGACTCCAGTCCCCTCGGGCTGAAGTTCGTGGCGCCATATTTTATAATGTTAATAATAAAGTAAACGTTATTTTATTCGGGATACTTCGTAGTCTGTTTTTCAGCAACAAATATGAAAACCACACAAACACATGGTCATTGAATTGGTCGATTCAATTGTGTCACTTAAATGGGGACATTTAGTGCTTCTTAGTGGTTATAGGTTCGTTAAAACGTTTATTCTGCACTTTATGAGTGAGTACAAAAAATTCAGCGGTGAAAATTTAAAACAATAACAACAAAAACCCTCACAGTACTGGTACAGTTTTGGTTGGTGTTTTTAATGCAATATTCATTAAATAAGCGATAAAGCAGCCCAATGAATGTGGCAATGATATGCAAATTAAGCAAATCACTGTGTCTTTATTTTGTGTTTTGTTTGTTTTTGTCTTTGACATCGACAGTATGCGAATATTGTATGCGCTTCGAAGAATTGTATTTATTTGATGCGCATATTACAATGTACAATGTTTCTATTTTTATTCTGAATTGACTCTTTAACACTGGATTTTATGATCCAACATTTCCGTATACTGTACAAATAACAATTCAATATGATCGAAATTGCTTAATTAAATCAGCAAATGGTTGGTAGTGTTAATTGATAGCGTACGTGGATATCATCAGATATAAATTAAATCCAATGTGACTGATTCATTTGATCACAATGGGAAAATATTTACGAAATGACAAAAAAAAATTGGATTAAAGAAAAAACAATCGCATTGATTTATGGCACATATTATTTTTTTTTGTCAGACATTCATTTCAAACGATGTGGGTGGACGATTTTTTCAATGGCAAAAAGCAAATAACCTGAACAAAATAAACTTGATAGAAAATCCATTCCCGTTGTTGTGTGTGTGGTTGCCATGTGTGAGTGTGTTTCACGATCAATGATGTTTTGTTATTATTTATGGTCCGTCTAATCTGTGATCGAAATGAATGAAAGAATGAAAGTAAACAGCACGTAGTTTTTTTTTCTTTTCTTGCGAACCAGCCTCTCTCTATTCTCAAATCCATTTCTATTTATATTTTGTGACATATATTTTAACCAAAACATATTTGTCACGGTATATTGATGAACGATCTGTGGTGTGGCATGTAAATATTTCGTCGCATTTTCAATCGACAAGTCTGAATCCTTTGAGTATGTCCTTGTCTTTGGAAGATGTCCGAATCGTCCATCATAATTCAAACAAAACAACAACAACAACAATAAATGTTTTATTCTCGCTAATCTACTGCTCAGCAGTGACTGCTGGTTTAAGTGATAGACTAATGCATAAACAAGTCACGATAACAAAATCAGACAAAACCGATACATTTTCATTAGAAAAGAATTTTATGTTTTTGTTATTATCGCCATTATTTTTGACAGCAAGATTCACACGAAATCAAATTCGCAGTCAAAGACGGTTATGAGTTAAGAAAAAAATCATTGAGCTAAAAGATCTTTTGCTTCAAAAATGACGCACCAAACATAAATTTCATGCTGTTTTCTTTTATTTTGTTCTTCCAGATAACTTTTAAAAGGCAACGGACAATTTACATTTGAAAGAACTATTTTAGGAATACAGAAAGATTTTTATTAATCATCAAAATGACAATTCTTGGTAAGTGGATGCTTGACTTCATTAAAATTCCATTGCAATTTATCGTTGTTTTCCAAGTCACATGTACCCTTGTGGAAATAAAACGATTGAGCAGCCAGTCGTTTGACAAATGACTGCCAAACGGCTGAATTGGGACAAAATATGACTAAAATGGACTGAAAACCATTTGAGAATCGGCTGGCAAATCACTAGCAATCGAATTGGAAATAATCGATTGCCAGTCATAGCGACCCGTTTCCAATCGATTGCCCAAGTCGTTTGTCAGTCGACTAAAACCATCTAAAGTACATAAAAATCGTTTCAAAAATGATTTCAGAAATCTATTGTCCCAAATCAAACGACTTTAGTCGTCTAACAGTTGTCTGGCTGGCCGTCATTTTTTTCATAAGGGATACCTTATCTATACCTAAAGATATTTTACCCGGAGACTACATTTGAGCTACCGCTATAGTACGGACTATAAATAAGACCTATAAAATAGAAGCTATGCCAGCGTAAAGATGCATAAACGATAGCCTCAAACTAAAGCTGTAGCTCGTATAAAGTCCCCGATTGCAGCGCAATGACTCTCAATGAAACCTCAAGTTATAAACAGTTAAAATGAGTACTACAAACACACTTCTTACGCACACGTGGTGATTTCCGTATGATGCTTGTGGCAACATTAGTTGAGTTACTCAAGTCGAGTAAGTTCATTTAGTTCTTCGTTTTTTTGTTTTTTTTGCAAGACAAAAACCACGAAATCATCACGAGATCTAATTGTAAAAACTATGATAGATTTGCGATTGTAGGTTCCAATTCCCGTATATAAAATGCTGATTAGAAGCCTTCATTCATAAGCTGAGCTTATTAAGCTCTTAGTATGATTTACACGTTCACAATATTTGACGTAGTAAAAAAAAGAAGAAAAAAAACTAATTGACGCAGCAAATTCATTCTATTATTATTAATAATGTTAGAGCACAGGGATTGTTGTTACCCTTCTTATCAGTGTTCATTTTGCCAATGCGAAATTTTATTGTGAACTGTGTGGAATAAAAAAAAATGATAAGTTAAAATTATAATGGAGATCGTTGCAAAAAAAAAATCGTAGTATTTGAAATACTATGACCAAAACATTGACCTCATTGAATGTAAAAGAATCACAATGTTTCGAATCGAAGCTTTCGATGTGAAAAAGTTTTCCTTGTTCGCCATAAGGGTAAGTTGCCATAATTCAAATCAACACTCAAATTATGGACTATTTTGCAAAAATGAACTTTATTGCATATGTGATTAGAGTCTTCCGTTTGAAAATTAATCCATCAAAAGTTGTAGATGTGATATATAGAAGTTTACCCTTACTTCGAAGCGATATGGAAAACGGGATTCCAAAACGTTAACATATTGTGAATAATCATAAATCTATTGTAGTATCAACGCGTTTTGTGCACACGCATCGATGACCTTAATCTATACGTGAATCAGTTACTATTGAGCATGCCATTTAATTAATGTAGCCGTGATCCGTTCACGGTTCGATTCATTTCATTTCATATCGCTGCTGTCAAATGATAACAGATTAATTAAATATTGTTTTTGTTGTTGTTTTATTTTTAAAACAACTCACACTTGAACAATGCGTTGAAATAATATTAAACAAAGTTTTCATTTTATTTTAATTATTTAACAGTAGCTGAGGAGCCAATCTGGAACTTAGAACGGCGTGAATCATCCGGCCATTTATTTTGGTGTCGAGACTCATCCAAAGTGAAATTTCGTTGTGATGTTGAGGTGCTTGAATATGTAAAAGATCCCGACGAACACAAAAGCTATTATGATTCAAAAAATAAAACAGCCACCGATAAATTGACAAATGTTGCTGTTGTGTGTGCAACATGTATTGCAGCCATTGCAGTAACGGTGCTGTTGCCATGGTTCCTTATAGGAACGAATTAGAAAACAAGAAGAAAAAGAAAACACACAATCCCGATGAATTTTTAGTGTATTTTATCATGTGACAGTGAATTGATAACGTTTCGAAGCAATTGCTGGTCTTTTTTGGTGCTTGGTAAACGACAAATCGTAACAACTTTTTTTTTGGGGGAATTGCTGATTTTCAATAGATCTATTGAATATTATAGTAAGAGGAGCTGGAAAGAAAATAATCATTTATTCACTCCAACTCAAAATCCTTGTCAAAATGTATGGCATTTTATGGAACTAAAATTCTAATGCACTTTTTCGGACCAAAATTATTACTTTTTTTTTGCTGTTGATATAGATAAGGATTTTGTGAATATTTTTCTTGTTGTTTGATTAATCTATGTCGTTATTATTTATTTTTGGGATCTTTAATTCTCTAGAGTCCTGTTTTTTTTAAGATAAAATGAAATAGCTACTGTACAGAAGCACAGATTATTATTATTATTGCTATTTTACTTCTTTATGTAATGAAATGTGTCACAATCGTTTAGACTGAGCAGCATTTGTATCGCTCCCCTCACTTAACAAGGCTATTATCCAGTTTTGGATTGTCTCATACCATTTATTGGAATTTATGAATGAAAACAACAACAACAAATATTTTTGAAACGAGAAAAAACAGACAAACATAAGTTTTGTAATATGAAACTCAATGAGAGAGAGAGAGAGAGAGAGAGAGAGAGAGCCAGGGCTAATCACAATATTTTTTTAGTCTTTAACATAAATTATTCACTATGGCATTTAAAAACAAACTATTTATGATTAAAACAAAAAAAAACTTCAAAAAATAATATTTTTATACAAGACAAATGTAAAAGAAAATTGCATGGTGAAATATTGTGAAAAATTCCTAGCTAAAAAATCTGTTTATATCAATAAAATATTTAAAAAAAAAAAAAACAATTTAAAAACATTCGCCAATTATCTACAAAAAAAGCCTTTTTGAACAATGCCAAAGTATTTATATAAATATTTTTGTATTTCAATATACAGCAGAATTTCAGAAGCCTGAGTTGGCATCTGAGGTGCTAGAAAGCGCCCATATGCCTAGGCGTTCATCAAAAACAACACTATACACTCTATAGAGTATAGAAGTTGTAGTGAATTTAGTGTCAGGGCTCTTTGAATGAGCGCCTGGGATGCGAACTCAGGAATAAGAATTGTTTACCGTTGATAATGAAAGTGATCATAAATAACCGACTTTTTCAATGCAACATAATCCTCCGGGAGAGTGATTGAAGATACGGCCTCGGTGCCGGGTGCCGTTCCTTAAAAATGTATTTATATTCAATTAGACAATTTTTCATGTTGCATTGAAAAAGAAAGCCCATTTCAAAGACACTTTTATTTTCACCGATTCAATTCTTATTTTGCGTTATAATTTTTGAAACAAACAATTGTAATTTCTGAGATTTTGGATGGCCCTGGATATAATATATCAGTTGAAAAGGTAAAAACCATCTAGAATATATAAATCATTTGTGTATTTTTAAAGTCCTTTTTAAAAGATCACAAAAATGTCGTCACACTTGTGCTTTGAATTGATGTTTAACATTTTTTTAAAATAATAAAATCATTTTGTGAATGTGTCGATGTTTTGAAAATAAATCCTTGTATGTTCCTTTACTAAGTCATCTATTACAATAATCGATTGTAAAGCACAACTAAATAAAATTGTAAACAAAAATGTTTTCGATAAATAAACACATTTAGAGGAAAGTGTTAGAAAAATGTTGTTTCGTCACTCGATTTTATGAATGGATTTAAATGTGCCGAATATACAATTTATGTAATATATATTATGTATGTTGCATTGGTATATCAATTTAAATACGGTACTGAGTCGCAATAATTCGCATTTGGTTAAATTAATTCCAATCAAACCCAACCAGTGGGCTGAGGCTGAAGTTTGTTTGAATTAAGCCAGCTAAAAATGAAACGAAATAACAATTTTGTTATTGAAGATTTGTTGTCAATAATAATTGCTGTGATTTTTTTTTTTTTTTTTTTTTGATGGGACAAATTTCGTATGAAGACATATTTTATTGAATTCATGACCTTTAACCATTTAACGCACTTGTAAATGTCGTTCAAAAGAAATAACAAACAAAACCATCGGTAACTTTGAATAAATCATTGTTGTGAAATAGTTTTAAATGTTTTGAAATTTTATTTAAATGAAAAAAATAATATCTGAGGTATCTAATGAGTAGATTGGAAATCATGTTTCCTTGCATTGTACATCTTAATGTCAACATTTATTCTATTTTTATTTTCTCATTCTAATGGATTTACGATATATATTTTGTGTGTAATTAATCACTTTGACGATAAAATTGTCAAAGTGAACAGATTTTATATTGAAATTTCAAAAAAAAATGAAAATAAAAATTAAAACAAAAAAAAACGAACTAAAATGGAGTATGTTACATTTAATTCCACTTAAATTATTGTTTTTTACTGGATTCTCGACATCTTAGGGTTGCTGCTTCAACGGCTCCAGCGACAGCAGACCGAAAAGCTTTGGGAATAAATATTGACATATTGTTAAATTAGACTGTTGGCTGAACACCTTTTTCATGACCCTTTTCCATCTTCAATACTTACAATTCAATTCTAGATGCCACAGACCAGATGCAGTTGATCCTGCAGGACTTGTCACATCATCTTTCAATTTACCGGGATGAATACCTGAATCTCTTACTAATTGTCCGGAACCAAGAACAGTTTGTGATGCTAAACGATAGGCTAAATCACGTGGCAAACCTATGTGGATGATGAGTCGTTTAATGGAAAATTTCTAAAGAATGCACTTTTTTAATGTTAGCAATCATCATTATCTGTATATTCTACGGACGGTGTCGGCTATTGATAGGAACCAGTTCATATCGTTGCGGGTCATACTGACTAATGCAATTTGGCTAGCCACTTTATGACCAATTCCTGCTGTGATAATTTTTATGGTTCATCAATCACGATCACATTGGGTCAACAAGTCAACACAAGAATGATCACTTTTTTCGAATATGACCGGCAATGTTATGATCTTTTGACCCTACTAAACATTTGCTAATCTTTTCACTCAGTGATGTACAGTTATAATTTAAAAAAAAGGTAAATTAAGCTCCGATACGAACCCATTTTGACAGCACCATCAGCAAGCGCCTCAATCATAACAAACACATAAGCTGGCCCGCTGCCACTAAGTGCTGTTACTGCATCCATCATATCCTCAGTGATTTCTTCACTTGTTCCAATTGATTCTAATAGTGAATTTGTTACATCAGCATCTTTTTTTGTTGCTTTTGAGCCACGAACAAAAACGGAACACCCTTGATTCACTAGAGCTGGTGTATTTGGCATCACACGAATCACTCTTGCACTCTGTGGCAAAATCTAATCCCAAAAACAGTTAACATATTCATGAAATCATTGGAAATTTGATTCATAGAAATAAATGTTATTATCAACTTACGTTTTCAATTTGTTTAATTGTAACACCCATCGCAACGGATATAAATAATTTGTTCGATGCAATTGATTTTACTTCATCCAAAATAGCTGGAACGATGCCAGGTTTGGTTGACACAAATACCACATCTGAATTCTCAACGACTGGTTCATTATTTGTTAATACTTTAACACCCAGCGCCTAAGGATCGACCACATTTACATTTTTATGTAAATTTATTTAATTTTCTAACAATAACCATTTATTTAAGCTTTTACCTTAAACGCGTCTATATTCAATTGATCTAATGGATGACAGCTTGCAGTTACTCGATCAGCTTTTGTCAGTTCTTTTCCATTAAAATAGTATACAAATTAATAATGAAAATAATATTTTCGAATAGTAAAGAAAACTTGAACAAAATTGACGCATTTTTTTTTTTTGCTATGTTATTCAATCAGTAACAATCACGATAATGACGCGTTAAATAGAAAATGGTAGGCCAAGCAAAGCGAAGGGTCGACTTGAAGTCGAATTCAATTTTAAATATGCGCATGAATTATCTGTCTTTAGTTTAATTACGTGCTAAATTTGCCTTAATATTGGAATACGAAATTATTCCGATCACACGTCTAACATTAACGAAATCAGTTTATGTGATGTTCACAGGAGAGGAATACATCCATAGAAAAACATGGAATAACAGCGCCATCTATTCTGACTTAGCGAAAATATAGGCGAAACTTTTTATGCGTATACTCATGAGTCGTCAACACACTCATCACTGAAATGGCATAAAATAATTCGAGTGTGTTGCACTGAGGGGTCATGCTAGGCATATAACGCATTCGAATAATTTTATGCCATTTCAGTGATAAGCTAGTCGATGGGGATGTGTGAACGGCTCATAAGTGAAGGTCCGAAAGGTTTTTGCCTAGGTTTTCGCTGAGTCACAATAGATGGCGCTTTTTATATTTAATTTATATATGAATGATTTACATCCCCTGGATGTTAATGTGTAAAATTGGAATTCGTTTTCAGCACAGAGCTGTCATTCGGACAATGTGTGTTCGAAAAATGCGTTGTCCGTCCGATGACCGATTACGGATGGACGGACTCCTCGGACAAGCTTTTGAACGGACTTTTTTCGTAATTCTGACAGCAAAATAAATTCGAATAACGAAAAAAGTTCCTTCAAAAGCTTGTTCAAGTAGTCCGCCCGTCCATCGGTTATCGCACGGACGGACAAAATTCTGTCCGAATGACAACTATGTTTCAGTGTTTAAATGTATTTAACTAGAAAACCATTTTTTTTTGCAATTTAGTTGCATGAATTGTATATAAACATGTTCACACTTTGATGCCACATTGACATGTAATCTTAAGTATCACTTGAATCAAACAAAGACTGCATTTATAACAACTATTTTTCTAGTTTGTTATAGTTTTTTGACATTGGAAAATTCAATCAGTGGAGTTATTTCGATTTTGTTAAAAATTTTACTAAACTGAATGCCATCGGATAAATGTATGCGGCAATTTTTTCAACCGGTCAGCTATCGGGTGATTTGAGATGTGTTTAGCTTTAGGTTTATCTGGTTCAAAGTCATTTCAACAAATATCGACGATTATAGTGAACTTTGACTGTAGTTTGAATTTGAATATTTCTATCAAACAAAGACAACTTTGATCGATTTAACCAATAAAATGGGTAATATTTGACTGAATGTTAGCCACGGAATATTATTTACAAACGGGACAATTTTGTCGAAAACCGTAATTGAAAATGATGTTCATCTGTTTTGCATTTTGTACACATGACATAAACACTTCATAGCAGTGTCGAAATAGAATTGAAGTTGTTCGATGTCGTGACCTTTCATACAGTGAATATTGTTAGCATTGCAATCGAATCGTATTATTGTGCAACATTTCATTTCATTTCATCTTCATATTCAAATGAATAAACATACCAGCTTTGATGAATCCCTTAGCCATTGCTTGAGCAATTTTACCACCACCAATAAAACCGATTTTATGCATTTTTTGTATTTTTTTATTTTGTGTACACACTTTATTATTTTACTTTATTTCAAGAAAAATCGGATGAAAAAAAAAAGAAGAAACAATTTGATCAAACGAGAAGAGACAAATATTTGTTACTGAATAAGATTGTTTTTCGAAAATGAAAACACCGCCAAATGCTGTCAACATATATAAACTGTCCAGTTATTTATGATACACTGTAATCATTGAATCGAATATTTGAGATGTCGGGAGCCATAAACAGTTCTATGCCATAAATGACTTGTTGTGTTGTTTGATTACTGTGTGTCGGTCTATCTGCCCATTAGATGTATGCTCGTATATTTGTTGATTTTAGTTATGAAGATAACGTGACCATATGTGAGTCTTTAATTTATGACCCTATGCGTACTGTGGTACAAAACTTTTTCAAAAGTGGAATCCTTAATTGTAAACAACACTGATAAACTGACAGTGTACGTGAAACTTCCAATTGAAACTGTTTCGCTGTTTCGTTTCATTTGATCAATTTATACTATACCAGCACAATGTGCAAAGTACAATACATATCTGGTCAAACGTTCACATATACTCACTGTGCACATTATCTTTGCTCTCAATTGTCGATCGCTCTATGTTTACATAAATGTGTTTGCAGTAAATCAAATTGAATTCAAGTAGATATTTTGTCACTGACTGAAATGCAAGTTTTTCGGCTGCTTTCAAAATGTTATTAAGTACACACAAATGAAGACAAAACTACGTGTATTTTATTTGTGTATAAACATTGATGTTCGTGTATTTTATTTGTTGTAAATGTTTAGTTAACATGTTTGTTGAAGTGACAATCACATTTTTCGAATGGATAACGTTTTTCAGCGTTACTCTAATTTCAGTTCATCTAATGGCTGGTTTTCTCGATGTAATTGCATTTATATGCAATTTTAGTTTATGTAGATATTAAATAAAAAAATTAACATATTTAAAATCCCATTCTTCAAATGAACGGCGATAATGAGATTTGCTAGATTTCTGAATACAATTCTGCATCTAATGGGTATTCAATATTCATCAAGGTTCATCATGCAACCGGAAGAAACTTCTGCGACAAATAAAACACAACGGTAGAAATCTGAAAATGAAATAATTGCATCAATTCCAGTGATTCATTTTCAAACTGATGATCAAAGCTGATATTGGTTTTATATCTTGATCATAATAATTAATTGCTGATTCAAAGCAAATTTTAAATTACTGAATCACATCTTGGAAGATGTTATCAAAATATTATGATTGAAAACATCAAATCGTTTCAGGTCATTTTAATTAGCGATTCTATTTTTGGAATATAATCTTGTTGTATTGAATTGGCTAAAAACAGCTCATGTTAGTAAACATTCGGCTCAATTTCTGCAGCATTTTTTAATTGGATATTATTTATTTTGAAGAATTTGTACTCAATAAAAAAATGTGAACAATTTTTTTTCCTCCAGAGGTCGAAAATCGTTACTTTGTCCCTTTGAGAGATCAAATACATGAATTTCGTCTCTTTGGAGGATGAAATTCCATTTTTGACAGTGGTTCATAATGTTTGTATATCGACGTCTGTACCCAAATGTCAAATATTGTGTTTATTCTTCCATGGAGACAAAAATCATGCATTTTGTCCTCCAGAAGGACAAAGTGTTGATTTTAGACCTCTGGAGGAAAAAAAATTGACTACTTTTTTCTATTGAGTATTTTTGGCCAGAGCTATTTTTGAAATAAAATTCATTGTTATGTGCTAATTTTCGGATGTCGTTAACCATTTGTCAGAAGTGAGGCATTTTTTTAAAGTGTTTTTTTTTATTTTTAATGTAAACAAAATTTCGATTTCATCAAAACTGAAATTTACTTCCAATTGAAGCCGGTGCTATGCACTGTGCCATAACGTACCGGGGAGGCCTTCATTGGGTCGCTATATGAAATTGGATAAGGAACAAATTACGTTTTATATTTATTGCTGACGCAAATTTTCAACCAGGAGGGGAATATTTCCATAGAAAAATATGACGGGGGTGGAAGCGGAGCAAGTTAGAGCGGTTTCAAGCGCGCTCCGCTCGACTTTTTCGAGCAAGCAGCAGCGAGCAATTTCTTCGACTCCCCGCTCGCTTGCTTGCTCCGCTGCTTGATCTCGCTCGTAAGAACTGAGCTCGCTCGGAGTGAAGCGCGCTCATCCGCTCGCTTGCTCAAATCGAGCGCGCTCAGAAAATATTAAGGCTCTTTACTGATTGAAGCCTTCAATGGTAGCTTGTGTTACAAGATCACCGATTCTTTTCTTTATGCTTTCCCCTCGAAAACAAAAACAATATTGCAATTAATTTCAATTTAAAAGATGATTTTACTGAATCGATTCAATTGCTGATTCAGTTTTATTACTTATTTTTCGGAAGAGTAAGCATTTATTAGTTGTTATGTATTTCAAACATCTAATTTCACCGATTGTCGGTTCTCTTCACTAATTCGTCGATTAAACAACAAATTGAAATTTGATAGCATAAATATGCGCAACCAAGCATATTTTTTTTTCATATGAAAATTATTATGAAAAAGAGGCATAAGACTTGTGTTGGAAATTCCTATACAAATTGAACAAATTTGATCTTATGCCTAGAATATGCAAAAATATAATTTATAAATAAATTTTAGCCACTATGGAATGAAATGGTAACAAATGTACTTTGCTTTTTAACTCTTATTTAGAAAATGAAACAATGAAATTACACAAAAAACGAGCATTTGTCCGTCCGTCCGTCCTTTTTACGGACGGACGGACGGACACATTTTTGTCCGTTGCCACCTTTATCAGAGAACATATCTAACTTATGTTTCAATATAAGCTAAATGAAATGTATCCATGGATTTGATCGAGCGAGCGGGGAGCGCGCTTCGTTCAAACAAGCGAGCTCGAGCAGGCGAGCAAGTTGAGCGAGCTTCAGCTTCCCGCTTGCTTACTCCGAGTCGACTTACGAGCAGCAGTCGGCAAAAATCAAAATCCGCTCGCGAGCGGAGCGCGCTTGCTCCGCTTCCAGCCCCGAAATATGAATTGGCAGGCATTTATTTTGACAATAAATCTCTTATTTGCACTCATCGACACACTCACTCATCGGTGCATTTATGGATGAAATTAATATAAATGTCTCTCCTGTTTTAAAATAGATACAAATACGTTTAGCAGTGCTGAGAAGATGACAACCTTTTTGTGATTAGAAACGTCAAAAGTACCTTCAAGTACCTTTCTAATATCGAAACTACCACTCGCATTTCTCGAGCTATTTTGACGTTTCCAATGGCAGAACGGTTGTCATTTTCCCCTTGAGTGCTTTCAAATATGATCTTCCCTATCAAAAAACCAAAACCTGTCTTTCCATTATAACGAAGAATTTGAATCTCGTGCTATTCGAAGATTAAAAGTTTTGTAAAATAGGCCCAAGAGACAAATATTTATTGCAATATTTGGAATGGCGCTTCATGTGCTGCGGCGCTATCCAAGGTTTGTATTGTAATAGCTTTTCTAGCTTGTTAAGTTCGTTGATGTGAGTATTTGATAAAAATTACTTGTAATAAGTTGCATATAGTTAATAACTATAATTAATAATATAAGTTCTTTTTTCTAAATTCGTTTTCAAAAAAAAAGAAGAAACGAAATGTTAGACATGCAATCATTTAATCCGAATTATACTCACCATTGGTTATCAATGAATTGATGCGATAAATACGCAATGCAGTTAATTCAATGGAGCTCAAGTGAAATTTTCTAGTTGTTCTATGATCAGTGTGTTACATGTATATTTATTTCATTCTCTTCTTCTTTTTTTTAAAATATACAATACAATATTTACATAATTAAACCGTTTTAAAAATGTAATTTTTTTAACCCCTTCTTTATGATCATTTGCTAGAATTCTGATCGATCACACGATCACATGTATGACAGTTTAGTTAGCATTTTTTTCATTTCAAAATGAATCTATGAACAATTGTCAAGCAAATTCCGTTGCTGTTTCATTTTATTTACTCAACAACAATTACAACAGATTTTCTTGAACCAAAAATACCAACAATTTTAAATATTCGTAATGATTGATAAAATATGCTTGATTTTGAGTCCAATTCTCAAACCACAAAGTTCCGAAAGTAGTTTTTAGTTATTTTTGTGTGTTTTTGATGAATTGACATTAAACAAAAGGAAATGGTGAATGTGGTACAGACAATTCATATGAACTAATAACGATTAAACCATTTCGCTCTACAGTTGTGTTTTAGTTGATGTCAAAAATTAAACAAACTTATTCAATGATTTGTGCACTTAAGATCTATGGACGAAATATTTGGGATGGATCGTGCATTCAAGCCAATTTCATTTGATTCCAATAAAATTGTATCTCGTTCATATTTATACATCGTTAGGACATTCCCATACAAATATACAGTGATGATAGATAGTCAATGACAGACAGCGCCACAGCTAATGAACTAAATTTTCACTATAGTTTCTTATTGACATTTTTCAATATGGCGCCGGCATGCGGTACAAAATGTATGGAGCAGTTTCGAAAAAGAAGAAGCAGTATAGGGTACACTTGTGTCCTCACGATGTATTTATATCGCCATTCATCTAGATGACAAATTATGAATTGTGGCAAATAAAATCATCGTTTTATAGCTTTTAGAAAGAAAAATACTAACGAAAAATACAATGGTGTTCTATTGATTTATTGGAGGAAATTTATATTCACTAAATATTTTTTTTTAGCATTCTACGTTCCAGTATTGAATTGTTCAGCTAATTTTTACGGAATATTTGAATTTAAAAGATATAATCCGAATAAATCAAGTGTCTATTAGAGTTTTCAAAGAAGTCTTGAAGGTTGGTATCGTGCTCGAAACATAACCCAGAGTAATGGCTTGTTGATTGTATGTTAGTGACATTATGCAATTTCATGAATAAATGTTAGCAGGATGATGGCAAGGAATCAAAGCGGTGAAGCGACATACAAATGCGCTAGGGCACAAAGTAAGCTACGCCATATGATTTGCATAGCGTAGCTGGGGCACAGAGTCTCATCGTTGCACCGCTTTGCAAGGAATTGACTTAGATCGTATTGAAATAGAGTACGTCAATAGCAGTAGAAGATGAAAAATTGCACAAAGTCAGCGCATTTTTCTTGTCTCATTAGAATTTTCTTTTTGTTGTATCATCAAAACTGTAAAAAAAAACCTCATGTGGAACACTCAAGTTTTAAATGAAAGCTTTCATATGCATATATCTAACCACTTGAACAGAATCACAAGCTATCGTATCCAAGCCTTTACTCACATTCATTCATATAATCAATACCAAATTCATTAGCAGCAAAAATAAAACCAAGTGCAAACCTAAAGATGAAAATCGATATGGACCTTAGAATTTATTCAATGATTTCAATTGAATAAAAATTGCATATGAAATTCCAATCCAAATTTAACCAATATTAGGTTCTACACTGTAGAATTATTTTGTCTATCAGTAGCTACTTCTACCTGCTATCAATCATTTGAATAATTCAGTTTTGATTATCTAATTGATTAATCTCTTATTGAGGATAAAGAATGGTCGAAAAGTTAATTTTGACAACAACAAAAAACTGTTTCAAAAAATGTATCGTCCAGCATCGTTAATGATTGGTTTCGTTTGACTAGTTTAAGAAAACGTTTCAATTCTAAATCAGCTGTAAGCCTGGGCTGTTTAGTTGTTTAGTTTTCAATTATCAACACCGACATTTAGTCAGGCATTTAGTACTTCTGAAGTTTAGCTTTATTTTTATTAATAGATGTTTGAATGGATTTTTTTTTTCAAATGAATGTTTGGCCTTGTTCGATATTGAGTTTAAAAAATATATTCGACGTGTTTTCATGCATTTCTAACATATAAATATGAAGCGTATTTTTGGAAATAATATTCTAAACAAACAATTCATCGATGTTCGCATCACGTCTGTCATATTTGAGGTACAAATTTAGTTAGTGCTGTTTTGTTATCGTTTTTCACCTGTGTCGACAAAAGTTTGGCGATAGTTTGAAGAAGGAGAAAAAAAATGATGTCATATATGTTGTCAAAAAATCAATATGCACAAGGAGATTCGCTCGAGCCTTGTGCTACAAATCAGAGCTATCGAAAGCATGACTTATAGATTAAGTTCGAAAATTAGTCTCGTTAAATTGTTATGACATACATAATATTTTAAGACGGCAAAATTCATCGACGATGAACAGTAATCGATAAAGAGAGTTAAAAAGTTGTTGAATGTGTGGTTTAGTTTTTACTTAACTTTCTTGCCGTCTCTCTAAAAAAAAAATCTGCATGCAGTGCAAATGACGTTCTTTTCCGCGTTTCAATCTAAAAAAAAAACCAAATGCACGAAATAGAAAAAATGAGACTTAAACATTATTAGTTATTTGTTAAATTTGCATCTAATCTAATGGATATGGAAAAATGTAAACAGATGTTCTAATTTGTTCCCTTAAATATCGATGATTTGGATTGGATTTTTCAAGAGCCATTCCCGAAGAAAGTATAAATAATAACTTGCAATCAATAGTCTCATTAACGAATTATGTTAGTAAATGTTCGGGAAAAATGTAATTAATAACTGAATAATAATGATACAAGCCCAGACGAATACGGATTCACATTTCACAAATAATAATTTCTTTAGTTGAAACACGAAAGACGTGAACTCTTGAGGAAAAACCAGCCCAGTTTAACAAAGATATTCGTTACGTATTTTAACATGCTTTTTTCGATCATGCAAATTCTAAATGAAATTGAAAATTTCAATTTGAAATAAAATGAAAAAATAAAAAATGCACGAAATTCATCGGATCCAACAGAAAATGGGATTTATCATGTATGTTAGCTGTATAACAAAGATAGTAAAGTCAATGAGGACACTATTAATCTCCAATCATTTTCATTTCTATTTAATCTACTTTCCATTTAGTTTTTTCTTTAAATTACATGAGAAAACTCAACGTGGTTTGCTTTCAACCATTCAAAATGTGTTCCAGATTCCGTACATCGTCCAAAAATTGGCAACGCACAAATTGGTGGCTAAATATTTCTGCGGGGGAAGGTGAAACAATTGAAAATTGAGATTGCTGATGCTTAGCAATATTTAGGTGGTTGGTAAACGACCACGTTTGCTGTACTGATTCATCTACTAAATACAAAAGCCAAAAAAAAAACTGCTTATATTGAGCAGATGAATTTGGTACGGATTATTGGGTTTTCTATGTGATATAAAATACAATTTCGATTCGATTTACTTCATTTTATTTAGTTTATTTATTTTTACTTTTTTTTATTGGCTAGATCTACAAAGTTTTTTTTTGTTTGTTTTGTTTCAAAGTTTCTTGAATGACCTTTAATCGCAAGCAAAAAGTAAACGATTAGATAAAAAAACAGGCAATGGAAACCGTCTACAATCTACATTTATCTAAAAAAAAATCATTAGGTTTCATAACTTTTGGTTCAGATTGAACGGAAAAACGATTTTCTTTCTCTCTTTTCTCTTCCACTCTCTCTCTCTCTCTCTTTTCACTTTTTAAATTCCAATAATAGAATCTCTATTTCAATTAGAATGAATTGTAGTTCAAAAAAGTGCAGATTTCGCTGCTCATTCCCATTAGATGTTTTTATCAAAAATGATTGTTAATCATTTAGTAGTTGATTTTGTTGTTGATTTTTTTTCTTCTTTTAAGTATTATTTTTATGAGATAATCTCGTTCTTCTTAAAACGTTTAACAATTAGTTCTGCATCTCAAACTGAATGCTTTTGTTTGAAAACAAAATGTTTTGTCTTTTTTTTTAAATATTTATTTTTCTTTTGCATTTATTGAAATTTCATTTAAAAGGAATAGTTGTTCATTTAATTATTTTTTATTTAATGTTTGTTTATTTTGTCTAAGCGATGTTTCATTTAGTTGTTCTTTTTTTTTCTTTGCTGTACAATAACATTTAATCGTTTTTACGGTGCAAGATTTTAGATTTTGTATGTCAAGAGATAAAAGCTCTTCGAAAAATGAACAAATGTGTCAATGATATGCGTCAGCCGGATCGAATTCATCCACAATCAAAAGTCTAAGTCGGTTTAACTCGCAACTTTTGCCGATGGTATAAATAATTTAAAGTTTGAACCCTTAGTTTTGACTCTCATCCAGATTTGATTTTGATGATCCAAATGGGGCGGCATCAATTTGTCTTGAAATCAAACTTACACATAAGAAATTTGTTTTTTTTTTTTTTTTTCTTCAACCATTTGTTATGTTATGACCTTGAGTTAAATGAGATATACACATTCAAAACTTGTGTTCAGTTAAATTACAACACATTCGGCACCAGAGCAGTATAAATCGACTTATACATGGCCAGATGCACAGCACCATCACAATATGACGTTTTCCTATGAGGATAAAACGATTCTACATGTGTGAGAATACATCGAATCTGAAAGTTTGTTTCTATATCTTTACTCGTTCTTAGTTTTTTTTCGCATGCGTAATTTTCTGTTATCTTTTTTTTGGTTTTGTATTGGGTGTGTGTGTATATGTGTGTGTGTTTCTGTGTTACTTTTATTCTTGTTAAACATTTGCACATTCAAACTTTCACGTTTATTTATATTTTTTGATTCACATGTTTTCTTTTATACATATAAAATACTTCGATAATTCTTTCAACCTTTCAGTTTTATTTCATTCTCCTTAAATATCACATTTTATATTAAAATATTAGTACATTTTTTTTGTTTTAATTCGAAAGAAGAAACATTTTTAACAGAACAAAAGAAAAACAGAAGTTTCTAGCAAGTGTGTGTGTGTGTGTGTATGATACTGGTGGCAGAAAATGAAATGCGTTTTTATTTATTTTATTTTTTTCAGTAAAATGAAAGTGGAAGATATTTTTCTTTTCTCATAGCAAATTTTATTGAAATGCATTTTTTTTATTAGCGTTTCTCATAATGATTTGCCTATGGAGTTGATACGACGCTGATTGTATTTCAACATGTTTTTTTTGCGTTTGTTTTCATTTTTTAAATATCATCTTGAAATTTCGAACCTAGTTTTGGCAACTGGTACCCAAGTGTGCAATAAAAAAGGACTAAATCAAGGTTCAAGGTTTTATGTTCCTCATTGAGGTCAACATTTTCGTTTATTTAGACACGTTTTTATGATTGCCCAATATGATGACCAACCCATCACATTTAATGTGAGTGGTTTTTTTTAATGGTTAGTACTTTGATTAATGAGCTTAAAGGCCCAGACAAATTTACAGGCTGCTTTGCAGTAATATTGTCAAAAATAGATTTGGAATTTGTGATTGCATCGTACTGTATGGTTTTTGTAATATTTGCATAGGTTCTCTAGGTATTGATCGTCAAGGGTGTGGAGGGGGTAAGCTACTGCCAATTCTTGAGAGTAACGAAAGTGATGAATAGCAATAGTATTCAAGTGAACTGAATACTGAGTAGTTTTCTTAAAGAAGTTGAATAGCAGCTTCAATTTCAAAATTGATGCAAAAAGAGCCTAGGTCCTCGATGAGGACGCCTAGTAGAATTCATCAAAACTATTGTATTCATGTGTTGTTATTGATGAGCACCTAGGCTTGCATGCTATCACAATACATCGATTTTTCATTAAACGCCCAGATGAGAGCCAAAGATGCGAACTCAGGTTGACCATGAATAACAGCTTCTCAAAATCTTTGGGAGCGTTTACTGCGAAGAAGGGGGCAGTTAAGCCCCTCACACCGCCGGTGAGAAGTTCGCACTGAGAACCTATGAGTATTTGTAATATCCAACTGATTATGCGACTATATCACGATAAAATTCATCACCAATCAAAATGTGTCTATAATTGTTTTACGTAAAATAGCCAATTTTGTTGGATATATATTTCAATTTCTTGCAGTAGATGGAAAAGGGCAAAGAAATGAATTTGGCAACAAATTGTATCATTTTTGGCTATTGAAAAATTCGAATTTCAGTTTGATAATTTAAACTAAGTTTGATAAATTGAGAAAATAAAGTGGTAAAAACTGATGGTCAGATCATACTACGTAAAAGAAAATTTAGATTTAGGGCAACATAGTTCAGTGGCCAAGAATAAAAACTGAATTTCAACAAAAATTCACAATATTAATTTATCAATTTGTGGCTTCAAAATAACAACGAACTTGATTGATGGATGAGACCATCGAATTGGGATGCGTGCAGCTCAAGTCAAATATGCTGCAATGAATATTGTGTGAGCACAGAACAAAAAAAAATGTAATAAACAAGTCGATTTTCTTCAGCCACTCAATTATGTATGGCACTTTTTTCTTCGAAATAGGAATTCAAAAACAATAAAGAAAAAAAAAACAATAAGTCTTCCACTAAAAGTTCTGCCATTTAATTAAATGAAAACACTAAAGTAAATAAGTCCAAAAATCCATGGTGTATCTCATCTGAATCAACGTAAAACAATTTAAATCAAATGGATACATTTTAGTTTTGGTTTTAAATGAAAAGAAGTTAAAATTGAAACATGGATAATTCAAGTTACAACAACCATCTTGCAAATGTTAAAATGAACGAAACAAAAAAAAAAAACAGGAAAGAAGAAACCATTTGTTTTACGGGGTGAAAAGTCTCAGTTAAACTGCACATACAAATTACAATTATACATTTTCATTCAATCATCTATCCAAAACAAAAAACGAAACAACTTCCTTACTATTTATTTTCATTCATTTGCTTCACATTCCATTTTCATCGTTTTTTTTTTTAATGTTTTTGTTTTTCGTTTCAATTTACAATAATATTTTTGTTTTCATCGTAAAATCACACATTACTTAATTTAAATGTTTCTCTCGTCATTTTTTCGTCACTTCTTCAATATATTCTCTTTTTGTTGTTGTTGTTGTTGTTGTTGTTGCATTTGTTTAAATGTTTCTTTTGTTTTGATTATTCTCTTCCATAAATGTAACTTCGAATCGACCAATGCGATGTGCAATATGGGTTTCAAACAAATGATATATAAGAAACAATGAGCTCAAATGGGACATAGTTGTAGTTCTTCAAATCTAATTTAAACGAAATTTTTCTTACTAAAATGGTAATGGACGTGTGCTTTGAAGAAACATTATGTTAACAGAAGATAAATGTGGCTGAATGAAAATAAAAACGAAATGATAGAAACAATATCGAATGCCGGACGAAAGTATATACGAAAAGAGCAAAAATGATGTTTTTTGTTCTTCTTCTTCTTCATTTTTTTCATCATTTATTTTGATATTGCATAAAAACTGGACGTCATTCAGGTTCAGCGCACATGCAGCGCTGTCTTCGATATAATTTTTCTCTCTTTTTTTTTCATCTTCAATAAATATCAAAAAACACTATTCAAACAAAAACTGATCCGTTCATTTTGAAATGACTATGCTAATTAGTTGTGTATTCTTTACATAGATTTCACTACATGCCTTTTTGTTTAGTTACAATTAAATGGTTGTTTTTTTTTCTTTTCTTTTCGTTTTGAGTTAAATCATTTTCATTTTAAATATTCTTTTAATGGTAAATTTATGTGTTGGCCTAATTTTTTTTATTTTTTGTTTATCTTTTCATCATTTAATATTTAATAATTGTTATTGATGCTAGTTTATATACTGAGTTAATTAAATGTGTGTGTGTGTGTGTTGTTTTTTTAAATGAATCTTCTTTTGTTTTTGTTTTTTTGCTTTAAATTTAAAGTTTCTTTGTTGTTATAAGTGGCTGAACTAGTTGTAAAGATGGCGCTTGTCGATTGGCATTTTGATTTTCACAGTTTATCTTCCAATATTCTTTTTCTTTTGTTAATTCTCTCGTTTGTATCGTTTCATAGGATTTTTTTATCTCTGTTTTTATTTTTTATTTCAAATTTAAATTTACTTTTCATTTAAATTCTGCGTAAAATTCTTTGTAATGATAGAAAATAAGACTAAACGATCACTAAAAATATGTAATTTTTTTCTGTTTTTAAATGATAATAACTGTTCCTGTTTTCCGCAAATCAGCTTCTAGGTTCGTTTACAATGTGTTTGTGTGTGTGTGTGTTTTTTTTTTTATCTCGATTTAGTGCAAAATATTTTGACACTTGATCCGTTTATCTAACAGTAATATCGAACACCATCCAATGATAAACCATGCATTAATTTTCATTTATTTTGTCGATTTGGTTCTGGATACACATATACACCTTCAACGGTGAATATTGATGTTTCTGCAAATGATAAGAGTTTAATTTTGTTTAGATTTCAATATTTTCGGATTTTTTTTGGGGTTTTGTTTCAATAATTTTCTTTTTATCGTAAAACATATTCTTTACCGTCTGGTAATTCGAACAATTTTCGTGGCAGCGGTGCAAAATATGGATGATTTAATGCTTCTTCAGCGCCCATTCGCTCTTCGGGATTCAGTTGCAAAAATAACGCTGCAATCGCTTCACCCTCAACTATATCATACAATCGTGGAAAACTATGGCCTAATTTACGTGGTCGATAAAATCCTGTAACATAACATGATAAGAATTAGGTAACGGATTCAACGCGTTTTTTTTTTATACAGAGGTGTACATTTTCCATGTTTGTACCTAAAACAATGGGGGAAAATGACAACCGTTCTACCATTGGAAACGTCAAAAGTACCTTCAAGTGCCTTCCAAATATCGAAACTACCCCACTAATGACACGTATTTCTCCAGAACTATGTAAATTCATGCTATGTTCTCATTCACTGGATAAATACGGACCCAGCGGTCGCACGTGGACCAAATTTTGGGACTCTCTTACGGACGGACAGACAATACCTCTGCTGAGCCATTCGGACAGTCCAAACCCATAAATGTCAGTTCGGAGGTCCGAGATGTCCGTTCGTCTGTTCGAAAGGGAGAGATTTACTCGGGCTGACGAAATTTGGCATTTCGCTCGGACGTCCGAGTCCGCGTGTGACCTCTGTACGAGACATTGGTTGTAGTTTTGGCTATTTGGAAGGTACTTGAAGGTTCTTTTGAAGTTTCCAATGGCAGAACGGGTATCACTTTTCCTTTGACCTAAAAACTGCAAGAGTTTCATCTTAGGCCCATGCAACTTTTAGACAAGTGTTTTGGTTCTAATTTTTGGAATTACCACCAAAAATATGGTAATCTCGAAAAGTAGAACCAAAAATACAACTTCCTTGAAACATTTCAAGATCCCATCATGAAATTTGGATGAATGTATTATGTTCAAATATATTTGAATTTTCATTGCCACAATGGGCGTTCAATCATACCTAATTTTTGAGGTTTATATCCTGGTAGATGCGTAACACCACGCCATGTATCTTCGGTTGGTGTACCAAGGAGTTTGAAAATTTTATCTAGTTGATCGTATGTATCACGGATACCGGGAAATGTTGGCATTCCTGTAATCATTTCAACAAAAATACAGCCTACGCCCCACATATCCAGCGATGTTGAGTAATCAGTACTGCCGAGCAACACATCTGCAAACGTATATTGAGTAATATTTAATTGTTAAATGAATTCTGTACAATGTGAATGCCATAAGCCCCACAAGCCATAACGTTTAGAAGGGCATTTAGTTGAATGTTTACCTGGTGGTCGATACCAAAGCGTTACCACTTCATGTGAATATGTATGGCTGGGAACACTTTTGGCTCTTGCTAATCCAAAATCGGCTAGTTTTAGTTCACCTATTTCACTAATTAATAAGTTCTGTGGCTTTACATCGCGATGAAGCACACGCCGTTTATGACAATACGATAAACCACGAAGCAATTGAAATAAAAATAATCGAACATTTCGATGATCTAAACCACCCGCATGTCGTTCCATATATTGCGATAAGTCCGTATTCTAAAAATAAAAAAAAAAATGAAACAAATGAAAAATCAAATTGAATTATATCAATTGCATGCGAATTGGATTCGATGAATGTGGCAAGGGTTTGTGTTTGTTTCTCAATATAACTTACCACATATTCGAATACGAATGTCAGTGTTTCGCGTGTATGAACAATATCATGAAGCGTTACGATGTTCGAGTGTTTCAATTCTTTCAACAGTGATGCCTCACGGATTGCTGTAAATGGTGCTCCTTCTTCCTCTTGCAGTCTAATCTCCTTAAGTGCAACTACTTGATTCGTCAAACTGAATAAATACAAATAAAAGCAACATAAACAAAAAACCACAATCTTATGAAATGTATTTGTTGTGATTGGATATTGATTTGAAGTAAAACAAAAAAAAAACACAAAACGAAAAACCGAACATAAAGAGTTGCACATTCGGAACATCAGCGATTGTGATGACTTAGTTCATACTTCACACTTCAACCCTTCAACAATATATTCCGTAAGCTATTTAGAAAGTATTTTTGACACGGAATTTCTTATCACTTTTGTGAATGTGAGAGAGCTCAACAGCATCTTGCAATGTTCATGTGGACTTGTCGAATGAAAACGCTCTCTTGTCCGGATGAGAGTTTTATAAAAAAAAAATGAGTAAGGAACACAATTGCCAAAGAATATCCATGGATGATGTATCAAAAAGAACAAATTCACGTGTGAATGAAAATACGTGTATTTCGATGCATTTTCGTTTGGCTTTTATGTATGACAATGGTTCACGGCAGAAGAATGGGAGAGATGGAAGAGAAAGGGAAGACGAAAGTTTATTGACGCCATTTGAGATACTAAGATATTTATCATCTGTGTGCGCGCAACTCTACCAACCCATTTTTAGACAAACTCGACCAATAAATACAACTCACTCGTGTAACAGTCGCTTTTTGTGCATCATTTGCTTTTGGTTTCGCTTGTTCCATTTAACTTGTATTGGATTGTGTGTAAATAGAAGCCAGTGACTGTGGCGCGGAGTTAGAAAGTCACAATGTTAAGCAACCCAACTCAAAATGAAATGAGTGTCATCCATTTTCTATGAAATCAAAGGCGATACAATACCCATTTTGTGATTGAGTGATGATTGAATTGATAGCCATACCTTGGCATTTGATAAATTGTTTAAAGTGATAAATACATTGAAATTGGCTTTGCGTTTACAACTTGGAACAAATTTATCTATCAAGCTATATCGTGTTTTAGCTCGTTAACTAATCCATTCACGATGACTAAAAAGGTTAAACCGAATATGATCAAGAAAAGTAATTGTCATTGGCTTATTCAGTAGCCAAAGCAAAAATCATTCACCAAAAGTTTGTTTAAAACTTGAACCAATTCGGTTGATCTGATGTAATATCAGAGATTATTTAAACAAACATAAAATTATACGACTTTGAAAATGGGGGAAGAAAAAACCACCCAAACTTACTTGCTGTATCCTTTGAAGACAGTTGCATAAGAACCTTCTCCCAGTTGCTCCAATTTTATATAAGCTTCTGTCTTACCAAATGGTGAATCACCCTGGAATATACCAAACAAAACAAAACAAAAATTACGAATAGATTATAAATATATGCTTAGATAACAACAACAAATAAAAACAATTAATCCATGGGGAAAATGTTATCTATTGATATACACGTTGACTCACTGATAAAAAGCACTTAAATGTGTGTGTGTGTGTGTGTGTTTTTTTTCTCATTCGGTCGTAGTAAGATTCATGCAATAATAATGTATAATCTTTTCGTTTACGCTAATTTATTACATGTTCCTATGTGCGATATTCTATATGAAGGACCATTGAGGATGTGCATCTGTTTTTAACATGTGAAATTGCTTAGACAAGATATGCTATTTCAAACCGAAAACCCATATGATTATATGATTTGTGGCACACATTTTTTAATCGAAATAAGATTTTATCTACACGAATGTTTGGCGATTTGAAGGCCTTCCACTGAGCAGGGGGGGAGATGGGGGATAATAATTGAGAAAGAGGAAAAAAAAGTATACAAAATCTTTCGAAACAACATCAGCCCTGACATTGAATGTCTTATCTCATTTTCACCGTAACATGGCATGAACGATGTTCGCTTTGGCAATTGAAAGCGTACACACAACAGATAAGAAGTGAATGAAAATAAAAGTAAGGATGACGTTCTTTTGCTTTGCAAGAATTCTAAATGAATGTTAGCATACGAATAAATTATTGCTAGGCTGTATTTAATGGCCCTTTGTAACGATGCACACACACACACCCACCGCCATACACGCACACAACATTTTCCGAGAAGGGCGGCTTTTTTTTAGTCGTTTTATCACGAAATAATGTATACTCAACTTCCGTTCAGATGAAGCATGAATTTGATATGTGGTTCATGTCATATTCAATAAGTTTTCACTTCACCTTTCTTCGAATTCTTATTCACCCATAAATCTTCATAGATATAACACATTATTCCACACACACACACACAAACTCGAGATCTGTCCAAGTGTATTAAATGGGAAATCTGAAATGGTTTGCGATTTATTCGATTTGATGTTTGATTCCTCAAACCGTTCCATGTCATTTCTCTTGTATTTTCCGATTTTTACGCAAGTAGATTTGTAAAAACCGCACACAATTTAGAAAATGGTAGGTGTATTTTATGAGAATGGAGATGGGGTTAAAAATTTGGAAATTCTTCAATACAGAGTATTCTGTTTGAGTTTACCTCTTTTCCCTAATGCATTTTGGTTGCTATGGGTGCTATCGTGCCATGAACAAAACATAGTGATGTGTGCGAGGATGCCTTCGCAAGAGGTTCTGGTTGTTCAAAACACCCAAGCTTTATGTTAGGTAGTATTTCACATACAGTTGAGAAACGAAATACAGTGCTTTTGTCATGTATTCATACGAAATATTTTTAATGGGGTTGCCAAAATCCTGTCTAAAATGTAATCCATTCGAAATCTTATAGAATCTTAACTTTTAACCCCAAACGCTAGCACAGTTATCTAATATTGTTGTGGAAAATGTTGATTTTAGCTGTAAAATCCATCCATCCAAACGAAAGAAAAAAAATTAAGATGTGAATTTTTGATCACTGAACAAAGTGAAATAAATACCATTTTTAGAGCCACTCGTAACGTGCAACAACAGCTAGAAATGAGCCAGAATCACTTTCACACTTTCAACAGCATCAACGTTTCAAGCTTTATGATTACTTGGGTAGTAAACTAGACGTTTTGCTTAAGTTTTAATTTGAAAAGCAAATGCTTGCACAAAGCTTGACTGAAACAACTGAACATAGGCGAAATAGCTCTCTTATTTATGTAATCTATATAATAACTGTATGGATATTGTAGAGCTAAGAGAGCAAGAAGAGCTGTATTCTAATCGTACGTTTTAATCGCTTTGCATAACTAACTTCAAACTGTTGCTTTTGCTTTTTCACTTGCTACGATCGAACGACAAAAACACATTTCACATAGATTCATTTTCTTACATCACCTCATCCACTTTTATAACACATGTGCTGCTACACACACACTTAATGTTTTCTTGTGTGAATAAAACTTGTGTATATATTTTCATAGCATGTTTACAATTCTGTTAAATACTTACACCAAATGCACTAAATCGCTTTCGTCGTGGATGCAGGTCTTGTTTATTTAAAAATACTTCGGATTTTGGTCTTGGTGGTTTTTTAGGTCGCATTATGACACGAGTTTCTTCACGTATATCCTCATCCAGAAGCTTACTATCTGATGAGACGGATAATTGTCGTTGGACTCGTTCGTGATCATTTGTACCGGACCAATCTGAAAAAAATAGAGAAAATACACACACATGAGAGAAATGGTTTTTCAATCAATAAAATTGGCAATGAAATAAAATAAACCAATTTTTAGTTATGGAATTAATGTTTAAATGTTGATGATATGGCATTAACTTATGATGTATTCATCTAGAATTGGAAAATGTTCAGTTAAACAATTTCAATTTCAATGAGTTTATTGAAACACATTTTCAATCTAATACGTGAACGTGATGATAAAAGATGATAATATCCACTTGGTTTAATAATCTAGAAAAAGTATTGGTAAAATGCATCGTATTTTATGGAAATGAGATGAGATTGTTTTCAAAATTTTATTTATTAGCCCATTGAAAAGTACCCGGCTACATCATCGCTCCCAAAATTTGTGGTATTCGTTAGTATAGTTTGCTTGTATGCATTCTAATATCCTTCGATTGAAATGACATTACCCACTAACGTTATTGCTGCACTTTTAGTGGAATTTTTGGTATGCAACGTTATTAACCAAAAATGTTGATTAAATGTTGCACTTTAATAACATGGTATGTGTCAAAATTTGCTATCGTCATCGTATCATCTCCGCTACAGACAATGTGTACCACACACCGTTTTGATATTAAATACATGACGATGGCTAACGAAATGAATATATTCATGTTCATTGTGGATGCAATGAATAATTTACTCGATTTTGTGGTCACTGGAGCTGCAGCCACATTTTCCTTTCATTCGTTTTTTTTTTTTATTTTTGTTTTCCTTTAGTCGTTCGGTTAATGTGTTCCATTTTATTAAAATTGTTCATTAAACTATTTAAAATAATTCTGATATCAAGCATGCGACACAGTACATGTTTTAATGTAAAATACCGTATATAATCAATTGGAACTGTTGGGGCACACATCACATTGGAAAAACGTGACATAAAATTGAATTTTCGAGCTCATCACAACGCGATTGTGAATCATTGAAACATTGTCTGGTCGGTTGTTGTTGGTGCTCGTTTTATTTGTTATACTGTCTGTTATATATGTTTACGTTTTAAAATCGATTAAATTGTATCGGTTGAATGGGGATAATCGGTGCACCGCAACGGAGAGGGGTGGAATATTGTATCCGGTCATGTTCAAATCAAAAACAATTCCAATCAACAAAATACAACAACAACAAAAAACACGATCGGGCATTTTTATTTGAGGATTTGTAATTATTCAATTTGAAGTGCATTTGGAGACGGTAAATCGACCGCACGATGATCCGTCACTGAAATGCAATTACGACACACACACACACACACACACACACACACACACACACACACATACAAAAAACGTACCGAAATTCACATCAATTGGATTTTATCGAATCGAATGAACGTATGAGGGTTCTTTATCTTGAAATTTTATGACCTCTCGGCCGCATTCAGAGCGACTGATGCCGTCATAGTCATCATTGTATTGTGTGTCTTTGGTATGCTTGCTTTGTAGACATTTTGATTTTCAATGGCAATGGCTTTTATACCGTTGTTGCCGTACCAATATCAGACGACTGTTAATAATGTATCAAATTGAGAGTTCGTCCTGTAAGACCAGTTTGAGCCAGTTCATTTTGGCTGCGGGTTTTTTTTTTCTATTCAACAAAACGAAATCCCAAATTGGCCTTTCACAAGGGTCTCTAATCTCGTTATGTATCGTAATTCTTTGCCACTTGAAAATTTGTCGTTCGTCCACAAAATTCAGTTGTGTGTGTGTGTATGTGTGTAACAAAATCGAATAGAAAAGTGTCAGTTAAGCTGCACACGTTACCATGCTGAACATCAAATCATACCCCAACAGGTAGAACACCAAATGCTACTTTATTTCCTCAATTATTTGCATTTCCAGCACACAATTTTCACCATTTTTGGTTGTTGCTCCCTTTTTAAATCGTGTAATCCGATTTTCAGCAATTTTCCATGTCCACCACATTTCACATTTAGAGATATTGAGCGTAAATATGATCGCCATTTTTGCAAAGTGAACTTTTTCAATATTTGCTTCAACCTCGTTCAAAATGTGTGTTCAATGTTCTAATTAAAATTGCAAATCATTTTGTGAAAATTCACTATTTGGTGCAATTTGTAACGAAATGTAACACAACTTATGTGAGTTTCATTCTCCTCCCCCGTAGAGGCGAAGAGTTCCAAGCTTCCAAGGAGGCATGAAAAGTGACGACCGTTTTTTTTTTGTTCATTCATAAATTGAATTACTCAATGAAATCGAATGGTTTAAAATGAATACAAAAAAAAATGGAATCCTTTACATTTTTAACTATGGTTTTATGCACATGGATTCAAACCCAATGAAACAGCAAAATGAACCCCAATGTGATTACGTTATTGTTGACATGTATCAATTTATTGTATAATAATATTTCGGTTCATTTCTTTTTTCATATCATATTTTGTAACTTTTAAGCCGGCATTATAATTTCGGAAGCCGATCGATACTAGTAATTGTTTTTCAATAAAAACAAAAAATGAAATATGATCAAGGTATAAAAGCTCGCAATTTATGTTCCCAATTAGTATATTTTTATTGGATAATTTTATCAGCCTATGAAAATCGTGATGGATTTTATTTGATTATTTTACATGTGTGGTGAAATAAAATCAAGCCTCCCTATTGGCTGTGCCGGATAATCTCATTTGGTCAAAAAGTTAAATGTGCATGCTTTTATATTATTTTCTCTTTTTTTTTTTTAAATGGTATGTTGTAATTGTATTTGGTTTGCTTTAATATGTGTCAATTGAAATGTAAAAATTTAGCCAATCGCAAATCAGCTCAAAATGCATTCATATATTATATTAATGCGAAAGCTCAAAACCGGACTGGAAAAGAAATTATGCGAATGAAGAAAACAATTATCCGGACCGCAATACATTAAAATGGTTATTTAGTAAATAAAATTATGATAAAATGAGTGTTGAAAATTTAATTGCTTGGGGGTAAGATATGGGTCGACACCATCCGACCAAAATAGTTTACATTTTGTGTGTGGAGGCCACCTCAATGTGTGTATTTAATTTAAATATTACACATGAGAGATGATCTGCATTCACCATATTAATTCATTCATGCCTTTTATTTGTATTATGTTTTTGTTGTTGTTGTTTTTTTCATTTCGTCATTTCAATGAGGCGGAACTTTGCTGAAAATTTCAATTACAATTTCAATTTCAATTTAAATTGCATACATCATGCTGTGTCTTTCAACGTTCCATAATTTACCATAAAAGAGACGAACATTGAGAGAGAGAGAGAGAGAGTGAGAGAGAGAGAGAGAAAAAGAGCTAAAGTGCGTGGTGCATATCTGCGGGCTTCACTCAGTAAATTCATTAATGGGCCGCCGGATATATGCATATAAGCTAAGCCCATCGTCTATTAAAATCATGGCTTTGCGTTATAATAATGTTAAAAATTCATTAAAAATTCAGACTAATCGTCTCAACGAATTCGATTACACATACACATCACAATTTGTGTTTTTTTTTCTCTGCCGTTCCATCCAATTTTCAGCTCGTCAAGAGGTGACTTATTGATGCATTTACACAGACGACACATCCGACATTGTACTTCAAGGGATTTATCGTACATAATAAAAAAAAATGATGTTGATGATGGAATAAAGTATAAAACTTTGCCCATAGAAAATATCTGGTCTGTTTAAGATATAGATCTTAATAGACTTTATATTAGACTATAGTTCGTTTATTAGTTGGCGTTATTTTTCGCTCGTCTTGTCTACATCTACATACTGTGAAACTCTACTCATTTTCATTTTCTATTCACTTGGCTCAGCGACATAACAAACCAATTACCCATCTTATCGTGAAGATTGTTCTGAATTAAGACATTCTCTTCGACATGTCCTGCTATTGCAAAAATGAATGTCTAACTAAATTACTTCAATAATGAGTGCGAGTCGAATCTTAAATATCGACTTATATTACCATTCTCGATGCCTCAAGCTCATTTGCTTGTTCATTTTTTTTTTCACTTTCTGGCATCAAATTCATTTTTTCAGTTGGGGATTTGCTAAGTTTTTCCATCATTTTTTTTTTGACAATAAAAATCCATCACGCTTTTTACGGTTCGATTATATAGCCAATTATGACATGCACGAAATTTTTGACATTCTTACGAGTTTTGAGCTCATTTTCAAATTTTAATTCTTATTGAAGTTTTTTGCATTTCTTTTTTTTTGTATCTCCCTCTACAAATTTCATTATAGATTTTTCCTCATAAAAATGGGCGGAAATAAAAACCCCGAATATTAAATCCTCTTTTCTAAAACGGCTGATATATTTGAAGAATTTTTTTTTCTATTAAAATTACAGTAAAGCTTCACAATTGGTAGATTTCAAATAAACAATTCTTTTGTATGGGCAGAATCAAAATTGGACTTTTCAATGGAATATTATTTGATAGACAATGAGTGAAAAAAAACTGTTGAGCGAGAGAAAACAAATGTGAGAAAGACCGATTAAATGCTTGAACAACAACAACCAAAAAAAAACACACCACCCAGAATCTCGCTTTTGTGTGTTTATATGCGTTTGGTGATGATGATAAAGTAGTTTGATTCACAAAATAATCACCACATTAAATGTGAAAATGGTTTGTTTTTTTTGTAATGGCCTACAAGCCTAGCTATCTAATGGTAGCTGTCAAATTCCTCTCTCATTATTATCATTATGTGGCATTGTTACCACTGCTGCGCTGTGCTTGTCATTCTGTACGAAAAGAAACAAAACAAAACAAAACGAAAAAACAAGAAGAGAGAAACAATGGACAGTAGTCGAACAAAAGATTAACGTATTTCATTTTTTGTGTGTGTATGTCTATTCATGTCAATGTTTCAAATTATGAATGGATCGTACCGAACGAGCGAGACTATAAAAACAAAAGTGTGTATTATTTTCGCATTCTTTCATTCCTTAGATGCATTTTGGTTGGGCATGAAACAATCAATGGAAAGGAAACAAATGAAACGAATGATGTCTTTGACAAGTGGTTAGAACAACTGAACTCCTGCACTACATCATATTTTTCATGCTATTTAAATGCCCGGTTTTTCTTTTCATGCCAATATCTAATTGGATAATTTAAGGAACAATTCCCTGCCGACAAATGTGTCGAGTCCGCACACTGATTGAGAGACATAGTCTTCGTACTCAAAAAGGAAAATTAAGCAATGAGCTTTTTTTTCTATCATTTTCAAATTGACAAATATATTTTTCGATTTTGGTTCGCTACAACATACAAAAATAAATTGTGTTGTCTAAAATATGCCATGAAATCGTTTTATACCACAAACAATATCTGTCACAGCTTCCTTAATAAGTCTAATTAATCATTATTGCATGCGTATATTTTCCGCTTCAGGAAGCAAATTATACTCACATCTACCGTGTTCACATTATTCATTTCCATCATTTGAAAGGCAATAAATATTTTGGAGGCTTCCGAACATGAAAATGCTCGACAACATGGATGTTAAATAAATATATCAGCCCGGGCTGAACACTGAACATTTACATGAACATGTGATGTGATTCAGGCTCATACAATGTTTACAGGTGAACATTACATCGTCGAACAACACATCTTTATGTACATAACACAAATTGAAACTTTCCGCATGCATATTTCGTGTGGTGAAATTCGACATTCTTAATTTTTTTCTATGGTTGAGTCGATGTTCTCTTACATTCTGTCTCTCTTTATATATCCCTCTCTCACTCTTGCTCTCCCTCTCATCCATTCTCCCTGGCGTTCGTTCACTTTCGTTCTTGAATTCACTGAAGAAAAGACTCATTGGTTTAAAGCTCACTTCCGACTTCAGTTCGGTTCATATTTTGTGCCATAAACATACATACATACACACACACAAACACACACACCTTAATGTTCGCATAATAACAGTCGAATAGCAACACACATCAATGGCATTGGTATCAACGTCATTGGCATCATTGCGGTGAGGAAGGTGGGGGACGAAGAATAAATTGAAAGCTTTAAAATAAATTAATGTTGGACCATAAAGACTTAGGGTGAATTGTTGCGCGAATGATATTGCACCTGAATACTATTTTAGCGTATGGCTTCACATTCAACCACATTTACCCCAATTTGCGAGAGGATGATATGTTTTTTTGTGTGTGTTATTTTCTATATTTTCAAACGATAAACATTGTCACATAGTGGCAAATATTGTTTGGCAGACGAAATGTGTCGGTTCGGTGACATGATTTTCAAACTGCAAAATTTATATTATAACATTAGATGGCATTATTCTGACGCATTTCAGCATTCGAATGGAAATTTATTCAACATGTTTGATAATAAAATGCAATCAATGGCGTTATCATCTCATTTCCATGGAATTGCACTAGATGAATAACTAAACACAAATGCAAACCATACAAACCACCACCATATCAAGAACTAACATCGTATTTATAATGAACGCATCGCACGAAACGTAATAGCAAATGCTTTTAAAGCCATTTTATGGAGGATGCCATAGAAGATTTAACCATTGCATGCAAACGAATAACTTTAGACAGCACATTGAATAGTGTTATGTGAATTAATGCGCTCAGTTAAATTAATGTGCCTGTGTGTGTGTGTGTGTTTTCTTATCGTCATGTAGGCAATTTTCGTGCGTTCTTCAATCACGCGAGAGCGAGAGCGAGAGCGAGAGAAGACAAAAAAACAGATGAGAAAAGCCCATCGCCCATTTGAGCACATTTGAGATTCATGTAAAAATTACACGAAATGGGTCGATCGCACGTATTGTTGAGGCTTGAAAAATTGTTCGACCATTTTGGACGTTTCGTTGTCGATTTTAATGAATGCTCAATTGGATGGTTAAGCAAACGTATACAGAATATTCGATAGAGAGGCAAACATTAATTTTTTGTGTGTTCCGCATCGTCCATCTTCCTTTCGGTATTGATTGTTCCATTTTCGAGTAAATTGGTTCTTTATGTTTAGTTTTGTACTATGATTGGAATGTGCTTTATGTGTGTTGTATGCTTTATTTATACACGTCTCCCTCTCGCTCGACAAAATCGACAATTCCGAACACTGTCGTGATCACGATTCTCAAGGACTCGAGTGCTAATTTTTATTTGGCACATTGCATCCATTGAAATAAATTTTACGTGCTCAATTAACAAGTGGAACGAAAACGAATGCAAAAAACAACAACAAGAAACCAATTTCGGAGCAATTGCCATATAGCCTCAAGTATTGCTTGCGGGAAATGCTTGATTCCGCTTTAATTCTTGTTAATGCATTCAATTAAAAGAGACAAACAAACGAACTGTGCTTTTTACAAAAACGGAACGAGAGAAAAAGAAGAAGAAGCAGCAGCAGCAGCAGCAGCAGCAAAAAAACACTTGCTGTTGCAGATAATTACAGTCGGTTGCACAAGGAAAGTCACCAGTGCACACATCAAATAATGTGCTGTGCTGTGCAGTAAGGCACTCGAGGATCCGGCTATAAATTTCACGGAAATACACGCAAGACGTTAGAATATCGCAATAATAAAAGAAAAAAAATGAAACACATTTCAGAGTGAAACAACTTGCAAAACATGCCGAATTAAAAAAAAAACACACACACAATAACTGACGCGCAAGACGACGAAAAACGAACCGAGCACACCGGTTGAAATATGTGTTGACTGCATGAATTTTCATTTTAGTGGATTTTTGTGCCCGGTGCAATGAAAATGCACACCAACCAAACATCAGAACATATATTATGAAAGCTCACCACAAAACGAAATAAAGAAACGTGTCTTTTGTAAATGTTCATTATTTTTGTTGTTGTTGTTGTTGGTTGATATTACTCTCATTGCCACTAAAACATATGGTAAAGCTTGAATAGTTAAGGGTTCATACGAACTAACGATCCTTATTCCAATTTTGCATGGTTACTTTATGAATTGGCGTGTTTTTTGTTGTTGTTGTTGTTGCGAGGTGACACACAGAAAATTGCTTACGAACGAATTTGTTGTTGTTGCGATTTCAACTTACAGATACCAGCACCGCGCGATCAAGTCACACAATAACAACAAAGAAATCCGGAAGAAAAATTATATCTGTGGTTCAAATGTCATTCAGTAAATGTCAACTTTGCTAGTTTCGCTATGTTTTTTTTTTCTTTCGTTATCGTCCAGTCATATCTGAATTGCTGTATATATTATGCAACGAGGGTAAAATGGATAATGCCAAACGAAAAATTGTATTGAACAGTTATTATCTTGATGAAATAATGACATCATTGAAGTTTTGCCATTTACTGTGAAGAAAAGCGAAAACTTGTGGTGTGTCGAATTTCAAGACATGAGAACACGATGGATAACAACGATTAGTCAGTTATAAATGAAGTGCGCCCCAACAATAATTCGCTTTACTGGTTTTTTTTTCTTTTGGTTTAACATTGTAATTTCATAACTTCGTAAATCCAAATATAATGGGCAACATTATTTTGTCGCGTGCAAAATTCAAGCGTGAAAAAAAATCCAACAACAACAACAAAAACGTGCCAATTTTGCGTTATGTTTAATTTATGTCGACATTGAATTTTCGACGCTTTTTGACGCTCAAAAATTGTGTGTTGCGCGTTAAATTAAATACAGCTTACCGAACTTGAGTTATGTTTCAGCTTACACACTTTTCAAGCTGTTTTGTATTCATATAAAATAGCATTACGTGTAGCATTACATGCCAACAAAAAAAAAATGGCATTTGAAATGCGTACCGTTAATGCAGCATAGATACAACGATCGAGCAGATAAAATGCTTACAAATTGAAATACAGCAGCAGCAACAACAACAACAACAGCAACAAAATACATCGAAAAACGAACGTTTTTATTTTGTGTTGTTCTGTATATCTGTTAACTGAATAACGTGGCATATAGCTTCGTCTCGTGCAATAAAAATTATCCATTGGTTTTCATTTTTGTGAGTACTACTTTGATCACTATAGAAACTTGATGAATATGATTGAATGGAGGTTTATTTCTGTGAGTTTGTGTTTAGCGTTAGTGTGTGCAAATATGCCTGAAATCTAATATAGCACACACAACCAATTATTGAAAAAGGTTGAGAGCTATTAAATTCTGAATATCATCATTACTCAAACCTCTTTATGTTTCATATTTCATATGCCATAGAGAAGTCTTTTAGTTTTATGCATTTGCAATCCATAAAAAAACATACAATTCTGGTATATGTTTCTCAAGTATATTTGTTCCAATTCCTGAGGATTTTTCTATATGATTCAAATTTATCAGCTGAAAAGTTTATTTTTTTTTTATTTTTATTCTTTTCAATTTTTATTCTAACATTTAATCAGCGAAAGTGTATAAAGAGAAATATTATGCTTTAATTCACATATATGGTTGTGATATGCGGTGTGTTTGTGTGGGTGGGAGTGTGAAAACAAATATGAGTGGGAAATATTTTACACGTTGACGCATTAAATTTCGGATATTGTGTCTGAAATGTTGTGTTCGGGTTGAAATTTTGTGTTTGGTCATTATCTAATGTTGTTACATATTTTGTTGGGTGGTTATTTTTACACCTGTGGAGCGTTTGATTGATTATGTTTGTTAAATAGAATGTTCAAACGAATTTTGAAGTATAGTTCGACACCCGGGGTACAGTTTGCGTAAATCAGTTGAGAAAATTGTGCGAGCTTCAGTGCGTGAATGTGTGTGCGTGTGTGTGTGTGCAAAGTGTAAGCGAGCACTGAACTTTGCTGCATGCAAAATGTATTGTAATTTATGGTAATGCTAAACGCATGTTAAATTTCGATGTTTTATCAAACACACAATGTTTTTCTCTGTGCACTAAAGTAAGACCTTCTCCGTTGGAAATTGTGAATAACAACAAGCACAAAGAAAATAAATGAACGCCAAGTAAATGAGTTTGCAGTGTGTGTACGGTATGCGGTGTGAGCTAAGCTCGATCCTCTCAAACTGACGATAAGTTTCTTGAACAATTTTTTTTTTTCGTTTCTGTTTTTTCTCGACGCATTCCCATATTTATTTCTATTTAGCACGATTATCGCTTGCGTCATGGATCACGTATTCAAATGGAGTCGGGGCACGACATAAACATTAATATATTATTAACACGCACTGGAATCGCATCCATAATTTTTTGCTGTTGTTGCTTTTTTGGTAGTTAGATTGTGTGAGTGTGTGCTCAATTTTGTTGTTTTTCTCTACATTGCAACTACAATTCAATTCCAGTGGCTTCTGGATTTATCAAAACTATTCGAAAAGATTCATGAGATTGCAACCAAACACTTCTCACACACACAATTTTAATTGCAAATATGTTAAGTCCCAATAGATTATGGTAAATCGAGACCTTAAATAAACGGCATACTTGAAATTTATCAACGCCAAAACTTTAGATGCAGCTTAATTCGGTAGATGTTTTGTTTGTTTTTTGTTGTTTTTTTTTCTTGTTCTTCTTTTATTTGCTTTGAATTCCTATTGAAATTAAGATAATTCACACTCGACAAATATTTGCCGTCATCTTTACCCATGTGAAGAGCACTTTCAAAATGAGGCACTTTTCCAAATGGGAATTTGTGTGTGTTGAATCTTCGATTGACATAATAAAACATGCATATCGCATTTTCCCCTCACACTGCCTCGCATTTCGAATGCATTTCCAATGCATGTGTAGCAACCACAATCCCAAACACATACACGATTTCGGTGCGTTGAATGCACATCCAAATGCATAGGTAGGTTCTAAAATCGATTACATCGGTATTGAGGGCGGTTATTTTCACAATTGTGCAAATGTCAATACGAAAAACGACGTTTAACATGCCAAATGCAGTCACATGCATTGTACAACATGAATTGTGTACACACATTTGCACATCTTTTTTGGATTTACCTCGAATTGACGATGCCACAATGCGCTGTAACAGCTTCAGATTATGTGCGTATTTGGTAATATGCGGAATGAGGTTTGGCATAAGTTCCGTAACAATCAGTTTTTTTGTTTGTTTTAAATGAAACAGTTAAAATACAGCAATGGTTATTGTTTGCCTTGCTCGTGCCAAAAATTTGCGACAAACAATGTTCCGAGTCGAAGTTGACCAAAAAACAAATTGTTTGTGACATTCGAAACAAAATGTTTATAAACACCAAATAGTTTCGACAAACAAACCAACAAAAAAGTGTACGACAACATTTAAAAAAAAAAAGAAATGAAAAGAAGAACAAAAACAACCACCAAAAAGTCAAAATTAGTAACACTGAAAATCCACTCCGAACACCGATTTGATCAACACACGGTCAAGGTACGAAAAGAAAATTAATGAAACACCAACCAAGTGGATTTAGTTTCAACGGAAGTGAAGTCTAATTGAAATTAATGAAAATGAACATTCACGAAAAATAACAAAAAAAAAAAAAATAAAAAGTAAAAAAAAAACTAACAAACAAATATAAAACCAAAGAAAAACCAAAACGTACCTCGTTGTTCAACACTTTTAACGTCGGCCGTAGGTGGAAACACCTCAATTTCTGAAAAAAAAAATAAATCCAAACAAATGTATGTAAAGTGGCAAACGCAGCTTTTTTCATCTTGTTTTCAATTTTTTTCTTGCACACAACAAAATTAAAAAAAAAAGAATAACAACCATCTGAAATCGTCTTTGTTATTTTGCAGGCAAAATTTGTACATTTTAATCCGAAAATAATGTGGGATTAAAATCTCTGGAACTTGTTTTTTGTGTGTGTTAAATAGGGAATTTCCGAGGATTTCCGTGGATTTCAGTGACGATTCCATCGAAAAAAGGAGACGAGTTCCGTTGAAGCCACATAGACAACTGGCCAAACTGGGATTCTTCTTCATGACTTTCATGAGCATTTTAACATGTTTTCGTGTTTTTTATCGTTTGTTAGCATGGACATGTGAGACAAGAGTGTCGTTCATAGTTTACTTACGTTTTCCATAGCCCAAATCGGATTTGTTGGCTGGTATGTTACCATTTGGTTCTAATCTATCGAGATATTCTTCCGAATTGTATCCATTAAATGGTACTTCGTTGCTATGTCCGCTTCGATGTTGATGCCATGACTGTTTCCATATTCGCTTCGATGATGATGAATGATTGTAATGATTTATTTGATGTTGATGATGGTTCGAGTCTTCGCCATCTTCTCGTGATATTGCTGAGGGGAAAAAGTGAGACACAGAAAAAAAAACAAATGATATAAATAAGACAAAACCGAAAAGGTATTAATTGTGAGATAAATGTTGCAGTAGCAAACAAAACAACAACAACAACAAAATTGCTGGTGAATGCGCCTGTCAAAAGGTTTGCTGCAATGAGCTCAAAACTTTTGAGAGGTTTTTTTTGGTCGTTATCATTTAAATTAATAAAATGTTGTGTTGCCCTTTTATAATGAAATCAGTATATACACTGACAATGAAAATTAGCCAGTGGATCAAATGTTTGTGGCGGTTGTGAGCTTAAAATTTTCGTTTAGATGATAATGACTTGTTTGTATTAAAGAGGGTCTGATTAGATTATTTAGATGAAAATTCTCTCGAAAATACGGGGAAACAGCTGCACTGTTCAGTTACAACACAAAATTAGATTACTGATTATCCTTTAATTTTTTTTTGTTGTGTTGCTTTGTTTTGGGCTGTGTGTTTCTTTGTATCATTTCTCTCCATTTAACCGCATATACCAGTTTGTTTAACAAAATAACGGTTCATAAGCTGCATTGGCATAGAGGAAAAATGTGTGCACTCTTTGCCACATATCAGCACTCGTTTTTAACACCACCACGATATGCAAGCCAACACATAATGGATGGCAATGAACAGCTCATACAGTATTGGGATATTCTAGTTTGATAGCGTACGGAACGAAAATAGTCAGAAATTGAACAGAATGGAAAATAAAATACACGAAGAACCCGATGCGGTTCGTTTAATGGTGGGAAAATTAAACAAAATTTATGATTGGAGTGTGTATATGACAATTGTGCTACGATGGCATTTAAACCACCATTGGCATTGTGTGCAATGTGTCGCAGATACTTGCACATACACACAAAGATTAACACACACACATACGAACGCACACACAGAGTGAACACATAAATGTCGGATATTATTCAATTTCATCGGTTTCCGTGCTCCATTAGTCGCATGAAAATGTGACATTGCTGGCTGGTTTGACTGTATGCCAACTGAATGCCAGAAATTCCCTATCCCCTTTCTCTCCGCCGCTCTTTCTCTCTCTCTTTCTCTCTCTCTCTGGTGGAAATTGTGGAAATCCATTCAATCGATGATCCAGTCAAATTGATAAGATGAAAACAAAATAAATGGATGAGGTTCATTAAAATGGTTTCGACCCATATAATTCAATCCGTTCGTATTTGAACACAATTTACGCTCGTCAAAATTGAATGGCAATTGGCAAATGCAAACACCTAGTAACTGATTGAATAGCTAACAATCGGTAAGCTACGTTGTTGTTGTTGTTTTTTTTTGAATTCTCGTGTGTGGCGGATTGAACAACGGAACCGGAATCTCATGATTATTGTTCACATTGAACGGAACGCTGATTAGCTTGAATTGGTGCTGTTCAAAATTATAGTCACACAAATAAAATGGCTATGATTTAATTATGGTTTTCCATCAATATCAATCAGAGTATAATCGATCAACCTATTAATTTTTTTTATATAACCGCGGCACAACCCGTTGATCTGAACCGCTATTGGCTCGAACTAAACATATGTAAATGAGATTGAAATGCATTATCAAAGGATCCGAAGTGGGATTGCGTGTAATGCACAAGTATAAAATAAATTGCATTGAATATGCAAATCTAAATGCAAGCGAGCATTTCCATTTGGGAATTTTGCATTTGGTTTGTTCAATGGATTTTTTGCTTTCTATCTCTCTCTCTCTCTCCTCTTCTCTTTCCTCTCTCCCTCTCTCTGTATATTTTCCATTCATTTGATCCAATCTACAGTTTTCTATACATTTTGAAACACCATACGGTGGTGAACATTTTCAGTTTTTCATTAATAACCAAGAGGGAAAAGCCCCGTTCTCCTCGCCAAAACGGATTACATTGTTAATCAGTTAATTTTAACGGTATAAAATCTCTTAGGCGAAGACACATTTCAAAACAGTAAATTATGCATAAGTATTGCAGTGGAAAATGTGTTGCACTAAGGCATTTGTTATACGGGAATTGAAAATACAACTAAATTTTCCGAAACACCAGAATATAAACCAGCCATCTTTAATTAGTGGTTCCCCAGTAAAAACTTTTCTCATGAGATTTCAAACAGCACTTGGTTTCTACTGTTGAATGCGATTTTCTATTTAATACGCATTCATCCCATGGGCCGCAGAGAGTCTATTAATGCTAGTAGGCTTTCATCACTTCATCATACTCAATCGATTTTACGAATGAAAAGCAACCGTCTATCAATTTCAAACTAATTCGAAACTACAACGAAATATTCATTTTGATGTTCGCATTGCGATGCCATCCCGATAAATATGTTCGTTTGCTATGATGCTCTAATGCATTTGAAAACGATTCGCTACAATTATATTTAGTGTTCTCGCCACAGTGGCAGATAACAGGTGCAAAAAACGTGTTTTTATGTAAATTGAAATATCTGCAACGCGAAATGGTTAACTCTATCGATAGATGTGTTTTTTTTTCTTAGTCAATTTGCAATTTTGTTATTTGCAGTATTTTCAGAAAATCAACAAAGAAAAAAGAAATAGATGCATAGTCATTGTGATATGATCCCACAACACTATTCACAATGCAATTCAATCGTAAATTGCATTATCCCGACCCAATTAGATTAAATGTATTTTGATTTTGCTCTCATTTATGCGTGACCTCAACTAAAATTAGATTACAATAGCTAATCAATGTAAATCACTATCATGCGAATCGATTTATTCAATGGCATTCGGGTGTTCACATCTTTTTGTAGATTCAGATTTAAAAAAAAAAGCCATAAAATCTCAAATTTATTGATTATCACCCGCGGTTTTTTTGTTTGTCAATTTACGTCCATGCGGACTTTCGTTTTGTCTCAATTTTTTTTTGGTGTCATCACATAAAAAGACTTTATTTATTTGAAACTAAGCCATTATACAGTTGCTGCACATTGTGTTTATGTCAACGGTAAACGAATGGCATTATTATTTCTCTTGGAGAATTGTAAAAAGAACGAAAAAAAAAAATTAATGAAAATGTCATATAATATTGCGCTGTAAACACGAAACCAGACACGAAACCAACCATCGCACCACCGTTAAAGGATGTTCAACAAGCAGCAGCCAGCAGTAGCTCAGGCAGAAGTTGGTTGCAATTTGTCGGTTGTAATTTTATTTATGTGAAGTTGAAATCCTTGAAAATATGAAAATCCTTGAAAATCCGTCTTTTCAAAAAAAAGCAACAACAGCAAGCAGAAGGAAGACACAATTTTGGAGCACATACTCTGTAGAACTTTGAGCAACAACGAAATGAAAACGTAATATTAATGATGTCGTTGATGAATTTTGAATGGCAAACAACACGCATGAACAGCTCAGACTGCCTTTGGGCTACTGCAATTCTTTAGCCTTAAGGGTGTTGTCGATATGAAATGATATATTTTATCATATAGTATTTTCGTTTTGTGCAACGGTTACCGGTTCATGACGACGGCTCTGAAGTGACAAAGTGCGAAAAAAAAATTTATCTATACTTCAGACAGTCAACGGAGAAAGTACATTTGAAACGTAACATTCAAATTGTAACTGTTGGCCTGAGTTGGTGCTTCTGCAATTCTGCTTATCTCTGCATTTCAATAACACTTACCCGCGTTGGCAAATGGCTTTTCAGTGCAAAGCGGTAGCGACAGAGAAAATGTACAGACACAAAATTTTTGGTGGTCGCTACATTTGTATGAGGCGCCACTTGAACCATGGAAACTTTTTAATTTTTTGAAAAGAGCAAAGTGATTTCAACACCATTACGAACTGAGTGTTGTTTCATTTTCGGACAATAAATTGTCCGATGAGAGAAAAAAAAAACAGAAACTTTAACAAGGGACAGAAGTTTCAACAGCTCAAAGTGCACAATTGCTTGTGTTGCATTGTTATTTTGCACTCCAGTCCGGTGCAATGTTGATAATAAAATAAATATGGAGAATGTCATTATTAGGTGTTGTATGAATGTTGGAAAAGTCAATGTGGTGAGCGCCGTATTGGATGGTAGCATCGATAATTTCTCTTGTAATTTCACATCATTTGGAAAATGTGTCGACTGACTGTCAACCTCAAGCAACTTAGGGGAGCCCAAGTATATTTATAAAGAGATTGCAGCTTTGTAAAGTACTTGTAAGAGCTTTGTTGGAAAATAGATGCTTTTAATGAATTATTTAATAATCAGATTAAAGCCATTTTTATCATTCGCTGTGCAGCTTCAGTACACACACACACACACACAAACCGTAATACGATGAAGCAGTTTCATTGAAGCTACCGTATGAGCCACTTGCTCATTTTATACTTGAAATTTTTACGCCTCGTTTTTTTTTCTTTTCCACATGTTCATTTCCATTCATATTGTCATGTTTGTAATAATGAATGATTGAAGACAGAATAAAAAACAACTGTATATTCACAGTAATTGATTGCGTTACGTAATAGTCATTTACCTTTCATGCACAGCTATACAATGAAAATGGAAACGGTAAAATGGATGTGTACAATCTATTGCAATGAAGATGAAAAAGTGACAGAGGGTTGGCTTGTGAGACGTGTTTTGTTGAATTACGTTGTAAGCCGAAAGCAAATAAAACATTTGCGCGTCACATAAAGTAAATTTCAACTTATCTTCTCCAATTTACAGCTTCACCGTAAAGTATTTCAACAACAAAAACAGCAGCAAAAAAACAACAACAACAATCAAACGCAAAAGAAAAAAATGTAAACACATTTGCAGGGCTTCAGTACTACTTCCTGCCATTTTACCATTTAAATATATATCATTGAAACTGCATTGAAACGTTTCAAGGGTTAATTATCACAGTGTGTAAAAATCCACCCGGTTTTTGTTTTCCTGCCGCAAAAGTTTTGCATTTCCACATATAAATATCATGTAACCTCAAAAGCGAACTCCTCTTTAATCTGTCGGATTGACTGTGAATCATAGTCTATGATTGCATCAAATAATTTTTCGAGATTGGATGGGATTTCACTGTCTGTATATATAGACAGACACACACACACACACACACAGCGTTATTGATGCATCAGCTAAATATCACTGACGCCCAGGCATATACATATACTACGCTTGAGTTTGCTTAATTAAAGTGAAAATAAAAAATAAAAGCATTTTTAAACTCTCATTGAGTTGGGAATAGTCATTGATGTTAGTCATTTTTTGTTATGTTCTTCACTTGCATAGCGCCATTTTTATGTTTCATATCTAAAGCAAAAATGTTCACTTGGAAAGTCATTCTCGCCTGAAGAAAAAGAACAACCAATTATAATTCATGCAAAAATGAGTGGATTTTCTAAGTACTTTTGGCTGTTGATTTGTCTGCTGGTTGGCTTGGCTGATGCTATGATGCTATGTTGCTTTGTCTTATGTCTTTCAAAGCGGGTTTCATAGATCATGCCCTCTCCCTCCCTCCCTCCCTCCCTCCCCGAAATTACGAATAAAATATATTACTGAGATGATTCGCGCATTTCAATTGAGTCAAACGACAAAAACGGTTCATGAACATTTATTCCAAACCACTTCTAGTGTAAAAACAGAAAATTGGATGATAGCTTTAATAGTATCAAATTGGTTTCGAACTGACAAAACTGAGCAGCTAATGTTAAATCCCATCGGTATAAAACTGATAAACGATTGTTGTCTCATTTGTTCGATTAAAAAAAAAAAACAATACGCTTAAATGCTGCCATTTTACGCTCTAAACTAATTATAATAATCGGCTACTGTCCTACGATATTTTCATTTACGCAATAATTTCATTTAATTTTCCTCCAAGGGGTTTCAAACAATGTTCCATCAACATCTTGCGGAACGGCAAACACAACAACAACAACAACAAAATATTCAAGTCAAAATGATCAGAGTGCCATTATGGAAACGGAACAAATTCGACGGACACAGTTCAAGCTGAAATGAATCAACATCAACCGAGTATTTTCGTGTGGAAAATTGTGTTGTTTTCGAAATGGTTCGGAATGGCGTTGGTTGCAAATTTTGCGAAAAGTTGAACTAATAACTTTGTTAGTCTATTTTCACAAGGAATTTTCTCGACTAAACTATCGTTTTGAAACGATAATAATTAATGTAAGCAACCGTAACAACCCATGGATTGGCAAACAGTTTTACATTCAACTAAATAAATTTGTTCGGGAATTTTCGGTCTCGTCTTCAACATTTTGAATGCTGAACCCTAAAACTTGAATAATGCTTACGATTATGACTTAATTCCACAATGGCAATCCAAAACGTATGTACTGCACAGTGTTGTCGGGCGTAATAGTATTTGATTTTGATCGAAGGGGGAGCGTAAAATCTATTTTCAATGTTGTTTTTTCTCAGTTTCGTACGGAGTAATTCAAACAACTGATAAATATCGTCCAATCAGAGGCGGCGGCAGCGTACAGAAAAAAAATACGAAGAAGAGATGGCTAAACAAAAAGCGCGTAAATAATCAACATTGATCTAAGAATTCCGGCTGAAATGGATGAAAGAAAATTCATCGGCATGAGGGGAGCAAAATTCAATGTCAACATGTAGATTCGATGATTATTTTGTTATGGTTCGATGCGTGTGTGTGTGTGTGTGTTTGTGTGCGCCCATCTGTGCGTTGGTTAACGGTGAAATTTGACATTATTGTCGTTAATCATATCCGTAGGCTATGTAAACGTTGAACCATTTCGCTCTAATTGCTTGAAGCGTGTGCGCGTGTGTTCATCTCAATGGGGTTGATGTTTTAAGAGACCTAGACATTTGCCCGTTGCTACGATGGCAACGTAGTCATCAGTGCCTATCACAAAAATATGCACACACACAAACATACCAACAAATCGGTTGCTTGTAATGCGTACAAATGCGATGAATGAAAGAGGTTAAATATGAGCGGGTCGGATCGTCAACAAGAATCGACCGTCCACAGTTGAAATTGATATTACCAACCATTCAGCTTGAAATGTACCTCTATCCACTTTTTTTTCAAACGAAAACCAACGGATTTTTTTCCCGATTTTTCGTTTATAATGTTGTTGAGATAAAAAAAAAAACAACAACAACAATATTATCATAATCACCATTTTAATGTTGGTGTTTTGCATTTGGTTTTGCATGGCTCTGGTTTTGTGTTTTTGATACTTTATTCTAATAGTGGTGGTGTTTTTGTGTGTTCAAATCAAGCCGCTTTTTCATATCTGTTTATGTCATTAAACGGCATCCATAATCATTTTCATGCAAAATTTATGTGCTCCATAACAACAATTGGCCTTTGATTTTCGGCCAAAAACATGAAATTAATCACACATAATTTTTCAGCTTTTCAGTGCTGCATACAGTTTTTTGAAAATGTGGAAATGGGCCACATGTTTGTGATGAGCCTCAAAATGATTCCAATTTATTTCGGTGAATTGGATGTCATATTTCATCAAGTTAAAATATCTTCTTAATATTTCATTGGCATTGCATTGTGATTGGAATAAACAAAGCAACAACCAAATTGCCCTATGAGGGGCTAATTTTTGCAATATTAGTACGGTGTACGCATGAATGCATTATGTATTATAACAATTTATCGCCAACTAATCAATGGATTCAATGCATCTTTCACGGCAATAAACAAAAACTCCTCATCATTTATTCGTACTTTGAATTCTCAATGAACACGATGCCATTCGATGTTTCATCTTAAAATATGTTAATTTTTGGAAGAATCGCTTATTTTATCAAAGAAATTTTCCGTCCCCTTTTCATGTGGTATATGTTTTAAACTGAAAATTGTACCGTTTTACCGTGTCTTTGACAGAACCGATCACATTTTCGCACATTAACATATAGGCACATTAAAACGCATGAATGAATTTACGGCAATGGATTCGTTATCCTGTCATTACTTTCACTACATTTACATTGCATACTTGTGCAGCCATACATTCGTTAGCATCACTGCTCGAAATTTGTGTGTGCATTTTAAAACCGGAAAATATTGTTGTTTATTTGATATTTATCTTGAAACAATTTGAAATGTATAGCATTTGTATATGGATATACCAAATAAATACCCGAATCGTACACCCCTTCATTACGATGAAAGAGCAAAAGGATGAAGATTCATTACTTTAAATCCCCAACAAGCTAAATTGAATAAATAATTTTGATCATTCATACGGTTTTTCACATATCTATCGTTAGAAATCAGTTTCAGAAACATACAATTTCGAAACGACATCGAGCAGCCTTTGCATACCGGAATATATGTGTGTGTGTGTGGTGGGAAGCAGAATCGAAGAGCAAAAAACAAAAATAATTTCGGATGGGAAAAAAATCGTATTTGAATTATAAATGAAGGAGGAATCACACTTGTAAACACACATCAAAATATCACCCAAGACGACATTCATCGGGGAAGGAAAAATGGTAAAAAGGAAAAATGTGTTGAAACTTGTGCGGCGTTACGGCACTACGCTGGAATCTTTCTCATGTCTCATGTTTCGAGTTTATTTTATAAACATTGCCTGGCTGCTATGTGTGGAAGAAAACAAAAACAAAAAAAACACAGAGAGAGAGAGAGAGACAGAGACAGAGAAAGTTTTTCCATCGTTTCACCGTTTGAATTTTGTTTTTGGGTGCGAGTGGTTTTTCTGTTTTTATTCTTATTTTTGCCTGAGAATGAAACAGTCTATTTTTGGTAACATTTTGCCTGTTTGTGTTCTTGCATATTCGAACCATTCGACTTGAACACGATAAGACTATTCTTTTATTGAATCAAATGTGTCACACAAGGGGTCTGGTTTTTGCTTTAGATGAGCGAGAAAAAATAAATATTTTTCTTTTTTTAATGTTAATACCAAAATCCCAATAATTGCTTTTTCTTCCTAAAGGATCTTGCAATGAAAAATTTCTGATATTTGTTTAACTTTCTTCATCGCTGGTTTTTTTTCTCCTCATTTGAATGTAATAAAAAAAGGTTCGAAACTTTATCTTTGTAATTCAATGCCCGCTTTTAATGTTGTTGTTTGTGTGTGTGTGGAATTGATTTTTTTTCAGGTTCGCTAAAAACCGCCCCTTGGAAAACACTGAACACAACGAAAATGTTACATTTCTTGATCTATATTATATTATTCCACATGGAATTGTCCTCCCCCCATTTTCGGATCCCTTATTCATCGTGAATAGCAAGGACCACTTACAACTAGGATATATTTATTACTTTCCTTTTCATTTCGAGTGTTTTGGCGTTGCAACTTGGTATGTTCTGGTGAGTGTGTGTGTATTTTTATTTTATTGACACAAGAATACACAGACGATACACATTTTTTTTTGTTTCTTTTTTTTCGGTTGTTCAGTGTCCTGTGTTAAAGTTACTGATTAGAATATCAAAGCACTAACAATCGACTTTTGCATGGAAACTAACAAATATGGCTTTTGACACATTGATTACATTGCTTCATTGTGGCCGATTCCGTTTTGAATGACGACCACCACCATCACCACAATGAATTGCGAGTGGCAATTCCATCGATAGAGCTAATGAGCTAGGTGTGCAACAAACAATAACAAATAAGATGTCCAATTTGATATGATAATTTCACGTTCATAAAGCACATTCACTTGTCATTTGGTGTGAAAGAAATGGTGCTAAATCGTTTTCATTGTGCTGTGGGGCCCAACAGTGTGGGATTTTCCAGTCGCATTGTTTTCTTTTATCATTTCACATTTGACTAATGAATAAACAGAAGAATGGTATCCTTCCTCTCTGGATTTCTGGTTCTGTTCTGTATTGTCGATTCATTTTCAGTTCAGCGACACAATGCTATATGGTAAGTTGGGCGCCCAACAATAGTCATTTCAATGGGAAAGCTCATTTGTGGTCATACGATTCAAAAGTGGCCATATAAATGCCAAACCGATTGTATTGTGTTTTGGGAGCTTGTTTGCTAGCTAAAAACACACACAAAATATATGCGAAAATTGTCGTGTATTACATGAGCAATTAACTGAATGTATAATTGTACAAAAGTTTTTGATATAAATACCGTAAACCATTATATTCAAAACAAAAGAGATGCCAGATGATTTTGCATTTTAAACTGATGCCATGCTGTATGTTTTCGTTAAATTTTAATAATATTCACACATTTTTGGTATTTTTAAACATTACATCATGATATTTTGATGATGAAACAAACTCAGGACGTATTTCGGTTCAAATCGAGTATCCGAACGACTGTGTTACAAAATTTGTGTACGATCTGAAGATTTACTTTCATTTGAGTGACAATTGACAAATGTCGCAAAAAATCGTGTGTTTTTTTTTTTCAAACGAACAGTACTGAATAGACAACTTTACCCATTTTTAATGGAAGCAAAAAAACATGTAAATTGATTATATTTTTCATCAACAATAACAAAAAAAGAATTCGGATGTATAAACATCCTTGTGAGACGTGTGTAAATGATTTATTGAGAGTAGTTTGGGTCTTCTTTTGTGTGAGTGAGCAAGTGTGTGTGTGTGATATAAATGTTCCATTTGTTAATGCATTCAAGGGAAGCCAAAAATTTCAATTTCAATTTCAATTTTCCTAGCTATTTTCCATCGGTGTGGTACCCGTCATTTTCATTTGTCATTCATTATTCACAAATCACACAACCGAATATGAAAACCGTTTTGAAACGCAAAATGTGTACATTCAGATGCTGTCGTTTGCATTTTACAACAATTTCCAAAAATTCAATAGAGAAACAGGTTCAGGTCACCATCACATAAATAGTAGTGGTTGTTGATTTTTCTGTGTTTTTTTTTCTCTCGTCGGTTGAAAACTATTCAATTCATTATTTATGACATTTGATAAACCTTTTTCCTGGCTCGCATTCACATTGAAGATTTATGATGCTACCCTTTGCCTACTAAGCACCGGCTATGCATAAGTTTCATTTTGTGTTTGATGAGCGATCACTTTCATTTGTGGATGGTAAATGTTTGTAAGTACACAGTCGAATTTTCATCGTTTGAAATTTCAAAGCTCAACAACTGAATTACGGTAAAACAAACTGTTTAATTCGTGTTGGAAGTGTAATAAAATTGAATTTCAAAGTGTAATCTAATGTGCGATTTAGTGGCCGGTTACATTTATGATTATCGGTTGTTTTGAAGCATGTGTAATGTTTTTTTTTTCTTTTATTTGTTGCACAAATTGAAACTTCGGTAAGCCACACATGACAAAATGTGAACATTGTTCAAATGCGAATAAATCAGATTGTACGGCCTAAACACTTCGAATCGAACCATGTTACTCGCTCCCTTTTCGTTTATTTTCTTGTCTCATTTCATTCGAACATCGGATGGAAGGAAGCAGTTTTTCATTGAGGCAATTTGTTCAAATGTATTGAATTAGTTGAAAAACTACCGAAAACCATGTATGTAGCCAAGTGACAAACTTGTATTGTCCCTCCAGCTCTCTCTCACCCACATACAAGTTTAAGCGTAAGAACAGTTGCAGGGGCCCCCGATACTCGACTAATAACAACAATGATCAAAATTTTGTTACATGCATGTGCCATTATGCAGTATTACATGATTACATTATTGTGACGGATGGAGGCGATTCGCGTTTAATATCTTAGTGAAATGAGCGTATGCATTTTGGATAGGGGGATGGAGTGGAACAGAGAGAAAAAGAGAGAGAGAGAGAGAATGACAGAGAAGCGTCCGCTTCTGTGCTCAACACAATAAGTGTATCAAATTGGAATGAAGAAAATTTTAGGGTGGTTTTTCAACGCACAACTTTTTCAATTCCATTCATTGAAGTGAATACATGACATTGTTTGAGTGTTTCACGCAATTCAAAAATGTTGGGGTCGAATTTACTTATGTACCGTACGCAGTACATCATAGCATACACATACACACACACACACACACAATGCATTGATACGCCATACGCACATGGTACTCGCGTATAAATTTTCGGTTGCAGATACATTGAATACCCCGAATAGAAAATGAAAATAGCGTACAACAATGCGAATAACGATGCCGATAAACGATTTTCATCACATTAGCATGTGAGTTCAAGCCAATGGCGTAAAGTGAGCATACATTCAAGCAACGAGAAAATTCTCCCATACTCTCTTTCTCTCGCTCCCTGCCCCCTGCCTCTCAACCAAAATGAAATAAAATGAAAAGCCATTTTATTCGCATTTCAAATACAATATCTGAATGGGTGCAGATAGATGTTGCTTTTGAATCGGGGTATTGTTCGATTTGTTATAAAGTGTACAATAGAAAACATTGAATTATTGATTTTGGTTCCCATTTTCACAGTTGTTGAAAACGAACTGCACACAGTGCACAGTGCACACGCACCATAGCATATTGGTGCTGTCATTAACACTGTCAAAAAAAGGTCAATATCACATGCAGAGCAGCTAATGTTACACGGAGAGACCAATAGCTGACAATCAAAGTGTTTTACGACGAATAAATCGAATGTAAAGTTCGACATGAGAGAGAGAGAGAGAGAGAGAGAGAGAGATGGAGGGAGAGAGAAAGAAAAAAAAGAACACGAATAACATGAAAATTGTATGGAAAATCGACCATCGACAAAATCACACATACAGGTTACACAGCGATGGAGACAGTTTCAAAGTTATTACTGTTACAATTTGAGCAAATTATTACCTATCGAGTACAAGTCAACTTAGTCACGGAAACAACGGATTTGCATGTGATAAGACGAAACAAATCACACGGGCAGAAGGCACAGTGGATAAAACAGTTTGGGCTCGAAAAAAAGGACAAAGTGGTAAGCTTGATTTATTTATGTTTTGACTGTGTTTTTTTTTCAAGCTCTTTAAATTATATTGGTTCGATGCTCCTTCAATGATACATTGTAGAATACACACCTTCAGCTTAGTGAAAACGAACTGTGTTTCACAGTGAATGGCATTCACTGAATGCAGAGATTACCCAAACAATTTTTTTTTCTTGTTTATTTCAAGAAAACAACCAAATGACGTGAATGATTTGGGTATTTAGACAGTCTAACCCAAAACTTTAAACAAACAAAAAAAACGAGCCGCTTCAACGCAACAGACTTGACGTGCTTATATACCTTTAGGCTGCGCATGTGTGCATTTGGACACAGGACCCCGATTTCTCACGGATTCATTTAAAAAATTGAGGAACTTTTTTTTCTGATATAAGCTCAATTACTATATTTTGTTAATACAGTTTAAGTATCAATTTTTCAACACCATTCAAAATACATTCCTCACAAATTCGAATCGCTTAAACTACAAATCGATTCTCATTTTCAACGTTCCGGTATCAGATTGGTATAATTTCACCGTGTGATTGATTTCGATTGTATTTTTTTTTTCATGCTAATGCATAGGCAATAATAGGCTATCGCAATTGAAATGGTGATATTGAAACTACGGTTGGGGGGGGGGGGGGGGGGTACAAAAGGCCGAACGGCAAACAATGAACGGCAATGGTATATAAGTATGATCTGTCGATTGATCAAGTGAGACAATCCGTACAGAAGTGAAAGCCCAAAGTCAAACAAAGAATTTGATTATAAATCTTTCAGCAACAACCAGATGAGATATGAGAGAGAGAGAGAGAGAAAGAGAGAAAGAGAGCGAAAGAAAACGATGTATACAATATACTGTTATAACATCTGAGCTCAGATCTCACAGCTGAATGCCGATTCCATGACACTTTTCTCTCTCTATCTCTCTTTCTCTACTCTGAATACACATATTCTTGAATAGATTATTGGCAATTTTGTGAAATATTACGAATGCGAGAGCACAAAATCGTTGACAATTCGCACCACAAATGCGAAAGCACACAAAATATCCGCATCAAATGCATTGGCTGAAATTCTTTTATGGCAGCATTTATTATTATTGCCACGTATTACATTAAATGCATTGGCCCTATTAATTTCTCACCCAAATAACACCACTTTTTGCTTTATTGCCATTTTTTGTTGTTGTTGGTTTTGGTTGTTGCTGCTGTTCTATTCGTTCATTCGGTTTGGTGCCGTCATTCGGTGGCCAAAGAAACAGGCCAAATACCCAATCATCGACCCACCATAATATCCCGCATACACATACAATTATTTATTTTATGTGTTGTGATTTTCCGCCCCGAAGAGCCAACCGGAATAGTGTTGTGAGTGGGGGGCTGAGATGTGCCAATCTGTCGTTTTTTTTTTGTTGACTGATATTCTATTTTCGACGCCAATTTATGCAATGACACAAATATCGAATTGCTCGAACAAACATCATTGTGTATTCTTTTTTCGCAGCGGGGGGATGGGGGGAGAGCGTCAAAAGCAGAGGCAAAAACACGGGATGACATTTTTTTTTTGATGACGCCAAGCCAGCCAAGTCAACCAGCCAATATGTATGTGACGATGAGAAATAGCGAATGCGAACCAGCAAAAAAAAACACACACACACAAGACAATCGATACATCGATCGGAATGAAGCAAATAAGAGCATACTTGAAGCATGAGCATTCAGAAACATCTGAACAAAGCCATAAAAAAATAGCTTATGAGACTGCGATTGAATTGAGAATCAGTCGAATCGAATATGTGCGTAATTTTCGTTTGGATTTTTTGCAATTTGACAGTTTTTACTCTGTGTGTGTGTTTGTGTCATCGTAGTCGTCGCTGGCATGTGTCGCATATGCCACTAGCAAAACTATTTGCAAAAATGATTCCGGAAATGCGTTACCGGATTTCAACCATTAAACTAGGTGGTTTTTATTTTTATTTTTTTTTTTTTTATTTACAAGTCTGGTCTTCAATATTTGGCCATAAAATCGATATCAACATTGTCACATGCCAAATGCTACCGATACGGTACGGCTATGTCAACCAAAATGTGTTTTGACAGTGAAAAAAAAAGTACACACACACACAAACATTACATTCCACGTATACTTATCGAATTCGAATGTATGTGATCTGTGCCGTAAAAATATGCACGCACGAACAAGATAAACATTTTCGATATGAAAGAAAAGACAAACAGGAACAACAGCAACAAAATGGATGACGAATCATAATGGTGTGGGCGCTTTTGTTTCTTCTGTCTTCGGTTTGGTGTTTGTTTTTTTTTCTCTCTCTCTCTCTCTCTCTCTCTCTCGGTTTGAAACCAATTTACCACGAATTTACGTCGAAAAACATACGCGTGCTCATGAAAATTGACTTCATTTAATGAGCACAAACATGATTCAACCGAAAATACCATTATTACACGGAGCGAGCAAAAAAAAAACACAAAACAAAAAGAGTTGTGCGAGACTGACATTTTCTATTCCATTTTGATATGGTGAGCATGCTAATGAAATTTATTTAGATCTCTGTGGCAATTGAAAGCACCCATTTGAATAATATTATTGACATGTTACCCCACGATGTAAATGTTGTAACCCGGCTGCTGTGAATATGAATTTTTTTTTTCTGTTGGTTTTGTTTTATTTTTACTACCTTATGCTTTTGAATTGAAGGTGCTGAATAAATATTTACATCGCAATTGCAATCTTTGACTATAACATATTTTTTTTATGTTTTGATATGCTCATATACATGCGCTAGGTATAGAACCTGGTGAAAATCTCAAACACTTTTTATGGTGTATTATATGCATGTGTGTATATTCTGTATATATATACGAAACATTAAGGGCACTTGCATATCGCGTGAAACAGCAACATTTATGTGAATAGCATAACGGTTGACATTGAAATACGTAATCAGGACTTACCTGAAAAAGAGAAAAGAAAATAGAAAAAAAAAAACGTTATGAATAAATCATGTTACAAGTAAAAGTCAAAACATTGTTTTATTGATTTGAATAACCGACAAAAAACAACCAGATTTTACATGGAATGGTCTTTAATTCATATCGTTCGATTGAAATTTGTGACAAAAGTTTTTTTCTATAAGTAAATTTATTTCAAGTAAAAACACATTTCAAACAGTTATAAATCGATTGTGGTTTTTTTCGTTTCACATTTTTCACCAGCACAAAAAGTCGTGATGCACTTTTTCATGGTACTTGTTTGTGAAGTTGCCATTGTATTCGGAATATTTAATCATTCAAATTAACTTGATATTTAATATGAAATGTAATTAATCATGTCAAAAGCAATGAGTCCATGCCATGGCAACCAAACAATCCACACAAAAAACCCAACAACTTGATTCAATTTATCATCGTGATATGATCGACACTTTCAATCAAATCTTCATAATCAATGTTCAATCTTGTTGAGAAAAAACTATAATTTCGTTTTTTTTTTTTTGTTGGTAATATTTGATAATAATGACGTGCACTCTACTTGATGTGTGTATGCTAAAAATCCAAATAAGCCATATCATATCCGCCAACATGGCAAGAGCATTTTAAAAATGACGGATGAAGATTGAACATGGAGTAAAAAAAATTCAATTTTCAATAATTACAGTTAACATATATTGGTTTTTCATTAAACTCATACACCCTCAAATTAATCGATTCAGAACGCTATGATTTAAAAGCATTTTACTATCCACAATTCATTGGAAAAAGTGACGGGATTGAATTTATTTGGTGTGAGGGGGGGAGGAGGTGAAGAGGGTGGATGAAGAGGGTGGTGAGGTGATGGGAATATCGGAAAGGCCAGATGTTAAAGCAATATGGAACACTTAATCAATATTTCATAAATTTGCACAAGACGGTATTGTGCTCAGGTAATTTGTAATGCGATCGATTTATTGGAAAATAGACTCACATTTCAAGTGTGCTCTTCGCTATTTAATTTTTATCTTATTAACCTAGATTTTTGAGTGACGTGCGAGAAAATTAAAAGTGGCTGTTAAACCAGTTGAAAAAGATGATGGTAAAAGACACCACCATTTTCGATGGAAGCATAAAGCTTTAACTTTAACGATTATTGTAAATTGATAAATGGATATCATAGTTTGTGACTGTACTGTTTAGTGTCGATTGTCATTTAAATGTCATCATTTATTGGTCACTGTCATTGATTTTGCTGAATGGGCTATGGTTTTTTTTAGCTTACAATGCATTCCAACCGAAATTATGTTCGGAAATCGTGATATTAAATCGAAAATTTATCTAAATGATAAAATCATAGCATCGCATTTCCCCTTGGTCACACGGGGGACACGTGACAAAACTTATCGAAAATTGATAGATAAATTATAATGGATAAGTTTTGACAAAGGCCTTCCCTCCCCCACCTGCAAAACGGTTGATAGCAGTTGAATGCTAAAATGATGTGTCTTGGTGTTGCTATTGCTGAAACATTGCCTTGCAACGGTCACACGGAGAGATACACTCTGCACATTGATAAAAACCCAACACAGATCAATCTCTCAATTCTTTCTTCGATTCTCTCATTTGGCTTGGTTAATGTAGCCATAAAAATGTCAATGTTTTTATTATAATAGTAGCTTTTTGAGTGGGAAACGTGATTGGCTTAAATCCGATTCGCCTGAAGTAGTTCTTTTCGGTTGTACGTGCATGCATCCAACAACAACAACAAAGACATAGTACGCAATCATAGTTTTCTGACGAGATGCCATCAAGATTGACTTTGCGTCTTTCTTTCGTTCAACACACACACACACACACACACAAACCAAATGTTGAAATGTGTGGTAAACCAAAGATAAATATTATTATTACCGCTTCCACTACAAATGTAATACCGACGAACAACAACAACAAAAATGAAGATTTCAAGCTAATATTATTATCTCTCTTGACTGTATATGTCACAACAGCGACAACAGCAACAAAAAAATATACTCTCAGAAGAAAAAAAAGAACCGTTGAAAGGCTTCATCTCTCAATATTATATGTGTGTAATGAATATAGAAGCGGAAAAGCATCGGAAAAGCGAAATTGATTCAATTCTGGAAAATTCCCTGATTTTCTTCAAATCCTTGACGTATAGAGTATTTCTCTTATTTGTTTGTGTACTTTTTCATTCGAATGATATGTAATATTTGCACTAATAGCAGCACTGGAACCGAACAAATAATAAAATCATGAATTTTGGATATGCAGCAGCTTATTGGCATACGATGAACCGAATTTGATGTTGAAATGTTGAATTGACAGGATGAATCAAAGTGCACTGCACAGATGTTGGAATGAATAAGACCAGAAAATACAAATAGCATTTTTTTTTAAATATATCGGCTGACTAGCTGTGAGTAAATTACATTGATATTTTCCATTTCAAATGCAACATTCTGCGAAGAAGGCTTTACTTTGGCAATTAATTTCATTTTCATATGGCCTATTACAAGTGCCATGTTTTAAGCATGTTCTGTGAACACGAAAAAGTGAAATGCCGTATGCCGTATGCCAGCTAAGGCTTCACACACACACACAATTATAGACAATAGCACAAATGTATAATAACTATCAATTGTCTTGTGGGAAATCAACAATGCAAAAATGCCACCTTGTGCACAGATAAAATGCGAATTTAATGAAATGGTATCTGTGGAATGACATTCACGGCCATGAAAACACTCGTACACATCAGCCCCAAGTGCTTTTTCTTTTCGCTTTGTGAAAGTATAAATGTCGCCATACATACATACACACATTGTGTCGTTGTCTAATTAATTTCATAATACAGAATTTAATAAATTTACTCTCACACACACATCCAACGGAATCTCGCCTATTTCGGCGAGACATCATGCTAGGTGCGGCAGTGATAGTTGCTTTACATTTAGCAAGCAATTGTGTATGTTCCACACGGTGTGTTAATTTCTACATGATATGCAATAAAATACCGTACCGCTAGCTTACTTACACCAAATAGCTAAAGAAAAACAAATTATAACAACACACACACACACATTCACATGCACACACACACAAAAATGTATGGAAATTTTGTACCATTAAAATTTGCATATTCGAATATCATATCACATCATCATAAGTGGCCATTAAAACCTTTTACCAAAATGAAAATGAAAATTTCTAACGAAAAAAAAAAATATAACTGAGCGGTTGTAATAAAGGGCCAAGGGTGTTGAAATTTGTGTGTGGCTTTTTTTGTGGGGAAGTGGTGGTTTGGTGTGTGTACACTTCGAGTGTGTAGTTGACATTTGAAACTACGTGAACAGAGGAGAATTTCAATCACACACAAAAAAAAGCCACCGAGACGAGACGAGACAAAAATCGAAATGCGGTGGAATAAAATGGATTTCAAACTGAATAGACGAACAAACGAAGAGACAGAGACAGAGAAACGAACAAAAAAAAAATATGTTTGACCTGAAAATGTTTTTAGATTGAATTAATGTAGTGCTTCCAAACCAAGTGTTAAACATGAAACCGTAAAAATAAATGAGTTCAATACAAGTGGACCGGCGCATAATCGACACAACGACAAAATTTCACGGTAACCAAGTGAAAATGCTAGTGACAGCATAAATGATATCAATTGCGGGGCAAAAGATGAAAAGTGAAAAGTGTGCTTTTTGTGTGTTTCTCTCTGTTCATATCTTTTATGCGGAAAATAACACTTGAAAGTAGCTAAACAAAATGGAAGCGCTGCAATTTCAAGTGCTCATAAAACCAGCACACAAGGGACACAGCAGCAGCAGCAGCAGCAGCAGCCGCACACTCTCTTACATCATTCAATGAGATGGCAAGAATATCTCGTATTACATTTACAGTCGTTATTTAACACGAGCACGGCTATTCATGCACTTTCATTGTGCATCTAATCAATTCTACTTGCACACTCTTTTTCGCTCCCACTCACTCTCACACACACACACATCCACTTCATTATTTGCTTTTGTCCTAAACACGTATTAAATATCATCTTCGAAACCGATTTTGCAACTCTCTCACTATCTCCTTTCGCCAATCGCTTCAATTTCTTTCTCTGATTTCTTATTTATGATTCATTGCATGGTGGATAACACCGAAAGAGATAAGCTTTCATCGAACACCGAGCAAAAAAAAGATCACCATCTCAAAATTCAATGGTAGCTATCTACAGCTATAGTGCTACATTGACATTTTCTATTTATCAACATTTTTGCTGTTGTTGTTTCTACCGGGGGTTTTTTGTAGATGGGTGTCATTAGTCACATTAAGACCATTAGTTGTTATGATAATCTTGGTTAACAACGAAAAATAAAAGCTTCTTAAATAGAATTAATGGTGAACAACAACAACAACAACACCAACAACAACAAAAAACTGGTCACAGAGATGTGATTTTGCAGAGAAGTTAAAGTTGCATCTTTTGCTGAAACGCTCCAATTTTACTGGAAATGAAATGGATTTTTTGTATGATTCCACTTGCGGGGGTGTTTAACATGACCAACCTTCGATGAATCTGATAACTGACTTCATGAACATGCAAAAAAGATTGTACAAAAACTAAACGAAAAGAAGACGAACAAAAAAACTGGTCATGTACATGTGACTGTCATTCAGAACACACGTTTTCTCTGCCATAACAATTGTCATTGGTCTATCTATGGGGTCTAAATATATTCTAATATTTGTTTGTGGCCAAAGAAGAATACAATAAAATGATCTACGATCATAAGTAACTGCAAGTAATTACCAATTTATTCGATAACGTCTGCATTCTATTTGCAAGAAACCAACCAACAACACACGACAAAAAAAAGCAACTAAGCCATAGATATATTACGAATAGCATTTGATTGTAAACGTGAGATACCGATTGTTGTCGGTTTACACTAGACAAACGTGCAATATGGAAACCGTAGAGATGCTTTGTCAATAGAAGTCATAAGCTAAAATTCAAGTATATTTCGGTTAGTTTTGGTTCGGCATACATATCATTTTCAATACAATATTCCGGAAATGACATTATGTTTATTTATGTAAAGGTTATTTCAACACACACAAGTTCAACGGTTCTTGGGTATTGTTGGAACCCCCAAAAATACATTTTAACCCAATATTGACCACACACAAAATATTCCGGTGCCAACCCCCCCGGTGTATATACAAATACAGAAATGGCAAACGATGGCATAACGGTGGCCAATACTTCGTTTCGGCACTAAGTTTTTCGGTATTTGAATTGAATGTAATAAATATATTGTCTGCGTGTGGCCGTGTATACGCCGTCCGATGAAATCCAGGGATTTTCCATCATAATTTATATCCATGCATAATTTTGCGTCTGCATTTCAGCACCCTCCCCCTCCCCCCTCGCGCCATCGCTCCTCAAGTACAATAGTATTCCCTCGACTTATTCTTTCTCGCTCATGCGTTGTCTCTGCATCCATCTTATATTTTCAATTTAAAAGCATGGTGTGTAACCCAACGATTGCTATATTATTGATGATGTTCACACTGATTTAGTGTATATGAGCTAGAGTGAGTGGAGTGAACATGAACAAAAAAAAAAAACAACAACAACAGAAAAGTAGAGGGAAAAAAGAAGATCGAAGCTGCACACAGCAGCTAAAACTGAACTGTAGCGAATAAAGCGCGGATTTGTAAGAATGTTCTTCGGTCGTCGTTACTCTTGATTTCTTATGGATGCTAGTTTTTATTTTGGCACATGTTTCTCTTCGTTTATGTGTGTGTGTGTCATTTTTTGTTGCTCTTTTCTTCTCGGGTTCTACTCCGATACTCAGCCATTTTTTTTTTATTCGAACAGCTTAAAGTTATTTACATTTTTATTACCTTTGTATCGTTATGGCTTTGATTCGACTCCCTCACTGTTCACACTGCGACCGGCAGCTAGATCATTTCACCACCGGTGTGAATGTTTCCATTTGCTCCCGCTTTTATTTCCCTTATATTACACAATTCATGCAAATTTCCACTCTACCATTCAACGAACGAATGAACGAAAATACTGAAATTGTGTTGGAGTATTTCCCTTTTCTATCGCCTGCAACCCTCCTCCCCAGATCATCGAACAAGATGAACAAGAAATATATGTTGGTTACCGAACAGTTGGTACATGTTCATTGCGAGGTGTTTCAATAAGTTCCAATTTTCAATGAATGTATCTTATTGAGTTGCATACATGTATTGCTGTTTTGTTTTTTTTTTCTTCTCATTTGCTACCAACAGACCAAGTTGTCATGATAGCAATGCAAATTTTTCATTATTTTCACCAATCATGCACATCCAAACCAAAGATTGATGGGATCCTCGATTGATACGTGCGACACCGACAAGAGCTTCGATATTTGTAAGCCCCTCGAATTTTGATTTGTCTTGTGATTTTGGAGACGCGTGTGTGTTCAATCACACTACGCTGGTTTTGGTGTACGATGTTGGAATATGTCATCATGGATGCATTCATTGAATCGTAAATTGTGATTTTGTGATCGGATGAGAAAATGGCAAGTGATGCGTATACAGCATTTAAAGGTCTAATAAATGTTGTAATAAAGTTAACAAAAGGCAAGCTTCTTTATCAAGAAATTATATTGCATGTCAATTTTCGGTCATTGTAACATGAAAAGCTCTTAACAACCGTTTTCGATTCAATTATTCTCTCCTCGCTTCGCTTAGTTTCTTTGTTCTCTCATGTAACAATCATTAGAAGCTTTGAAGTTGTGCGTTGGCGCTGGTTTTTGTTGTTGTTGTTCGTCGAGCATATGGCAAAATGTTGTTGCCATCGAATTTGAATTCATGTCATTTATCGTGTGCTTTCGAAAATGTATATGTTGAAAAACTCATTTTAGTCACCATAGTGATATGAACAAGCAAAAAAACGGTTTCCATATACCATAAGGGCTATCTCTAAGCTATTTGCCCATTTTATGTTATGAAACACCATCTGAACATCTAGAAAATCATTTGAAATCCATTTTTGGCTTGTATGAACGTAGGTTGTACAGTACTTAGTGGCGTGGGTACACAATAACAACAACAAAAAAATTCCATGGCTGTTGCTATTTAATCAAAGCCATGATAATAACACACACACACACACACACTCAGACAAAAAAAAGACGCACAACGAAATATTTCCATGTATAAAAAGAAGAAGAAAAAAAAAACACCCGAAAGAATGGGCTCACGTGCACATGCACAAATTTATCAATAACACAGAAGACTTACGTTGTTTTTATTTTCTCTCTTCTGGCTGTTAAATATGATTGCCAAAACACGAACAAGGTTCAAACAAATAGAGCACAACGACAGAATTTTGAAGTATGTACCGATCGGGAAAAAAAACACAACAAATGTTTATAGCACAAAACCATTCAATTTAATTGATTATTACAGTTGAATACAACACCGTGGAATGTGTACCATTTGCATCAAAACAAAAATGCTCTGACAGAGAGAAAAAAAAACACACACACGCCAAATAGTTGCTTTGTCTTTATTTCTTTCTTGCACGTTTCCTATAAAATTTACGTCTTTTTCATTAAGTAAATGTTTATTCAAAAAAATAACAACAAAAAAATTGCTTGCTTTTGTTGTTGTTGTTGCTTTCTTTCTAAGTCAAATAACTTCCCAAGAGAATTCTCGATGATGATTTTGATATTGTATATGTTATACATCTGTTGCTATTCATTCAATTCATCATTTTGGAGCGTGTGCATTTTGCAATTCTCGTTTTCATTTCATCCGTATCCAATTTTATACGTTGAACCCATCTAATTTATTCGGTCTCTTTCTCACTTTCATCAATTACAAACTGCTTTATTAAATGTGTTTCGTGTTCGATGTGTGTGTGTGTGTGACTGGTGTTGTTAAATGTGCAAAAACTGAAACTAACAAACAGAGGTGCATTTTCGATTTTCATATTATGATTATTTTATTTGGGTTTCGAATGCTCAAGCCATTCAAGCGTTCGCCCACTTTGCCGCACATAGTTTTCGATATATACATGTATACCGAACACATACTGCTTTGGACTGGTGTGATTCAATTGTGCCACAGAAACACCGTGTGAAATAGCATGGCAAAGAATCTATTTTATCCAATGAATTATATGCATTCAAAGCCCATACATTATGGGTGGGCAAAATAGTAATGGTGAAATTGTAGGAGCTTTCATTTTCCAAAGAGATGACATACGTTCGCTCTCACTGGTCGCTTGCTCGTTTAACAGGCAAGTAATTAATTTGCTCAACGCAAATCATTATTTATGATACACACACACACACACACTCACACACACACCAGGACATGATATGAATTTATTGGTCTCTGGTGAGCACTTGTGAAAAACATTAGACTTGAGAGCACTATCGTTATGCGATAACGTCACTTGATTTTCGGTTTGATTTGGTTTTTTTCTGTCTACTCCACCTCTTTATCGCTTTCTCAATCTTATTTCTAGTTTTGTTTTGGTTTGGTTTTTTTTTTCTACTGCGGCTATCATGTAATCTGCAGTACAGATTGTGCACTGCTGGATCAGTTGCCACATTTATTTCCCATAAGCGCTTCCGGTTTGACACATCATTAACTTAATCTTCTTTGAAGGTAAACCCATTTTCAATTTGTAAAAATGGTTCAAATGGATTTTAATAGTTTGCTTGCGTGGATTTTTTCTTTTTTGAAAACTCTTCAATTGGAAAAAAAATGGATTTTTCGTGTTCAATTTGTCTTTATTCTGACTCCAAATTTATGAGTTGCCCATTCAATATCTCATGGCTTAATTTCTTTTTCTATTTCTTTTTTTTTATTATTAAATATCCCACTAAGTCCCATTTTGTGCTTAACCAGATAACAGTGTCTTTTCGGTTTTCCTGCAGTTTTACGAAGTCACTAACTTCGATAAGCACCAATGCAATCTCTCCGCAGAACATATATTATGCAGAAAGAAAGATAGATTTAGAGAGACCGAGGACGGGGGGGGGACACCGAAGAGATGTTGAGAATGGGTGAGAGCATAGAAATACCGCAGTAAAAATTCAATCAATGCGTAGCAATGAATTCACCAGACCATCAACGTAACAGAGCGATGACAAAATGAAAAGCTGCCATGAAGGCAACCCCAAAATAAGTAAGCAAACCCTTGTGCAATAAATCTTATATTTTTGGTTCAAGATGAACAAATACCACAAATTTTCTCTCTTTTTTTCACTCTCTCTCTTAACCGCTTTGGTTCTATTTGCCCAGCTATTCACTTGAATCGTTTGTGCACTGCATGAGGTCGGCAAGATACTTTGGGGAGTGCCAACAGCAGCAGCAACAACATCAGCCAACCAACCGAACAGCACCAGTTGGCTGAAAATCGGCGAAAACAGCCCAAGAATGTGAAGAGAGAGAGAAAAAAAAGAAACGATATGAACGGAACAAAATACACGACATCGAATGTCATATAAGAACAATTGAAAGAAAAATAAAAGTGAAAACCAGAAGGAAAGCAAATAAATAAGTCTTAAGCAATGTAATAAGTCATCTTTACAGGCTTTAGTTGTCAAGTTTCTTTGCAATAGACTTTACCAACGCAAGTCTTAACATCTACATTTCCTTACGCGAGGCTCTTGTGTGTGTGTGTGTTTATGTTCGTGCATTAGGTCGGTTATGTATTTTTGAATGTGAAAATAACGGCGCTTCTTAGAAGTCGGCATTCATATTTATCATTCCATCGACCGGAGCCGAGTGTTGTTACGGCATATTTGCGAGTTTTTATTTAATTTTGATTGTGGTTGAGGCAACCGACCAACACCATTATTTCGATGCTCTTGAGTTAATTCTTTTTTTCACATGTTTGGATTATGTTGTTCATAAAATATAATAGAAGCGGTGCTTCATGAGCATTGCTTCCTAAATTATGGGATTACCATGTAGAAATGGTGAACAAGTAAGCATACAAAGTTTACATTGGACTTGAAAGACAACAAGCCAATTTTTGGTGGTGAGTAGTTTGTTTGTGGAGTGCGTGTCGCTAGTTTCTAGTGTGAAAATGTTAAAATTCTACATTTTGCCAGGGCAAATGCAAGGTCATAAAATGGTCTGTTTCTTTTTTCTCTTCCGTAGAATTTTCGTATATATTTCAACTGAGAATGCGAATACAATTAATATGAATTGATTTTGTTTATTCATTTATTCAAATACAGGTTTCTGGTGTTGAGTTGTTGTTGTTGTTTTTTTTTGTTCTTTTCTTCTCTCTTTATTTCTTCTTAACGTTCGTCCACTTTTGTTTTAACATTCATGTACAGACGCTAAATTGCCAATTGCAATTCCAATTCGGTTTTTTGTATTTTAACAAATGAAATGGCGCGACGCGCGCGATACGAGATGTGTGAGTGTATGATATTGTGTGCTGAAAATTGACAAGAACACGTTCAACCATCATTTTTATATGGTTCGTAATATATATATATATAGATGAAATCGCAACAAAAATATTGTATATGAACGCCTGTGAGTTGAATAAAACGTATTCCGTTCATTGAATACATGATGAATCATATGCGGATGTTTATTGTTATAAATACACTCGAAGTCTGAAAACAGCAAGCGCATTAACTTCATTATACACAAACGCATACACACACACACGATCACACTGACACATGCGGCCGCGACTCACTGAATTTCATTGTGAATCTAATATTTAGACGGCTGAACACTGAACGCTGAACGTCATTTGTGATTTATATATCATTTAAATGATTCGCGAAGCCAAAGCCGGCAGATTTTTTTCACACTCATTTATCCATAACTGGAATGATATGTGCCTGGGTGTGTGTGTGTGTGTGTGTGTTTCGCAGTTCATGAGGAGTGTTGTACATTTGAACATGTTTAATTCAACATTTTCTAGACATTTAATGCATATAGTTGACTTTTCTGCACTCACACTTAGAATGCCAAACAACAACAACAACAAACATAGTATTAAACAATAAAAATAATCATTAGCGTTGGTTTATTGAGTATTTTAGCCCGTAAAAAATTGTTGCGTGCAATTTGTGTGACTCTAACCCAAGTGGTTAAATATTCAATTCAACAGTAAACATCGCGAATTTCGTTGTTTTCACATGTAATTTTATGACCAGCATATCAAAACACTTTGCACTCGTAGCCAGCACGAGATCGAGCTCGATGAAAACAAAAAACCAAAAGAAAAAAAAACAGCGAAAAATGTCTTCATGAGCCAGAGACCGCATCTTCGTGCATTGCATTTTTTACAACACAGAAAAACCAACTGCATTGTCTTGTGTATGAGTTGTACGTGTTCGATGTGGAAATACTTGTTATTTGTTTTTTCGTGGGTTTTAGTTTTGTTTTTGAAACGGAGTGAACGAGAGAATGAACGAGAAAATGAAGACAACAGCAACACACAAGAAAAAGACGTCGCGACTGTTGGACTCATAAATGCATCCGTCCTTGATGGGTCATCTGCTTGTAATTTACCCAACGTAATTGACAAGCTAACAATGATATTTTTAAGTAAACAGTTTTCAAACCATATACAATGAAACGGATAGCTCTAGCTTTGACATTAGATAGCACCAATACAAGTTGATAATAAAACAAGAGGTCATCAACGGCCATAAACAGTTTATTGTTGTTTTTTTTTGGTTTGGTTTGATTCGATAGCAAAAGTCACACGAGCAATCATCAACAGCCACACCAAAATCGTTATATGTCAAATGTTCGAAACGAAACGGAAGTCGAAAATAATGATATCAATAAGTGAGAATGAGTGGTTTTGATGCATCCGTTTAATGCATCAATAGCAACGTATCTAATACACAAATATTTAAATATTTCGTGTGCATCAAGTCTGGCGGTGTGGCTTTGTACGATGATAATGTTTTTCATTTCCCATGTCAGTTTTACCACAATCGCTACTTGCGCAAAGTATTATGACGACCATTATGAAAACAACCTCAACAACAACAACAACAACAAAAACAATCGTTTGGTTGTTTATGTCCATTATTTCAAGTATTATAATATCGTTTGCAAGTTCATGACTAAGCTCAGCGGACAACACAACACACACAAGACGCAGCACAGCAAATGATTTGGCGGCATGATGAATGCAATTTGCATTGATGGAACCATACGACAAATAAACTAAAAACAAAGACCGCGCTGCATCTGCAAGGCGCAACATTTCATGTAGTGCCATACGAAACGCAAATAATAAAAATAATAATAAAGAATTCGGAATTGCTATGCTTTGGTCATAGAGTGTGTGAGTGTGTTGTGTATGCCACGAAAAACTGGCAAGAAAAAAAAATCCAATCTATCTTTGTGTTTTCTCTCTTCATATTTTGCATTATTTCATGTTTCATTTGAAATTTCTTTTCATTTCTCTTCTTGCATTCCATTGTGTTCTTAAGTGCGCTTTACTCAGGATTGATTTGAAGACATGGTAAAACAGCTTAGAATAAATGTGTACAGATTAAAATCAACGACGATTGAGATGGTGGAAAAAAAACGGTAGGAAAAAAAAGTACCGTAAGTGACGCAAACACGAACGAAAAAAAATAAAAAATTGAAATATTTTGCAATTACTTCGGTTCGGGTAAGCTGAACAACAACAGAAGCAACAGCACCAACCACAAACGAGAAAAAAGAACACGCTACAACACAATTATGATGGGGCTTTTTTTTATGATCTAGATGAATTTCATAAAAATTTTCTGAGAATAAAATGAAGAAAATCGTTACGACGTCATATCTAGGCAGTCAGCCCACCCGGCTGAAGAATTGTGCAGTTTTGTGCTCTTTAATAGCAATGTCATGCAAATGACAGCAAAAGAACTATCATGTTAGTTTACACACACACACACACACGCACACCGATAGCAAATGGGCTTGTGTTTTTCATTGGCGAACGACGAACATTTAGAAAAACATCATTAATTTCACAACACCCATTCCAAGTACAAGTAGTTTTGTTGATGAGCAAAAAATGAGAACATTTGCACACATTTCTTATGACATAATATACTCTATCATCTAAGCGCAATCTAATGGAGGCCTCTGCCATAAAAGTGATACATTAACCTTAAGCAACTCGATTAATGAAAGTGTCAATGTGTATGGGCTTTTTACCTCTCTATGCCTAAACGAATCCACCGAGTCAGTGGATGGTATCAACCCGAAAATTATGTTTCGTACGAGTGCACAGTTAACCAAATATGGGGTCAATTATATCACATGTGTTTTATCTGTCGGCAGAGCATATATTTCAACCCGATTTTTTTGTTGTTGTTGCTTGTCGTCGATTCGGTCATTAGAAGGCACAGTAGGTGACAGACGAATGCAAAGTTGTCACGAACAAAGCAAAAACAAGGTAGATTGAAACCTGTTGATTTAAAGAGTATCAAAATTGGAGGGGTGGAATGTGATAGCTATTAATTTTGGATATCAACACACAATAAAATGTAACAAATCTATCGAAATCAATCATTCGGAAAACAATGTGAATCGATTTGAAAAGTCATTTTGTAAGTAATATTTCGATAGCTAGATACATCATTCATCACTGGATGGAATTCATTGGTGATGATTGTTGTTCGTTTTTGTGATGTGTGTGTGTGTGTGTGTGTGTGTGTCAATTTTGATAAATTTTTGATTAGGAATCAGCATACAACCGGAAATAATTAAAGTGATCCGGAGTATTTGTTTATTGCGTTTTGATTTGATTTTGTGTTAAACATCAATGTTCTTCGATTGAGACGAAGTCTCTTGACAAATCAATTTAAATAACAATGACAGCGCGTGTCATTGTATTTCCATTTGAGTTTCATATGAAAATGCGCAATAATGAATCGTCAATCAGATGAAACTTTTCCATCGATTCTAATTTATACATCAAATTGAGATTGAGAATTGCAAATTATTTGTTGTTTTTTTGTTATTGTTGTTGTTGTTCGATGTCAAATTCAAATCACATATGCCAGCGCACACGTAAATCGAAAGCGCACACGTAACGAACACACACACACACACACCAACTGACATCAATCATGTTTTTTTTTGCTGTTGCCTGAGCCATGTAATAATGTTTATTTTTCGTGTTCGTTGTCTCTTGAATAATATTAATCATCGCTCAAAAATCATTTGAATAATTGTAATATGTATGCATAAAGTGCAAGCAACTCAATAGCGTCATTGCTCATTATTCTCTTTCGGAATAAAATACATTTTGTGTTTTTTGCCATCATTTACGCTATTTGCTCACTGGAAATAATATTTATATACGACGGACAACAACAACAGCAGCAACAAAAACCACACCGCACCAAATTTAAAATTCAATTAACTTCCGATTAGATGGCGCTAATGCCAAGGCAAAAATGTGTGCCTATTAACACATGCGGTGTGAAATAATATAATAACAGTTTAATGATCGAAAAATTGTCAATTTGGTTGACTTATTAGAACGTTGCGTGGAAAAACTGGGTAATGGAAGAGAATCGTGTTACAAACAAAAACACACACAAGTTGTAACAAAATTCATACTGAATTTTGGGTCAACGAGACGTCGAAACATTACAAGCTCTCAAACAACAACAATAATGTGGATGAATTTCACGAAGGAATTTTTGAAGAAGCAAAAAAAACATTCCTTTGACATTTAAGAATTAAATAGATACTGTTAACTAATTAGTGAATTGTTCATTTTGTGTGTTCAAAGTGCAATGCACAGGGCTTGAGATTACCAACATCCACGTGTAACACAGGCGAATATTTTTCCATTCATTTTTTTTTGTTTTTGTTCATCGAATATTTGAAACTCTTACAAAAAAAAACGTGTTAATCAATCGTCATGGCCATTATGACTATTGGTCTCTATCTTGCTCCACTATCATTTGAAATGGTTTTGAATTGCATAGTGATTACGATTCATGAAATTAGGGCACTGAAATGAAGGTGAGACCAAACAAAAAAGCATTTGACCGATAAACGTTCATTGCACTTCAAATGACTTTTTTTTTAAAAGTATTTTATTTATATATCAATGTACTATTTCACTTTTTTCGTCCATTTGTTTAATTGTTGATGTTGATTCCAGTGAAAGTAATTTTAATTCGGTTTTATCTTTCAAATTGGATAATTTGTTGTGTGATGCCAATAGCCGCTTGGTTAATGGCTTTTGTCCGAGATGCGGCTGCCATTATAATTAATTTTGTTGAGTACATTTCAAACAACACACACAAAAACACAGAGAGATTGGAATGAGATACAAATTGCGGAAAAAAGGCATTAAAAAAATCCATTGGAATCATATTTGCGACGCACTAAACATAATTTACTGATTCGTATAATATCATAGCATAAAAGAAATATAATCGAAATTGGTTTTTGGTCCGACAAAAATGAAAATGAAATTTGTAATAAAAAAAGAGGGAGAAATTGGAGTTCATAAATAAAAATGAATGTCAAATATAAATCAAAGCATACGTTATATTTTTGTTGCTGAATTGTATTTGGCTCGTTGCAATTTCGAAATTGAAACAGTTAGTTTTTTTGTCTCTCTCTCTCTTTCTCTGTTTCTGTGCTATTTTTGCTGTTTTAATCGGTAATATCGATTTTATATTATCCATTCTCCGGTCTCGAAGCATCTTGTCTACGTTGAATCTCTGTGTGTGTTTTATTTTTGGTGCGTTTCTAGGCAATCATCTCATTTGTAGACGCGCAATCACATTGATTGGATTCTCAATTTATTTTGTTTTTTATTGAAGTTTACAACTTTTCAAATGATATTTTATTTCATCAAACAATTTCGGTTAAAACAAAGGGCATAGAGAAAACATACGCGTTTCAATTATCAGAAGAGTTGGCAACATGAAATGGTTTGGAATCAAGTGACACTTTCACCATTAAATTTTACAATTGGTTTTTTTTTTTGTCTCTCTTTTAAAGACTCTTTTGAAAAGAGTCTTTTTTCAATATGTATTGAAATGCATTGAAAATTAAAATCAATATCAATTGAAAAGTAGCCCTTTGAAAATTGTTGGGTGTTGGCACGTTGAAATGCATCAAACTGAAATTTACAAATGATTAAAACAAAAGTACTTGGAAGAAGATTAAACAAATTTAGTTGGGAAAATACTTTTTGAAAACTTTTCCGGAATATTTTCTTCCAAAAAAAAAAAAAACAGAAAGCGGGTGTACATTTTTTTTTCATTGGAATAAATGAATAGGATTCAAAAAAAAGCCATCAAGCGTACTCTTCATTTGTAGTTGGTTTTTTGTTGAACTCTTCTAGATTCTGTTTTGTCTTTTCTCAGTTGACCGTAACGTTTTGCACTGTCGTTAGAATAATATTGTTTTGACTACTTCAAAATGATTTTCAAGAATCAAGCCAAGTACGCCCAGGTTTTTTTTTGTTGTTAGCGTGAATCAAGACATGCCTTCCATAACAACAACAAGTACATACAAATGATTGCGTTTGGTATTATGCATGATTTACGTCAAGTTCATGAACAACTACGCATTGTTGACAAAAAACCACTACACAAAAGAATGCGTTCGATGTAATACATTACTGGAATTTTTTGTTTCTTTGCAAGAAGGAGCAACAGAGAAAAAAAAGCAGCAGACACTTGGAGGCAGGAATAAATGAGTATGATTCATGTACAAAGTTGATAAGTCCGAATTTAGTCCATGAAATGTAAAAAAGCGTATGAAACGGAATAACAAACAAACAAACAAAAAATACCGTTTGCATAATTGCACACAGCAACGTTACACTCCAAAAACTATTTTAATTTCAAGTGCGAAATTATAATGTAACTCAAGTTCTCTTGATGAATCAAACAGTGGAATGAAACAAGAACACACACAAAAAAAACCAAAGGATTTGGCATCCACAATTTCATGTGTAAACTTTTTCCACACTGATTTATGGAACAACAGAGTGGAAAAAGATAGAGAGCCAGGGCTCCTAGTACACTGTGACTGTGTGTTCCTTGCCAACATTCACACACACCGACAACAAAACACGTACAACAACAACAACAGCAACAACAGAACATAAACGAGTAAAACATTATTTTCTCAAACAGTCGATTTATGCGATGAGGTTGATAAGGCAAATGCCGCGGTGTGTTTGCATATGCAAATTGAACAAAGTTAGACGAATATTTATGCACTTATTTATTTGATTTTTATCTTTTTCGCTTCGTTTCATTATTCATTTGGACTTTTCGCTTTTCGCATCGCACAAGTTGTCTATTTGAAGAATGAATCAAAAAACCAACAACGCACGCACACACACACAAATAATTATAGACTGGAGTGTTTTATCGCGATTACGTAGAAGAAGTCTCGAATGAAGAACTAAGAATACATATTGCATATTGCAAATGTTTAAAAATATATGAAATTTTTCCAATGTTTGCCATATTTTTTAGTAGTAGCTTTACACACACACACACACAAAATGAGCGATCAAAAAAGCGTTGACTTCGAGTGTTAACACAAGCTGTGCCAAATTCAAGTATCATCCAGTGTCCAAAACTTTGATATTTTCTTCATATGCTACCAGCAACTATAACTTGGTAAAGCAACTCGAAGTTGTAAAACCATTTTAGATGGATTTTGTAGTTAAAAGATAGCAATTTGATGTTATTGCAATAACTTCTCATTCCCGGGGGGAAGGAAATCGGGTGAATATGCGTTTAATTTTGTAATCGATCCAAAAACCTCTCTCTCTCTCTCTCTCTCTCTCTCTCTCTCTCTTTCAAAAAATCACGCGCACTCACAACAAACTGGTTCTTGTAAATCCAATTGGCCAGTGTTTATTTCCTTAAGCGTTCTCGTTCAAGGGCAAAGCACATCAAAAAAACATCGAGTGTATTTGAAGAATTTGCGCTAGGAAATGAGACGCATTTCCCGACTGCTCAACAAACAATGCAATTAACAAATCGATTAACGGCTGCCAGTTTTTGTTTTTGTTTTTTTTTGCTTCTCACATACCAGATTAATTCAATTTAAAATTGAAATTACAAAAGAAACAAAATAACTTATTTGATATGGAATTTCATTTGCAATGTTGATTAAATGTTTTTAATATGAATTATAGATTGGCTCCTTGGCTCCTTGACCTATTCGACGATGTCATCAGTGAAATCGTCAAGAAAATTCAACAAATCTCGGTTATTACATTCAATGTTATTCATTTCATTTCCATAAGTTACACACAGGAGTCATGGTGACATGACGCTGGTTGGCAAATGTGCATCACATGAAATCGGAATCGTGGTTAATTTTTTCATTTGATTTGATTGTTCCATTGTAATACCGGATCGAATAAAAGAACACCACTTCGAAATGGGAAATGGGAAATAGAGCATTCACAAAAACAAAAGCCAAACACTGGTTTTGTTGTTGTTGTTGTTGTTGTTGTTGTTGTTGAATCAATCATGGAAGAAATTGAAATTTGTTTCTGTTGCATATGCATACAAATTGATTTCTCATCTATATGGATATACAGATCAACAGCAAATCAAAAGTATGAACTTATACGATTAATACGCGTTGTATGCTGTTTACTCTGTAGAGGAGAGAGGGTTGGGTAAGCGTTTCAGGCATTTAGCGGTACGAATTGTGTATTATGTGCGCGCCAAACAACCGTTTCCGTTTGCATAATCACAAATGCCTGACAAACCGGCGACATTTGCTGTTACAGCATCATCTCGTACAATGGTTTTGTCAATGCGGGAATGAGAGGAGCTAGAGTGAGCAAGACAGAGAGAGAGATTGAGAGAGAGTAGGAGAAACAGATTTGACGCATTGTATTTATTCTATCTTTTATATGCACATATCATGACGTTTTGTCGTTTTATTCAGCCGACATGAGGAGTGAAACGTGCACAGCGCAACGAATAAATGCAAAACAACAAAGAAAGCGACGGTATTCAAATTTTCAACTATAAAAATATTGTACGAATGGTAAATGAGAACGAGAGAGAGAGAGAGAGAGAGAGAGAGAAAATCTAGCAATAGATCCCAACATACAAAATGTATACAGCCATCGAGCATAAATCCATGATAGAGAGAGAGAGAGGACAAAAAAAATGAAATGAGCAAAAGTGAAAAAGTACACAAAAACCGAGCACAATATGTATGTTCCATTGCGTTTACGGTACTGTGGTATGGTGATATTTGTGCGGCGTCTAGTTTTGTATGCGTTTCGTGTTAAAATCGCTCAACATACGATTCAAGGCAGCTTTGCTCATTTTTGCTGTTGCCATTGCTGCTGATACTACCGTTGCTGCTGCTGCTGCTGTTACTGTTGTGCAGCGCTTTTATGTTTGCTATGCTCCGCATAGATTACATTTCTTTGAATAATGACAGTTATTTGGAATTTATTCTCTACTTAATGCATCACATAGAAAAGTAGATAAGAGCTTTGATTCTCTTTAGTTAAGAAGATTTGCGGAATTGTTTGTTTGATGTTTTAGAATAAAACGTAGTCGGTGCAAACCGTCAGGTTTGTATTTTGTTGTTGTTGTTGTTTTTTTAAATCAGAAAAATATTTTTGCTTGTGAAGTGGATAACTTTAGCTTTACCACAGTAAATTGCATGCAAGATTGTTTATTTTGGTCCTGGAAACAGATTGATTGAATTTTGTGTGTGTTATTCCCTACATTTTCTTCGGCGACATCTGAATGAGTGGTGTTCGTGTTTTGTGTTGAAGAGTTTTACACTCAAAGTGGCTTGCAATTTGTTGTATGCGAAATGATAAAATTTGTGAATTCCTCTATACAAAAAAAGGTCATGAGATTTGAACGAAGCGAGCAAAAAACTCAATTACACGAGTCCATAGACGATTCGTTTGGAATCAATTAATTTGTTTTGGGTTGAAAGCACATTTTTAAGCAAATTTCCAATTTAAATAGCCAAATTGATTTTCTGATCGATTTGAAACTAATTGCAAATCCATTAGGATATTGGATTTTTTTGTGTGTTGGTATTACTAAAAAAAGCATTTTGTGATTTTATCCAATGAGAATTGGACAATGACATTTTTTGATGATTCCAGTTTGTAAATTAATCAATGTTGTTTTTTGTCGGTCAATTTGTTTAGCTTACAAACATAAAAAAAACAAAGCTATTTAGAAGAAGATGAAAATCAAAAACACTTACTTAATCTTCCGAAGCTGTGCGATAATCGCTTTTTCAGCTTTTGAAGTGCACCACCTTTTTTCTCACGCATTGTGACACCTGAAATGATATGAAAAGAATGGAGTCAAATTAACAATTTAAATTGTAAATAAAAACATGATAAATTAGAATCGTGAAAGAGTAGATCAAAACAAATGTTCTTTTCTCTCTTTCTCTCTCTCTCTCTCTCTCTCTTCACATTTCGCCATGAATGCGATAATATACAGAACATTGACTAATTAGATCTTAAGTAGAATGGTAGATAAAAAGTGTTCTAGAGGCAAAAAAAAGTCAATTAGTTTCTTAACATCTAAGAAGTGCATAAAAATTGTTTTCATTCAGCTTTCAACACAACGTTAATTAGACGGTATTGTGCTACAAAAATGTGGATGACGTGTTATTTAATGGCAATGAGATGAAAAAATAGCGTTTTTCTATTAAAAATTTCAAGAGAGAGAGAGCGAGTGAACAAAAAAACTGATGTTCAAAACAAAATCCAGTCCACTTTTCTGAAAAATGTATGTTTAGTTGGGAATCTACATAATGAATGGAAATCTTTTTCATCTGAAAATATATGCTGAAATGTTGTTGCCCTATTTGTTCTCTAGACTGGATTTAATTTTATGATTTTATAAACTAAAGGATTTTTCTCTTTCGATCGCATTATAGAAAATCTTTCATGGAGAATAAATGTCATGGTCGTTTGTATGGAAGTGAATATTTTATACATAACCGATAGCTAAGGTTCGACCGCGTAAGTGCTTCGCATCAAATTGAGGACAGAATACCGTTGATGATGATAAGATAAACTGATATGGGAAAAAACAGTGATACGAATGATGTTTTCGATTAAATCTTTAATTGTAATTAGCTGGCTATATAAATCATTGTGACAGGTAAAATTTATTTGGGCTAATAGAAGTACCAATTGACATCGGTTCTTATTTGCATAAAAATATCGAATAGTTCCGACTTGATTATGTCATCGCAAAATTGAAATCTCATTCTGTGATTTCTCTGTGTGTGACTTCTCAAGTGTGTGCGTGTGTGTGTGTGTGTGTGTATATATCTCAGGTGTTTTTTTGCAAATTCAATGCAATGATATCACGTACAATTAAATGTGTCATTTTGCTCATGTTCAATATCATTGTGATGATCTGTGGATTATTGTTCACCATTCAAACATAATCTCCACACTACGTTATGAACGTATTCAGTTCAATTGAATGCACTTTTGTTCTCCCCCCAATCAATTCCATTGAACTCAATATTTCAATTTCAATTTCAAAATCCCCATTTAAGACGATAAACGTGATATTTGGACGTGTGACAAGCACTGGTTTTCAACAACATTTGTGAATTATCGTCAATTTGAATATAACGAGAGACAACAAAAAAATGAAGCCAGCAGCCAACCATTATATCAAACCGAAGCAAGTTGATCAAAGTGGCATCTTATCACATGAAAATGAAGCCATTTTAAGCGAAAATCTAGTGAAACCGTCAGCAAACTGAATGATGAATATAATACCAAACATGCCCAGCTTTGAGCAGTGGTACGGAAATGGCACCTTTTGTTTTGACGTCATTTGATATTCAAATGTATAGATATGCAAGTCTACATTTCACTCGATTTCTTTTTTAGAAATGTTTTTTTCTTTCTCTCGAAAATCTGTAAAAAAATGAAAGAAAAAAGAAAACAACAACCAGAAAACGACGTTACGTGTTTTTTTGGGTTTCATTTACTAAATGACATATGGCACTGACATTGACATATAACATTAAATTTGAGGCACATTTATTCTATTTCTATTCGTCCTTTATTGCATTGGGTAAGTCGTTTGAGTGCTTATCGATTGTTGTTGTTTCATTTGGAAATTTGCTGTTTCCAGTGTATTAAAACAATAATTCATTTGCATGTGGAATTTTGTTGTTGCTATTGTTGTTGGTTGTTGGTGTTTTTGTATCGGTGCTAGCACAGTCATATTGGTCAGTCCATTTAAACGTCAACATATAATATTTTTGTGTAAGAAAACCATTTTTTATTCAGTTCATATTTTTCCTTTTCCACACTTTCACACACAATATAAAATATTGCCAGACCCCGGCAAATGTTGTTGTTGAACTTTAACGAATTGCATGCAAACCTTGAACTGTGACGTCAATAAACTAGTTCACTATTTGTGTCCGTACATAATATTGATTGATTTGTATGGTTCTTATTGTATGTAAAAATTAGTTGGTTGAGAATTTGTTTTCATTTCAGATGAAAACTCCATATAGAGAGGAAAGTGAGAAACAGACAGATACAGAACGAAACGAAAAAAAAAATGAACAAAACGTTTTTGAAAACAACTAGCCCTGAACAGAGCACAGAATTCAGATTTTTTTTCTTTCTTTCTTTCTTTCTTTTTGTTTTTGTTTAAAACAATTTCAGACACCGTGAGTATGACTAATGCTTTTAATAACTGATGAATGTAACGACCAAGCGTAATGCAACTGAATGATTTTAAATTCAATGTAAAGTATTTTGTTGTGTTTTTTTGTTTCTGTCTCTTTCGGTGGGCGCATGAGTTTTGCAAGATACTCCGATATATCGGGTATAATATATAATGTTTTCTCAAATATTATCATTCATTTGAATATCGCGATAACATTTCAATTGTTTCAATGCATTCACTCAAATACTGTGTATTATCGTATTCGCTTTATATTTGTGGATTCAGTATTGACTGTGAGTACTGTGAGCAAATATAAAGTATCTGCTATTCGGAACACTAGAGGGTATATGTTTCAATTTTTGGCTCCTTTAGAGAATATAAAATGAATGGGTTTTTGCCACCAACAAAATTGCGGAAGAAATATTATTTACCGCCTTTTGTGTGTGTGTGTGTGTGTGTGATGAAAATGTAAAAATATGAAAATAATGTATGTTGGCTATGGCGAGATAGAGAGTGAAAGACAAAGATAACCAACGGATCATAAAATGTACCCTCTGAAGAGTTGAAATGATACAAAACCAAACGAAAAACAAAAAATTGCCCGCTAATGGTCGAAATGCTGATACGATCTGTTATTTACTGAGTCGCTCTCGCACATATTGAAGATGAGAAACGAAAAAAATAAAACTAAAACGAACGAAGTCGAATCTATTGTCATTGCACAAAGCAAATAGAGACCGGTAGAGGAATGTATACATCTGAACAAATAGCGCAGCCAACAATTCGATAACAAAAAAAATTGTGTTTTGTGATCGCAAAGAATTGGGCTGGTTTTATTTAAACTTGGTTTTCCATTTTTTTTAAGAACGTGTGTATTCTTTAATACTGTTCGTTATCAAACATTTTTCGTTATCAAAAACGATGAAAGTGGAGAATCCAATAGAGAAGTTGTTTGTCAATTTTTATTTCTTTTTCATTTGTTGCTGTTGGTTGTGTTTTTTTATTCGTTTCTTTAAATTCATAAATGTGTACTCAGTTCATTACTGGCGGTCTTTACATTTTAGAATTTACAAAAATTGAGCCATCAAGTAAACAACCATTAATGTTTACGATATAATAAAAGTGTTGCCACTAAAAGTGTTCCATTCAATATCCAATTTGGTTTGGTCACAGCGTAGATTCGGTGTGTTTTGTTCCGGTTTTTGTTTTCGTTTTCGTTTTCGTTTTCGTTTTTGTTTTTGTTTTATTTTTTTTTATTTTTGGAAAATTGGAAGAAAAAAAATGTGTCTCATTGCACCTTAGAATTTAGATTTCTATACTGAACATCCAGCTGAACTGGTGTGTATATCTTGGTTTATCAGTGAACATGAATCAATTTACACACATGCAAAGCTCAGTGTGGGGCCCAAAAATGAGTTTAATTGAGCTTTTAACGGCTTTTCAGCGGTTTTTTGTTGTTGTTGTAAAATTTCAATGTGTGCGTTACAAATGAAAAATAACATTGAATTCAAGTACACAATATAAATACTTAAATACTTAATTCATGTATCAAGAGGTTTTTTTGATGCGGATTCAATAGATATGCGGATAAAAGTTTAACATTTGAAAAAGTAATGCGAATAATTCCACACAGTGAACAGAACAGCAACAGCAACAACAAAAAACAGTTTTATTTTGTTCTTTTCGAAAAAAAAGAAAATCGACCAAATTCTTAGGATTTGGAACAGTGTTCATTTTATGTATCTGTATCATTGTCATTGGTATCAATTGAAACTCGAAGGAAATGAAAATGGGTGAAAGTAAAAGGATGAAAATTGACCAAAATGGAAAATAAAATTGGAATGAACATTCGATGACAATGCAACAGCACCTTTGTTATATACAACACAATTCGTGTTTCAAGCCAGACCAACAACAACAACAAAAACAGCACATTTCTCCTGGCACTTGGCTGAAATGGTTTTGTGACAGAATGGTTACGATTTCTTTTAACCGGACCAATAGCAAAACCATTCGGTATGCGACAAATGAACACATTTATTGTTGGTTTCTTTTTGTGTTCCGTATTCTTGCAAAAAAAAGAAACAAAAAAACAGTGCAATTTTTTTTCTATTTGCTGTATGTATGAGGCGTGTTTCAGTAAATAGACAGTTTTATTATTGACTCATTCATCGATTGAACCATGAGGTACGCGCGGTCGCACACTTGAAGAAAGAATTTATAAATAAATTAAAATGTATCGCGCTCTCTTTTCAACGATACGTATATGAATGAAAATCAATAGTTAATATTTTGTAGTTTAGTTTGGACTTTGGTGAGTGCGTTTGGACGTGTTAACCAATTGAGTGAACAAAGAGTAGGCTTGTTACAAAGAAAAAAAACCTTCAGGGTGACAATTCCATCCGTCCAATTTGCCTTCGATTTTTGTTGTTGTTGTTTTATTCGTTTTGTGTGCATGTGCTCCGTACAGCACATACGCCGTACATAGTCCGGTCTTATTACCATTCGAGGCAATTTCCAGTTAAAACAAGTGTGAAAGACAGTTTTCTATGTGGAATTGGATGACTCATCGGCATGGCACACGACACATCGACTACATTTTCTGTGCATGCGGCTGCCTTTGGGGCAATTGTTTTAAAGCTAAATGTTATTTATGAAAATATGTTAATTTTAACATTTTAAAAACAAACACACACACACACACACAAAATGCCACTGTAATATATGTATTTATTAGTGCATATATATGCATTTTGAGGTGGACACATTTTCTCAATTTTAAATTTCATCCAATGGATTCTGATGATGAATTCCGTCAAAATAAAATCCACAACAATTCAGTTCAATAAATACACATCGCACACACGAAACTACTTCAGTGACTCATTGTTGAGGCGGTGTTTGTTTGTATCGATTTAACTGATTTGATGTTATGATTCCAATCAATTTTCCATTTTGTCAAATGTTTATGTTTATGAATGAACCGAACAAAATGCAATAACAACAATAACATAAAAATAAAATCAAGTAAAATGAATATTGTGGAATTGAGGCTGTCATTGTTTGGCACTTTGCAACAACATTTCTATATGCGCTATACGAAAAAGAAGGATACAAACACTGTACAACGCTGTTGTGTGTGTGGAGTGAGTGCACACTGCACATGCAACACATTTCAAAATGCTAAAATAACATTTGCTCATTTGCTGCACATTCTGAATCGTATCGAAACGAAGAGATTTGATTGCTTTTTGCATTGCCGACTATTCATTTAGTATATTGCCAATATGGTTTTCGATATAGTTTTAGCCATCATTTTTATTTCACTGCTCTATGTGTTCAGTTTATCGGTTTGGGTGTTTTTGTTGTTGTTGTTGCTCAGCTGTTACCCTATTTTCCGTTATCAATAGTAATAATAATAACTTAAAACGTAAAATTGTCCATTTTCGTTCTATTTCGTTTTCTATTCCCAGTATTTATGACAAATTCTCTCGGCTAGCGATAGATAAACTGGAAATTTAAGTGTGGTTTTTATTTTGTTTCTTCTTCCACGTAATACAATCATTGTACTAATTCAGTACTACTGAATAAATGCAATTTGAAGTCATCCTCGTGATAAGTCAATAGTTTTAACTTTGCGATGTTAAACCAGAAAGCATAAAAGCCACAATGAATGTGCGAAATAAATGTGTGTTTTGAATTGTGCCTTTCAGGCTTTTGGATCAGAAATGCATCCGATTGGCACTGCAGTAGTAGTTAAATGTCATCAATTCAAAAAATTGGAATGAATGTTTTGGTTTTATAAAAAAAAAAACAAATCCCGAACGCACGACTTCCGATATTGCTTCTAGCTTATCTAATGATAACAAATTGTACGCTAAATTCATTGATAGAACATCGAATACATTGAACTGTGTCAGCAACAATGGCAGTTGTTGTTATTGTTGTATCGATGGTAAAAACAAAAAACATAAATTGGTTATTGATATGAAAAAATGTGTGCTGATATGATTACACATTAAAAAAAAAAAAATGATTATTGAAATTATTTGTTACTCACACCCAATCGATTTCTCAAGTTCTTTGCCGTTGGCCAATTGACTTATTTCGTTTTCTATTTTACGTGTTTTTGTTGTTGTTATTTATTAAAGAAATTTACTACCGAACACTGGGGTTTGGTCAACACTTAAACACACAATTTTATTTTATTTAATTGAATTTTATGTTGCGTTGAATTCTAATCGTTGTTTGGCCGATCGATTCATACCAAATTAAAAATTACAGTGAAATTGTTTTGCTATTATTAATTTGTTCAATTGTACACTATGCAACTTCTAGACAAGACCTTATTAAGAATTGGTCTGTGCTCATTGGATTTGTTGATTTGCTGTTTTATTTGTTGAAATGTTTAGTTTGTGTTTGGTTGTTTCTTCGTTGTTGAAATTCAACACTGACGGAAAGCTGATGTTAAAAATGAATGAGAAATTGTTTTTTGGTGTTGCAATTACTGTTATACTCTTGATATTGGATGCTGATGTGGTGTGTGTGTCGTTGTCGCTGCCGTTGATAATAAGTGCTACAGTTGCGAGTTAAATGACATGCAATAGTTTAAACCACACAATAATTTCAATTTGTTTTTTTTTTCTCTGTGTTCAGTGTTGATGTTTTCTTTCTATCTTCGATTCTCTTTTCGGTTAATTCTAACCACTGATAATGTTCAAATGTTAATTTCTTATTCAAGTGAATGGTAAACAACCACAGATATCAGGAAATGTACAACTAACACTAATGAACTGCACTAAAATTCATCAGATTCAAACAAATGTTTGTTGCAGCAAAACAGCAAAATTTTCTTTGGTAATTTATGAATTCATAGCATGAAGTCTCTTTTTCTTTTGAAAATTTTGGTTTTATTTATTATTGTTTGTGTGTTTAGTGTTGAACTTTAGATGGATTTGTGTGTTTCGATTTTTAGATGAGAATTCATTGGGCTATGCTCCACTTATTTTTCGGATGTTCATGTTTTGTTTACATTGTTGTTCCAAAACAACAACAGAAAAACGATTTCGTTTTACACGAATTCACAATGAATTTTGTTTTACCCAACAACAACAAAAACCACCACGAATAATTGCATCACCGCATTCAATTAGTTTTGGGACAAAATGATCTGTATTTTGAAATGCCACAATTTACCGCTAATTCTGTTTTTTTTTTCTTGTTGTTGTTGTTGGTTGTTGTCTTTGTTGTATTAAATAGTAAACATGGTTTTTTTTTTGCTTATTTGTGAAGCTGATTATGGATCAAAGTGATTTATCGGTTAACATTTCAACAAATACTCTCTCAAACTAAATTTTAATATTTAAAACATGCTCTAGATGACAATGATTTTAATTTTCGATCAAACTCTATCGCAAAACAACAAATTCTCTTCTCTCTGATGAAACTGAACTTTTGCACGAAACCACCAAGAATTATGTACGATTTTGTGTGTATTTTTTGGATGAATTTATTTGGTTTTCTTATTGGTTGGGCCAAACGAAATGAGAACCAGAGATTTGAACCAAACAAAAATAATGCTGCTCTGTATATTTGCAACAACGAAATGCTGCTGCTGCTGTGTTTATTGCGAAAGCGAAAACTTAGTGTGCAGATTTCTATCTATCAATGTAGAACTCTGCGACTAGACTGACCTAACAAGCGAATTCACTGTTGTTGTTACGTTGCCTTTTCCAGTTTTTCTACACTCCTCGGCGTACAAATTGAGCGTTATGTATATACGTCAAATTACATTCGATATACGTAATGAATGTTTCCACTCACACACACACACAATCAACACTTTACCCATTGGGACAATACACATACTCGCGCACATGCAGGCGTATCGAAATCATTTTTACAACCGATTCTGCTGTGTCGATGTATGTTGTATTGCGCCGATGCTGACTGTCGTGTTCATACACCAGTCCATTATCAATGTGCATGTAAGTTGTGGAGCAGAACACACACACGCACACACAAATGTGAGCGTGTATCAGTGAACTGAAACCGTTGCTAGCATGGTTGTTTTTGTTGTTGTCACACTGCGATATCATTTGGACTGAACATTTTTGTTTGGATGTGAAAAGAATTGACTATACTCGTGTCTCTTTATATGTATATATAATCCTAACATTCAGCATGAATTGTACCCTGATTTCCTTTCAACATTCAACAAAATAACAACACCAACAACAACAACAACAACAAAAATTAGAGCTTGAGACTTGAATCTAGGCCATTTCTTAAATTTTATTTTTTTCAACCATTTCCAAAACGGAATCAGTATAAATTTGGTGGGTTCGTACATTCATTCACATCACAAATGACGCTCGAGCAATTTTCTTAACATTCATTGTCATTCCCGTTTTTATATCATCGGATGTAGTTCGGTTTTATTATTATTATTAGTATTTCTTTTTTGGTATTTCAAGTTAAATATAGAAAAAAAATGGTTGTATTTTGTATATGAACTTTGCACCCGATGATGAATGATTTCGATGTGTCATAATCATGCGAATGGCGAAAAGACGTAACAGAAGAAGATGTGTGTGCGTGTGTGTGTGTGTGTGTGTGAAAACTGAATGGCTGAGAAAAGAATGTAATGGTGCAATTTGTGTGTGCGTGTTCTCTTCAACGCATTTTCGAGGCGCTTAGTCATACGTTAATGAAGATACTTTATACAGAAATGAACTAAAGCCCAGTTAAATGAATTGTACTAAATGCACACGCATCGCACGAGAAGGGGAAGTGTATGAGTAATAAAGAGAGCAAAAGAACAGAAGAGAGAAGCAACAACAACAAAAACAGACAGAACAGAAAAACATACGCAGTCATTGAACATCTATGCTGTGGTGTGCTGTTGTGTAGCGTTATAGCGATAAAATATTGTCGATGAGACGAAGAATGAAACTTTGATTGCTTCAACTAAATGATGGTACATTCATGTGGGGCTACATATTTTAATCGTATTGAAAGAGATAGACATAGAATATATGTATGAATACATTAATATTGAAATCGTACGCGTGTTGGTGTTTAGACTAGTGATATGCATGGAACTAAAATTGAACAACAACAACAAAAAAACACATCGGAATTGCCAGAATAATAACAAACACATGCGCCGTTTAGTCGGACACATCATACAAATCATAAGATATTCGCAGGCCCAAAAATCCAACGATGATATCAGTCAAGCAAATACAATGTGCAGCAGTAAGTAAGCAAGTAAGCAAGTAAGCAACAAACAGGAACAACAACAACAACAAAAATATGCTCATAGAATGTTTGCTTTGTTTTCACTGGAAATGTTTACTACTGGTATGGTTTCACAGATGCAATCGGCGCGGGCCACAGAGCATACATGGCCCGCCTTATGCCAATATATGCATATATATTTGTTATTCAAAACCCAATGATTATATACCAGATTACCATTGCGGCAGTAGTGTTGACCAGACCTTGGCAACAATTTTAAAATTTATATTCTGTTAACTGATTTGGTTCAATTGATGTTGTTGGTATTGTTTGTTTGAATTTATGCTTTGAATTTTTGGCTGGTAATATATGATTTGGCTACTATGGTGTTTTCATACATACACACACATAGAATTTATGCTGCTAACAACTGAAATGATCGAATGTCCACTGTGCCAAAAAATAATGGCAAATTACAAATTTTGTAAATTATATTCGTAGATTATTATTTATTCTTTGTTCACTACATCGTTAACGCTTCCATATGCCTCGGTTTGAGACTCACACATAAATTACTCCACACACGCACACACATAAAATGTGCGGTTGGTATTCATGCTATTGAACCACAATCATTTTCATTCGCATTTATGTTCAATTTCATTCATTGTTATATATGCACACAATTTGCGTTGAGATTTTTATTTTTAATCAACGACTACATACAAATAAAATCAACAATGGATTGGAATAAATGTTGTTGTTGAAAAGTTAAAATCGGAGTTTGCATATACATTAATTGGGCTGGTTTTTGAACTGATCCAACAGAGAATGACACAAACAAACAAAAAATCGCCCAAACTCATGTTAAACAATTGAAAACGCTATAGCAAACATTTTAAGTATAGTTTGGTTGGTGTTTCTCAAATTTAAACGTTTTTATTCTCAGTAAAACTGATTATTCGCATCAATGAATTTGCACATCATCATTTTATCGTGAATGTGTTGATTGATGCTATTTCTAAAGTGATTCGGAATTTACGGAAAAACAACAACTGAATTTACACATTAGTGTGAGGGCTTTTTTTTCTCATGTCATTTCAATGTGGCTATTTGGATGGTTTTTATGTCGTTTATGTTAAATTTCTAGATGAATTGCGGAGGGGGACAATTTATTTGTAACAACAACACACACACACACGAAAATGCACTCAACTGTCGAATGTAAGTCTATAATTTTTTATGGTCAATTGAAATGATATTAAATTGAGAAAACATAAAATGATCATACGTTTAGAGTCAATCTATCAATATTTGCATAATCTGAACATACAAAAACGCTAGAATGCATAGCGAAGCACACAAGACATATTCTTTCGATTGTATTGCTTGTGCTCGATACAAAAAAAAACAAATAGAGGTGAACTACAGGTGTAGTTTGGATTTGGATCAAGAGACCTCGCCTAGCCTAATAGCGATTTCTATCCTCTCTGTAACACTTTTGTGTTTGGCGTTGTTGCTTTTTTCACCGTTCACATTTGTAGTTTAATTTCAATCACATCGAAATTGTGATTTCATGTTTTACTCAAGCTTCAGGCACTTAGACATTGGTGGCCTAACATTGTATGCTTGTGCACACAATTTCGTTGGCCCCCCTGGCCATAGATTAGATCCCATCGATTCAATAGCATTTCGATTAGTGATGAATATTGTTTCAAAAGCAGCTTAAACACACACACACGCACGCAATAGACTGTGTGCTTGGAGACAATGGCAGCTGCAAAATAAATGAACCAAACATGAGTGACAGTTGGGGGTCTTGTGACAAGTGTTATACAATGCAGGTGTCAAATTGAATTAGATTCAATGAATAACAATGTCCTCGAATCGGCGATATGATTCAACATTGTTGCTATTGAAAACCAATAATCAACGACTTATTGGCTTTTCTTCGAGCATTTCCATTCCAGATGCGACGAGATTTTCAACGCAAAATTGATGTCCCCCATGCAACAACAAAAAATAAACAAATAATGTTTCAATGCATACTTTTGTGTTCGTCTGGTTTATTTTTTTTCTATATTTGATTTTCATTTTTCTTCATCTTTGCCAGTCAATTTAGATTTAATTTTAATTTTTGTTTTTTTTTTCAAAACTTGACGATAACATTTGTGACTGGAATAACACTGTGTGCTGTATCGTTGAAATCAATCTGTTTAAATCAAGTCGAAAGGAAATTTATAAACTTTTAATCAAACAAGCGAAAGCAAAATCAAGCAAAATCCGGTCGATTGCGAGATTTTGAAATATACATACACACACAGCTAAGAAGAGACGGGAAAGAATATGCTCTTTTTCTCATTGAAAACCGCAGAATTTTGGTTAAAAGATCAGCACCATCACCATTTTGTACGTGCATCAATATCATCTGGTTGTGTCAGTCTGCCTATGGCAAATGCCAAACCGTTCCATATGCTGTCGCATACTTACGAATGCTATATATTCGATTTTCGTATTTGGATAGGTATTCTTTGGTTTGATTTTCTTCTCTCTATCTCTATGTTCCGCGTTTCGTTCCGGCGGTAAAAGAAGTAATTCGTCTTCTCCGAATCCGATTACGATTGCGGGCAACAATGGATAAAGTTCTGTACACTCATTTTTTTTTTTTATTTTATTCGGCTGACTTTGCAAAACACACACTAAACTAAAAGTCTATCTTGTTTCCTCTCACGTGCACTCGGGTTCTAAGCAGTAGCAAATGGCAGCAACAACAAACAAAACCCGTTCGTGGTTCGTAATGTTTGTGTGTGTGTGTTTTTTTTAGTTTTAAATAACCATTTATTCTAATAATGTTGTGAATAGATATGTAAAGTTCATTTTATTTATTTTTAGCTTTACACTTTAATTTTTGGAAGCCACAACGCGCGCTGCTCACTGCCCCCCATACAATGAAATAACCTCAAATTCGGTTTGACCATGAGCACTTCTTTGTCGGCTAGTTTTTTTATTCGGAAGCTACTAAAACAACAAAACCAAACAGAATCACAGTAGCATTTTGTTGATGTTGTTCTCCTTCTGTATTGTATGTGTGCTTTTGTTTTTGTTTTTTGTTTAAATGTGGATTAGATATATCGTTCCGGTTTGTTTTATTATGAAGTTTTGTGTATATATTTTTCGGTACGTTTTACAAATTTTTATTTCGTATGTGTGTGTGTGTGTGTGTGTGTGTGTGTGTGTGATAAATTTCCAAGTAGCCGAAAACCGCCACCATGACATATATGGTCGCATCCATTTCATGTGAAAATAAGCAAAGTGTTCTTTTCAAATCCAGTTTGTTTGGCCAGTTTATACTTCTTGTGACCTCTTGCTATATATTTGTGTGTTTGGACTGCGGCTGTTTTCAAACGTTTATTTATATTTATTTTTTTTTTTCTCATTTCCAAAAAGTTTAACACCAGAGTTTTAACTCAATCATAAATTCCAATTTCTTTTGAATAGAAATGTGTAAATGCATTTGTTGAATGTTGAATTTGTATATATGCGTGACTTTTCCAACACGTGTGTATTCGAAAATGCGAATGGTTGCTTTCATGTTCTTTTGGGTTTTTCATCTTCGTTCTTTCGTTCGTTCGGTGGTGAGCATGCACAACACCGCATTCGGTTCTTTTTATCGTGTCAGAAGCAATATGAAATTAGTTTCATTCACAATTGTTCAAATTTAATCACATTAAACTACAGGTTGTCGATGTTGGTGTTGGCCGGAATTTTTTCGATTGATTTCATAAACTGGTGTGCCCGGTGACGACGCATTGACAACAGCAAATTTTTTGCGCTTTTGGCCAAATGGCTGCCAACGATATAAAGTTTGGGTTATGGTGTGAGCATGTGTTTGCGTGTATGTGCGACAAACGTAATAACCGAATGAAAAAAAATAGAGAAAACCGTACCACCTGCTTCTGACCCGTCTGCATTGTGTCGCTTTCGGATTCATAACCAACCATGTCCTACCTTTAGAAGCGTGCCAAATTAAATGGAACGCAAAAAAAGGACACGACAATTATATTTCGTATAGAAATTATTTCTCTCATTCTTCTTCATCTTTCACATTTCTCCTTATCTTCGCTCATTTTGTTGTTTTTTTATTTCCCTTTGGAACCATTTGACCTTAAAGGTATGACCTTTTATGAGTTTCGGCAATTTCAGCCGAAATAATATTACCAGCCATTTGATTTTCGAGGCTGTGATACTCTCATTTAAACCATACTTGCATTTGTTCCGCTTTTGATATTTATATGCACACCATTTTGGTATGGCCTGGCATTGACTTGAAAGACAAGCATTCATTTTCATTTTCATATTAATTTCAATTCGCCGAACTTTTGGCTCAAGTTTGAAAAAAAAATGAATATAATATATAAATTATTTATAAACCGCAGTTAATTTGGGACTTGTTTGAAGCGATAAATTTCACATTGAATGGAAGGAGAGAGGGCGATACAAAGAGGAAGAACGTTTGATTACATTCATGAGTCATTCCGTAAAAACGGTATTTACCGGTAAGTGACCATTTAAACCTCGTAGGTAGAATACAGACAATCGAATAGAATATAATTGTCGCGTGAATTATGTCAAGCTGAGGCTGCAGATACCGACCATTATCCACTACTGCTATTGGCATATAGTAATATTCAGCAAATATTTTCATCGCCGACAATGATGACACACGGTTGTGACGACAACACCGGTGGACCACACCAAATTTTGTCCGTTTTTCTTTCGATGTTTGTGTGTGTATATGGGCCAAAATGTAGGCCGTGTGGCATGGTTGAAAAATCTAAGTCAATTTCAGTTTCCGTTCAGCCAAAGTTATAAAAATGCTTTATGGTTAGACGGTAGTCCCTGTTATCAAGAACAAGATTTGAATTACAAATTTTCACCATGTTGTCGTGTTCTTATTAGATTGGTGCTTGGTATGTTTGTTCCGTTCTGGTTTTTGTGCGCTGCGACATTCAATCTTGACATGGTTTGTTTCTCTTCTTCTTTTTTTTACCCCAACACAGAGAGTCAACAACAACAGTGGATAGGTCATTTTTAAAGATGAACAACAACAACAATCAAGAAACGTGAAAATCACACGAAGAACATGTGCAATCCAGTGACAGCCAAACTTTTCATACAGAAGACGACCAATTTTGGTGGTGCCAAACATTTGGCCAATGTGCGAATGAGAGATTTGTGTGTGTGTGTGTGTGTGTTGATATATATCGAACAGTCAGTTCCATAAAATCCATTACAAAACATGTCTATCGAAACCATATGGTGTAGCAGCAATACATATCTGATAATAACCTTTTGCCTGTGTGACTTTTGAACACAGAATGAAATGTGTATTGAATACTTATGAATTTGGGTTGTCGGTGTAAATGTGCGCGCGAGTCTGTTTCTTTTTGCCTTCGAGTTAAACGATCCCAAAATGATCTGATTTAGTATTTTGGTCGTTATTGACAAAAGAAGCAGCAAAAAAAAAATAAAACGAACATCAAAATGCGAGGGGCAAATCACTCATGCAATTACTTTTTTTTCCGCCAACAATTACTTTATATATTTTGAAATTACTTTCTGATGAGAGTAATTTTGAAATGTATCAAGTAATTGCATATGAAAAAGTAATTGCATGAGACATATGCAATTACTTTTGTATATTTTTAGTACTGCAATTACTTTGTATATTTCCAATACAATTACTTCGTTTTTTGGCAATTACTATACATTTTTGTATGCAATTAGAAATTACTTTTTAGTGATTTGCCCCTTGTCAAAATGTGCCACATCATATACCGTTTTGTTTGGCACACAACTTGTTTTGTTGCCAGCAAGTTGCTGCTTGATATTTATGATAAATATGCATGTTTCTTCCGGATTTTCAATGGATGATATTTAATATATAGGAAGAAGAAGGAGAGCGAATAGAATTCAAATGAGATATATATTTTTAGCACGAAGCAATTCCATTTTGAATCAATTCAAACAGACCGAACCGATCTAGATTAAATTTTAATAGAAAAGAAGCACAAACACACACACACACCTTAAATATGATTTCCGTTTGACGAGGACGATTGATACAAAACACAAAACGAAGGACAGTTGACACAGATATGCGTGTTCAACAAAGCACTAACATCCAATTAAACTGTCTAACTCGATCTAAACGTCATCGATTCAGACACGATTTGACTTGGAGGCTTAAGCCCCAAAAACATACATTTACCGTCTATATTTTCATATCAGTTCAAACAGAAAACACCAAATCAAAACGCCCCAAACTATATTGGCAACAACAATAACAACAAATGTACAGAATTTTCACTGCAAATCGGAAAGTGCCTAAGTGCAGATTTGCTTAGTCATCAAAATTCGAATTATCGACCGATTTGCTAAATTAAATGCGTGTGCTAAGTAGAATGGAAGCGAAAAACCAATGCGATGGAACATGTAATAAATGCAGAGCGGGAAGGGTGGGACGGAGTAGTGTGATCGATATAGCCGAACAAAAAAGATTAACTACTGAGCAGAGATAAAGCTGCTTTCCATTGAATGGTTCGTTAACTTTTCTCTGCAATTGCCATTTTTACTGGTCAAAAACCATGAGTATGAAATTGTTTATTGTCGCGTCACAACTATCATTACGAAGCACTGGATTGGGTGAGTATATGTGTGCGTGCGCTTAAAAAGCAAGTACAAAACGCTTTTGGCGATGGAGAAAGAAAGATGAAGAACAAACCAAAAAAACGCAAACTCATACAATAAAGTTTAGTTAGGAGAGTCTTAAGACAAGACAGACTGACGCACAGTTTATTTACTCGTAATTGTTAGCCCCGAAAACATAAGATCAGATTAAAATGCCGTTGATAGTGAGTTGATTGAGTTTTATTTTGTCAATGACTTACACCAATTCCCCCATTTATCACAGCCAAATGCCATTTAGATTTGTTTTGTCATAGTTGACACACAGAACAGTAATTCAATGTCTATGCCATTGTGCCTTCTGTGCTCACGTTTTGGTTTTTGCTTGTTTTTCGTTAATTTTGATGACGTACACAGTAAATTTCATTACGCAAAGTGTCGGGATGGCTTGTGTACATCATACACGATAATTAGACATTCACATGAATTGTACACAAATTTTGTATTGCATGAATAAAAGAAACAATGAACCACTAATTAAAGTAGAACTGCACAAACTGACCCCCATACAACCATTTGTTTTTTTTTCGCCACACAAAATCAAAACCGCCCGCTTTAACAGCAAAACAGTTCGTCATACATTGTTATTAATTCATTAAATTGCTCAAATTGCACATATTCCATGACATTCCTCAATTTATCGCCAATTACAGCTCATCACGCATCAATTCTGGTTCGAACATAAACTATAGGGTTAAACACACACACACATTTGTGTTGTTGTTGTTGCTTTTGCATAAATTCCTCAAATTTTACTCAATTTTATTTATGCATTTGCAAACAATTTCCATTCCAATGTGGTGCTCTGAACATTTTGTTTGAGCACCAAGATCATTAATTTAATGAACGCAAATTTAAATTAAATGATCTGATTAGTTGAATTACTTTTCCGTATGTATCCATTTTTATGCATCAAGAGAATGCCCAATATGGCGGCCGGTTTGGTTTTTTTTTTGTCATTTCAGACATGAATCATAACTAATCAGGAAATCGTTGTTCTATAACGAAATCGACTGATGCGTTCACAGATAATTGTATCAACGACAACAACGACAACAAAAAAACAACAAATTGGCAGCAAAAGTCTAAACCGAGTGCAAAGTAAACCGTCGAAGAACGAGAACGACCGTCTCTTATTTATTATCATTTATGTAAATAAATGTTGTAAACGAATACGTCATGGTCGATTGAAATTTTGTCAGTACCCGACAAACATGTCTATTGAATCGATGAAATGATAACCATTTCATATTCTATCTAGAGTAAATATTGTTTTTTGTTTCACCAACAAAAAAAAAAATCGATTTCGAATCGCTCTTTTAAGCAAATGTTTAAAGTGCCATTCATTTTGGAATTTGTACAAAAAATAATGATAAAAGAGTTATTCATCAAGATTTGGTGTCGTAAATTTGATTTGGAACAACAACAACAACAACAACAAATGAAATATTACTCGTTATAATCACCCATAGGAATCGGCCGCACATACACACACACACACAACTGTGAAGCGATAAACAGTGATTTCACATTGAGTAGTTCACTTGAGTGTTGCGAGTTTTGAGCTACTGTTAAGTAAATAACAAAGATGATATAAAGAAATCATGAAAATGTACAATATTCATGCACTTATCTAATTTAGTGATAGAAGCTCATCTCTCCTTCTCAACTTCGAAAATGCTTAACAATAACCGTATAAAGCACTAAGGCACACGCATTGCCATGGTATCGAGCCGTAAACTTGGGAGTTTAATTTGCCAAATAATAAATAGGCACACTTAATATAATATTAAAATTATCTCTACGCACATTTGGTGGTGCCGATGCTGCTACTGCTGCCGTTGCTACTACGGGTGTATGTGTGTGTGTGTGTGTAAAATGAAACTTTAAACATCACATTCTTTGTTAGATGATACAGTAAATTTGATGGTTTGTTTCAGCCACAATGATTCGTACATTTATTTTGGAATTTATTCACCCATCGAAAACAATATGAAAAGGGAAAATGAATGAGAATGAGAATGAGAATGCGAAATATGAATGTTGAATACGAATGAACGGCGAGGAGAAATTCTCTTGAAACTGAACAATTGTTGGTGTTATCATATTTTAGTGTTTATGATTCCGTTATCGTATTTTAGTGACTGTGTACGTATACAAATATACATATTTACTGTATGTACGTTACGGGTGATTTTTTTTTTTGTCACTCTTGTACAGTCATTCAGTCTCTTTGTGACACCCAACAGGACTATTACAGCATTTGTTTGTATCTCTCAGTTGACGCAAATGTGTACGTAAGGTTTGTAAGCATTTCGATTTTCTGTACGAAAGATGAAACCCCAATTTTAGCAGCAATGAATAAATAACAGACATTCACAAACACTCACACACACAAATATGTGGATTATTTCACGCGTGCCTTTTGTCTCGACATATACATGTATATGACCGAAAAATTATTCATTAAAATATTTAAGTAGCTGTCAAATTAGATTTTTGCGTAACATATTAACATTTCGGCAAGGCGCACACACTGAAATGGCTATTCAAAAAGTAGTTAAAATTGTTTTGGTCCATCACCGTACAAAGCCATCACACAAATTTTTATGTTGATTCATTTAAGTTTGTCATTCAAAAGTTAAATTCAACACAAATTTGAGATTCGATTTTTTGTGTGTTCTGTATCAACATTCTTGAGGGAGAGGGGCGGAGGACGAAAAAAAAAATGATGACAGTAATATTCCGAATTTCATTATATTGTTGCATCTGACAGAAAACATTACCATCGCCACCGAAACATTGTGACGCAATCAAAATGTCACACATAATTTGCAAAGATGTCATTTTATTATTGAATAAATTTCAGAATGTGATGCATTTATATATATATGAATCTATCGACTATTGAAGCGTAAAATTCGTTCGCAAGTGTAAGTTGGTCGAAAATTTGCGAAAGCACGTGGCATCATCATTGCATGATTTTCAGTCGGAAGTCAATTTGAATTGTTGTCAAAATAAAACCAGATTTTGGCACAATTTTGGCCGCAACAGACCATTTGGCCATGGGAATTGGGCGGGTTGTTTTTTTATTTATTTATTTATTTTTTTGTTCATAACTGAAAATATTCTTCGATAGATTAGTGGTCAAAATGGTTCAGTCTCATGAAGTTACATGAGTCGACTCATCTTTGAAATTGCATTGGCCCAATTCGGTAACGTAAACAAGTTTTTTGGGGGGAGTAAATATTAAACCATATCAATCAATCAACAAGCACATATTTGCGTCGAATGTGTAATTTTGTCTTATGGTATAATATGGAAAATAAACCATAAATCGAGTTGTAAGGAAACTAATAACTTTCGTTAACTGAAAGTCTCGAGCCACAGCAAATCATGGGTCTCCCTCTCTATTAAGCAAACTACTCGACCGGGATAGTACATGGGAATACATACGAAAATCAAGCATAATCAACACAATACCATGAAATTGAGATTTTGTTCATGTTACATATATAATTAATATTAATATTTATAAAATTCAATGGATGTGAATATGTTTTTTTTGGGGGGGGGGGGGGGGAGGGGGAAATTGGAATGAAACCGATGCGAATACGATACAAAGTTGACGCTATGGCTATGGCCTGAAATCTGAAACGGTTGTCATTCCATATATGCGTGGTGGAAACGTTCACACAACATTTCACCAATCAAATAAGTATTTGCCATACTGGGGGCTGCGATGCACCGCACTATAGTTTCGTGGGTGACAAATGATTTAGGCCATTAATAACACTTGTTCGTATCTAATATATGTGTATACTGTAAATCATTGGTATGTGAAACTCGAGAGCACACGCCACACATGCTTTACAACCAAAATCCGACAAAATGAGCTTGCTGACTTGATGGGAAAGAGAGTGCATTTACAGTATGCATGAGGCACAACACCACCTCAAATATCAAGAGACTGAAAGAGAGTGATAGAGAAAGAGTGAGAGAGAGAGAGAGAGAGCGAGAGAGAGAGAGAGAAATCTATGGGAAATCTGCATGGAATTTTTTATTTTACGAATAGCTTTCGGTCAATTTACAGCTGCTACAACTATAAAGCACCCTTGGGGGGCTTCACATGCGATAAATGATTGATGCTAAAACACTTTAATGCAAAAAATCTACATATTTGACTCGCGCACATTAAATTCATTGTCGAATCGATAAACCGGAATCAAAATCGATTTTATTCACGCTGTAGGCTATGTGAAAGCCCCCAAACGCGCAATAAATGGACGCATTGCAATAATAACAGTTAATGCATGTTAATTACAAATCGCATACTGCATATATGATCAATGGAGAATTGGGTAGTTGTGAGTTGATTTTTCATCATTCGTGTATTTCAATTTGTTCTTGAATATTACAATGCAATTTTACAATATGCACCGGCATTGAATATTTCGTGCATCTGAATAATTGTTCAGTGTAACCATTTATGCACATATACATTTGTCATGTACAAATGTATACATGTCCAAATATCGGTCAAATGCGTCACTAGTTTTAGTGGGATATAGAATTAGAATTAAAATCAATAATTAAATTGTATAGAAAACTTTGGCGCGAGAAAGCGAAGAGGTTAGTAAGAGGCTTCGGGGGCTTTTTCTTCCTCTCTCTCTCTCTCTCTCTCTCTCTCTCTCTCCGTCCCTCTATCCTGATAAATCTCTTACATTATAATTTATCAATGCTATTTCGGTAGAAAAAAGTCATTAAGGGCCAACACTATAACACTAAATCATATTGCAATATGCGATAAACATCCGGATGAAAAACGTGGCATTTTCTTTAAAACTAGTAACAGTATCCGAAATGGTAATGGTAATGGTAATGGTACGGTGCATTTGTATGCTATTTGTAACACGGGTAAGCTATTGCAGCTGTACTTAAGCTCTGATGCCGATCAAAAACCGTAAAATCTGCACAAACACATACTCATTCACCAGAGTTCATCGGAAGAATTATGGGCGATTTCAAAAAGCAATAAAATAAGCAAAGATTTATCTATTTTCTGACAAAAATGTACCGAAAAACTCATAGCCAGAAGCAGATAAAACAGTAAGATCGAAGTGAAATGCATGAGGAAGAGATATAAAAATCAATTACACCCTCTCTCTCTCTCTCTCTCTCTTTTTTTTTGCTATTTCTTCTCCATTGAATCAGGATAGCCACAAACATTTTCCATACAAAAATAAGACAATCCCGCGTGCATGCGTGTATAGGTGTGAGTGTGCAACGTGAACGAAAAATGTTATCGAATCACTTGCACAGACTTATGTTCATTTGAAACACACACAAAAAAAAACTTCGTCTTTACAAAAGTAAACCAGAGCGAAGTGCATTTCAGGCACGAGGTGAAAACACACAAAACTTGTGGCTGATAAATTAAACAAATTGCTCGTCTTTTTGGTGCCGATTAATGGTCTAGAATCGGGGTATACGGTATCGAAAACAATGAAGAAAATCACGTTTGAACATATCCAAGTACTATACTAAATAAATTAAGTGATGACTCCACCTTTGTATTGTAGTTTTCCTGGATAATGACGAAACTTTCTCATTTTCAAACTCCCAAAAACCACTCGAAAACTATATACTTTTCACATTTCGGTTTGGTTTACTCCCCCCTCCCCCATCCGTATCATCAAATCATTTTGGATGGTCCATTCAAATGTATTTTCGTGTACTTGATCCGTACAACATCGTACAACCAGCTTTCGGTTCATTTTGTATCTAACCGTAAGACATTCACCGAAGCATTATTTAAGAAGGGTGTCTATCGAAACACCCGGGTTATCAAGTAAATAGAAAAAGCATTCAACTTTGCTTCGATGCAAAAACTTGTGTAAGTTTTCCGCAGCAGAGCACTTAAAAAGTGACCCTTTTCTATTTCTCTTTCAACATTCATGTATGATAAAAGCATTCATCACTTAAATAACGAAAATCTTAGATTTGTTGTTGCTGTTGGGTGTACTGTACACTGTACAAACATGTATTATTTTTCTGAACGTTGATAGAATAGCATGGAGAGCATGTCACAATATTTACGATCTGACAATATCAGAATCAAGTATTAGTGTTGTTTTTTTATCACGTCTCATATGAGATTAATCAATTTGCAGTCGTTCAATTTCAAAAGTTTCAGGTGACATCCAGTCCAGGATTTAAACCATTTGTTGGTATGTTTAAATGAAACGCATTATTATCATAGCAATGGTATGTAGAGGAGTTGATGATTATCAACTTTATCAATTTACTTGAATTTCTTTGAAAATCAAAGACTGGACTTTTTACCGCTCGAATACTTTACCGGCACCAGTATTACGGTATAATTGCATGACTAGTGACCTAAAATTGAGTTCAAATTCCATATTTAATGTTAGCGCTCCATTTTTTGTTGTTGTTGTTGTTTTGTTTTGTTTTGTTTTATTCAAACATAACTTTCTGTTTTCTACTTGAATTCCAAATAGAATGTAATATCATAAAGTGAAATGAGATTCTGAAATAAAGTAAAACACGACAGCAACACAGTACTTTGGCTGTGGAAATCTCTTGAAATTCTCATTCTCAGGTCACAAAAAAAAGAAGACGAAAAATAACAAAATAAGTGGAAATAGGCGAACAAAAAATGCAGAACGCAAACGAAAAAAAACAACAACAACAAATTCAATTCGCTGGAAATTCTCTTGTGAATTAATAAAAGTGAAAACCAAAGGTAGCGTCCTACCAAAAACAAATAGAACGTGCAAAGGATGTGTCATGGTATTGCAGCCCCCTATTCTAGGGCGATTTTTTTCTTTCTAGATGATTCGATGCGAAAATTCATTTGCGTTTTGCATATATTTGTTGGTTGTTATCGTATTGCTCGATTGTAGGTTGCATTGACGTAAATGAAATTGAAATCGTTAGGTGGCAGCATATTTGCAACGTGTGACGTCATAGCCACTGAACACCCTTTGGGTGCTATGTCGATGGGAATGTTTTGGTCTTTTTTTTTCTCGTCGAGCGTCTGAAAGCAACAACGCTTGCCATTTTAAAAGTGTGTAAATTATTTCGGTTGTTTGTGCATAGCGCGTGTTGGTGGCAACGGTTTACGCCGCAGCCATGAAATGAATGCGATGTTAAAATGCTGCTATTCGAAAACATTCGTGGCTGTGTGGAATGGTGTCATACTAAGTAGCAAGATTCTTGCGTCAAACGCGACGAGAGAGAGAGAGAGAGAGAGAGAGAGAGAGAGAGCGAGAAAAAAAAACAAAAAACACTCAGAAAGTATTTTTCATATTTGTGTTAGAGCAGGTAGTACAGTTTGATTTAATAAAAGCAAAATAAAATCATACCAAAAGGAAGATGATTCCTTTGATTTATACAGTAGTCGTTGACGACAGTAAAGTGCATGACATTTGCGAGAGAGAAAAAAACCAAACTACGACGCGAGCAAACACACACACACACCAAAAAGCTATATCATCATCAAAAATAAAAAGCTCCAACGTGTTCTCTTTTCTTTTATCGAATAAAGTGTAGTGGAGTAGCGTAAAACTAAATTCTTCCGCATTGGATACAGTTAGTGCTAAAGATTAACACCGTCGCATGTACGAATGATGAAGGGAGAAAAACACAACAAACACACACAAAAAACATGAGAAAACCATTTTGCGACAAGACAACAAGCCAACATCTATAGACATTAAATGTTGAAGAAGAATAATGACATGTTAAGCGAAGATATGATGCACAATATTCTCATTATGGAAAAACAATTTCCTTGTTTTCCATCGTGTTGCCACACAACGCATGAAGTTATTGTTTTGATATTTTTCATTTTTTGTTTCATTTTCATGTTGATTTGTATATTTCAAGCGCAATACACATCATGCGCAACCACAATAAAAAAAAAACAAACAACATTCATTGGACAAGACAAAAATCTACTTAAGTTTCATGCCTTCAAATCCGAACGATACCAAAATTTGATGTGACATTCCCCATTTTTTATTTCGATAACACACAAACGCCACAAAATATCATCCATAATTCTTGTTGCTATTTAATATTTTTCTTTTCTTGTGCTTTCCGGGCGCTTTTGTCTCTCTCTCTCTCTCTCTCTCTCTCTCTCTCTCTCTCTTTTGGTCGTTTCTGATAAATTCATGTCACGCATATCGCCTTTTAACACGCATCTTTTTCTTTGTCACTTGTCTTTCTCACTACACTTTTGTTTGCCGCTTTCATCATTTGCAAACGATTTTTTGCATGAGCATTTACCATTCCAAGGAGATTTCCAAAATGTTGACATTCTGAACCGACATTAATGCTTCATGTAGAGGATTTTTCTCTCTTGTTTTTTTTTTTTTTTGTTCCGAGCAAGGTAAAATGGCACTTTAAAGAAGAAAAAAATAATGCGTCTAGTCATTTTAACAAATGCTTGTAGGTCATATACCATTGGGATTGAGCCGGTCCAAATGACTGGCCCCATTAAGGGAGAGCATTTCATAGCTTTTGTACATTTATCGTCCATTATTATAGATCAAAATGCTGTGGAAAACTTTCTGTGGATATTTTCGTCGATGAAAACCGTTGAACCAATGTCACTGAACAATATCATGTTTCAATTTAAAAGTTGTTACAGAACATTTCTCTGCGTGAACGCATCACTGATAAAAGTCACTATCGGATGTATGCTATGACAGTTTACACAACAACTTCCGATTGAAATATAATGCTTCGGCAATTGTGGCATCATCATGATTTCATTTCTTCCCCTATATGTTTCGATTGCCGCAAAACGGAGAACACAACTGAAACACTATATAGATAAATAATAATCGTTCTTAAAATTACAAGCTCTCAATGTTGATGCAATTGGGAAAATGAGAACGAGAGAGATAGAGGGAGAGAGAGAGAGAGAGAGAGAGAGAGAGAGAGAGAGAGAGTGGAAAAGGGGATGAGAGAAAAAGAGAAAATCGTAAAGGAAACATTGTTGTTGGCATTCTTTTGAACTTAAATTGTTCACATTAAATATAATAAATTGAAGAAAGAAAATTCGTTGGCTCGGAAATTTCTATAGAGTACTTGAGTAGCTGCAAAATGAAAGAAACTCTCTACTAATTGTTCTTTTGGCAGTTTGATATTAAATCGATTCGAAAATATATAGTATAAAATACGTTTTTGGGCATCACAATTGCACGCAGGAAGATGCTCATTGAGCGTATCGGTTTGATTTTATTTGCTAGTATTGATTTGGGGGGGGTCTTGGTTCTGAACAGAATAGCATAACTAAGCACACAATTGGCTGGCCGAAGCCCCTTTCAAACAGTTTCTCCCTATTAATACAAATGGATTTTGTTGTCTGTCGTTGCTTTTGGAAAAAAAATATGGCCGAATAAGGTGTCGCTACTTGTAATTAAAATTGGCTTACGATTGGTGCATGTTTCTGTACAAGAATATCCAAATTTCTGTAGCTCGGTACAGCATTTGTTGTGCCGAACCGAACACTTTCTTCATTTCACATCGCCATCTCAACCGAAACTTAAGCATAAGTGAAAGAGCCAAAACGAAGCCAATAAATATTCTCAGCTGACAAAAACAAAACGAATGAAAAAAAAACACACACAAAACACACCTTATCGCAAACCAAGATTTATACGGTAAATATTTAACTTTAATTACAGCAAACTTACAACCTGCCACTAACATTTGCCCATGTTTGTTGCTCTAGCTTATTTTGGTGCCGAATTTTCATGCAACTTGCACGTTTCACCACCGTCTATCCGAATTTACTTTCAGTTTTCATTTGAGAATTCATTCAGTGCATAGATTTTATATTGATTAATGGTGATTATGTGCATGTCGATTTCCCTTTTTTTTGTTCACGATAAGCATGGAGGATGGAGCTCGTATGTTTATTGGTTAAATTCAATACAAGATTTGCTAAAAGTGTTTTCCTTAGATTTTGAAAACAACAACAACAAATCGACACAGATTCTCAACACAGCTTTGCATTTCAATCGAATAAAATCTGTTTTCTCTAAATTCCGTGTGTTGATTGCAAGCAATTTGATTGAAACGGGTTTTTGTTTTAATTCACCTCAAGGTGTGTAGACTTATTAGACCCACGCATCGACCTTCATCTATCTAAACAAATCTTCAGTCAACTTGAACGTTGCTGGAAAAATCAACACAATTTATCATTTGGATTAGATAGCACAAATATGATTCAGTGTTTGGAAATTAAAGCTTAAACAAAACACAATTTATTGTCTGCTGTTTGATGCTTTAGTACCTGTCAATATTTACTGGCTGTTTCATTGAGAGAAAAAAAATGTATTTAAGATGTATGATAAAATTTGATATTTCAATTGGACGTGAGTTGGAGATAAAATGTGTAATCGAGTAAAATAGGGTGAAGATTTGAGCAATGGCCCAAAAATGTTTTCGAAAAAGAATAGGATTTCATTAAGTTGAATGAAAAGTAAACATTTAGCTTGATAGCGGTGAGTGAAAGTGAGGGTGGGCTTTGTTTTTTTCTGGTAAAGTAACCTGAAATGTCCCTTATGTGTGTGTGTGTGTGTTTTTTTTTTTTTTTAAATGTACATTGCAATTTATAGAATTTCAAGTCTCTTTTTCTCTTGCGAAGAGATTTATTTCTTGCTTGAAGTCATTATATATCGTTTAATGTCATCACCCCATAAAAGGAAAACCGATGAAAATACACTGTACTGTTGATAGAAGCATCCGTCACTAGCTGCTACTGAGTATTGGAGGAACTAAACACGGAAGAGCACATAGAACACCCGAGAAGGTAAAGAAATGAAGCATTTAAATTTGTATGTGTACTGTAACAGTGTACACATACAATGTCAAATAAGCAAGCAAGCAAGCAAGCAAGTAAGCAAGCAAGCGAAGGAGTCTGCTTTGTCAAAAAAAATAAGAATTTCGTTCCTTAGCACCGTCTATCAGCAATCTATCGGTCAAATATACAGAATATTTTCCGAATTCCATTTCAAACCGGAGCATTTTATAAGCTGCAGTCAAAGTAGTCATCCAATTTTGAATCAGTACGATTTTCTATTCGATTTGCTTTCCAAGCAAACGAACCATGTCTGGTGGTGGCAAGAGAAAAATGGAAATAGACGGGTAACACTTGTACCACCATTTAAACATAATCGTTTATGCGTTATGAATGATTTCTTTTCGTTTCTTTATCGTTCGCCATAAATAAATGTATATTTAGAAAATGTAAATCTTTCGAAGTGGAAAATGATTGAGCACAACAATGAAAGCAATCGTTGAGACAGAGAAGGTGCAAGAAATGAGGAGCATACAACAAAAAAACACCCATTGTAAAAATAAAACAGGGAAAAAAAGAGAGAACACAAGTCGACAGTGCAAATATGAAAATGACGAAATAGATGAAAGACACATGCCAGGGTGCAGTGGCTTGAGCTTAGCGATTCCAATTTTTTTGTTTCCCTTCCTATTTAGGGTAATGTTATTTCTTCTTTTTTTTCTACTCTCTCTTCCATGTGATGCAGCAACGAGCTACGATGACGAAATAAAAAAAAAGAGGGATGTTGTTGCGAAAATACACACATACACAGTGACGAGCAGAGAGTGAGAGAAATAAATAAGATAAAGTGCTTATATCCGATCAGCACATGAACGTAAAAAAAAGAAGTTGTGAACTCCTCACAGCAAAAGTGCCATAAAGTTTGTTTGAGTGTAAATTCACGATAACGCGACATTTTTGGTGACTGAATTCAACGGGGAAAAAAAGACACCCGCAATAGATAAAGCAATATAATCCAAACGGGTTCATACCAATTCAATGAGTTGAACAACTTTTCTCAATAAAATATCATTCTAGTATCCCGTTACCATTTCCGTCCCTTCTCCTCCGCCGCCCCCAAATTGTTGACCATGAAAATCACTTTGTGTCGCCCAGTTTTTTAGGGCCCAACAATTTTTTCGTTCACTATTACTGTCAACCGTTCGTTTGATGTATCGTTAATATGTTAGCCGTGAATGTCATCACCAGTCACTGTTTAATGCTATACGATTTTTTTCCTCTTTCAATTCGTCAATTATACATTTTTTTCTGCGTTTTCATTTTCCGCTCCGCTTTTTTATTGATTTACTTTTATTTTTTTCGTTCAGCATATAAACAAATTGGGCGACCGACTTCATCAGCATTCCGATTGGTAAAATATATTTGTTTGTGCTATTCATATGTTTTAAAGCTGCTGAGCAGCTCAACAGTATACGAAAAATAACATCAATTTAAACACATTTTGAATGAACTCAGCAAAAAAACAGAATTATGTGATGATAAGAAGTAAGTCGGTAAATCGATAAAAAGAGTCAGGGAGAGAGAAAAAAAAGTCACGATTATGCAAAACTAAATGCGAATACCGCTTTTTGTGGCACAAATATTTATCGCAATAGTGAAAACAAGTGGTAATGTTTTTGCGTAATATAGATATGTACACACACACACATCATTAGATCACAGCCGACCGAACGACGATTACAGTTTCCGTCGCAAATAACATAATTTGTTGGCCATTTTCACTCTTGTACATATACACACACACTCACACCACAGACACCAATCAACAATTCCATTTTTCCTTTATGAAAATTTATTAGACATTTTATGCAAATGTTGGATAACGGGCTTAAAACGCCAGATATTCTTATATGATGGTAACAGGTAAACAGAGCGAATGTCTTTACGGCTAAAGCCGTCGGTAGTTTGAAATGAAATCTCAGGAAAATTGGGCCTGTTGCTAACGGATCAACCATCATATTCAATAGTTACTGTCTGTACGCACATATAACTCTAATATTTATGTATATGTTCGCGTGTTCGTATGGCATATGATGCGAAAAAATGCTAAACACAAATCACCTAAGCCAATTTACACACTTTATATAAATGTTAAGTTATGAATATGAAGACATGTCTGTATACAGCAGTATATATATGGCTACACTTAGGCACTAGGCACAATACACACAAGATACTACACATAATATGAAAATGGACGCAATGTAATCATGGTGACAACAACGAAAAATTGAAAAAATGACTTTCCTTCTTTCTTCATTATTTTTATTGTGTGTCATCTTTCAACATTAACATACAGAATCCAATTGTATCGGATATGAATGTCGTGAATAAAATTCAATTTCAATATGCATCGCTTTTTTCCCCCTTCGTCTATATTTCATATATGAAATATTTTTTTCTTTCTTTTCATAAAAAATCTTTTGAAATAACTTTTCTACGCAATATCTATTGCTCATTTGCATCGATCATCAAGTTTTGGATGATGTTGTGGATAAAACTGGAATGAGCACATTGGCTTCCTATGCCGCTCTGGCTGTGGAATTTCTTGGAAATTGTGTTCAAACCATCCGCGAAATTGCTTTCTTTTGGCATTTAATATATTTTATTTCTAAATTCGGTGGATTCAGTAGTCAAGTGCTTTCGGTTAGATATCACATTAAAATTTAATTTTTAATTAAAATCTCAAGAACAAACAATAAAATGAAAGATTAATCATTACTATACTGAAAACTGAGAATCGCTTGGTTTGTTTTGAAACATGGGTGTGTTTTTGGCTCATAAAAATCATTTTTCCATTCCCGAAATGCAGAAGATGAGATGGATGAAGGAATTCAACATGAAATCAAAAGGAATAGGACGCGTTGCTGATGAAAAAGAATGATATTTGCTCGTCATCGAAGTTTTAGTATTTTGAAAGCTTGAATTATGCGCATAATTCAGTACAAATATTCGTTCTAATGCCAACACAAGTAGCGCAACACTCGAATTAAAATGAAATACTCGCACACACACACACACACCAGCAGCAGTGAGTTGACGATAATAAATTGAATATTTCATACAGTAATATGTTGGCTGTCTTTCATATTGGCCATGGTTTAACCATTTTGTGGTCCAATGTGTGTGTGTGTGTGTGTGTGTGTGCATAGTCCTATGATGCAAATATTGGCCGGTTTGCGTTTCATTCAACAGCACCAGAGAGAAAACAAAACAAAAACAATATATATATATAATAAAAAAACATAAACAAGAAATGAGAGATATAAAAGAGAGCACCGAGTACATGCAAATCACCGTAAATAAATTATTATTCTTCATTTCAGGATGTGAAACGTATGTATTGCATGCCGAATACACATTTTCACAAAACAAAACCAAAAAAAAACTCTATGGATATCAGTTGAGATATGCTTGGATAATAAATATACCACATAAAAATTTGATGAAGATTCAGCAGACGGTTAATATTTTGAATGTTTTCACATACATACATACAAACAAACGGGCGCATTTAAAATTACAAAAGTTTGCTGCTGTTTGGTGTTGTATATGCGAAGAAGACGAATCGATTCTGGTGCATATTTGCTTTGTTATATCAATTCATGAATATGCAAATACAAATTTGCAACAACAAAAAAACGCACAAAAAAACAATTGAATGTCTGTAAAATAGCCAGATTGATATAATAGCACATAAGACTCTAACACAACATACACCAAGTATGAGTCACAAAACACATATTGAACTGAAGTTCACCAAGAATAAAAAGACACACACATACCATAAAGTGCCCGATGCAAAGCTCAATAAACCGTAACGTAAATTGAACGGTAGACAAGAGTTTGCACATCTCGATTCAACGATGATTTTTCAGTTTCGCTTGTCTGCCGGCTCTTTTGTTTTTAACGGAATGACGCTCGAAATATCTTTCATTTACATTTTGGCTTTATTTCTGATGAAGAAATGAAAAATCCAATTGTTTGAATACATCGACCGCACAACCAAAAAATAAAAAAACACACAGAGCTTGTTTGTCAATAGAAAGCAAATACAAAACGGCCAAAGAATCAAGTGTCATCACATCCATGGTTCAACAAATGAACTTTGTAAATAAACGCAATAACCGTAGCTGCATTGACACCAATGAGCCCGAGGATACGGAACCGGAATCGTTGCGATTTATTATTCTTGATTTCAATGAAAATGTAATTTTACTTGGTCAACTGCAAATAATTGTTGTCATTTTGTGAAAAAAAAATGTTCAAGATTCATTCGCTAGTGACCTTTGCTCAAGAGGATTTTAAGTAGAGATTGTATCGGTGCACAGGAAATATCCATCGCCGATCAAAGTGTAGATAGGATAAAAAAAAATTAAATTAAAATTCGAATATGAATTGATGTTATCGTTTTGAAATGATAGCGAATACATTGGGTTAAAAATTATTCAATTTTAAAACAACGTAAAAACACACAAATGATTCCGATGTGTGATTCAATTCGATTTCTCGCACATTTCATATGACAAACACAAAAAATATCGTAACATAAATCTCAGATGAAATGAAGCGCATGGCGAGACATAGCTTTAAAAGCAAAGTGACTGCTGTTTTATAGTCAACTCTTTTGTGGGTAATTTTTTTGATTTTTATTTTTTATTTTTTTTCATTTCAACTCAACCAGTTGAAAATATGCAACGCATGAATTGATCAACCGCTCATTTCCCAATGCACATAAAACATTCAAAAAGGATGCGATGACATTTTTAATCTATGCGTCGACCGACAAACGTGAAAGAATCAGCACACAGACACACAAACTCGAAATCAAATCGAAGGGGGTCCACAACCAAATCGTGTATACACACACACACATCGTTGACGAATTCAACGCAGTCAGTGCTACCATTCAAATAAATAATTAAAATGAATTTTGAATGTGTAAAAAAAACCAAACCAAACCGTAAAATGGAAACGAGAAGTAACACATTCCGTTCAACGAAGCGTGGGCTTGACGGCAAACGTGTGCTTGGTGCGTACATGCGAGAATTGCTCGAATATATTCGCTGTGATTTGTGTCATTTTCATCGTTTAGCAACCTGTCTGGTAATGTTATTTCGTGTTTTTTTTTCTTTCTTTTTCATCTCGAGCACATGAACAAAAAAATTTTATAGGAAATGTTGATGTGTAATAAATCGGCTATTTAAGACGTGTAAAACAGACAACTTTTTTTTCGAAAGTGTTTTGTCGGTCTTTAAAGTGTTCAACGTGAACAACAACAACAACGAATAATCTTGCATATTTACATAAACACCTATAGGTGAGATGGTCATGAGACTGAGTGAGTTAAATGATGATTTCTGTCGAATTGAAACCGTCTAACACTTTCTTTACGTTGAAATGTGATTCTTTGAATTTGAAATGAAAATACACCAGACCGATTACGGCTACCCAGAAAAAGTATTCAACAACAAGCTAAGCACAGCTGCAAATTCGCATGAAAACAGGTGGTGTACAAATTGTAAAGTCATTTTCGCCAATTTTTTTAATGAATTTTTAGCACTGTTGCACAGTACAATTTCAATAAATGGAAGAGTGAAAAATACAACTCAATACACCAATTAAAGTTCACCGAAAAATCAAACGGAGTGAAATGAAATCAATATTTTAAAATGCTTTTGAAGAGCATCAAAATGTGTTTTATTTCAATCAATGCGATGCTTTTAAAGAATGTGGTCACATCAATAAAGACAGATATGGAATATCACGCGCCAAAACGGCAGAGTTGTCATTCGGGCAGGGCCTTGTCTGTCCGTCCGATAACCGATTACAAACAACTGGGACGGACTACTCGGACAAGCTTTTGAACGGACTTTTGTCTGGACACAAAAGCTCGTCCGACCGAATTATCCGTCCATCCGTTCGTAATCGGTTATCGGACGGACGGACGGACAAAATGTTCTCCAAATGACAACCATGCAAAACAAGAAACAACCGACAACCGATTTACATGCACAGGAATGTTTTTGGCATACCATTTTGGTGTTAGTTCCCGTTTCCAGGTCGCTAAAATGTTTCATTTTAATATCACATGCTTTCATTTACATATGATATTGCATATACTGAAGTTCACTTTTCAAATCATCGGCAGTGGTTACGACGATTTCGGAGATATGGTTAGAAGGCTTTTTTTCATATATTTGCTGAGGCAAATACATCATACGTAGTCATATTTCTAGATCGTCTCATAAACATCCCTTTGGTCGATATATTTTCTCTCTTCTTATTTTTGGTAAAATGTATGCGTATTCGTGTAAATATGACGTTAGATGTTAGAGTTGCCTCTAGTGAAATGGAAATGGAATTTTCCGCATTTTCTATCTTCAATATTTTGCCTTTTTGGTATGGAATAATCAAAGCGGCTTATTCAGATCAAATTCATAAGCTTTGTCCATAATATGATCGATGCATATTTCAACTGATATCGTCTCTAAATCAATGTGAGAGTGTGTGTTTTCTCCCTCCACTGAAGACTTGTGAAAATGTTGCAGAAAGAAGCTACAAAGCAGCTGAATGTAGAGTTTAGTAATTTATTCCAATCGCTTCGGAAAGATTACAACAATTTTTCCGATTATGTTCATCAATCGAAATAAATTCGCGTTCAATGATGAGATGTGAAAAGGAAACCGAATGTATAACAACGAATGTTATTCGAATGTTGAATTTTCAACAAAAACAACAAAAAAAGAACGAACGAACTCACAGCTCGATGAATCATCATTTCAAACAAAACTATTAGAACCATTCAATTGAATATATCAAATGGGTATGGGTTTGCAATGGTTCATTCATTATTCTTAAATCGCATTGAACAAATGTTTTTCTCTCGATTTTTCGAACAGCTGCGTGAAACGGTGTAAAAATTGACTCAGCGTTACGGTGACAAGTTTATTTAAATCGTTTCTTTTTTTTTTTGATTTTATTCGCTGTGGCGCAGTTTTTGCTGTCGTCGTCGTCGTTTGGTATTTTCGTTGTTGTTATGCATCGTTCGTTTTCAAATACGCTTAAAGTATGTATGCGAGACATGGATTGCAGATTTTTCAAGTCATTTGCAATGAATTTCCCATAAAGGCTACACAAATAGACTTGTTTCAATTGATTTAGACACACAGAGAGAGAAAAGTATATATTGCAACGGAGCACCATAACCAAGTAGCATCGAAATGTACTAGTTCATTTCACGTTTCTGTGTTCACTCAATATGTGTGCAGGCTCACATGCCAATGCACATGCATAAAATGCCGGCTGGAACCGAATTTGACTTGTATACAGTTTAGATACGATATATGCTATGAGTTGCTTGTCGATTTGATTTGGCGAGCAGGGTGGGAGAGAGAGAGAGAGAGGGGGGATGGCGGTCTATCGGCAGTCTTTGTGAGCTGGTTGCAATTGATTCCAAAAAGAATGCGTCTGTAATCACTATCATTTCTCACATTTTTGCCAGTTGCATTTTCTTCAACCTCAAACATGCACTTCGTTTTGGCTACTGATCAAAATGAAACCATATTACCATTACCCACACTTATAACCGATATGCTATTTCGCTACTTTGTGGAAGCGGCTTTCTTGTTTACCAAGGCTCTTTTTTTTGTTTTATTTATCTGCTGGCAAATGCTTGGCATTGGTTTTTCAACCGTTGCAAAAAGCACACAAATAAAATTGCATTCGATAAATTTTTTGGGCATTGTTTTACATCGTTCTCTATACCCATTTTTCGGGGTATTTGCCCGAGTTGCCGAGAAAATTTATTATCTCTCCAGCTGTTACAGCATGTTGTTTTAACTGAAGCAAAATGCAATCGTAAAACAATAAATGGGCTTTTGTGCAACGCCGCATTATCCATTCGACCATCGAACCGAACACACACAACCCGAACACTTGATTACTTGTTGCCACTTTGGTAAATAGTTTGTGTGTGTGTGTGTGGTGTTTTTCTTAGCTGGTAGAGGGGGCGGCGACGGTGGCGATCCGACAAATTTAAATTGATTTTTACGATACAAAACGAAACGATAGAAATGTTGTTGGCTTGCCGAAGCTTACAAATAAATGTATACTCTCTATGCGGCCCTCATTCGAAATAGCGAAAGTCAACAAGAATCTATTGTGATTACTCCAAGCGAAATAAATTTTGTTGTGGCTGTTTATTTTGATGTTAAACTTTGAAACAATATTTTTGCATCATTTAAAATTGATGCAAATGCCTGGGCTATATAGAAAGGTTAAATCAAGTGCCAATTAAAGTAAGGTAACTATTATGAAAGTTTTCTCCTTTGAACACTGTTGAATGTTAATAAAATATTAATAAGTTAAATGAAAAATGTTGATGGAACAGCGAAACAATAATGTTGGACAATATGTCAAAACAGTTGCCACCTGAGTTCAGCAGCACACACTTTGGCTATGATTTCGTTCTTATGCACAGTGGCAAGGAATTTTCGCATTGCGGTCATAAATTCGGACCAACACTGAACAGCGTCAGAATTTTTATCCATGAGTATTATCCTCCAAGGAGTTAATACATCGAATATCGGTTAGATTTTCCCTTTTTACCCTCATTTTTTCTTCATTTTACTCTTTGAACGCATTTACTCATTGCTTTAGAGGCATCAATATTCCCTTAGAATACATCAAACAGTTTTTGTTGTTTTCCGACATTGCCAATTGTTTACTTCGAATATTTTGGGTAAATTCCCAAAGTGCGACTTCTCTCTACACGTGCGTCGGTATTTTGTGTGTGTATATGTGTTTTTTTATCAATTTATTGCTCCACAATTTTCATGACGTCCATACATATAATGAAATGACACAATGTGATTTAATTCAACCGTAGCATTGATTGTAATGAAAAAGCCCCTCAAATTTTTGATTGATTTTGCAATAAATACGTAAAATTACTGTACAATTGATATAATGCTGTTATTTTTGTTTATTGATTGTGAATAAATATTCAATGGTTTACCGGCTCAATCTTTCAACTCGAACATATTGATTTGAAATCAATTGATCGACCGAAGCGTTTTTCTTTTTCGTTGTTGTTGTTGTTTATACTCTGTGCTGAGTAATATTTAAAATGTTTAAAAACAAAAAAAAACCCACAGTTACGATGTTTAAATGAAAAATTGCTTTGTTTGAAGGAGAACAAGAATCCAATTAAATTGAATTTTTGTTAATACATTTCAAGTGCATGTCAACCAAATGCGCGTGGTTTTGTGGTTTCACGCGTCTATAATATGCGAAACTAATGTGATCACTTGTTAATCGCTTCTGAAATGGGCGAGTAATCTGTAATAGGCATATTATTGTATACTATGAGGCAAGTGATATTTTTTTTTAAGATGATCTGACAATTGAGAAATTGCTGGTCAAAAGCAAACGAAAAAAAACAAATCGATCACATTTTTAATGTGAACACTATGTGTGACGCTTCGATTCACTGATAGCACTGTTATACATTTTCTAAATCGAAAACCAATATGTTAATATTGGGTTATTTGTTTGTTTTTTTGAATTCTGCAACATCGAACACCAATTGGTGCTCTGTTTTGTGTTGTGTGCAAAAGCGCGTTTTGTGTGAGTTCGCTCTATTTGGCATGCGGCATTGACGACTTTTTTGTTGTTGTTGTTGTTTCGTATTATCTGTATTTCACATTTCAAAATGAAAAATCATTCAGACAGTCCTGAACGACGTCGATTTGTATTGGGGTACATGAATATGCTTTAGTTTTATTTCTGTTTTCTTATGCTTATTATGGCATGATTATATGCGTTGTGTTGTAACACATATGCGATGGCAAATGTGTGTGTGTGTGTGAGAGAGTTGAAGTACACCGAGACTGACTTCCGTGTTGTTGTTTTTTTTTTGTCTTTCAAAGACTTGTGTGCACACATGACGAATATTTCTAATCGATTTCGTCGTCGATCATTAATATTAAAATAAAGATACACTTTATTATATGGAATTTACAAGCTTGTGTAGCACCGATCATTATCTTGAGCCACGGTGGGTATATGACTTTGATTCGAATAATAACTGTTTTGGCATGAAAAAAACTAAACGAAAAGAAAAAAAAAAAAAAGAAAACAAAACTGGTAACCCAAGATCGACAAAACAAAAATGATGAAACGAATGACGTAGATCAATTCGAAAATTGCAATCGCAATCGATGTTATAAATCTGCGCCTGGCTGATGCATAGCTCATTTGGTAGTTTCTTATTTTTAAGCAGAACCGCAATTTTGTATACGATCTTTATTTCGCTCTATCTTCTTTTTTGTACTGGCTTTCAAACATGAACATAAGACTGTTCAACACACCGAAAACAGCAACCATCACCACACACACACACACACGAAAGTGGCAAGCATGTACAAATTTGATGGAAGAAAGAAAATTTAAATTATAAAAACATGCATTTTTATCCACAATGCATGCAATATTCATTGCGTTTTTGATGCAATCAGTCACAGTACAACCGGGCCCAAAGAATAGGTAACGGCATCGCCGCAGAAAATGTCATTGTGTAGTTAAAAATTACAATCGACTCGGTAATATCACACACTATACGATAGATTTTGTGAGTGTTTGTGTGCAATAAACATACAAATCGGCTGAGAGAACAGCACACCGAGTTCGGTTGGTTCGTAGAAAAATGTCGAGCGAATTACAAAATACACATTTGAAAAGAAAAAAAAATGCACACGGAAAAGTGAGAAAAAGCAGCATTGAAGTGATGAAGACGAAGCAGAGAAAGAGAGAGCGAGAGCGAGCGAGCGAGAGAGAAAAAAAGTGCCACCAAAAATACAGCCGCGTAGTGTCAGCTATTCCACTAGTATATTTATTTATATTTCTCACATTTGAACATTTCTTCACGAGTAAAATAGTGAGTGTCGTTTTTCCCCATATGTACAACTCGCTCTTTATGATTTTAGTTTGCGGGTTCATTTTTTGTTTCTTTATTTATTTTTTTTGCGATCCCTTTAACGACACTCTGTCTGTGTTTTTTGTTGTTGTTGTTTTGGTTGTTATTATTATTTCTTTCCTGGTAGCTGATGAATTTCTGCACACACACACACACACACACACACACATACACAAAGAGAATGAGAGAGAAAATAGCGATAAAAAAATGCCGATAAAAATTGTGACACATCGAAAAATTGCGATTGTGGGTACTGAAACACGCGTACTCAATATGAACAAACACATGTCCGCATGAAGTATACATACATATATATATATATATAGTATAAATCTTCATCAAAACACATCTCAGTTCGGTTGTCATCGGTGTTGAGAGAAGAGAGAGAGAAAAAAAGGCAGCATATTCGATATTCATAGTTGTATACGTTTGGGAGAATGATGACAAATTGTGTTCACTATTCCTGAACACACACACACACACTCACCACACATGAAGCTGTGTGTTTTTTTCTCTTCTTCTTTCTCTTGCTCTCTTGTTGTGTGTGTGTGTTTTTTTTTGTTCTTCTGTAGTTGCCTTTGTCTCATTACACGGATCTTGTGTTGTGTTGCAACGATGCTGGAATGATTTAACCGTCTTTGCTTTTTTTCTTTTAATATGCGACTACCAGACCACAAATACATACTTAAACATTTTAAACCGAATCTATCCGTAATCTCGACCTTTTGGCAGGTTTTTTTCAAAATGCGAATAACAACAACAAAACATTACACTTTATCAAAAGAGCGTGTGCTGTTTTTACGAGAGATTTTCGAGGTGTACCATTCAAATGGTTAATATGCGGTATAAAGAAAAAATATTAATGTGGACGAAAATAAGCAGAGACAAATTGAGATTGCTCTGTATAGCTTTTTTTCTTCTTCTATCATTTTGGTTTTGGGATGCAATTAAAAAAAAAAAAAAAAAAAAACAAAAAAAAACATTGTGCAAGCGTAAAAAGCGAAAAATCCAAAATCAAAAATTCAAAATGTGGTTTTTGGATGTTTCAATGTTGGAATTTGTGATTCAGCCTCAGTACTCACCATCACGAACAGTCTTTGTTGTTGCGGAATTATCACCAGCTGTTGGTTGTATTTTATCCACTGAATAATACATGATTTGTGGCAATAAAACAATATCACAAACAACACAAAACAAATGCCCACTCTCACCGAACAAATTTAGTCATACCGCACACCAAATCAATAGCTAGAATTTATTTATTATTGATCTTAATTTTTTCTTTTTTTTTTATTTACTTTTCTGGTATAATTTTTTATGTTGTTGTTGTATTTTTGTTTCTTGGTTTCTCGCTTCTTGGACCGAATTAAAATTCTTTTCTTCTTTTTTTTCTCGTGTGTGCGTGTGTGTGTCAAATGTTGAATTCTCTCACACAAGATGTTCCTGATTTTGTTTTTGTTTTAATACACTGCCTAGATAAAAAAAAAATCTTTAACTCTGATGTTGATGCCTTCTTCTTTTGATGTGGTTCTGATTTTTTGATTTTTTTTTTCGATTGTTTTATAATTCACACACACTTACGATAGCATTTCATTGTGCTTTGAAACGTTTGCATTTCGAATGGACAAATTATAAATTTTTCGGTTGTTTTAAATTTTACTAGTTTATATATAATAATAATTTGTTGTGTTCTTTTTGTTCTTTCTTTTAAATTTTAATATATATAAATTTCGTTTTTGTTTTTATCGTATTTGCCTTAATTTCTACACTTGTTATCTCGCTCACGTTCTCTCACTCATTCGTTTAGTCGTGTTTCTTTCGCTCTTTCACTTTCGTTAGCGTGTGATTTTTATATTTTTTCGATTCATTTAAAACAATATAAAAAAAGACAACAAAAACACAATTTACATTATGGACTATTACTATTGTTATGTTCGAAGGGGGCGCAGAACCATCAGTACATTTCATATGTGTATGACTTTATTTTTCTTTTTCGTTTTTTTTTATATATATATATAGTGTATATTCGTTCTCTCAGCAGAATACTCACTCAACATACACACTATATTTTGTGCAATGAAGTTAGCATGTTGTACTCTCTTGTTGCATGACTGACTGAAATGTTTATGTCAATGGTGTAGAGGGCGCTCGATACATTAAAATCATTTGTTGAGTCAAATTTGCTGTTGGCCATGAAGTTGTCTCGATTTCTATTCCGGTTCGTATTTCGATTTTGTGTAAATCTATTTCGGTTGCATTCCTTTGCTATGGCACCGGTGCAGATTTGGAGCTCTAGATTAGCTCTCATCACAATTCCACCCAAATGAAAGCAATACAAAAGCTTGGCTAACTTAGTGAATTGGGTTTTATTTCGGTGATTTTTATTTATTTCTGAATGAATTTCTATTACACAAATACATGGGAAAAATGTTTTAACATTTAAATAGAACGTAATAAAGTAGAGTTGTTTATTTCTGTTTGGGCATCGAACATCAAACTTGGAAGCTTAACATTTTAATAGGTATAACGAGTTTCAAGCTCAAAAATGTCATCGTTAACGAGGCATAGTGTAACTTTCATGCGGAATTTCAAATCTTCCAATCGAGCCTTGGTTGATATTCGAAACTGACGAACAATGTAAACAACAATCAGTTTCAGTGCAATATTTCCATATTTCATACCTGAAATGAGAGAAGCGAACAATAACACAAACAAAAAAATAAATTCTTATTTGATCTGATCTGGTTGGGTTTTTTGGTTATAACAACACAATTTTCAAGTGTATGTGTGTGTATATAAGTAATACCGATGCATGAACGTGGTCCAGCGCTGAACGGTACATAGCTGTATGGATGGCGTGCAACTGCATTTTGTGGAAAGAAATTTTCCGGATTGAATTTTGTTGCATCGAATTTCCAATTACTTTGAATGCGATGCATATTCCAGATATCCATAATGTATTCGGTGCCTTTGGGAATGGTCACTTCACCCAAGCACATATCTTCGTATAGTGTACGCGTTAGCACTGGAACAACTGGGAAAAATCGCAATGATTCCTTAATAAAAGCATCCAAATATGGCATATTTTTAATGTCCTCTTGAGTCACATCCATTTCTTGATCCGGCAATACACTTTGGATCTCTTCAAACAATTTCTCTTGAATGTCCGGATGTATGGCAAGCAATGCACACACATTTGTGGCTGCTGTGGCTGTTGTTTCATATCCCTGTGTGTAAGAAAAAACCGGGAAATGTGTTTGTATTTGTGTATAAAATGGATGCATTCGTTAAAATTCGAATTGGAAATTTTTATTTTCGAAATAACCAACCGCTAAGAGAACAGTTTTCAGTTCGTCCATCACATTAGCATCGGTAAATACTTTATCTTCCAACGCTAGTTTAACGATACGATCAATGAAAATGGTTTTTTCAACGGGCTTTTCATCGGTAATATTGTTATTATTTTGGTCTTCAGTGGTTTGTTTATTTTTTGCAGCTGATTCAATAAATTCCACCTTTTTCGATTCATATAGCTGAAAATGTTCGGAGAATTGTGTGTGTGTGTGTTGAGAATCCAAAATGAATATTGACATTTGAATACTAAGGCTATCAATCTTACTTCGGACAGGAGTTTGTTTAAAATATTCACACTATTATAAAATGGTTTTGCAAATTTCGATAAACGAAATAGAAAAGCCGGTTGAATCCATGGTTGAAAGAAACGTCGTGTTGTTACATCCAAAATTGTATGTGAATTATGTAAAAATGCGGGATTTTCTTGCGATTGTGATTGCATATCAAGGCCCAATGTTGTCTCTGTTGAAAATTGAACACAAAAACAAAAAAACATTGATCTGGTTTTTATTGTCCATGGACATAATTAAATGCATTTAAATTTAAATTAAGTAGATCAAAATCGGACTTACCGCATATCATGTCCATAGCACATGATTGCAAGGCATTTGGTAATCTCAAATCGGTTCGATCACGTGTTTTTAGCTTATTGATGAAAATTTTTATATTTTTATTGAACGATGGATAAAATGATTTAACGACATTGTAGTGAAATGATGGATTCAAATTTCTTCGATGAAATCGCCATTCGTCGGCTAAAAAAAATTAGAAAAATGTTTATTTTTTGTTGTTTCTGAGAAAATATGAATTTTGCGAAAAATTGCATTCGGTTAAATGACATTACATTTTAGTGTTATTAATCCATATCCAATACTTTCGACAATAAAATCGTACGAATCACCCTTATCCAAACTGGCTGGTGCATTTAGAATGATTTCAAAGTGTTTTGGGTCATCAATATAAACAAAAAGACGATTTGCAAGCCAAAATTTCCCAGGACCACCAAATTTGTTATGAAAATCATTGATTACATCTAAAATTTCTGCACACACACACACAAATCAAAAATTCGTTAACACAAAATGCGGTTGGGGTGGGAAATACACTGGAAATGAACTCACTGTCTGCGTCTAAAAATTTGTATGCACTTCCAATGAATGGATATCCATGAAGACCCTTTAATTTATGCGCAAGCCGCAATAAATTTCGACGCTGCCAAATATAATACAAAAAGAATGCAATCAATACAAACAAAAGTAATATCATTGTGATGTCTAATGCCGAGAAAGCCAGAGAATGGCTTCAACTACTTGCACTACTAAATTCCAATGTAAAACTGATCAGTTGCGCTATCGTCGAATGATATTTTATGCAGTAGTTAGTGTAGATTTGAACGTTATCTGGATCGATGAATTTCAATTGACATGCATTCTAACCGTGGGTCAAGGTCAGCAATATAATGATGTTTTATTTTGTTTGTTTTTTCTTTTATTCAAAATGACATCAAAATTGAAAATATAGAACATTGTTCATATAACAAGCAGCAATTTTACTGATGATTTTATTTAAATGGTGAATTCAGAATACAAACAATTGAGTTGTGCATTAGCTTTTTAAAGATTTTTTTTTGAATAAAAATGAAAAAAAAATCTGAGATTATAAAAAGAAAATGGCATTTTCTTCGGAGTTCAATTCGAAATTTTGATTCTCAACATAAAAAATCATTAGCACACTCTAAATACTGTTCTTAAGCAAGGAACAAAAGAGTCATACAGTAATTGTCAGAATGCATTGCTTCAGACGAACAAAGTTTACAATTATTGATAAGAAAATTGAGCATCCGTGCGAAATTGCATGAAATTAGTACCATATTCGAGACAATAATACGTGTTCAACTTCTCTGCATGTGCAGCGAACAATATTTGATTTCTCTATTTTATTTTTTTTTTGCAATTTCTGCGAAACTTGACCTATATCGATAACGTGTTTGGAATAGTATTCTAATTTGTTGTTTCTAATGCGTTTTTTTTCCTCTTCTGAAAACATCAGATCACGTTACGACTCTTGATGCGTTGCTGATTCATTAAAATGATGTGTTTATTGACAACAGTTGGATTTGATTATTTTCATTTTTATTTTATTTTCCTTTGAAATTGCTTAGGTTAATCGAACTGAGCAATAAATTCATTCAACATTTCAAGCGCATACAAAATTTTCGGTTTCGTATGTTTAATTTGATGCATTTTTAACAACAAATCAAACATTTTTGCTTGCTCATGATCAATGAATTCATAATCGATATTTCGATAATGTATTTTTTGTCAAGTATCTTTATCAACCACATATGATTTTTCCTTCTTTTAAGGTTGATGCTGCAATAAAATTGCTCTGAATGACAAAACAATTCTACAATTTTAAAATTGTGATTTCAAAATGAACGGGAGAACTCCACTTGCAACAGATGCCGCTACGGACGGCTAACTTCACGTTTGTTTGTTACGACATTTGTCATTTTGTAGCCTAAATACTCGGCAATAATTCGCTAAAACATTCATTCATCGTATATTTTGGTTGTGACAATTCTTGTTTTGTGAATTTTTAGCCGCGTAACCCAAATGTGCAGAAATTTTAGACATTTTTCGAATAAAATCGGCACCAAATTGTATAGAGACAAAAAAAACCACTTAAAGTGGTTTTAAAATAAGCTGCATTCGAAAAGTGTATTTTTGAATAATCGTAGCCATGGGCTCGATTATGGAATCATCACCACATGAACTAATGAGACCATTCAAATTATAAGTATCTTCAGTTTAACTGTTGCTTTTAACAATGATTTATTCGAAAAACAATTTCATGAATTGTGTGAATTAAAATAAAACAACAACAAAATGTTAATCCCTTTACAGTTCATCAGATTGTCAGCCTTACCGGAATTAGTTTTGAGCAAAAAAGCATTATCGTAAGTTTGAATTGGGTTGGACAAACCATAAAAATGGGCTTACAAAACAATTGTTTTTTTTTTATAATTTTTAGGGTTTCGTTGAATTGACTATTGTTCCAACCAAAAATAAACTCAAAGCAATCCATTTGAATGCGAAACAGTGTCGCATTTATCGGGTTGTGTTCAACGATGATGTTGAAATTCCATATGAATATTTTGATCCATTTTTGAATATTTGTCAGGATGTTCCAGATACGTAAGTTGAATTTCAATAAAAATTTCAATAACACACAAAGTGTAAATGTTTCAAATGGTGATTTTTGTTTAAAAAAAAAAAAACAAACAAACTAGGCGATCATTGGAAGATTTTTCAAAATATCACTTGGAAGCAGCTGAAAGTGTTGATCCAGATCGATGTGCCGGTGAATTAGTGTTAATCATACCGCCAGAGGCCAGTGAATTGGTTGCTGAAGGCAAAGAATTACGAATTGGTGTGGAATTTTCATTAGAAAATCCCGATGGTGGTATGCATTTTGTGAGTGTTGAACATGATGATTCAACCGCAGTGAATCCATCGCATTTGTATACATATGCACCGGAGAATTCGAGCCGATTGTGGTTTCCATGTATTGACAGTTATGCAGAGCCATGCACATGGAAGCTTGAATTTACGGTTGATGAGCATTTAACAGCCGTGTCGTGTGGTGAACTAACAGAAGTGATTGTTACACCGGATGGACGCCGTAAAACGTATCACTATACCATATCAGTGCCGGTGTGTGCACCAAATATTGCATTGGCTGTTGGTCCATTTGAGATTTACGTTGATCCACATCGGCATGAGGTGACACATTTTTGCCTGCCACAATTACTACCATTGCTAAAGAATACGGTGCGTTATATGCACGAAGCGTTCGAATTCTATGAAGAAACTTTATCTACGCGGCATCCATTCACATGTTACAAACAAGTATTTGTCGATGAAATGGGTGCAAATGTTCGAGCCTATTCAACGATGAGCATTTTATCAACACATTTACTTCATTCGATTGCAATCATTGATCAAACGTACGAAACACGAAAAGTCCTGTCCATTGCGATTGCTGAACAATTTTTTGGTTGCTTTATAACTATGCATCATTGGTCCGATACATGGTTGGCCAAAGGTATTGCCGAATATATGTGCGGTTTGTATTCGAAAAAATGTTTTGGCAACAATGAATATCGTGAATGGATCCAAGATGAATTGGCTGAAGTGGTAAAATATGAAGAACAATACGGTGGCATCATTTTGGATCCATCTGTACCGCCAGCCCCATTACCAGTGTCAACAAATGCACCAACCAGCATCACAAAACAGCCCGATGAACATTATTTTCCAATCAAAAATATGCACACAATGTCACCAAAATATATTGAAGCGATGCGTAAAAAAGCCCATTTCGTAATACGCATGTTGGAGCATCGAATTGGACAACAGTTGCTGTTGCAAGTGTTCAATAAGCAATTGGCTCTCGCCACCAATGCAGCGGGTCAACCAGCTACTAGCGGTCTTTGGCATCATCTACTGATTTCGACAAATATTTTTATCAAGGCCATTTTTACGGTGACCGGCAAAGATATGTCCGTGTTTATGGACCAATGGGTACGAACTGGTGGACATGCAAAATTTCTATTGACCTCTGTGTTCAATGCAAAACGAAATACAATTGAATTGGAAATACGTCAAGATTGTGTGAATCAAAAAGGTGTACGAAAATATGTCGGGCCATTGTTGATTCAACTTCAAGAGTTGGATGGCACATTCAAGCATACACTACAAATTGAAAATACTGTTGTCAAAGCCGATATCACATGTCACTCGAAGAGTCGAAGAAATAAAAAGAAAAAGATTCCACTGTGTACTGGAGAAGAAGTTGACATGGATTTATCACCCATGGGGTATGTTACGGTTCAATTGAATCGAGATTTACAATATTTAGATTTTCGGTTTGGTTAATCGAATCTCCAATTTGATTTCCAGAGATTCGCCTGTACTATGGATTCGACTAGATCCAGAGATGATTATACTGCGTTCGGTTGTTATTGAACAACCGGATTTTCAGTGGCAATTTCAATTGCGTCATGAACGTGATGTTACAGCTCAATTTGAAGCAATCGGTGCATTACGTAAATATCCAACGGCTGCCACACGTTTAGCACTTACCGACACAATCGAAAACAATAATTGTTTTTACAAAGTCAGATGCAAAGCTGCACATTGTTTGAAAGATGTAAGATTGCTCATCTCATTTTATTCATCCGGCAAAAATTAGCACAAAACTAAAAGCATGAATTGAATATCTATATTTTTTTAGGTGGCAAATGCAATGGTCACAAGCTGGACTGGACCACCAGCGATGCAACAAATTTTCCGCAAATTTTTCGGTTCATTCAGTGCACAGCATATTATCAAGCAAAATAATTTTGCCAATTTTCAATTGTACTACTTGCAAAAGACAATTCCAGTTGCAATGGCCGGTCTTCGAACGGCCCATGGTATTTGTCCACCAGATGTGATGCGCTTTTTATTGGATCTCTTCAAGTATAACGATAACACACGAAATCATTACTCTGATAATTACTATCGTGCTGCGTTAATTAATGCACTTGGCGAATCAATAACGCCTGTGGTGTCGATGATAGAACAAGGATCAACAATAACAGCTGAAAATCTATCAACGGACGCAAAGTTTGTTTGCTCTGACCAATTTTTACGATTTTTTTTTAGTATACGATCGATTTGTTCTGAACAAATTGTTAACCACCTTATTCCGTTTCAGGCTCGTACTTGAAGAAGTTACACGGTTGCTAAACTTAGAAAAGCATTTGCCATCGTACAAGTACTGTGTCACCGTTTCATGTTTAAAAGTGATACGAAAACTACAAAAATGCGGTCATTTGCCATCAACACCAAAACTCTATCGATCGTATGCAGCATATGGTCAATATATTGATGTACGTGTTGCAGCAATGGAATGTTTGGTGGATTTTGTCAAAGTCGACGGCGAATATGAAGATTTAAAGCATTTATTGGATTTACTCAGTAATGATCCGGATGCATTGGCCAAACATAAATTGGCCCGTTTGCTAATTGATAATCCACCATTTTCAAAAACTCATCGCAATCGAAAGCTAGAGCGTTCCGAGCTGGTCGAACAAATTTGGCACAATATGAAGTATGTTTTCACATTGAAATTTTCATTCACAATTCGATCTTTAAATTACTAAATCCACCATTAAAATCCATTACAGCTCTGTTGTGTCAAATAATGCACAATTTCGATGTGATTTTGTCGACTTGTATTATTCATTGTTTGGATCAAAGGTGCCAAATTGTTTAGCTAAAAATGAAATGCCAATGACATCTGGGCTACCGAAAATTCCAAAAATTCCCAAATTATCGGACAAACAACGTTCGGCCAGCCCATTTGACAGTGTTGTAACACCTAAACCGCAAATCGACGAACCAGTGGAAGTTCAAGAGACCTTCAAACGTGAAACAGATATGGTTGAAGTAAAAGAAGAACCAGTTGAAACTATAAAGGTGAGTAAATTTCGAAACTAAAACTGAAAATTAAACATTTCAATCGCAAACACATTTTATATAACACATTAACAACAGACGGAGAAGAGAGATGCCTCTGAGATGGATGTAGATATTCGGCAACCCGATGCTAAAAGACTTAAAACTGAATTCTGTTCGGATAATTCGGTGTCATTGCCTGGCATTCTACCAGGTAGCTCTGGTCCAAGTGTGTCCAGCTTTGAGCCAGGCATGTTTAAAAATGATGATGAGAATAGCAGACACAGCAGAAGCAAATCAAAGGACAAAGAGAAATCGAATGATGGAACGTCCAAGGTAAATTTCCTGTTTTTTTATTTTTTAAATTCATTGCAACTTTTTCAGCATTAATTTAATTCATTTTTGTTCAATTTTTGCGCATTTTATAGAAGAAAAAGAAGAAGGATAAAAAGAAGCACAAACATAAGCACAAGCATAAGCACAAGACCGACAGCAAAGATAAGGAGAAAAAAGAGAAAAAAGATCCAAATATTTCGCGTCTTCTGGTTAAAGAAGAGACACCCGAAACACTTAGTTCAGCTGAAACGTCTAGCAATAGTAATCAAACATTTCAAGATTTAACTTCAACGATATAAAACGAATGAATAAACAAAGGGAATTGAAAAACGTTTTTTTTTTAATTTCTTTTTGTGTGTCTTTTTGTTGTAAATGTCAATTGCTCCAATGTTTAAATTGTTTAAATGAATAAACAAAGAATAGATAAATAAAATACAATCAGTTTTTTTTCTCCTAATTTAATTTATTTGTAAGTTTTTATTTGTTATTTTTAAATTTTTTTTTTTGTTTGTGCCACTTGCGCCACCATTATGATGTGCGGCAACATTTTTGATTTTCTTAAATAATTTGTTGTTTCACTTTCAATATCATCAATAATTAATTGGGGGTAGACGAAAATGTGTTGTTTTGTTGTTTGCGTAAAAAATACTTCAGATAATAAGGTGAGGGAGAGAGGAGGGGAGATGCAAAAAAAATTAAGAACATGTTAGGTTAAACGGAAAACAATTCTTCAAAATAACAATTGTCATTGTCGCAAACTAACCTCTTGAGCCATGCAGCTCTACATTACATTCCCAATTTAATGTTGTCCAATACTTTTTACAACTTAATTTGAATTCTTTTTTTTGCTTTTGTTTCGAATTTAAGGGTATTTTCTGTGGCTTTGTGTGTGTGATTTGTTGTTGTTGTTGTTGTTGTTGTTGTTGTTGTTGTTGTTGTTGTTGTTGTATCTTTTTCTCTCTATTTTTAGTTATAAAAAATGTACGTTGAATTTTTCCATAGAAAAAGATTATCGTGTTCATTTCATAAATTTATTATCAGTACACATAATAAGTAGGAACAGCAATGTATCGAGGGTAGGTGTTTTTGTTGATGTTGTTGTTGTTGTTGTTGGTGTTTAAGCTGCTCCGCGAATTTTTTATGAGAGTTTTTTAGCCTTTTGATAGAGTGTATCAACCACTTTACCCATATTTGTTATCGTTTCCAAAGCCCGTTCGTAAGTCTTATCAACGGCAGTTTCTTCAAATACGATTAAAACACCTTCGCCTTGATCTAAAATGCCACTAAATTTTTTGTCTAAAATCATCTGTGACAGCTTCTTCTCTACTTGCAAAACCGGCAGTTTAATTGAATTGGCAATATGTGAAACCTGATGAAGGAAAACGAAAACAAACATATTAAAAACGGAACAAATCAATGAAATTCCATTGGGTTGCATAAAGAAGTCAATTTGGAAAATGTAATAATTGTTACAAATGAGCTGAGTTTTTTTTAGTGAAGATAAAGAAAAGCATGGGCGTCACTTACTTGCACACGTGAAAATGGTTCGATGATACGGCATAAATTCTGTTCCAACATTGTGTCGTAGAGAGTGCCCAAGTGAGCTTTGACAATAACATCCTCTTCGAGTTCCTTTGAATATTCTTTAAGTGCTACTTGGAAATCGGCCAAAGAGCGTTTATGTGATGCTTGTGCAACGGCTTTCATCGCATCAATGTCACGTCCAGAGTATGTGATTGCCAATTTACCGCTAACAATTTGATTGACATCATCGGCCAAACCAAGCATTATTTTGCAGAGTAACATGTACTTCAATGCGGTTAATGCACGAGTCGCTTCAATACTATCATATCCTTCGAATGCCTCATAGAAATATGAGTAAGCCGTTTTAAAATCACGCTCATCGGCCGCATGCAATATACCGGATTGCAAATCGAGGGCGGCTTGCATCTTTGGAGCACAGTAAATACCATTGGCAGTAGTACGAGCAGAGGTGAGAGCAGCACGGGCCTATCATCAAAATTTAAAAAAATATTTAAAACGCAATACCAACATTGATGACTTCATTCATAATATTTCTACTCTCATTTCTAATTAGAAATATTCTGACTCTAGATCCATTTCACGATGATCAAAATCTACAGTTAATTTTGTTTTGGTTTTGTTTTGGTTTCATTTGATAAATTTTCTTTGTCCATTGAAAAAGAAATTCATTGATCATTTTTTTTTCTTCAAAAACAATAAAATTGTGTTTTCTTTGTGTTATTAAAATTCATAAAATCGATCCAAACAACGGCATAACCAGTTTAATTCCGGGTTAAAAGAATAACAAAGACATTTCGTCATTGATCTAAATGAAAATAAAATGTATTGATGTTGACGTCACACGGCTAATAGTAGTATAACACAAGTCATTGTTTCTAACCTCACAAACACAAAGACAAAATTGTCTTTCTCTCGCTTTGTGTTTGGTTTTTTGAAATCTGTTTATGGAAATTGGAAATGCGATCAAAATACCATCTTACCTTTGGCAAATTGCTCAATGCATGATATGTTTTGCTTTCCAGCAATTGCACCTCCACCAACAGCATTTTATCGTCCAATTTTTTAAGTTCTTTTAACAAGGCCGATCCAAGTTGCAATGCTTCTGTATACAAACCCGTATCAAAATACAATGCAATCAAACGTGCTTCAAGCGATTGACGTAAAAATGTGCGCTTTTCTTGTTTGGCCCATTCAATGCATTCTTTGCACAATTGCACTTCGATGCCAGTGCTGGCTTCCAAATCCAAAAAGAAATCAACCAATGAACGCACCAATTTTGCTGCTTTAGCCTTGCTGATCAATGACAAAAATGGACGTGTTACTTTAATTAAATCGGCCAATTCTTTGGCTTTTCCTTCTTGTTTATACAGTTCGCCCAACTGTAAAATGCCTTGCTCTTTAACACGGATGAGCTCCTCATCATTTTCGGCCACTTCTTGTTCACGCACAATTTTATTCAACAACGATATTCCTTCTTCACGATTCACCGACGTCAATGCTTGGGCACGTTCAAATAAAATCGCACCAGCCATTTTATTTTATTTTTTTTTTGTTCTTGTATTGGATATTATAATTTCGTATTAATTTGAAGAGAGAAAAAATGTTATGTGCCCGAATTTTATCGAATATTTAAAAACCTTTTTGTTTTGTTCTCTTTAACCGACTGATATAAAAGGATAATCTTGTGATCTAGATTTCGCCCCAAATGATTTCGACTGTAAGTTGTTCAGTGATATTGCATCAAACTGTCACAGCCGTACGAAACGCTAGTCATCATACACAGTGCTGACAACTGAATCACATTGAAATCACAACTTGTTTGTACTAGATCAGATGCGTGTTTTAGAGCATTCACATACTACTTCAAAATCGAACGACCACGGTAACTGATTGAACTATTTAAATTTGATTTTCAACATGAAATTGTACATAAATGATGCAATAAAAATGAAAAATCCAAATTTCTTTTCAAAATACAATGCAAATTTTCATGTAATTTTAATATGACAATTTTTGTTGTTGTTGGCTAGAGTCATTTCAACTGGCATTCAAATAGTTCCGATTTTATTTGTTTCGACTTGTCGTTTACCTGGTAACACTGTTCACCACCATCAAATTTAATGATTCTGAAATGTCGTGTGACGTTTCAACGGGATTTGTTATTATTGGCCTGCTTAATGTTCGTACCAGTTCCTAATCACAATTTGTACTATCGTCAATGGAACTAGCAAATTCAATAGGCAAAATGCGAATTCAATTGATATTTTTATCGTTTATTGTTTTAAGCTGTATACAATGGTTGCCAGCTGATGGACAGCGAAAAACCGGATCGGTAAGTGTTTTCATCAAATGTAATCAATTAAATAGTGTGAAAAAAAATATAAAAGCCGCTGAAACACAATTTTTCATTTTCCAACCATTCTACGGAACTATGTGATGTGGTGTTTGAATGTCAATGTATTCATTTGACACGTCATATTTTGTGGGGGGAGCAATTGTTTGTTTTTGATTGAAAATTCGTTAGTGAAATGCTTTCGATTTACATGTTGATGATTTTATTTGATTTTGTTTTTTTTTTTAGCCACAAACACTTGGCGAACGAGTTCAACTGTTGACGGATATGAATGCCAAACGACCAGTGCTTAAATTTAATTTGCAAAAATTCCGGGATTTTGTTAAAACCACACCAAGAAACTATTCGGTTGTGATAATGTTTACAGCATTGGCACCGGCACGACAATGTGCGATATGCCGACATGCTCACGATGAATACACAATTTTAGCCAATTCATTCCGTTATTCGCAAACATATTCAAATAATTTATTCTTTGCAATGGTGGACTTTGATGAGGGTTCGGATGTATTCCAAATGCTTCGTCTCAACACAGCACCAGTCTTCATGCATTTTCCGGCTAAAGGAAAACCTAAGAGTAATAACATCTACTGTTTCAATTTACTTTGACCCAATTTTATTTGGCTCTAAACAATTCTTTTTTAATATTTGCTCTATATTTTATTCATCTGCTCCTCCCGCAGCTGCTGATACAATGGATATTCAACGAGCTGGATACATGGCTGAATCACTGTCCAAATGGATTCAAGAACGCACTGATATTCAAATCCGTATATTCCGACCACCAAACTACTCTGGCACGATAGCCATTTTAATGCTTGCTTCATTGGTTGGCGGTTTCTTGTACATGCGTCGCAATAATTTGGAATTTTTGTTTAACAAACGAATGTGGGGCATTTTAGCGCTTACATTTTGCTTTGCAATGATCTCAGGTCAAATGTGGAATCACATTCGTGGACCACCATTGATGCACAGAGGACCAAATGGTGGTATTGCCTATATTCATGGCTCATCTCAAGCACAATTGGTCATCGAAACATATATCATTATGTTTTTGAGTAAGTATTGTGTAGTTTTAGTGATTGTGTGGTCTGAATGAGAAATTTTCAACCAAAATCGACAGTAATCACATTTTAATTGATATTTTTGTTTTCTATCATTTCAAAATAGATGCCATGATTGTTCTTGGAATGATTCTTCTCACTGAAGCGGGTCAACAAACTGATCAGAGAAAAGGTCGCTTTATGGCAATCATTGGACTTATTTTAGTTGCCGTTTTCTTCTCTGTAATTCTTTCTGTATTCCGTTCCAAAGCACAAGGCTATCCTTATAGGTATGTATCTTATTTTGACATTTTATTTAAACACATATTTTTATAAATTGTTTGACCAACAATTTACATCAATTTTTTTTTACAAACTCTTATTTCAGTTTCTTATTCAAATAAACGGGTTCGCAATGGCAAAATATACGAGCAAAAACTATTTTTGCTGTAGTTTTTGTGATTTTTTTTTTGAAAATAAACAAATGAAAGAAACTAAGATTATTATGTAAATTAAAAAGATGCATCGATAGTCGATTGTAAGCAACATTTTCAGCGTTAGGAACAACGTTCACCAAGTTTGATTTGTGTGCATATGCGCAATGTGTGTGTGGTTCATTTTCATTGACATTATTTGCGTAATTGTTATTTAATTACAATTCAACACACAGTAAAATAAAAAGAAAATTTAAAACCAAAAAATGAACATACTAACCGTTTTTTTTTACTGTTTTCCACATTCACAACGAATTGCTTGTATTTCTGTATACACTCAACGAATATATCCATCATTTTGCGGTTACAATGTCCCGATTTATATCGACATTATGATATAGAAAGCATTTTTTCAGCCAGAAGAAAAATAAAAAAAACCACAACCACATTTTTCGGTTTTGTTTATCAGGACTTTTTTCAAAACCTCACTTTTTTTCAATTTATTAAACTTTTATTCAAAATTTTAAAAACCAGAGAATGGAATTTCCAATCGCACCTATTGATATTTGAATTGAAAAAGAGGAAAGAGCTCACACAAATCTTTGATCTTTTAAGTGAATTTTGATCAAATGAAAAACCTCTGAACGAGGTAAAAATCGAGTGACAAAAGCAAAATGCAAAATACAAAATTTGTGATATGAAATTTGTGCCGAAAAAAAGTTATTTGAATTTTGTAAACAATTTTTCAGTGCATTAGTGCGTTCGGTGCGTTGCGATGTGTTTTCGATAGCCAATGAGAATGTATAAAAAACACAATTTCAGCAACGCACCAAACGCACTAATGCACTGAAAAATTGTTTACAAAATTCAAATAACTTTTTTTCGGCACAAATTTCATATCACAAATTTTGTATTTTGCATTTTGCTTTTGTCACTCGATTTTTACCTCGTTCAGAGGTTTTTCATTTGATATCATAGATTTTGGCAATGCATGCAATTTCAATGTGTGCGCTCATTGAAATTATATTAAATGAAACCACAAACTGAATATTGACAATGAATGTCTTGCATTTTCGAATTTTTGCTATTATTTTGCATTGTACGAGTGAAAATTTATTGAAAATACTGATTACTTTGGATGAAAATTTTATTTGGCTCCCTTTAATTTGCTGTAAAAATCGAATTGAATATTATTACAAGTATTTGATCCCCGAAATTAGGGTGCATATGTGCCAAAAAATGCATTTTTCGGTGTTTTTATGGTGAATTTTGAATAAATATGTCAATATCTCGAAAAAACGAATTTTGTGGGATATATGCGATATGGCTTATTTTAGACCAGGGTTAGGGCCAATAACCCTGAAAATATGAATCAAAAGTCTTGGGTCATTTTCGAGCAAATGACCAAAAAGTGGAGAAAAAATCTCCAAAAAGTGGCCGTATTTCAGTTTTTGGCCAAGAATGGCCTACCAACTTGAAAATTTAAAATTCAAGTGGGTGTAATTTGGAAGCTTATCTCAATACCTTTCCAACGATATGCGTATGTCTGAGAAATATCAAGTGGTTCGGCCACAGTGGCTGTGGCCGTGGTGTTCACTTTTTGGCCTCTAGAGGCCGGCCACGGCCAAGATGGCGGCCAAATCAAAAACTTCCAGAACAAAAGTTGCTTAGTTTTTCATGTACTACAATCCCTGAAAGTTTGAAAAAAATCGGGAGATGGTACGAACATACATACATACCCAAAAAATATTATAAATTGATAGATGGAGGCGCCACGAATAAAATTCAAATGGCCATAACTTTTCAACGTATGGTCCGATTTTAATGGTTGGGATGTTGTTGGATTCGTATTCACGCGTAGAATCATAGAATATCAGGTTCAAAAATATTTAATCTATTTTTACCCGGGTTGTGGCCGAAAAACTGAAAATTAGCCGAAATTTTTCCAACGCGATATCTCCACTTGTGGTTGATAAAATTTCGAGTGTGTATACTTTTTTTGCGCTAATTTTCAAAGACCTTTCAGATGGTATATGACACAAATCGCTCGGACTCATAGATACAAAGTTCGAAACTTGCTGTATATATACTGAGTAGACTTTTCGCACTAGAGGTGCTTTCGTCACTCGTGTGGACTGCCGTCCACTGTGATCTATTGTAGTTATCAATGATAGACTATCATAATTGAGTAAAATCAGTCAAATTAATTTACAATGCAAAATCAAATTTCGGAATGACTATGTGACCACTGAATTGAAATTTGGTGTGGAATGAATGAAAAACTCCCTTATGTCACTCCTCAAATTAATTTGAGTGAACAATCATGCCAAGAACGTTAATGGTAATTATTTCCAAAACAGATCATCAATTAATTGGCAATTAATGAATTTTACACAAATAACACCGTGCGACAAAAAATGATTTTTTTTCTCACCAAGAAATCAGTCCTATATTAGTTTTTAGTAGAGGTCGAATGGTGATACCAGGTGCCCTCGGTTAGTCTCTGGCACATCAGAATTTATTTTTATGCATTTAGGAACTTTTCAATGCCCCAGCAATTTTTTTGACATTTAAACCCCTATGTTTCGCCCATCGAGGGTGAATTTTTTGGGTCAATAATTTTTCGTTACGTCAAGATCTACAACTTTGCTCAAGACAGTAAACCCAAATTCTCAACCGTTTACGATATATTTCTTTCTAAATGTCAATATCATCACTAAATAGCAAATAATATCAAGAACCCACCATTTTAAATACTCACTTATATCTCGTAAACAGTTGGAATTTTGATTTTACTGTCTTGAGCAAAGTTGTAGATATTGACGTGATGAAAAAAAAATCTGCAGGAGCTGACCCCAAAAAATCACTCCACTGGGGTCAAATATAACCCCAAATATTACAATTTTGGGATGTTAATCCGCCCTTCGGGAGTGATTTTTTGGGGTCAGTTCCTGCAGAATTTTTTTCATCACGTCAATATCTATAACTTTGCTTAAGACAGTAAAATCAAAATTCCAACTGTTTACGAGATATAAGTGAGTATTTAAAATGGTGGGCACCATCGTGATTTATTGATCAATATCGATGCGATTGAAAATGTTTAAGCTTTGCAAAAAAAATTTAGTTCCATTGCAATGTTGAACATTTAATTTTAGGGATAAAAATCTCAATATACAAGGAACAAATTGTTAGCCTGTCGATATTTCATGTCATTCTGACTAGTAGTTTCCGAGTTACAGTGTTTTCTGTGAAGCAACTATTGGTTTTTTTAGAAAAAAAAATGGATAAACAAGAATTTCTTGTGTTGATAAAGCAATGCTATTTAATCGGAAAAAAGGCCACTGAAGCCAAAACTTGGCTTTATAGAGCATTATTTGAACTCTGTCCCAGGCAAATCAACTGTTTGTGACTGGTATAATGAGTTGAAAGAGGGCCGTACTCATGACACTGAACGATCCGATCGTCCAAAAACCGCTGTTACAAAGGATATCGTCACGAAAGTCCATAAAATCGTGTTTTCTGATCGAAGTGTGAAAATAAGGGAGATAGCTGAGACCATAAAGATAGCAAATGGCAGTATGTTTACTATTTTACACGAACATTTGGGTGCAAAGTGGGTGCCGCGTTTGCTCACACCGGATCAAAAGTTGCAACGAATTCAAGATTCGCAGCTCTGTTTGGACATTTTTAAGCACAATCCAAACGAATTTTTGCGTCGGTATGTTACAATGGATATAACATGGATCCACCACGACACACCGGAATCAAATCGACAGTCGGCGGAATGGACAGAAGCTGGTGGAAGTCGTCCGAAGCGAGCAAAGACTCAACATTCAGCTGGAAAAGTTATGGCATCAGTATTTTGGGATGCGCATGGTATTTTGTTCATCGACTATCAAGAAAAGGGAGGGACAATCAACAGCGAGTATTACATAGCGTTATTGGACCGATTGAAGGACGAAATAAAGAAAAAACGGCCACACATGGCGAAGAAAAAAGTTCTGTTTCACCAAAACAATTCACCGTGTCACAAATCGATGGCAACAATGGTAAAATTGCATGAATTAGGATTCGAATTGCTCTCCCATCCACCATTATCACCGGATCTGGCCCCCAGAGACTACTGGCTCTTCGCAGACCTAAAAAAAAATGCTCCATGGAAAGAAATTTTCAACCATTGCTGAAACTGAAGTCTTTTTTGAGAGCAAAGATTCGTTGTTCTATAAAAAGGGCATAGAACAGTTAGAGAAGCGTTAGAATGACTGTATCACCTTAAAAGGCAACTATGTTGATGAATATTTCTTAGTTAATCCGGAAACTTATTGAATCATGTGTTAATTGTACGTATTAAATGTTTTTTGTACCCAAATTTGGTCAGGGTTCCTCAGGGTAGCTTCCCCCTCAATTTCCCAAAACAAACGTTCTCCGCGTACACTTGATGATGGGCATAGAAATGCATCATGTTGATTATATTTTGTATGGACAAGAGGTGAACCTAGCGGGGTAGAAGGATTATTGGGTTTTCGAGGACGTACCCGAAATTTGACCTTATAAAATGAAGCTGAATATTTCTACACAGTAATTAGGAGGAATATTGCTTTATTCTCCAAGGGGGTCCATCTTTGAATTTTTTTTCCTCCTCGGAGAAAGAATATATTCCTCTTGGGTGAATAAGGTATGCTCTAGACATTTACATGTCTATATGTATGTACTAATTACTGAATACGTTCAAAAAAAAAAGTTCAAACCTCATGCAAATATGTTCCAAGTGTCAAATAACGGTCGACATGAGTCAATGTAATGAGTAATCTATGGAAGTGCGTTATCAGCTGAGGCAAACATTTTCAAGCAACAACAAAAAAAAAGATGAAAAAAAACGAAAACAGAAGAAGAAATGATTGTGCGCCGATCGAGAATCGGATGAGAATAAACATGAGTGTGAAATACAGGATTGAGAAATTTTCACTTTATTCATTTCGAACAAATACAATGGGAGGATACAAAGTGACAAAGAATTACAAACACTTTTAAACTAATGTTACATTACATTGGGTTAATGCATTACAATGGTGTGCACGTTTATGAATGAGAGTAAAACATTACGAATTTGCAGTTTGTTTAGCTAAAAATTGGCATTTTTTTTTTGTTAAATATGTTTTCCATCAATAATCCTCCAATGTGTGAATATATTTGTGTGCTGTCTAATTCCAAGTCTGAGATCAGAAGCAAATTGAAACGATCGAATTGATGTGAAAAATCTCTCTCATTGAAATCGAACTCTCAGTGTATATGTGTTGTGTATGTGTGTGTGTGTGATCGATGTTTATGATGTTGCACGCGTTGTTTTAGATTCTAGAGGGGCTTGATGGAATTGATATTTCATGTAGTTGATTTTTTGTATTTTTTTTTTTGTCTTTAAATTGCATATTGCATTCGATTGTGACGATGCTTTTCTTTACATGGAATTCACATCTACGTAAAACATCAATTTTATGGCTAAGTTTATGATTGGATTGAGTAAAACCTCACTTTTTTTCCACTTGCTATTGTAATATTTTTCTGTTTTCATTCTTAATTTTTTTTTCTTTTCATTTCATTTCATTTTTTGTTGTTGTCTTAAATCTTATTTCATTAAAACTGATTCAGAGTTGTTTCGTTGAAAGCAAATCCCTACGTGTAATATTTCAAACATCTAATTAATCTGTTAATGTTGTTGTGTTTTTTTTCTTCTCATTTGTCTAGAGTATTTTTTTTCCTTTCTTCTCTTCATTTTCTTTTGTTGTTGTTGTTTTGTTAAATGCGTGTGTTCATTTTTTAAAGGAAAAAATATAGAAAAAAAATACATACATTTTTTACGATTTCAAAACAACTTAATTTTATTTCATTAAAAAATGAGAGTGAAAGAAAATTAAAAATCTACTGAAAGAGAAAAGAAAATTGTATTGTATCTTCTTCCTGAAATGAATTTTTCATCTTAAATTTGAACTTGTACGAGAAAAAAAAATGAAAGAAAATAGGACAAATAATTAGTTTGAAGCGTAGAGCAAAAAAAAAGCCCACTTTGAATTATTTAAACAATTTTTTTTTAGACAAAAAATCGACTACGTTCAAAATTTAGAACTTAATGAAACCATATTGAATAGTTCATACGATTTTTGTTGTCTTTAAGTGATTCCTTTTTTTTCCTCTCTTCATTTCATATTTTGTATTGGTTGTTGTTTTTTTATGTTTGTTCATTGTTTTGCTTTTGTTTGTTTTTGTTTTTTGTGTGTGATTTTTCTTTCATTTTTTTTAATATTTTATTTTTTACTCAAAACACAATTCAAGTCGTTTTTTTTTCTTAATTTTTTTTTATGTTTTTGTTTTTGTTTTGTTAATCGCTTCGAATGATGGATGTTTTATTTTCTGCTGATCTGAAGTCTTCAGTGTCAAGTAATTAATCTAATCACTTTCATCTTCTTCGTCATCATCTTCTGAATCAGCTTGCTTCTTGCTCTTCTTGGTTGGGGCCTTTCGTGTTTGCTTGGAGCCACGCTTCTTGCCGGACTCTTTGCCACCGCCATTTGCTTCGTACTCTTTGACTAATTTGGTGTATTTGTCTTTGGCTTCGACGGCTTTTTGCTCCCATTTCTAATTGTGACAAACGAGAAGTAAGAAAAAAATTGAAATAATAATCAATCAAATTGTTTGAACAAAAGACCGTTAGCAATTACTACGGTTTACGTTAAATAACACACATGCTCTCTATACGAACATGATCATTTAAAGGAACAAAACAACAACAGCAAAAAATAAAAATGGCGGGATCTTAACCAAACAAAATTTGAATCAAATTTCTTATGTAAAAAAAAAACTAATAATCAAATACTCACGCTCTTATCCTTCAATGCACGCCATAATTCACCACCTCGCTTGGCAACTTCTGTGACTTTGATGCCTGGATTGTCACGTTTGATTTGTTCACGGTTATCGTTCAACCACAACATGTATGCGGAAAGAGGACGCTTTGGTTTTTCTGCCATCTTTTCTTATTATTTTTTTTTTCGATTTCACAAAAAGTTAAGTATCTGTAAACAAAATGAAAGAAAAACACAAGATCTTAATACACGATCATTCAATTTGTGAATGGTTTTAACTTAGAAATTCTATCAAACTATTAAATAAATTGTTGTTTGAAAAACGACTCAAATCGCTGTTTGTTGGCTTGTAGTATAACGCGCACATTTTTTTCAAACAGCGTCACTTCCAACGATTTTTCCCTCTTCTTTTTTTTAAATTCTATGCTACTTATTTTTTTCTTTCAATAAAAATAAAATGGCTTCTCAAATTAAAAACTATGAATGTTTGAAGAATCAATTCACAAATTTAAAAAAAAAATCCCAAAAAATTGGAAAAAACAACTCAACACAAAATTTAACGTTTAAAAATGCACAGGAACAAACGCGCTAACGTGTACAAGCAAACACTGAATGATTTTTTAGCACGCATCAACGCTAACCGTTGCTCACTATGTCTCTCTCTCTGTGTGTGCTCGTTATCAAAGCGTCGCTGTACGTTACAAAGTTCGTTAAAACGTTGTGCTGCCTGTGTTCAGAACAGCACACTCAGGCAATGGTGCCTATGAAAATGGCTGTATACTGGATTTTTACATTGACGGAGAGAAGCCGGATTGAACAGGCAACAACAACGAACACCACCAACAGAAAAAAAATCCATGAACCAAAATTATTGATTAAATGCGAAAATTTAAAATTATAATTCCCGAAAAAAAATGCAACAACAATGTTGCGCGCTGTTTGAACGCGTCCTCTGTGTTTAAAATCAAAACCACTTTTGAGTGAGTGACGAAATGGATGCAATAAACTGCAATCTTTTCAAATTCAAACAAATACGATCGAAATGTGGTGAATGATAAAATTCAAATTTTTGTGTGCGTTTTTTTTTTTTAATCTTGTTTACCAAAAAGGATAAGAATTTCAAGACAATCACGAGAAAGTGTAAAAAAAAAATTAACGAGGAATGGGAATAGGCGCGCAATGGATAAAATTTAAATTGAAACGAAACGAAGCAAAGTGAAGCGCACAAAATAACGCCGATATCCCGATGAAAACGACAGAACTCACACGAACAAGCTGCAAATGCTTCGGTATAAAATTCTAAATATTCACTTACTTAGTCACCAAAGTAGCGTCGGTTATATTATTTTGCACGAAAAAAGGCAAGCACAGAGAGAAAGAGCTACACACAGGCAAAACAATCACTTTCAATGTACGATGAGAAAATGAGTTGGAAAGTAAACGAGAGTGTTTGGTATAGTTGGATAATATTGAAAAAAAAAATTGTATACACACCACTTGGGTTTATAGTATATATGTATTGCTGCGACAATATACAACGCCTTTTCAAACAAAATAAAATGAAATGCAGAACAGAACAGAACTGAACCGATGTAACGAACTGATACAAATGGAATAATGCTTGAGTTTGGTGTGTACAGTTCACACATACGCTATATGGTTTTGGTACCGAATGTGTTAAGAGAGAGCGAGCCGTATTGCGTTGCTCGGTCGGTCGGTCGGTCGGTCGGTTATTTGGTATGCTTTGGTGGCCTTTTCGGAGCGCTCCTGCTCCTGATGCAATACAATGAAAGTAAAACCGAAACAACCAAAAATGCCGAGAAACGGTAGAGAATCAACGAAACAGGCAAAGGCAAAGGCACATACAGTCAGCCGTACGTAATGCGAAAGGCAGAGCAAATGGGAAGCCACGCAACCTATCCACAGTGCAACGGGTCGGATGAGCAGCAGCAGCAGCACGACGGTGACTACATTCACCGTAGTGTATATCAGGCAATGGAAAAAACGGCAAGAATGTAAGAGGCTTACATTGACTGCGATTGCGAGTTGTTTGTTGGGTCGTTTGGTCGTTTGGTTTTTAGGTAGATTGAATTGTGCTGAATATAGAGTGTTGCTGTACAACGCGTATGGTGTTCAGTGTCGAGTGTTGAGTATTCAGTATTCAATGTTCAATGTGTGAGGCTCTCTATACGCATCTACGGCAAATATATGCGCGATAAACAACTCAGAGACTCTGTGAGCCGAACTACTGAACAACCGAACCAACTGAAAAACCGAACAAGCGAACAACCGAACAAACCGAACAAACGCCAAATGATATTACTTGAAATTGATGATGAACTGAATATTGTGTGTGCTTTGCATGTGTGATGTGATTGTGTGAGTGTGTCTCTCTCTCATTCTCTCAGCGCACGTAAATGTATGTGTGGCTCTGTGCTCTGCTGTGTGCTCTGCTGTGTGCTCTGTGAGCCAAATGCAAAAGCATAGGCAAAAGGCAAAAGTGAACTCAAAATGGTTTAGATTCGAGTGTGTTTCGATGTAAATGGGATTGAATTGAGAATACGAGCATGAAAAAGGTACCAACCATTATCTAAATACATGAGCAAACACCAAGCGACGCTCTCATACAATGTTCGAGTGCTGGTGCTCGTGATATTGCTATTGCTGAATGTGAATACTGTGAATACTGTGAAAGCAGCCAAGAGCATGTATGGCAAAGCAAAGCAAAGGCAAAGGCAAAGCCATACAACCATGCAGCGATACAGTGATACACAGTGATACACAGCGATACACAGCGATACATCGTTACAGCAGTAAAACAGTACAGGCACACACAGTGAGCCACCGCTAAAATGCTTTGAGAGACGAACCATTGAAACATCGACATATTATGTGCCAACACAATACCAACATACACCGTTTCTCAATACACGGGTATAAATACTCTCTATATGTATACTCTCGTGTATGCGTACACTTCGTTTTTATACGTTTGGTATGTGATGCGTCTCTCTTACTTGGTCTCCATACCGAACGAACAAACCGAGTGCTTTTCTTTCGTATGGCCTGTATTAAATGTTTGGGAAAAAATTCTATATGGCGACATGGCTCTTTGCTACTTCGTTTGTACGAATTTGTTTGAACAATTTTTTGGCGCGAAAATGTATAAGATTATTAAAATTATTCGCAGCGTAAAAAAGTAATTATGCAGTTTTGTAGAGAAAATTAAAAGAAAATTTTTACCGAAAACGGCTCATCGCTGCGACGCACCATTTTTAAGTTATTTGATTTTTAATTTTTTCGTCGAACATTTTGTTCAAGTGATGCTTCATACAAGCCATTTTCTTTGTCGATTTTATGACGACATCAAATGCGAAATACCCGAAAATTGGACAAAAAATCGATAAAAATGGTCAAATGATTTGGGATTTTTTCAAAATTCATTTCGATTACGCAAATTTTGCTAAAAATCAATACGATTTTTTCAAGAGACGGACCTCTTGTCATCGAATATTTATTTTGGTTGTACGGGCAAAGTTTCATATAATGTTAATATGGCGCATACAAAATCTAAGAGAAGAGAACCCACGCCAATAGTGGTTTGGAAAAATTGAAATATTTTACGTAAAATCGGCCTAATTTTTTTACTTGTTTTTTTAAAAAGGTCCTACAATGTTGTAAAAATAAATTGTAGAATTGGAAAAATGACTTACCAGAGGAAATACACAGTGAAATTTCACAAAGAAAAACCAATTAAAAATTGCTTGATTACAACAGAAAAACGGTAAGCACGACTATTCGTTCAAGAACTACAAGATCGAACTGAACACGTAGAAACGTACACTGTGCTTGTAACACGAACCAACGACGAACGAACGGAACGCATTTGCCAATAACAACGCTTAGTATTGCAGCATCAAAACAATAAAATTTTTAAAGCCGGTCTCGGTGTGCGAATGAAACCGAACGCGTACCGCTGTACAATGAAACGAGACAACCGCATGTTTTAGACATCACAGTATTGACGCTGCTGGCCATACAAGCTGCAAAACTGTTGAGAATATTCAAAATATACGTGCGTTGAAGCATTTCTCATATAAATTCATCGTACATTTTACCATCCATAATTTGTTGAAAAAATTTTAATTTTGCTTACCAAAATGTTTGGCAATTTTATAGATTCATTCAAAATTGAGACATTTGCCATGGAACTTATTAACAAATTATTTATGAATTTCAAAGGAAATGCTTAAAATCAAAGCGGTCTTCTGCCATGACAAATGTACTACTGTGGACGAAGTATTCAGTCGGTTCAGCGTTTTGAGTTTGTCGCACTGTGAACCGTCTCCACTTTTGAGGCTAGCACAACTTTATTCATGATATATGGCAAAGCATCGAATGCTTGAATTGGATTTTTCTTCTATTTTTTTGGTTCATTCGTTCATTCGAAACAACAATTTATTAATAGGAAATTTCAATAAAAATTTTCATTGGAAATGAATTTTATTGAAGTAGAATGATAAACCATTTAACAAGTCTTATGAAATGTATGCTAAATTTGCTTCAATTTCGCTGTCACAATCAATTTGACATATTTCAATGTTGGGCTTTGATTTTGCATCAAAAAATCTACAAAATGCTTTGACTTGAAAAAGACACCAAAAAAACAAAAAAAAACAACAAAACACACACACATTTCGCATTTTTATCGATTCATGCGCCCATATTTTTCGTCAATGCATACTTTTCTATTGACAGTATAATATGTTTGCGATGCACATTTTCAAGACAAGCCTCAAGAAAGAAAAAAAAACCGACCAACAAAATATCCGTTTTCGAGTAATAAATTTTTTCCATGGAATTATAGGGCATCATTGTTTTTTGTGTGCGAAATGCTACACAACAGGCAAAAACGCATCGATATTATTGACTTTCTTTTGAAACAACTGCTTGCAAGACGGTTCCTTGCTAGCAAATCGCAACGAAGAAGAAAACAAAAAAAAAATATCCCAAAACACTCTCAAATGGACGCATTAAAAGTGCATTTTGTGTGTGTGAATTGTTTGAGCTTAAGCTACAATTTTCGGAACAATTAAATGGGATTCATCGAATGCAGGCAAAATGTGCGTCTGTGTCTTTTTTCTCACTTTTACCACTCTTGTATATTTGAGTGTATGTGTGTGTGTGTGTGTGTGTTTTTTTGATATGAGAAACAACCGAATGGCAAAGCATTGGCATATTAAGAAGAAGGTGATGTGATGACGAGTATGAAAGTCCCAGAAAATATTATAACATTGTTTGATGGAGTTGGTTTTAATCTGAAGAGGTGTACAGCGTCACATCGGACTGGCATGAGCAGCAGCAGCAGCAACAACAAACAAAAAGAAGCGGCAACGGCAAAAAAATATACAGCACATAATAAGCATACACAAACAACCCTAACCGAGATGAATAGAATGTATTTGATCTTAGGAGTCGAACAACAAGACCATATTGTACGGAAATTTATGCACATTGAATTCACCTCCGTAGCAAAGAGCATTTGGATTTTGTATGTGTGTGTTGTGTTTGTACCGCTGCTGCTGTTAGATAGTGTGTATGCACGTATGCACGTATGCATGTTCGTTGCGATTAATAGCAATTCAACACAAATCGGCAAGCACGACAGGAATAAACGCATACATACAGCGTTGGAAATAAAAAAAAATTAAATAGTGACGAAAGAAGAAACAAAAAAATACCGACCTACCAAACAAACCGAACCGATTCAAACGATACCAAATGAACCAACGAAATGATTGTCGCATCTGTTCTTGCCCAGCACACTGAACGCACAAGAATTTCCTATGTGTATGCATGTGTGGTAACGAGGGAAGCCAAAGAATAACAAAAGGAGCGAAAAATATGCTCTTTCAATACATACATATATATAAATGTTTGTCCGTTAAACGGAATGAAACATTTTTTATTTTCAAATCTACCAAGCTAAATGCCTAAAATATGGGAAAAAATTTCACTGATCAACGAACGACTTTATTTCTGTTTCTATTTTTTTTCTTCTTTTTTTTAAAGATATATTTTATTAAATTCAAAGTACCAAACATATACAAATCAATGTTACAGCCATAATATAATTTAGCACAAATATAAATATGAATTTGTGGCCATTTGAGCTGTTTTGTTAAATTGCACCCAATTTTAGTTATGTAATGTTAAAATAAAATATGAAATCTGTAATTTTTCTGTCCATAAAAAATTAGTCCTATTGCTCATTGTCATTTCTAAACACATAATAAGATACGACAACAACAACAAAAAACCCACACAAAATAGTTTAAAGTTCATCGTTTCAATCGTTAACTGAAATGAAATGCTGCAAATATAAAAAATATTTGGGTTTTTAATGAAAACCCATTCTTAATGCATAAAATTATGAACGAAATTTTTTTTTTCTCTCTCGAACCGATTTGTTTTCTAATGCAGCTTATTGCTGGAAAAAGAATGACCTCTTCTCATGTCTGCGTAAATTAAGTAACAATAAATTATTGTTTTACATTTTATCAATATACCTGAATAAGCCATTTATTGCTGAATAGATTTATAAGTTATGAATAATCGTATGTTGTTTTTTTAAATAAATTTTATTGCTGTTTTATTTCAAAAATAAATTAAATAAAAATTATCAAAATCCGATGCATTTATGACTTGACATAAAAGATAAAAATAAATATGTGGAGACAAAAAAAAACTTGTAACAATAACATTCTAACTGCTTAGCTGATGTAAACACTGTTTACTAAACAGTCATTTGCATTCGAACAAAACAAACTAAACTGTGTGTGTGTGTGTTGGTCTGTTGAGATTTTTCACATGGGAAAAAAAATCGATTCGAACGACCAATTCAATTTTGATTACAGGTACTTGTGAAGTTTTGCAATTTCAAGTACTTACACTTTTTTTTTGTTCATTCAATAGAAAATATGATATGCATTTATTTTAGCAGCACATTCGAATTTTAGCAAAATCCATTTCGATTTGGTTTTTCGAAAATGCTGTTTTTGAAAAAAAAAACAACAATGAAGCTATTTGTTTCTAAGAAACACAAAAATATTAGTTTCGTGTGCACATGCAACAATTTGTTAAACAACATCATGTTTTTATGATGGATAAGATGAAGTTCCTCTTACATGCTATTTGAAATACACAAATCATTATCGTTCTAACACCTAAAATTAGTCTATCGAATGTGTTGAGTTTTTTTTTGGAATTATAGCTGTGCTATATGCTCTCTTTCTCTCAGCTGATTAAAATAAGTGTGTTTTTTTGTGTCTCTTAAATTATTCAACTACAAACTACATTGAACGGTTGACGAAACGGATGCGTTTTTTTGAAGAGTTAAGTCAACAATCTCAATGAATCAAGTGAAAAAAAAATCTTATTTTTTAGCGGGAAATCGATATAAATTACTTAAATCTACAAATTGTATACTGAAATCCAGATTTTCGATGTGAAAAACGAAACTGAATCCAACAGTCTAAGGGCTAATGCCATGGAATTATTGCACTTCCGGCCAATCATTTCTTATCACAAAATCCTAATTCGATGATTTCGACTTATAGATTGTAATAAGTTAGTTCTTAACACTTTTTCGTTTTATTTACACGGAACTAATCAATTTACAATTTATTTTATTTGATTTGTGTATGGAAAATTGCACTTCAAATCTATTGATTATCTTTTATTTAGACTTCTATTATATGCCGGTTCCAAACTAAGTTCTTAATTTTTTTTTTTTTTTTACTTTGTATTTTGTTATAGTTTCTGCAAATGTACAATAGAAGCAGTAAATGCAATTTACAAAATATATTCGAATGAAAGAAATTTAAAAAAAAAACGAACGAACGAACACTTCTCTCATTTTTGTGATGCATCTGGCGATTCATGTACTTAAGCAAAAGCGTGCTACTTTGTACACAAAATTGTGTTGTACACATTTCTATGGATTGTAGCATTGTTTGACGCGTCAAACGTTCCTATTGAGCTGTCTATTTTGCCCGGGAAAATGTTCTTTCGACAACAATTTTGGTTCATACAAAGAAAGAGAGAAACAAAAAAACGCATCTAGATGCATAACATTGAATCGAATGGAATCTTTTTTTGTTACTATTCCTCTTTTTCCTCGATCGCATTTATTAGAACCAAATTTCGCTTATTTTCTTTTTACTTCATTTTCTCAAATGTAAATATGTGTGTTTTGTTGTTGTTCTTATTATAGCAAAATTGAAATTAATCGATACGAATGTGTAATCTAGTCATTAGGTTGTTTATAAATATAATCAATGGCAGTTTTGTGCATGTTTTTATTTTTATTTTTATTCTTATGTTTTGTTTTGTTAAACGTTATTCTTTCCATCATTTTTCGCTCGTTTGCTTGCGCGTTGCTATTTGTGTGTTGTCACTGTACATTCAACTAATTATTATCATTTATTTTGCGAATATTTTTGAAAAGAACGGAATGTGTTTCAATACTTTCAGCGCCCGATTCGCACAGTTCGTCAGCATTATATTCACCATCACTTTCCGATGACATTCCGCTGCTGTATCGATCATCATCATCGGATGATGAATAGACGCGTACTTTAATTGCATTCTCTTTGGGATTTGGTACATTTTTCGGAATAAAATCAATTAACTGGGCAAGCGGTACGGTGGTGTTGATCGGTGCTGAAATCATTGGTTTTGTAATTTTGGTGGGATTTTTTATGGATGTTACGGAATTTCGATCACTTTCTGAATTCTCTTTGATTTCTTGCATACGATGTAAATGTTTTTGGCGCCAATTGTCCGTACCTAATGCAGCCCGGCTGGTTGATGGTTCTGGTGAATTTTTATCCATTTTAAAATTAAAACGTGCGTACAAATGTTTCTTTTGTGCTTTTGATTCATTCGAATCAGCACTGATGTAGCCATAATCCATTTCAGTTTTACTGTGTGATTTTTGTTGTACCATATCCGATGAACTGGATGATGGTGAACGTGATAAAATTTCTACCGATTGTTTTGTATCGCTTGATGCTGTTGTGATACTATCATCACATGTACTCATCGATGCAATACCATCATCACGATCAGTTGGATCCGAAAATGTTGCTGTCTTTTCAACCAAATCGTATTCACCACGAATTTCCGATTTTGCCGTTCCAATGGCCGGTGTACCACCACCTTGAAATTTCGATGTGGCCATATTTACAAATTTTTTCCATGCATGTTTTAAATCTTTGGATTTTTTCACACGATCCCGAATACCGAGCGCAATTTGCATACCATTTGTTGGTGGTGAAATATCCACATGAAATACTTTTGTTGGTGGTGGCATTTGATTGTGTTGTGGATTTAATGTGCTTGTGTCATTTGCCAATTCCGAAATTAAATGCTTTGTATTGTTGTCAATGATTTCCGCCGTTAAATCAATATCTTTGAGACGCAATGATTTTGAGGAGATTATTTCAATTTTATCCAAATCTTCGGTGGCACCAAAATGATTGGTTAAATTTGCTTCTTGACTTAAATTCGATTTATAGTAGAATTTTGTGCTGCCCGTTTTCAATGTACTGGTGTCACTGTTACAATCGGATTGTTGATCGGGTCGCAACGAATGCACATCACTTAGATTCATGTACTTTGGATTATTTTGTAATTCACTGGCACGTCGCGCTTCCAAATTATAAATGCCCGAACATTTCGATGTTTTTCGCACTTGTGAGTATGCTTGTTTCAATGAGTTCTCTCCTGAATGCGGCTGCGTATCCGAAACACCCGTGATATCTGTACTTTCACTCGTGCTACTGCTCAACGATTCGCTAATTAAATGCATTTCATCGTCAACATTTCGGCAATTTTGTTTTTTATTCTCTTTTACACTGCCATTAACATCATTATTGGTGTTTTTCTTATTGTTATAAGTCAATTCGTCCTTGGCCAATACACAATTGTTCGGTGCATTTTTCTCATTTTTATGATTTGTTACCACCAAATTCATTGGCACTTCATAAATATTGCCCGTATCAATCGGTATGATGTCTGGTGGTAAAATTTTGCGCATATTTTTATCAAGTGTCGTTTGACGTTGCCGTTTTGAATGTCTGGCTTCGAGTGTCAAACGACGTCCATCAAATTCATTTTCATGAAGACCTGGGCGTTGTTTTAAATTCTTTTGATTCTTTGCTTCATAAATTTCACGCAAACTACTAAAACTCTTTTCCAAATCGTTGTTATTCATTAATGCACCAATTTCGGATAAATAATTGCCCAAACTGTTGCTTTTGAATGAACCAGACGATCGTAGCACCACTTGATTATCATTATTGTTATTGAAATAGCTCATATCTGGCAATGACAATAGATTTGAATCGTGGAATTCTTTATTTGAAATTGGTTTGTTACGTCGATTTGGCCAATCGTTAACACTTCGTTGATTGTTTGGAATATGTTGAAAGCGATCGGATGGCAATTTTGGTGTATTATTAAACTTTTTCGGTTTGCGATCCAATGTGTCCGGTTCGAATTGATCGCTATCGGTGGAAATTTCTTCATCGGTTGGTTCATGTTCAACTTCGATGGTCATACTCCCATGAAATGGTGTATTATATTTGATGATCGGTTCACGTGAAACATCTGTTGAGCGGCTCGACTGTAAATATGCTTTTGCTATGCTCATGCTGCCAACATCTTCATAAATCGATGCTGGTTGCGGTTTTTTCGGAATATTTCGTATCACTTTCATTGGATCACCATCCTTTCGATAGCCTTCAACACGATCATAAACCGTATTACCAATTTCCACTTCTTCCTCAAGTGGCAACGCCGAACTCAACGATGGACTTGGTTGACTGCTCAAATCCGAACTATTATTGGAATTTGGCGTAAATGAATTGCAAATCATTTTATTTGTATTTGTACGTTCAAGACTGTCCGTTTCATAGTCAACGATTAGATAGTGTGGTGATTTTCGATGATAAATTGGTGAATCGGGTTGATATTGCTTGCGGCCCAATGTATTGCTATTGTAGTCCGGTGGTGGAATTAATGTGTCATCATTTTCATAGGGATTTGGACGTTTACGCGAATAAGTGCTGCTTGGATCGTCATAATCCGGTGTGGGCACATTCAAATGTCCATATAATGATTGTCCCGGTGCATTTGTATTGTCCTTGGCAATCGCCTCGTACACCATATCGGGTACATTCTGCATATTTTGCATATTCTGTAAATTTTTAACCATATTTTCTTGAATTAATTGCGCTGGATTGGCATATTGATCTAAAACATCGACATGTTTTTTCGATGCGACCAAACGTGATTGATTTGCATGACGTTCTTTACTTCGCAGCGATAATGATGGTGAGCTAAGCATAAACTGTGGATTATTATAAATCTCACTGCCCAGCAACGGCAAACTATTATAAATATCCGATTGCTCTAATAAATTGTGCGTTTTTAATTGGCCAGCTGTTGAATTTGTATTTTTGATGTAATTATTATTGCCGATATTATTGCTATCCTCAACATTTACATCGGTTTTTAGGGTTGGCGCTTGACCAAGTGGTTGTGGTCGAATTGCTAGGCTTTCTTTTTTCAAAAAATGTGATATAATTTTCGGTGCAGTCGATGGAATTGGTGGCGCTTTACGTTTTTTCGAATTTTTACTACCCAAACTGTTCGCTTTCACAGTATCACTGTCCGAACTCGAATTGCTGTCATTCAATTTTACATTTAACGATGGACTACTATTCACTTCAATTGTACTAATGACTGATTCCATCTGTTCAATCGTTTGCTCTTCCGATTCATCATCATCTTCTTCAATGAGTGCATTGTTTTCATGCTTTGATACACCTTCCAACCATTTTCGTATGCTATTCCGTTTTTCACCACAATTCTTACAATTCACACCAATTTTATCATTCGTGCAACCCGAACAGCTAACACATGATTTTTTATCGCTTTTACTCATATTTGTTTGTAGCATTGATTTGGAATTTGTGGCATTTCCATATAGATTTTGATGCTCCTCTGGAATCATTGTTAACGATGGTTGAAAGCGTTTTGTAGCCATTTTATATTTTGCTAGTGTTATAACTTCGCGGATTTTTGTTAAAAATTCAATTGCAGCCGGTGGTGGTGACTGTGAAATTGCATTGGTAGCAAAAGCAGAAGAGAGAGGCAAAAAAAAAACAATATTAAAAATTGTTGCGGTAAAATAGACGAAAGTTTACATATGTGATCATTTCATACCATCAGTAAATGTGGTTCAAAATATGCTGGATTAAAGTATAATTTTCGGCGCATTGTACCGCTAACAATAGCCTTCATATTTTCCAATTTGTCTTCAGTTGTCATGTCTTCGATTATCGATACGTTCTCTTCAGGTAGACATTCGGTTTCTTGTGTTGGGCTTGATGTTGAATTGTCATGGTTGTCTTGAACTTGCATACCAGGATTCTGACAAAGCATCGCATTCTGTATCTAAAGCGAAATAGAAAAAGAAAACAACAAACGAAAATGAAATGTTAGTTGAATGGCATTTTACGGAAATTGGTGAACATTTGTTTTAAAAATCAAATGTTCTATTTCGACTTACATTTTTTAGAATTTCATGCGTACTAATGTGTTCCTCACCGCATTCTGAATTTGAATTTGACATGTCACTAATAAACCCCGAATTATCACTTAGATTTGGATAATGTTTCAACAGTGGATTGTTTTTAATGATGCCTTGCTCTTCATTGCCCAAACCATTCAATGACATATTTCGATTGAGATTTTTATGACGATCCGATAAACCGGCACCAGTTATCGAACCCGACGACCGATCATAGCTACTTCGATTGAAACCATTCCCAAATGTTACTTCATCGTTCTGTTGATAATCCGATTTTCGTTGCAAACCATCGATGTCCGTTCCATTGTTTGATGCACGCGCTTTATACCGTTTAACATGAATGTAAAGAAACACCGATGCCACATAGATTAAACCCAATATTAAACTGCACACAGCTATTAAAATGTACTCTTTTGCCGATAGGCCATCAATCGATGCGAGTGTACTTGAAGTTGATTCAGATTGGAATGACACCTCAGTCACGTCTATATTTTAAGGAAAATAAAAATTACGTTAACATTTGTTTACTTCAAACAAAAAAAAATCTAAAATTTTCGGTTTCTGTGAACAGGTTAAAGTCAACACAAATGAATTTGTTTTTGAAACTGGACAATTGCATGATCGATTATTGTGGAACGCACAGACGTAATCTTCGATAAATAGGACCTAATCGTTCGCTAAAATCGATTGTCTGTAGACTACAGATGAGTTTAATTTAAAGAGAGTTTTGAAAAAACGTAAATTTGTGAAATTTGAAAATGAAACTCAAACGATCTCAAAATGATTGAAATGCGGCTGAAATATTGGAATGTATGGTGTTGAAAAGCCCGTTCAATTGAATTTATTCAAAGTATGTGCACAATTTCTGTTGTTGTTGTTGCTTATTTCATTTTTCTCATTATCAAGCGGTAAATGTTAAAAATGTGAACAACTCCGGTAGCTTGAATGGATCATTGTGTGTTGTGGCTTTGAATTTTTGATTTGCGCCACGAGATAAGTGCGATGACACATCTTCATGTTCATTTCATCATTTCATCCATGCTTCAAATTACGATTTTATGATATATATATATTTAATTTTGCTGTTGTTTTGCTGTCGCGCCAGTGTGTGTGTGTTTGGTGCATTTCGGTTAAAGCGAAATCGCGCGAATTTCACACGTTGATATTGAATTGTCTTCAACAAATATACGCATGGCAAACATATTGTTTTTTTTCTTTTTTTTTTGAAAAAGAAGAAACAAAAAGTGCCGTTTACAGCGTATAAACGCAAAATCGAATGTTGAAAACAATGCATAGGATTTCTACAGAAAATGAATGCGGTAAATACGGTTGGGTAGCAATGACACATTATCATGGTGCATACGAAAAAAAAAGTGAAATCCAATGGATGTGCGCGCGTGTGTGTTTGTGTGTTCCTTTTTGTTCATGAGCAAAAATCGAATTGAATCATTTGTTCAGAGGACTGATGAATGGCATCAAGCACACACACAAACACACAAAACATTCAACATGTTGGTTAGATTTGATATCATTTTCTTTCAATGTGCATATTCGTTAGTTGGTTTGTGTTGTTCTTTTATTTCAATTTTCCATTTCACATATTCACTTGGCGAACAGTTGTTGTTGGTGAATTGTTAAATTGATTAAAAAAATATTGTCTGAGTTTCATCTGTTGTGTCTCTCGTCAACAGCGATGAGAATCCATACACACAGACACACACTCGCACAATGACAATGTAGCACGCGTGCGATTGCGTTGTTGAGTATGAGATTTTAAAACTTGTAAAATTTCGCATGCTTTACATCGCCTTATATCAGTCGAATCATTGTATAGCAATAATAGACAGAAACAGATGCGTGCATTCGGAATGGAAGCGATTTGTGATCGTTATAATGCGCACCTTTGAGGCACATTTTCGATTGGGGCGATCAAACGATGTGAATCTAGTTGACAGGTGAACAGTATACCATTTGATTGTATTTGGTATTTAATTTTCATTGCCCGTACCTGGCATTTTTGCTACAATCAAGTTTACAAAATCCAATTGCAATGGCAACCAAACAAAACATCAACAACAACAAAAAAAACGAAGAAAGAAAAGCATCACCGGAGATTTTACGAATTAAGGCAATTAATGAACTGAAACAAGTCCATGTTATTTTAAACATCAAATGACCAGCTCATCCCGTTATAATTCTAAATTGTAAATGCAGTTACTCCGTTTTTTTTTCTCTCTGTGCTCTCTTCACATTTTATATGAGTATCGTCCATATATGAATACAAACGTATAGTGTGTCCGTTACGTGCGCTCATATTAAGCCAGCCACAGTGGCAGATAACCGAATGAGCTGTGTATGTGCTTGGCATGCACGCGAGCAAGCGCGCGTGCGCGCTTAGCACTCTCCGCGGTCGTCCACTTGGCCAAATCGATCTTTATACATAATTTTCATTATAATATCAACCACTGTCTGATGTGTATGTGTGTGTATGTGTGGATACTTACTGTTAATGTGTTTAATCGGCATTCCAGCGACACGAAATGCAACACACGGTGTGAAGATGTTTTGCGTTGGTTTGGCCGATTTAATTGCAGCTCGATCTAAAACGATACATTTTCATATTTTATTTATGTAAATACTGTTGTTTTACTGATTTAGTTTAAATGAAAACCAATCCACAGATCTACACCCAGCAGCACACAGTTCTATGATAAGCATATGGTTTTTAAAGCGCTTTTCTTTTTCTGTTAGTACATAAACAGTTACGTGAGCGTAAGTGGGTGGAAATTTGAGACCAAAAATAATTTTCAAGAAAATCACACATTAAAATTGGCTAATACATTTGCAACGAATCAAATTCATTAGATGTTGTTGTATTTTGTTTTTTCTCTCGTAACATTTCTATTTCGCCAACACTTGAACTTGATTTTTCCATCTTATTACACTGTCTCGAGGCCGGCTTTCAATGGCTCATTGCATAAGATGACATTGAAAGCGTCGTAAATTGAATATTTGTATTTTAATTGGTTCAATTTATGATCAGTATATAGAAATTAATACAAAAAACAAAATTGTGCTATACTTAATAGGAATCATTTGCCACATTTACCTGCTATATAATTTTCAAGTCCAATCATTGCATCGATGGACTGTGATGCGGCCATATCACGGCACATTAGATGCACGAGTATCAAACGGCCTTGCATCTTGAACCGCAAATCCGATTCACCGAGCCACTGTAAGTGCAAATGAAATTGAATCGTTAATTACACACGTATCAAACGCAAACGAAAGAAAAAATTGTTACTTTATTTTATATAAAAAAAAAAAAAATCTGCAATTGAATTTCGAGATTTCTTTTGAATGATCATTAATGTTGGAATGTCGTGTATACACGTTGAAATTCATTCATCAGCTCGTTCAACCAATCAGCAATAAAAACCAATTTCAATCGACGATTGATTCATGTTTTTGTTTTTAGTTTTTTTTTTTTTTTTTTATTTTTTCTATTTTACCTGTAAAAATGTTCTTCCTTCATCACGAAATAAACGAAACGGAACATCTAAATCGATCGTATTACGTAGCTCCGTCCATCCAGTTGTAGTTAGATATTGTGAACCAGATACAGCGCATATGGGCGCTTTGATACCTGCAAATGCCAAAACGTACATACATGAATTAAATGCAATTGAAAACCGATTAAGCGCCGCATTTGTGAGGCACATTCATTAAAGTTAAAGAAGAGAAAAGAAAGATAGTTCTTTTAGTTGAAAGTCAGGCACCAAGCGATTCTGTTCTCGCTTCATCTGTTCACTCAATCGGCAATAAATGGTTACCGTAGCTGCAGTATATGTTGCAGCTGCCAAGCCAAGAAGATTTATACCATTTTTTTACACACTCTATTTGAATAAGCATTATCTTGTTCATTCGATCGGATTGCATCGAACAAACTAATTTTCATTGGTTTGAAAATGAACGATCATAGAATTGGCGAGACTGAAGCTATTGAATGTGAAAAACGTTGAATTACATTTGTTAAGGTACCCTGGGCGTTGTTCGACGGTGACAACAAAAAGGTACACACACACACACACACACATACATATTTTTGGGGTGAATTTTTCAACTTATGAATTAAACGTATCTTCATTGTAAACAAAGTCAACGCATTCAATTCATCAGATATTTGCATGACAAATCGACAACCGATACCAAAATACCGTTACAACAAAAAGAGATGAAGAAAAACAAAAAATTGAAATCATACATCAAGAACGGTTACGCAATTTATGACCACACAATTTTTTCGAAAGAAAATTCAATGAGAATTGAACATTTGAACACATCGAGTGTTTGTGAATCTTCTCACGCTTTTACTCTCGGTTTGAACAATGAAGTGAAATAGAATCATTACATTGACCCCTTGTCGATAAATTCGATCTAGAGCTTGACATTCTACTGTTAGAATGTGCGCTTCCCGGTGCTACGCATAAGAATTCGGTATAAACACAAATTGTGAATGCTTAAGCGTATGGAGTATTCCGATGCATGTTTTGTCCAATCACAAACGAAATTCATATGAAATGTGTACAATTTCTGCAAAACTAAATAGACGCAAGCATCAAAATAAACGCAAGCAACGTTAATAATGATCGAAAAATGATGTGCAATTGAATGTAAGCAAAATGCAAACATAAAACATATGAATTGTTTTAAACGGGGGGCGAAAAAACGCAAATGAGCATCGTAAGAGAAAATAAAGCGAGATTTGTATTGGATGGAAGCGACAATCGTCAAAATTAATTGGCATATTGAAATTCTCTTCATTTTAAATGGATTTGTTTGTGTGTGTTTTTTTTTTATTTGTTTCAGGGCGTTGGTCAAATTTAACTAATGATTGAGTTAATAAGTAGCATTTTTCCAAAATGTAAAAGTATAAAAAAAAAACGAACATCAATGAAATTGTCTTATTCGCAATTGTTATCGGTTACCTTGAAAATGCCATACCCAATTGTTAATAGTTGCCCATTGAAAGAATGACAAATGAACATTTCTCTATTCGAAATATTTCTTTAGAATATTTGTTTTTGTTTCGAATGTAAATTGTGTTTATAAACAAAAACATATATTTTCGTTCAAAAAGAAAATAAAAATCTGATTCAAATGATCAAAATAAAATCGGGCTGAAATCAAACGGATTTATCATATTGTTCTATGATCAATAAATGTGGGTCAATTGGTTACTATAACTGTTCTAAATTGTCCAAAGAATGTTTTCATTTCATCTGATTCAATAGTAAGAAATGCCAACAATGGGCGTATACTGTATTACAGTGTTTTTGATTCTATGACTGAGCGCTTGTTGTTGAAAACATTTGTGATCGTTTTTTTTTTTTTGTTTATTGTTAAATATGCTAATAGCGTATGCATTGAATTCAGCGAAAATCGCCAATCTTATTCCAATTCAAATGTTAATGTGTGAAGATGCTTGTTTGCTCGGTCCATTTCACCGTTATTGATCCGTCAACATACCATCAATGCCTCACCCTTATCGAAAACCAATTCCAAAACAAATTTTGATTATAAAACCCTTATCAAACCAAAAAAAAAACATCTTAATTGTGTCTAACAGAAAGCGCTATTGATACATTTTGTGAATTGTTCGATCTTTTATGGCTGAGTATTATGTTTTGGTTTCGTAATTAAAATGGCTGACACAATGAAATCAGAGTGAAAGAGAATCGAAGAAATAAAGAAATAACAGCGATTTCAAGTGATAAAGCCAAGCTAACCAAGCGGCTCAAAGATGTACGATATTGGATTGAATGATGGTAAGTTATGCATTTTAGGTGATTGCATGAATTTCACCTCATCTGAATAATATGCCATTGATGAAAACCGTTTTTCTTTCTTACATTTTTTTTAAACCGGACACAAGGCAAAGTGTATTCAAACACTATTTGAATTGAATATTGATGATGGTTTTTCATATGGCTCACAAGTTGAATCTAGAGGTGAATGTCTTTTGATTGGAAATTGGCAAAAACGAGTGCGGTTTTTGGTATACAATTTTTATGATAATCCAATTTAATGGAATTAATCAATTGGATTGGATGTTTTGATGTTAAATCAAACTATAATAGATGTCAGTTTACATATCGTCACGTCATCAAAACAATTCATATATTTGAAATATGATATTTCCAGTACTTTTCAGATTTGAAAATGATTCAAGTAATATCGACACATAAAATCGCCCACCGCGATGCTCTTCGGTGCTCAAGTACATCACCATTTGATCGTACGCATCTGGTCAATCAGCCGAATTAAATCCGTTAAATGTTATGGGCGATTCCGTTCGGTGAGATTTACAGCAAAATAATATTTCGTAAAGACGTAACACCCGATTTAACAAATTATAACAAGGTGATTTAGTTTTGCCGATTTACCGATATATTCAATTGATAAACTCTCTCGCACCAATCACATTCAGATTTACACGCTGATGATTACAATATTTTCATATTTTGTTGGTTTTTTTTTCGTGTGTACATGCTGTGATCACTCCAAAATAAGTCAAGTGTGAAGAAAATATTGAACTCTAGCGTTGAGATGGATTTTTTTTCTGGATATACTCGTTGATGATACTACCGACAACTTTGTTTATTATGCGCACGTCATTTCAGTTTTATGGAGTTGAATTTTCGAAATTTTAGCGAAACAGTCGAAATGACAAAAAAAACAATAAAATGTTGATTTTCAGACACATTTCGTCTCAAAAGTAAGAATGACGTCGAATATATTCCTAGAATAGCATGATTGCGATTCGTTCTCTAATCGACCAATTTATATAAACTTTGCATTGAATTGAATTGTTTATTTATTTTCCTTCCTTTTTGACATGGGACTGCAAACAGAGACAATTATCACGATGATGCATAAATTCACGCCTTAATTGTTTACTTATTCGATGTTCAAATATTCAATATAATAATTATGTTGATTGGTCAAAATCACTTGTTGTTTTGCTGATGCAAAACGAAATATTTTATTGGTTTGCATAAAAATTGACAATTTGTTTTGATGATTGTGTGAGCATTTTATTTGTGCCAATGGTAAAATACATCATTGGCTCTGATGAGATTGCTAATTGCTCAAAATTTGCGTGAAACGTTGTGTGGTGTGGATTTGATGTGTTTACTTTTTTCTACATTCAATATTTTCAATCTAAAATACAATTTGGTGGATGTTTAACTAATAAATACTTAATACTGAGATAACTTGGCTTACCTTGGAAGCTAATTTCCTTGCTCGGATGGATGATTTGGCCGCGTAACGGTAAAAATACAAATGGTATTTTCTCCAATGATGATCCGCTCACGAATGGTGCCAATGTGCATTCTGGTCAACAAAAACAAAACAAACAAAAATGGACAAGAAAACACATTTTTATTGGATCAAAAGACCATTTGAACGCAAATGCAATTTGTTAATTTGTTCTTCGGTGTTTTTTTTCTTCTTTTCTCTTAAAATTGTATATAAAGAAACCTTTTTGCTTGTGTGTGATAATCGTTTTGTTTATTGCTGTATTTTCGATTCAAATGTTAAAAATGCAACAAAAACAACAAAAAAAGCAACAACGAACAATTCAATGATTTTCGAATCGTGGACATGTTCCATTTTAAATTATTTTCGTTTTTTTATCGTGTTTTTTTGTTTTTTGTGGATCGTTTGAATGAACAGCAATAAAGATGGTGTCGTCCACCTGACCAATGGACAAATAAATGTGTTTATAATCTCGTTAAGTCGATTTTCGTGGCCAAATTCTAAAGTGATTCGTGAGCTACTAATTTATTAGTTTGTTTATGGGATTTCAGGGAAGATGAGCAACGTATTATCCCATATCATAAAACAACATAACATTCAAAAATCATTCACGATGAACGATGAGAAAACGTGCTTTCATCACAATATGCCAAAGTGGAATGAGAGTGGTGGCGGCTTACACTCAACACAGTGAACATATATGCTGCTGCTTAATTTAATTGAAATAAAAATGGAATTTTTACGTTAACACAGCAAGTGAAATGGATATCAAAATAAGTGCCATTTTAATGCAATTAAATGTCAATAAAATTCGTTGAGTTAATTTTTGTGTCCGTTTTTCATTCACGAGTTATGGTTAGAGCCATTGATTTAGTGTGCATAGTGAATGAAAACATTAAAATGTCATTTACCTCGAAATGGCACCGTTGACTTTTAATGATTTTTGTGGGATTTTCGTGATTTACTTAAATTTAATTCGATTCAAATTTGTCGAATCTGTTAAAGTGTTTTAAGAATTTTTGTACATTTGTACATGTCGATAGGCCCGAAAGTAGAGCGCTCGGGGAAAAAAAACCAGCAATTTTTCCACTCAAATGTAATATTTTGAGTTTCATGAAAATTTAAACACAATATTTAAGCCAACTGAAGAAGCCCATTCACTGAAATTGGCTACTGTACTTTTGCCAAGACTTTTACGCTATCAATTTATCTTAATCTATTGAGTTCTATGATGAAATAACAACAACAAAAAATATGGAAAAACGGTATTGGCATAGTTCTCTACTGTGAATACAGTCTAAATGGTGCGATGAAATTGATGTGTTGACTCAATAATAGGAATTGGCCCGATGAATGATTCACTTTGATTGCACATTTTCCGACTAGTAATTTTCATTTTAAACGTATGAATCGCTGTGTTTTCGCTAAATTATGTTTATTAGATTCTTTAATGTCGGTTCCCCAAGTGCTTCCCCTGTAATTGTTCAACTATAAGACTTTTCCTGGTGTTTTCAGCAAAATTTTTGAAGGTATAACGGGGTATAACGTTCCTATATCGATAATTATACAAGACAAGGGAATATGAAGCAGTTTCTGTAGTGTGTTTGCCGCATTTCAGGCCGATTTTATGAAGTTATACGGCCCAATAAAAGTTGCTGGGTCTATAAGTTTTTAATGGTGCATTGGCCCAATCGAAAATACGTGTAATTATCAATATAACACCGCCGTACCCTTCAAAACATTTTATTGAAACACATATAAACCAAATTATTGGGAAGCACTTGGAATTGTGCAAAACAATCGAGTTATAACAGTTACAACAAAAAAAAAACAACTTGAATTTAATTCAATTGTTGTTGTACTTTTGACTGGCTCTGGATTTATATGAATTCGTTTACTTTGATATTGCTTTAATTTAATTTTATGCACGTCTGTTGTTGTTTTCGATTGCCATCAATTCGTGTAATTCGTTTTCATGTATACGATCGAAAGAGAAACAAAAAAATAGCGGCCATTTACAGCCGTTTTATATTGTTCAATGTATATCTTCCATATGATTTGTTATGGTTGCTTTTGATTGTTTGTCGGACAGTTAGTCTTTGATGAATGCAGGTGATTCTAATGATTTGCGCTTGGTGTTATTTTTGTTTTGTTTTTATTTTTTTGTTTTTATTTTATTTTTGATGCCAAGTATTTGGTTCAGTGCAATGAGATTTCATAGACGCAAACACATACAAAACCGGGGTAATTGGCATCAAAAACAAAAACTGTAATCGATTGCGTAAACAATTTATGCAGGGTATTTTCTTGATTTTTGTTGTCTGAATGTTTTTTTTATGGTTTATTTTTTTTTATTTGCTTCTTTTCTCTATTTTTCGCACGAAATAAAAGCACAAACGAAGCATATTTTTAAGTTAAAATTATGATATACATTTTTTGTTGTTGTTGTTGTTGTTGTAGTAGTCATTTTCTATACGCCAGTGAAAATGATTATGAAGATTATGCAAAATAAAGATGAAGATCATGCCAAATTGTACGTATTGTGTTATTACATTGTAATGTATTGGAAATTATAGAACATCTCTTCCATTTCCTATGAAGTCAACAGGTCGACGGGTCGGACCGGTTTTGAGTTCATTTCTCTCTTCCATTCTTCACACCGAAACGAAATTCAAAGTTGAACCAACTCAACATGAATCACACACACCTCAAAATCATTTTGATCGAAATTGAATTAAAAAAACAAAAAAATAGAAAAATAACACACGAACAAACTTATCTAACGTATCGAATCATGTGAATCCATATGGAAGTGCGCAAATGAAAGTAACTCTATGAAATTAAAATTGGTTTGAGCTATTATTTGTAGCCCCATCGAATATCATGCATATAACACTAAAACACAACACAATTTTTATTTCATTTTCTTTGATGTTGTTGTTGCTGTTTTCTTTCATCACTTCTAATTCTCAATTACATGCCAACATTGCGCTCTATCACGTCCTATATCTCTTTCTCTTCACTTCTCATTTCAATCAGTGAAATGAATTAGACGCAAAATACACACACACACACTCACACTTGTTATTTACCACATTAATTCTGAGAGATGTATACATGCACCAATTTACTTTTCATATTCCTAATATTTTGCATTGCATTTTGTTTGAAATTCGATTTTCATAAGCAATTCGTATTCGAACAATTAAATCACTTTCAACTGTATATTTGGAAATGTAACCGTACTAATTTCACTAGGGGGAATTTATCATTCTTTAGACCCGCTACAACTGTGCTTATGCACTCATTTTCAAATATTTGCCAAAATTCACAACGATTCAATCCGTCTATCTTTGATCGAAATATCAACACAAATTCGCATATGTTGGACGATTTTTTCACCATGTAATTTTTGCATTGCAATGTTCATCTTATAGAAAGTACAGTTAAAATTCGCATCAATTTTCGTCACATTTCTCATTATCGATTTTTTCGTATTGGAATTATTTTATATTTTAGTCCAGCATATTCAAAACCAGCGTATTCACCGATTTCGATCATAATTTCATCGGATTCCTCGTTACAGTCTGTATTTGTTGTTTCTACTCAGATTGACGTGATAGAAAACGGAGCGTTCCCCCTAGTAATTTCATGTCCCTTGTGAAAAAAATGACTGCCAGCCATACGACTTTTAGACGACTCTATAGACGACTATTCGTTTGATTTGGCACAATAGACGACTGAACACGATTTTTATGTACTTCAGAAAGTTTCAGTCGATGGCCAATCGATTGCCAGTCATTTTCTAGCCGACTTTTAGTCATTTTTTGTCCCAGTTTAGCCGTTTGGCAGTCGTTTGCCAAACAACTGTTCTGTTCTGTTCAATCGTTTTATATTCACAAGGGGTCACAATGAATCTCGTCACTCAGATTGATAGAGACAACATTACTATGAGCTTCTCTTGTGGTCCAAATCTTAAAAGTGAATTCCAATTCATTTTGTATTTAATTGCAATTAATTGCCATTCTTTTTGCATTGGTGCACCAAAATCACATTACTTTGCATGTTCTAATTTCCTTCATTCATCCATAAAGGAATTGGAATTTGTGACATAGTTTTTCCAATTTGATTTGGATTTAACTGTCTGTTTTTGGCCCTAAGTTCGGTGAAACTATCCAATTGATTTCCTTGTAAAATTGTAATTACTTGCGTGTAGTGATTTACCGTTTTTATTAGAGAAATCGTCCAAAACTATACTCCAATTGGAATTTAAAGAAGTATTTTAGTTAAAGAAAATCAAAGTTTTCAATAAAATATTGAAGCTTGGATGAAATCTTATTTGAATGTGTAGTTCTTTAAATTGAATGATAGATGTGCTAGTGTTTGACGCACAATCGATTTACAAATATAAGCGATGTAAAAAAAAGACGTTGTGACCGTCACAATCTGACAAAGAAAACGGTAACTAATGGACTATTGTCTATATACATTGTCGCCATTCAAATGGCAAAAACAATAATTTGGTTTGTAAATTCTATCTAATCTATTTTGTGTCGTATTCTTGATAGTGTTCCTCACTTTCTGTTCATCGTTGCTCAATCGATCGGCGGTGCAACAAATTCAGCATCTGGCCTCTTTGCTTAAATACATCATTATCTTTGGTTGAGCCAGGCCATCATAGCCAAAACGTAACAAAAAAAAAACAAACATACAAAACAAAACAAATTTCAACTATTTGACTAATGAGAAAATTTATTTTTGATTCGTGTCTACGCACACACGATCGATGCGCGTCGATGTACGGATCGTTGTCGACGGTGTGGCGTTCATTTTGGCCTTGTTCATTTATCTACTTTTGACAACGCCTGTTGATATTGCGTGCATTTCGCATTACTTACCGATATTTATAAGGTAATAGCATGTTTCGTTGGTTTTGCGTGGTTCTATGCATCTTCGTTTCGTTTCATTTCGATTCATTTCATTTCGATATGTGTGTGTGTTTGTGTGTGTGCGCGCACCCGTACGCGTTTAATTCAGCTTGTTACGTATAATGTAGGCACACATCTTCCGAATGGCCGTGTTGCACCAGAAGCATATACAAAACCTCTTGATTTATTTGACAGTAAGTAAATTGTTTCGCGATTTATATCTTTGCACATAAACATTTTATTGATGATAGCATTTAGATTGAGGAGCCATGGTGCCAGTTTCTTTCTCTCGCTTTACTCTCTCTCTCTCTCTCTCTCTCTCTCTCTCTCTCTCTCTCTCTCTCTCTCTCTCTCTCTCTATTCCTCTATAAAACTGATATGCAAATTTTTAGGTTGATTCGTTTTTATTTTCCATTCTAATTGGCTTCATTTAGCATTTCGTATTTGTATTTTACGTTTGTTACAGTTGTTTAAATCTCTTTTGCATGTATTTTATGCATTGGCATGTTCAATGTTTTGTAGTTGGTTTGTGTGTGTGTGTATATGGTGTTTTTTTTCTCTTGTTTTTATGCGTCTGCTCTAAAATCATCTAATCACCAGAGCTATTTTGCTACGTATTTGGTCACATTTGGTAGAAAATTTTCTATGTTCGACTGAATTTCCTATTTGTTTTTTTTTTCTTCTTTTTCTTTTGACCATTCATTGCGAAATCCTGTGTACTTTTTTTATGCAACGTTGCACGTTTAAAACAAAACTGGCTTCGGTTTATTGTTTTGGCACCCAAGACATTTGTACAAATACAATTTTATTTTCAAATAAATCAATGCAATAAAATAATAATTCAACCCGCTTAAACTCCAGCTTATTGCATCCAGTTGATTTTTATCAACCTTGATTAAGATTTTATTATGGCTAATTAAATACATGAAAATTGTTATCAAGAGAATGCAAACACACACACACTTGTTTGTTATTGTTGTTGGAGCTTCACAATGGTAGATAGTGGGACTGCATAAAATGTCAAAAATGGTATTTTATTTATCTTTGCTTTCCATTGCTAACAGGACACAAACTAAACAGCGTTCTAAATGTTATGTTTCCTCACTTGAAACACACGGTTTTAAATTCTAATTCAAATAAACCATTAAAATCCAGCGCCATTGCTAGAGGCTACATTTGAATTTAACATGGAAAAATTGTCTTTGTAGTAAAACGAATTCGTAATAATGCATGGAAAATAATATGAAATTTCAACCATAAACAATTGGCTCCGCTGTAAAATTACACTTGAAAAATGTCTATTCTCGACATTATGATCGAGACATGCTGTCGACTAACTTGTAAGCATGTTGTAATTTATGTAATCTGCAGAGGAAGCAACAACAAAAAAACGCGCACACACACATAATTTCTCTTTTGTTGTATGACGAATATTTCAATTTCCCGCAGGATTACCACAAATTCAATGAGTAACCGAATATATATCATTGGGTTCATGGAATAAAACAAAAATTGAACAACAATTATTTGGAAATGTACAAAAATAGCACTTCGAATAGTGTGAACATAAAATGTAACGGCCATAGATGGAGTCTTGCGATGCAATGAAACCACTTTGGTGACCGTTTTTGATCAAAATACATTGGAAGTGAATGTGACTTTAAACAGCTTACATATTAATTATTGTATTTTGTATTTTGTTGTATGCAAATAACAAGCACTTTATGAGCTTAGCTCTGTGCAGCTCTTTACAACAAAGGGATTCTTATCTCTTTTTTTACCCTGCATGATGTAATTCCTGTATTGTTTTGCACGTAATTCCAACATCTGTGATTGCAAATTGTTAATTTTCATGTTGAATGCATAGGCAGCCCAGCATTGAATCGGTTGAATAACAACAACAAAAAAATGGTTTCAAATCAACAAGGACTTGCACGTGGCACAGCCAATCTTTTGAAACATTCCAGAGCATCCCCACATCGATTTCAGGTGAAACCAGGTGAATGTCTATTTCTTCATTGGATTACGATGAAACGATATCGCCAAAGTGTTGTGATTTTGATGTTAAACGGTACACTGTTTCAATTAAATAAATCGCTATAAATGCATTGCAGGTGGTATTTCTGGTGAAATTCGTTAGATTTAAATGTATATTGTATTATGGATGGTATATCGTCTGTGTGAAAACGTGAATGGTGGTTTTGATTCATGAATACAACCATTTAACCGAACATATGTGTGTCTGTTTTCGCTTTGTAAGCAAGCCAATAGACCTGGCAATATGTATCATCAACGATCGCGCATTGCACATTGTGACTTAAACACTTAAGTGCATATACATTTTTCGCCATTGAAATCATGGGTGCAAAATTCAATTGCAATATCATTTTCGTGCGAAATTCATTTCGTATACGATTCGGTTGAGAGTTTCAATGTAGCAACATACTCGTCGCTGAGACGTGGATTTTGTAAATTCCATCAGGCACAGTGTGGTTCATCATAACATTTCGGTTTTTTTTCTTTCTTTTTTTTTTGTTGTTGTTGAAGAAACATGAAATTTGATAGCACTTTTGCGAATTGTTTCCGTGGCTTTTGTTTATTTGATTAAAACAAGGTGATAAAGCCGATAGCAATCAGCTGGAATGACACGCGCATACTTCTGACTAACAATTGTGTTCAAATGAAATCCATTTTGAACTATCACACCGCGGTGGTAGTCATGAGGAGGCTCAACAAACAGAGCTTTAAGATTTAATCGAAAATTAATGTAAAAATCGATTTGTTCAGTGTATATACATATTTGTTGTTCGCTCTGCTATTCATTTTACTTTGGAATGAGTTATGTGAGTTTTCTGTTTCATTTTGTGCCCACAAAATCTCACAAGATCATTGTCGACGACCTGATTGTTGTTCTAGTAATTGAAGCTTATGCGTTGTGTCTAACTGTGATTTTGCTTGCTGTCCGTATAAATATTATTTACATTATTTAAATGCAAAACCATAAATTATGAGTGCTATTTATTGAAGTTAGCTACTATGCCAGGGCCCCAGACAAGGAGGTGATCGTGATAGCTGTATCTCTATGCAACGATGCTGTTGTGCATCGTCGTCGTCATCGTCGTCGTCACAACATATGTACGTTATTTGTTTGGCAACCAAACAACAACAAAAACATACACAAAACCATTTTTGATGAAAGTCCATTGCACATTTGTTGGCAAATTCATGCACATGTTTCCGTTCCGTTGGAAATAGTATATATTTTTTAAAGCAAATTATTTTATCTTTTCCATGGTGATATTATTGCGTGTACCGAGTATTATTTGGATGGTAAGCTCAACATATCATTGCCACTATCAAAATGTTGTTTTGTGACCACCATCAAACGGTTTCTGGTGAATTAGCAACGGTTCTTTTTATTAAAAAATTTCAATCAAATATAATGAAATGATATTGCAATGAAATTTTTCGTAGGTTTGTTGTTTTTTTGTGCCACGTCAATGTCGGTCTGTGAATTTCTCAATAACCATTCCTTTTTCCCCAGATTTTTGCACATTCTTTCGTTTTAACCAAAGAATAGTTTTGATTCAAATGAAGCACTTCTATTAAATTGGCTGGCGCATAATTGATAATATCGTAGACATGGATCATTTCAGGTAGCCTAATCATAGAGCCCCCCTCTGGCACAGTTTTCATTCACTAATAATTAGAATAACAATTCAACAAGTAACGCATTTAGTGTAATTTGTCCGTTCACATTGTTTTTTCTTATCATTTGTTGTTTTCCGTTCATCTGAAAACCTTTCCTCATTGTCCCCGACGTATTTGTTGTTTGTATTGTGAGAAAACATGTGTTGACCTATGAATTCTTTTGCATAAATTGTCACACATCTTCTAGTTGAATGGTTTCAGGAATCAACCGGCCACAAGTCCAACTATCAAAGCAATTGTAAATCTTCTCAAGTCAAGTGGGACGGTAACAAAAATCTACAACAACAAAATTTCCATTTACTTACACAATTAATAATGTGACATTATTATCACAGTGCACAGACGACATTGGTCGACCAGTAGAAGGATTTTCTTAATGAAAAAGAAAATGCTCCTCTATTGTTTGTACAAATGTACATAAATGTGCACATTTTAAATTCACTTAAAATTGCTGAGCAAGAAATCGTATGTGCTAGTCATATCAATTGAGAAAAATGATGGTACACGGTTTCGCATGGTGCTTACGGTGCGCCGAAACAGAAACAAAAAAAAAACTACTCCACGGTGTGTGCGTATGCGTGTATGTTATGCGCATAAATTGTGCGTAAATAATGCTAATTTATTAATGATGTTAGTGGTGTCTTGGGAACTGGTCCAATTCTAAATCCATTGTGCAGTGTCTGTGGCGGATCGGAATCTCTCTATGAATTTGAATGGGTTGAAAGAAAGACAACGCATGACATAATAATAACGTAGATATTGTGATCCATTCCGATTTAAATGCGCTTTGCGCGCGCACTGGCTTTGGCATAGACACAACCAAATACACTATATTATCCGAAGCCAAAGCTGAAATCCCAAACCCATATGCATATGAACAAAAAAAAAAGAATCCAACCTATAATTGAGTCGTTGTGTGTACTTCATTTTGCCATCTGTGTTTTTTTTTAGATGGTTGTTATCTCTCCTCTGCGTGGTTTCAAATATGATTTAGTTGGTTGCTTCCCTTCCCAATTGAATACAATAGAATAATCATGGTGCGTAATTATTCGCATTTTTAACAAAAATGGAAAATAAACTTTCAATAAAGCGAATTGTTTGATCTTTCGCAGTATACAGAAAAAAGTTCAAATTCTCGCCATAAAATTATACTTTTACAAACAAATAACAAATAAAAATAAATTAAATGTGCAACGCACACACACACACACACACACAATATAAGTATGAAAATTTATATAAACATTCATTAGACTCTGGAAACAGTTTGCCATTAAAATGCATTTTATAAATAGGAATACGAAAAAAAACACAATGGTTTCAGTTTCACTTTATGAATTCATTTCTTTCATTTTTTTTGTTGCTATTTCAATAAGAACTCAATGCTTAAGGCTGTAGGCCTAGATGAAAGTGTTTGGTTTCGTTTCAATTTTGTATAAATCATTGAAATTCTATGACAACACCGGTCCCGTAGCTCGATCAACACACAGCCACAATTTTCGATTTCAATGTTTCACAAAAAAATTAAAATATGAAGAAATAACAGTTGCACTTACCATGAATATCATCCACACAAATATTTAAATCCTCGCGAAATGCATCCAAATGAGGTAAACACTGGCACTTGCAATCATCGATATTGTTTTGATATTTAACACCTAATCAATTGTGTTCGTACATTTAAAAAAAAAAAGAGAAAATAATCAAAAACATTAAATGATAGAAAAACAATTTGGATTGGAGCATTTTTAATTGGGTTGAATGATTTTAGGTGTTTTTATTTCGGTTTCGATCAAATAAAACATGTTCATCGTCAGCTATTTGAGACATTAAAATGTAACAGTATGACTTGCAATGGCACAGGCATCTGGAAGCCGACTACCTTATTACGATGTTAAACAAAAAACAAAACTGTAGTACTTTGATAATGCAAATAAATTACCTGTGCCGTCTTTATTGTTGTTCCCGTTGATGCCGGCGGTTCCGCTCGTTAGGCCAACACATGTGTCCGCATCACATTTTGATGCATCTGAAAGACAATTTTTTTATTTCAATGAAAAAAGTTTCGATCACTTTGGCACTTCTACAGATTCTTCTACAGATTCTTTTTATCTCTTTATCAACAACAAATGCAACACCAAAAAAAGTAACGCCATTTATTTTCCACTCGTTTGATTCAAATCAATTGAATTGGATCTATACGAGACTTTGTTGCACACTTTCAAGATTTTTTTTTTTTTTAATTACGGTTATTCGTTGGAACATTTATCATTCTTTCCATTTGTTTTTCTATGACCAATGCGCGTGTGTGTATATTTTTTCTTCTTCCTATATGCTCAACGTGTGTAAACGATCACAATTTAATGTCGAACACCACACCATCGCCATCCAATTATATCTGAAGAGAACTTGTTTAATGCTACTCGGACATTCCATCAACTGGCCGTGCACATTTTCTGATACATATTTTTGTTGTTGTTGTTTTCTCTCCTGCCTGTGCTATGTGTGTGCATAGCAGTGGTTCATTTAATGGAGTGATTCTTATAGCCGGCCGCATGAATACCGTTTTATCAGGAAGACACACGACTTAAACTTGTTTCCATTAATTTTCTACGTGTTTGCAACAATCAACCAGAAGCAATAATAATAACATCATCACAACTGATTTAATCCCCAACAAAAACTCACACAAACACACACATAAAATAGAAAAACCGATAGAAAGAAATAATAACCTTCACACACACACACACACACATCAACGTGTTCGCCCTTAAGAAATTACAAACTTAATCTAGTTATGGTATAAACAAACAAATAAACAAACAAAAAATAACAAGCATAAAATTAATTAAATATCCATACATTTAAAAGGGGAATTAAATTACAAAAAAATAGCGCCGCAACTAATGAAAATGATTATAGACCTACCAAATGCTGTAAACGTATCACCGCCATGCTGTCTAGTTAAATTGACCACCTGAATCAATGGTGAATCGGCTGATGAGGTTGGTGGTAGTACTAAAGATGTTGGCACTGGTCCAGCCTCACTCATTGGCATCATCGATCTTCCATTCAAATCACTGTGAATATTTGTTAGCAATACAAATATCAAGGTAAATGCATGCCATGTGCGTATTGGTTTTTGAGCTTGTGGCAACTTTTTAATCATTTGAACAGATGATACTGGGGCCAATGTCAACGATGCCATTTCTATTCGAATTCCACTGTACACGAACACCAAAAAAAATCCGTTTCACAATCTCAAATATCAGCTCAAAGATGTTGATCTGGTTAACAGCAATCCAATTAACACTTAAGGCTCTTTTGACACACACACACGACTACTTGAAAGACCACACAGCATTCTCGAACTCTACTCTGTAAATAGTGGCAGTTTAGAGGTAAATTCAATCATTTTATGCACAACAACTTTCGAAATAAGCATCAGTATGTCCCGCGGTAGTCAAAGACGAGAACACTCTGTGTAAATGTATAAATTAATAGGGATTGATTGCTTACATTCCACTTGAACATGAATTTTGGCGCACTTAAATACATCGAATCGTCTCTGGTGCTTGGGTACCGTCTTGATGGAATCGCAACAAATATTCTGCAAATAAAAATGAAAACGTATGAAAATACAACGGAAAATTTAACTGTTTACAATTGTGATCGAAAAATGTTCTTAAAATGTTTAAAATTAATCTAATGCAGAAGGATGATTTTGATGCTTTGGAAAGGATGGAAAATTGTAATTTTTTTTTCATTTGCCATCGTTTCAACAGGTTCTTAGCAGCTTCAAATTGTGGCGAAACAGCGGTAAATCAATTAATCTTGTGAAATGAAAATTGCTATATCAGCACCGATGGTTTACGATGTCTTTAGAGTGTTGTTGTTGTTGCTGTTTTTTTTTTCGTTAGAAAGTTGACAAATCAGCTCAAAGTGATCTCAAAGTCTGTTTGATTGCTGTTGTGTTTGGCACTGTTTGCTGGCAATAATTCATCGTGATGACATGGAAATCGTGCCGTGATCACATGCACATGCATTTATGTGCTGGCACACATCTCTGCAATTACTGGACAAACAGAAAACGAAAAGTGCACCAAGCATTGCACGATGCATGTTTACACAAAGCATAGACGGTATCGCAACCATTTGCTTGTGGCTAAGTACGGCAAAATGATTGGTATTTAGCTTTTGTTTTCTTTCGTTCGATGACACCTTGCTAATGGACCTTGCAATTTTGCCAGCAATCAAACCCCAATGGAGGTAGCGGTGCAAAAGAGACTAATGCTATTTTCATTGGTAATTTAACCAAAAACAAAAACAAAAACAAAAAGAGCAACTAATGCACAACAAATTGTCCGTGCGGCACAGGAAATTATGTGGTGCTTCAAATTAATCGAATTGAAGAGCGATCAAAGTAATGCACAAAAATACATACAAACAGCGGATCGTATGGAAAATCAAATATCTTAATCGCTCTATCATCATTGTTACTTCCAGGCATTTTTTTTGTCTTTCTTATCAGTGGCGATTTGCATTGTACGAACCAACAAACTAATGCCAATCCGTTAGTTTTATCAGCGCCAAAGTATAACAGCAACTCGGTCATATCGATTAATCGATTTCGGCTCGAATTACGTTAGGAATTACGCATCGCCGTACGCAAGCAATAAAAAATGGTATATTAAAATATATATATTATTCAAAACTCCTAACCGATCATCATTATTATATGTTACACTCGTTGCATTTTAATGTTTTATCACGTCCTGATTTGCTATGCAACGCAATATTTTTTCTTTTTCTTTTGCTGTCTTTTTCTATCTGTTTTTTGTTGTTGTTATTGTTTTGTTTCTTTTCACATAACTGTGGATTGGATTCTATTCGCCTGAGTTGCGCGACTCTTTGAAGTCGAATGCATCGGACGGTGGCAGTCGAGTGGCAGTGGAACGTCATTACTGATTTGCAATGATAACATAGTTTATGTGATAGATAATTTTTTCTCCCTGCCATCGTTCACACACACACACATACCATAACATAAGAACATGCTGCGCCACTGACATTACAATTTAAACGCATTATTTATAGTCACTGGGCTAAATAATATCATGCGGATCACATCCCAAATTGTACTAGTGACACTGCAAGCCAAACGATTTTCTGAAGGAGGCAACAACAACAACAACAACAACAACAAAATAGAATCACACATAATGATGGTGTCGACGACAACAGCAACAGCAACAACGTTGTTAGACAAGTTTGTTGGACGTATGTTTTATGCGGTTGTTGTTGTTGTTGTTGTGGTTGGCTGTCGTATGCCTAATGTCCCGTTGACTCTGTCAGTGTGCAAGCAAGTTGATATCAATTAATTCGGTTAGCACAGTCCCAAGAATGATTGCCGTGCAGAATTTGTCATTGATTATTTTACTGTTGAGGCCAATCGGCTATGGCTCATTAATTATGCAAAAATAATGTCACAATAATATAGTCAAGTTCAATGCTGATTCATCAAATCGGGGTATTGTAACATGTTCAACACACACGGTTAGCTGTTCTCTTCCGCTGAACGTGTTCAAACATCGACGAAAATAAATCACAATCGTTGGTATTGACATTAAAGTCTCCGAAACGGCTATTTTCTGGGTGGAATAAATTTGGTATACATTTTTCGTATTGGTCAGTTCGTATACAGTTTTTATATAGATGATCATCATATCATCCATTCCACAATGGTGCATCATGCACGTTAATTTTTTTTAAATCACTTGATACAAAATGTTCCAACAATTTATACATATAAAAGCTTACGCTTTTTATGACATTTTTTTTATGACTTAATAAAAATTGTATTAAGAGGCTGAACTAAACAGCAAACGCATATTTTTCTTAATAACTGAACCAAAAAAAAAAATCGTATGATCTTTTTTATTTGTGGCATTTTTTTGATGACACCGTATGCAAAATCATTGACATTGATCAGCAAGCGGTCAGATTCTAAAGAACCGGTACAATATTGACACTTTTTATTTTATACGATTTGACGTTTATCAATTGAGGTATCAAAAGTTGAAGCTTTGATACCTAACACATGTTTTTTTTTTGTTCTCTTCGTTCAGTTAAGTGAAGACATTTTTCACGATGAAAGAAAAGAAAATGTTGGAACTAAAAATATTTGCTTCCAAATTCTGATTGGTTTTCCATGTGAAGTGCTGCCGATTTTATCAATGCCATTTTATGGATTAAGAATAATGTCTACAATCAAAAATCCAAAAAAAAATGAACAACTACACCAAACAACAACAAAAAAATGAACACGAAGAAATCACTATGAAAACAAAAATCTCTTCATTTCCAAAATGCATTGGCACCCGACCCAATGATCATGTATTTTATTTTATTATTTGATGGTTCTTAGTGGTAACAGAAATAATAAAAAAAAACAGATGAAGCGGCACTCGACGATATGACGATATGGCTCCCGACCATAATGACGGTTATTGATGGCATCATTTTATTTGCTTTTTTTACTACCTTCATTCACACTCAGTTATTTTGCCATATGTCTGCAACAAAATTAAGTCAATCAACTCGATGCAATATTATTCCAAGTGATTCAGGCCGGGGGATAATCTCCATTCCATTTTAAAGCCCATAAAAATGGGCCTCAATTCAAAATCCACTATTGCAAATCTTTTCTTTTTTTTACATTTTTTTCTTTTAAATTCGAATTAAACAGTTCGAAATTATTTGGTTTGTTAAAAGTTTGTCGCCGCGGGATCACACAAACATTTTAATTACAGCCTACAAAATCCAATTGAATTTTGCAGTTTTGCTGGTGCCTCTACATGTTCACAATAATACAAAGAAAAAACAGTGAACAAATAAAAGAGAGTGCAATGAAATTAAAGGCTTCTGTTAAATTATGGTCTCTATTCTATGCAAAATACCGGACCATTCTTTTCGCATTTGGAAGATCATTTTGCATGTCTTGGTTCCAGCAAATGTCCATAAAATGAATTAAAATACAAATAAATTTCATGTGACTAGACACGAACTGGTGTGTGTGTGTGTGTGTGTGTGAGTGAGATGGTGCGATGAGTACAACTTGATACATTCATGTCAAACATGTTCAATTCTCGAATCACATTCGATCGTTTAAAAACCAAAACAACCATTGCGGAACGTAAGAGCATGGCTTTTCTGCACAAGACTCTTTGCATGCACCTTAAAATCAATTGTATATGATTTCAATTCGATTTTGTTCACTTTCACGATACACGCCGAAATTCGATATGACTTATACATTAAAGAAAAAAAAATCCAAATGTTGAAATGTTCATCGAAACAAACGATGGTACATGATGTACAGAGGGTTTTTGGCATGTGCATCACAACAGGTTTGATTTTTGCGCACCTTAATCGTCCATTGCAGCCATATGAAATAACATGAATCCGAATGCAATATGTTATAGCATTACAGCCGTTTTGATTCTAATCAAAACGGTTTGATAGTATAAATTTCATCATTTTCATTCAATCTAATTTGTTACCTTTTGACTTTCAACATCCTGTCTTCGTGATACAGTTTATTGCCATGGCCGTCAATAATTTATGGCATGAAATGATTGTACGATGCAAACGCGCGCTCTCACAACACAAAAAATAAATATGTGTTGTGCAGCGGAATGATTAGTAGAAATGGGATTGAAGAGCACATAGGCGCACGGGCACAGACACAGTGCAATGCAATTGATGCTTAGTAAAGCATAAGCATTAGCAAGTTCTGAGCAACTAAATGTTACTCTATAAAATTAGCTGCTAATGTTTGCAAGCCGAGTGTGAAGACTAAATGTATAATGTGCAATTGTGCATCGTACAGCAAAAAATCACGTTTATTAGTCTTTAATATGATAAAGAGTGTACACCATTTTTGAAAGGTTGATGTGACTCTGAACCAGGCTCATGATAACAACCAGATAAAATTCATTGTCCATCTCAATGAACATGAACAGAAACTGAAAATAATACACTGATGATGGGACTTATTTGTTAAGATATGTCAAAAATTAATATGTTAACCGTATTTTTGACGGTGTTCGTTTGATAAAATCAAACTGAAAATCGTTTGCTTGAAGTTACTCATTTCTCCATTCCAACTAAATAATTCCCTAGAATCAATGGCATCAAATTGCAATGTAAATTTTTTTTTACGCACTTATTAAGGCCCCACTCTTTATCAGGTTGGTTTCCTCAAACACTTGTACTTTGTATCTCTTGAAATAGAATACTCGAAACGCAATTACATAGGAGAGAGACAACAACAACAACAAAAACGAATCATTCCAAATGAACCGGGAAAATGACCAAATCGAACGATCGTAAAATGATGTTGCACGACATATATAGATCAACGAACTAACGTCTTCGCTAAAGTTCTATGAAATCAAGTTAAAACAACAACAGCAGCAGCAAAAAAAAGCCACAGCAACAACAACAACGACAACATTACAAAGTATCGGCGATCGTATCAAACTGTAACAAAATATTTTATGCGTGAGTTGAGACCATAGCTTTAGTTTTATCTGCCTTTCAGCATTTAACTGATGCGATCACGTCAATTCTTTTATGTACATTGCACAGCGAAAATGTAAACGACGGCAAAACGAAAAAAAAGACAGGGAGAGAGAATGAAAGACAGCAGCAGCAGCAGCAGCAACCGCAGTGGAAAAAAAGTGCCAAGTGCAATGTGCCCAGTGCCTAGTTAGGCCTGTTGCAATGTATAAACCAATGAATCCGTTTGCCAAAGACCACAGTGCGATGACAAGGCTCACTTTAAAGGGTTTTTTTTCTGGCAGAGAATGTTGGAGAGAGACGGATAGATACAGATGTATATTTCCATCTCTTTTCGTTCTGTGTTCACATCTAAAAAAACCCTACAAAGTGAGCCTTGTCATCGCAGTGTGCCAAAGACGAAATATATCCAACTTAATTGTGTGTATTGAACTGGTCGCATTCAAATAGAAAACACAAAACGTTTACTGAATCGCAAAGGAGTCAAATAAAGTGGAAGATGCTTCCTAGAACGAAACGAATGAACGATCGAACAGCGAGAAAATACGACACACACACACACAACAGAGAAAAAAACCAAACCCAACACAACGAAACTGTTGCTAAGAACGAAAATGGATTGAATTAAATGTGTATATATTTTTATCAACGGTTTAAATCAGGTTTATGTATTGCACAGCGATATATAGCGTTTATAGTGCAGCTATGACAAGGGAGTATGAGAAGCATGTTCCAATTCTTTCACTATTTCGCCTCGCAAGTACACATTCTTTTGGTCGCGAAATTTGCGCGCTTGTTTAAGTTTTCAGAGAGCAAAACCATCATTTTTTTTTTATGTGTGGCTATGCGATCGCGGTGGATACAATGATCCCGAACCGCGTACATCGAGTCGGCTGGTGCTACTGGTTTCAAAAGATTTTTGGTTGATAATTGTCTCTTTTTCGCGTACCCGTTGAAGCGTAACTGATTCAAAGATTCCCGATCTGGGCTTCATCAGGTGTTTTTCTAGTTAAAATATGATTTCACAGTTTTGCTGTTACATAACCGATTGCACCGGCTCTATCATCTATACGATTCATTGGTTTGCGCTAGAAGGCGCATGTGGATAAAATGTACAAAGTGATATTATTCCTGCGCACATTTGTCGGGGCCGATTACAGGTTCAGTCGCTCTTGCTCAGCATGTGCAGTATACTTAATTCACACACACACACATACGCACACGCAACAACAACAAAAAGAGACACAAAATTATGTTTTAAGCGAGTTTGAAGAGCGACAATCGAAAGAGGCGGATAAAATAAAAATTGCATACATAAGATTTCCCTCCACACCAATTCAATCCAACTAAGAAGTTGGCAATTTCAAAGCGGCGGTCAACGACAACACATAAACGAAATAAATAAAAAAAAAAAAACAAATGAACGACGAAAAAAAAAGAAAAATGGAACTTGTTTTTGCTTGATTAGCGATGAGCGTATCAACCCATCCAATAAGGAAATGTATAATGCAACGGTGGTTAGGCTAATTCAAAAAGAATTGACGATGATGAAAATGGTATTCGATGTTATTGTTTTGAGATCGGTTGCACATGTCCAACGCACACACACACTGCAACTATGAGGTTCAGACAGCATCGATTTGTTGGTTTTTTTTTGTATCTGTTTCGTTACTGTTTGATGGTGCTGCATCTTTTGATCGTTTATCAAAGACTTTGTAAATTTTATTATTTGTTTCATCGCAGAAGCGCAAATAAACAAACAAAATGAAAAGAGCGAACACACACACACAAAAACGTTAAGTCGGTGAACAAAACCTGAAGATCTTGATTGTACTGCTAAAGAACAACACATAAATCCGAGGTGCAGTTAGAATTTGTTGGAATTTTATGATTTGCTGAATAGAATTCACACCGAATCGAAAGAGTATCCGGTATTTTGGTGGATGAGACAAACAGCCCGATCCATTCGATCAACAACATCCTCTCGATCAACAACAAAAAAAAATACATCCAAAGAATTTGGTGATAGTGATAAAACAAGATTATTTACCGGTACTTTCCGTCCGAATCGGTTAATTTCATTTGCGCTTTCTTTTTTTTCAGGCTTCAGAAAAATGTGAATGTTTATTTTTCAAATATTCTAAACGCCCATCAAATCACATTCAGTTGATTTTCATTCCGCTATTTATTGGACATAGACACATGTTTGTGGTTTTTCGTTGTTGTTGTTACATGTGTCTAGTTTTACACTGAACTGCTACAAAACTTCGATACACCACCGATACCGTTTTTCTCATCACTTGTATAAAATGTGGCGAGAGACACAATCTTGACATGAAGATCGATGCAGCCGTCAGTGCAAATGAATTTCAATAAGTCAATAATATGCATTCACAAGTGGAGCTGGACTGTCGTTGAAACTATCTATATGTTCGTATCTTCTAGTAAATATATTTTAACATTGAAATTCAATCAAGTTTCATGTTAAAGTGTAATATTTCATCTCTTTCAACTCGATTCGATGTTTTGCGTGCATCAACAACAACAACAAAATATGTGCACTTATTGAAAGACCTTCAAAAGGACAGGTCATGAGCAAAAAAAAAAACCAGACGATGTGTTGTACCAGGTGAAACTATGCAATGCATAGTAGAATGTTTGTTGCTCTTTCAAGCTATTCTGGTTTAGTTGAAATGAATGCATTTGAAAATTCTCATATTAACCAACTTGTTTTTTTTTATGTTTCACTTGAACCACTTTTATTCAAGAGATACTTTGATCCAACACATAACATCTGTATGCATTTGAAATATGTAATACACACACATATTCGTAGATATGTTGAAATATATGGTCCAATGTTATGTCCCTTAGCTATATCTAGATAGTAGATACTTGACTGTATACGGACTTCCTGTGAAGGAAACAGCTATTCAGCTGTTAAGCAGCATGATCACGTTTATCATACAGTGAAAAGTTGCTTATTCATTCAACTGATTCGACAGCCACAAGCTGTTATTTTGAAGCTTAAGTAAACACCAAATATTTTTCATACATTTTTCAAAATTGATGCATGCATGATACTAATCAAACAGATCTTGGCTGGTGGTCAATACAATAGTCAAAATTGAGTTTTCATAAATTTAGATTACACAGATAAAGTTAGTGTGAGCAATTCAAATAAATCAATCATGATGAAGTTTGCACATAGTGCAAAAATAAACCCATTGCAATGCGTAATGCCCATGCATTATTGGATTCCGTTTATTAGTACACAAATCGATGTTGCGGTTGTTCGGACTTTGGCTCATGCACATTACCACGAGTAATTTTATCTTTCTGATACTAGAAATTCTTCAGTTGTTCATTTGCAGTGCATTTAAATGAAAATAGATGGCAAAACACCGAAACCACTTTTAAGCTAGCTATTTTAGCCAACAAGATGACTATGCATAAACGGCTTGTTATATTTGATCCTAATGTTTTTTTGCATAATCAGGAATCTATTTTTCTTACAATGTGTTTTTTTGTGTGTGTGCTATGTCCGTTTTAATGATATTCATTGAAAAACACGCTGAAAATGGTTTATTCGATGGATTTAACGGTATAAGATAGTCAAAATAGTAACTATCGATTACTGTTAGCTGTTCTTATTAAAATGCGTAGGTATTTTTGAAAACAATTCAAATTCGTTTGCAAAGCAAAAATTCCCAATGGTATTGATATTCTGTCGATTCACTTCGGTCGCTCGGTATAAAAGTGCATCCGTATCGAACTATTTGTTTTTATTTTCATTCATTTTTATCTCTGTTCGGTTGCGAATTATAACAGGCGTTTTTTGAAACGGCGAAAAACAAAACACCGAAAAAACAATAACATCGTTATCGTTAAAAATGATTATGTACATTAATCGCTATACTCAATGGACTTGAGTCAAGACAAGATCTTCTTTCTGTGCAATAGAAAATGAGCACACGTTAGTTTCTTAATGATCCTTGAGGGTTTCACCAGCATCGGACACACTTCATTCTAAAACAACGGCAAAGCGGCATTGATACACATTAAATGCATTTTACATTTAGATGATCATACTCAAAGACTCTTAGTATTGTGAATTGGTAGAATTGAAGTGTAGGGGGGGAATTTTCCTTTGCAAACTTCAACGACACATCTTTTCATTTGTGTGTGTGTGTGTGTGTTGTGTAATAACACTTAACTGTCAGTTTAAACATTCATTTAAATTTAAATCGACTTAAATTGGCTTAAAATTGTCGAGGTAAACAAAAATAAACAGTAAGATGTTGTTGGTGGTCGAGATTGTCGATGGCCACTTTACGATATTGAGTATGAAAATCAACATAATTAACATGATCGATCGCGTGTTTCTCACACGTTCATCACTTGAACGCACAAAATCTAGCCATTTCTTCAAGCACTTACTCGTGTTTTTTTTTGAATGAATACAGCGGCCCATTCAAAACATGTCGAACTGATAATGATAAAATCAGAAATTTCTATTTAGATCATAATATTTATTTATCAATAGAAAACGGTTGAATTTGCAACTAAAAACTCGGTATAATCAATCACAAAACTAAGCATTTCGATCGTATAACAGGAAATTACATTTTTCGAATGCTTAATTGTAAAGAAGTCGATTCGATTAGAAATGCATGTGAAATTTATTGACAAATGGTCATGCTTTTATGAAATTGATGAATGGCTACATGGCCATTGAATAGTTGGCCGTTGCTTTTAATCTTTCATTGATGCCATTGAATCGACGGTGACAGTAATCCGATTTGTTTGCGAAAAGTGTGTAAGTTATTGCACTTCGAACATAAATCAATCCATTGACATGGTTAGATTTATATTAAATGATAAATACTGTTACTGATGCAAGACAATTTTAACGTTGGTGAGTGTTTAGTTATGCGTGTGAGCGTGTGCGCGCGCGCGTTCCTATTGGTGATCTGCCATTCAAACATTTAAGCCGAAAACTCTTCTTTACCGTGTCTAAAATCGGTTAGAGTGTTCTCCGAATCTAAAACGACTTGGTGATAAACGTGGCTTTGGCTGTTCGGCTCAAAGGGGATATTGCAGATAATATTGTAAAATGAAAACAAACAGTCAATGGCCTTTATCAGTGCACACATGGTCAAATGTGAATATTTATAGATGCGCTCGTGCTTTCGGGTGCTCAGTAGATAAATAGTAAATAAGTGTAAGAATATTATTTATTAATGCTACGCGAATGAGCCCATTCGCAGGAGATTATTGTGTGCGCGCGCGCGCTCGTCCACTTGGTTCGCATGCCGATTGCAATGCATTGCTTACCCCCTCTGGTGATTTGCCATATATATAATTTTTTTTCTCTCCATCTTCCTCATAAATTTAATATTTATTATAAACATATTAAGTGTGAGTCAGTGCAGACACATTCGAGCCTATTTACGGTTTAGGCTTCAACGGTCTTTTCAACCGGAGTGAGCTTCTTTTTTCCTTCTCTCAGATGTTTGCGTTCAATGCCTGTGTACCAAATCCAACAAAAAAAACACACACACATACAAAAAATGCATTGAAATAGGATTGTGAAAATCATACATCTTGAGCTATGCAAAGAAATCAAAAGCAAACCAAAAACAACCGTTTTGTTGTTCATCGCGCAGGGAAAATGACCAACGTTAAGATTCATTTGCTTGGTCAATCCAACCTGCAAATTTTTTTACACAAATATTGTTCTTTTTCTACTTCGTTAAATAAATCTAGTTAATGGCTAAGAGCCATCCACAGCAAAACACAGATGAACACACACACACACACCTCAATGAAACAATAAGAGTTGCACAAATTAAAGTGTATGGAAAAGAAAGAAATTGGCAGGGCCAAGATAAATAACCAGTTTCCATTGAAAAATGCATTGAAACGGACATTAAATTACTGGCAAATGCCTTTGAAACGACTCAATGGGACGCATAATCTATATTCCTGTTTTACTTGATTTTTCAACTGTGCATTTGGCGGTGGCGCGCATCATACACGGATGCCATCTTCATGCTAATCTATACGCGCTTCGTAAAGAGCATAGAAAAGCGTCGCAAATTGAAAAAAAAACAACAACAACATTATAATCACAGAGTTAGAAACAACAACAACAACCACAAATACCAAACCCTCTTTGAAAGCATTTTGCACATTAAAAATGCTAATATCACAACGGACACCGTTTCACGATAAAGATAACGTGATTTTTCCTGCAAATCAAATGACCAACATTCATTTCATAAAAAAAAACAAACTGTTGTGTGAATATCAGACATCAAAGCAAAACTTCAAATTGGCCGTGAATTATCAGGAAAGTGTAAATGCAAGGCAACACGGAACAACAACAGAAGAACTAACCAAAAAAAAAATGAATGCCAACCAAAGAGATGTGCATAACGCCATTGCGATGCAATATCTACAGGATTAAGTTGATTGGTTCAGTCGGTGAGTTTTTTTTTACTCTATCCACTTATTTTCTTCGTATGGTGTTTAGTCGAGTGTCAATAACGGAAAAATTATATAAGAAAATGTAGAGTGGAATGGATGTGCGACGATGTTAAATAAAATGCGACTGCAAAATGAAAGAAACAACAACAACAAAATATTGTGCCTGAAAACAAAGAACACGTTTCTAAGGTCCACTTGTGTGTGTGCATACTGTGTATATGGGGGCACTTAAAAGAAGACAAACGTGCTGCTGATGACAGAACGCGACTTGAGCGGCCAGAAAATAGAGCAAATGGAGACCAAGAATTAGAAAAATTGTACCGATCACCGGTAATCACAGCTATATTTACTCATTGTCAATTGCGCAATGCGCAAACATATCGGAGACACATTCAAAACACCGTTTCGTTATCGCATTTTCATTTTGTACAGCAATGCAAGCCGGTGTACCGGGCAGTGAGCCCGTGTGTCTCTTCTTTCTTTATTTTCTCCGAAACACAAAATTACCACATTACATGCACAATTATACACACACACACACACACTGTTCGAGCGCGCACTGATGAGATAAACATGTGTAGCAAACGGAATGCCAAATTCACAAAAAAAAAATAAGGCAACAGCTCATAGTCGCTCCCTTGGCTCAATCCAATCCATGAGACTTTGTGTGCGCACGCTCGGCGACAATTTATCGCATGCATCCTCAAATGGATGCAAACGAACACACAAAACAAGACAAACGAACATCTAATACTGATCACATATATGGATGATCGCTTACTGTGACTTCAATGACCGTTTCAACAAATGTATTGCGCACAAAATAGAAAATTGATTCGCTTTTCAGCTCAACGAAAATGAGCCTGAGCCATCTTTCTATCGTCCATTTCTGCCACTTTGTCGTTTGAGTTCATTTCGATGCATTTTTCTAAATGAATATGTCCATATGGTGTAATTATTTATTGGCATTGAGTTACGGTTTTTACAGTTGCAAATTGCATGCAATAGTGCGTATTGTATAACGTATCAACGGCTATGCAATTGGTGGCTTCAGAGATTGGTCAATCGATCGAGTGATTGTAAAGTTTTGTTATTACACATTGCATTCACACAACAACAACAACGACAAACAAACAAACAAATTCAATGACTAAATTGGTGTTGTGCTCTTCAATGTTGGATCGATCGACGCACATAAGCTCAGAGGGACTTTTGGGGGCATTTGTATTTTATACATTTCAATGCCATATATTTTAGCCATATATTGGATGCATCAAGAAATATTTGAAACAGAATCATTGAATGGAATTGGAGACAATGGAATTTTATGGAATCTAAACTGATAACTGTGTACATAAATTTGTCGTACGGTACGTTATTGAATTTTCTCATTTTGAAATTGACCACAATCAACGATAAAACAAGTTAAACAAACGCACAACTACTTTTCATCAATTTTATGGAATGGCTTGTTCATTGTGGTTTTCTCTCTCTCTCTCTCTCTCTCTCTCTCTCTCACACACACTCACACAGAAACAAAATTACCTGATCAAAGAATACACACAAAACAGCATTGATTGTGAGCTATCGGTATGGAAATGGTGATATTTGTTGTTTTTCTGTGGGTTCGGTTGAACACTAAAAGTTGAATTTTTTTTTATTGATTGAAATACATTTATAGACAACCGCGAATGATAAAAACCCGAATAAAAGGTACAGGACTAGTTTATCGTTTGGCCACTTGTCATTTACTCATATTTTGCTACTCAACGATGTTTGTTTATGTTGCCCAGCCAATAACTATAAATTGGCTCGTTAAATGGTCATCTTCAATGAACTTCAACGTGTTTATACGGGGTTTTAACAGCATTTTATAAAATGCAAATGAAACGAAGCGAATGCATTTTGCCAATTTTCTTGAAACCCAGCATTTTTCCACGATATCGTCAATTGCATTTGAAATGGGTTTTTCTCATAAAATACCAATTTTTTTGTTGTTGTTGTTGGTTTTGTTTGACTCATTCGTGAGCAAAGTCATGAAATGAATTTATTTCGATTTGGCATTATTTTATTTTCTCTATCGATGGATTTTATTTTTATATCGTGTAGAAAGCGCAAATACAGTCGATTTGAATGTTCGATCCATTTGCAAAAAGCCACAGAAAAATTTACGAATCATTTGTTCGCGAAATAACATTCAATAAATTTCATAATTGAAATCAATCGTGTGTCTCTTTTTTTTCTCCCCGCTATGACTAACTCCTTCCTATTCTTATCTCAATTCATTTTAATGGCTAGCTATTAATTTGGGTGGCCAAAGAAAGCAAACAAAAAACACCACACACACACACACACACTTTGGACGATTGAGTTTATGAATGCGATCGACATCAACGAGTCGAGAGATGCCATTGAAATAGCTGAACTGTATTTCACAATGTTGACTTTCAGATAGACTGCTATCAAATTATTGGAATACACTTGGTGATATTTAAGAACTTGAAATGCCTGAACTCTTGCTGAAAATATAGAAAAAAAAAATTATGTAATGTATAAGAGTAATGCGATGTGATGGACGAGCACACACACACACACACACACCGCTGATGAACACAACACAACACAACACAACAAAATGAAACAAATTCAATTATTTCAATATTTTAATCGATTTCTTTATACATTTTGTATTTGTTTATTTATTTCTTTGGTGTTTCCTTTTTTTCTCTCTCCCAACTGATAGTCATGCGATAGTTAAAAGTGCATTTATGGTAAATAAAATGTATGCATTTGAAGGGAGCAACACAAAAGAAGAACACAAGCAGCAACCTTCAGCAAATAGAATGCAGAGCATGCTGATTGAGTAGCTATTAGCGGTTTTATTACCTTTGATTGAAGTTCCGCTGAAAAATCAATCGCAAAACACACACACACTCACAACTAGATCGGAACGGATTTTCATTTGAATCAACTTGTAATGCGGGCAACAACAGAGAATACACCAGACTAACCACATCAAAGTCCATTTGAAGAAAGAAGAAGAAAATGATGAAAAAAACACACACACACACACACATATATATATATATATATATAAAACATGAGCAAAGAAGAATCAATTGGTGGATTGCACCTTGGCAGTGAACATGGCTCAAATAGTGTTCTCTGTAACAAGCACAAGTCGGCACTCGACTCGAAGTAAATGGATAATTTATTGAAGCGACTGTTTTTATTAAATAAATCAAACGTTAATATGATGTGTATAAAAAAAAACGTTTGCATTACGGCCAAACGGTTGAATGTTGACGATTGCCTTGCAATATACAACGAACAGAGGTACCAACTGAGTGCCGTACAGTGCAACAGTGCCAATAGTTCAGCATGTACCACTCTTTTCTTCTTTATTTTGGTCAACACATTTGCACGTTTTTAAATTGAGTAATTGATTGATTCTCTAACAAACCGTTGCTTCATTGATTCGATAATTTCATTGCGATTCCAATTTTGACGTCTAATTAAATTTACCCATTCCACAAACTCGTCGTCGCAACCAACTTAATGACGTATAAAATCAATAAAAGTCCATTGACTAAAGGGATTCCAATCGGTAAATCGCTACATATTGTACGTCAAGCAAATAAAAAAGAAAACTCGCTTAGCTCATAGCTCATGACTCATAGCTTATGGCATTCCATGGGCATGAAAATACACGGGCATGAACGATTTGTTGCACTTAAATTTTATGACACTCATTGGATATTTTTCTAGCGAATAAAAAGACACTTACACACAGACACACAGAGATCCACTAAAACGAAACGATCGTTTCCGTTATCTATTGTCGGCGTCAGCCAAAGGGCGATTTGATTTGCAGCTATTTTTAAGTACAGTTGCTGATTTGTCGTGTTTTTTTTTCTTTAATATATATATGTATATATATATATATATCGTTTTGTCAAAGCGCCCCGAGGCTCCAGTTGATGTGCTCCTTCGTTTAGAATATGTTCTAGGTGCCAATCATTATTAATTTATTATCACTTGGGTCTCTTTAAAATCGGTATAAACTAATTTTTCTTCTGTTTTTGTTTTTGGTCGATTGGCCATTTGCCAACTAACCGTTTCGGATGCCGTTCATTTGATCGCATATATTTTATATGCTTCATTAGGTAATGACGTCTCCATTAATTTTTTTTTTGTCTTTCCTCATTACTCTCACTGTGTGTCTGTCTTTTGATTGTGCTCTGCTGAAAAAACGATGACGTCCGTTTTTCACGTCATTTTCTTTATCTTAAAACAACAACAAATTATATGAATTGGCATTCTTCTACATTTTCGTTGAACATTTTAAAGTACATTTGGTTTTTCGATTTCAATCGGCTGTCAACGATAGGAATCATCGTCATTTGAACAATATTGTAGTCCCGATACGGACATTGTGGTACTGAAACATAACGCGAAAAAATACAAATGATAAAAATTGTACACACGCAAAATAATACTTAAGTGCTGAGAGAAATCATAAATGTTAATATATTTGTATCATCGAACATGAAACGATGCGCGCAAATAAATTGCCAAATGCAGCATGGCTACATTGGTATTGCTTCGAATTATCATCGGTTGCTCTGAAACCGTGTTCTTTCTTTCGAATGCAATATCGCTAATGGAACATTGAATTAACATGAATTCTCTCTTTCTCTCTCTCTCTCTCTCTCTCTCTCTCTCTCTCTCTCTCTCTCTCATATCTCTCTCTCTGTCCCTGACGATCTCACGAAAAACATTTGGACTTTCATCGAGCAATTGGTGTTCATGATCAACGTCATTGAATGGCAAGATGTGCATCAAACTGTTCAATGGCATGAAGAATGCGTAGACAGAATGCCGCACAATTATAAGCGACAAGCACCAGCAACCAGAGGGGTTTTTGTGACGTAAATTGTTATCACGGAATGCAAAAATAATGCTTATGAAATTCTGCAAATACATTTGATTTAATGGAGGACAACAAAGAATCACCTTTTTCGTCTCTCTCTCTCTCTCTCTGTTTGTGTTTGTGTGCATGTGTTATTATTTAAATAAATGAGCACATGCGGATTAACGCAATATGATAAATAGCCGAAACAAATTGAAAACTTACCAGAAACAATATCAATAAGTGCAAAAACAATTTTGCAAAACCATTGAAATGGCCGCAAGTAAATTTCTCTTGGCTACAAAAAAGATGTTCCATGCAAACACACATGTTTCTTCTTTTTTGTTTGCACGGTTCTAATCAAGTAAAATAGATCTTTACACATTTCCAATTGGTAAATCGAACCCACTTTTGTGCTCATGTGATTATTTAGAGCATCTTCCATTGGTTTGGAAAATCAATAGCAAGTGATCGCATGAACACTGTAAACAGAATATGTGTGTCTGTGTGTGTGTGTGCAGTACACGTACACTGGACCACGGCAGTGATACGAAATATGCTTTTATGTGCACAGTGTGTGTTTACAGGGCATATAAAAGGATTTGCGCATCATTAATCATAGGTGAAAACTAAGACGCACAACAAAAATCGCTGATTTGCTCTAATGCTTAAACTTCCATACCTGGCAGCGTTGTATCAATTCTATAGCAAATGCATGCGTTATGTATTTTAACATTATCTCTCTGTCTGTCTCTCTCTCTCTCTCTCTCTCTCTGGCAAATATCAAACTCTAATGAAATATTTGTAAAATGGCTTGAGAATGCCCAAAATGCAAATTTCCGACAATATTGTATCTAACGGGATTTTTTACCGACCGAACTAGAAACATCCTTTCTATTCACGTTCAAATAATTGATTTGGTTGTTTTTTTCTCGTTATTTTCAAATATTGAAACATTTACCGTTAGTATAAACATGTAAAACCAAAAACTTCGTCGAATTCAAAAAGCAACCAAAAATGACAGTTGTCGAGTTGGGAATAAGTAAACCAAATGTAACTATTAAATGCTCAGAACTCTAGACAGAACCGTCATGAAAAGATGATGTTTGCACAAACAAATGATCCATCAATCAAATCATATTTTCATCATTTTAAATGTGATTTTATGAGAATTTACTATTAACTACAACCAAAACATTTTCACACGAAGAGAATAATTGAATTGCTGAAAATTGTTACATTTTGATGAATGATCTGATTTTTCGATTATATTTGACATAGTGTGTTCCAATTCGCAAAGATGTGAATTCTATGTAGAACAATTAGAACATTACCACTTTCATATTATGTTTTTGACATTGTTAATCGCCTAACAAAAAAATGCCTCATTCATTGTTATAATGAACTGTTTTTTCCGGCAACTTCTACCATTCTATTGACATTTTGACGTTATCTTGACATTGTTGACTTGTTGAGCTCTACATTTTTCACTTTTTAACAACACTTTCTATTGTGTGACCGGTTCTGTGAACATTAAGAATGGTTTGTAATCGGTTCATATACCGAAATTTTACCGACTTACAAGAAATGATTCTTGAATATGAATTCTTTGCTTTTAAAGATTCGAAAATTTTCTTCCGCAAAATTCATTCCGAACAGTTTCTTACTTATGTTCCAATCATTGTTTGCAATAAAATGAAGTGAAATTTGTGCCTAGCCAAAGACTGAATACATTGTATTCAGTGATTAATGACATCGATTCACATCCCGATGCGATTAATTGTTTTTTTTTTTAAATTTAATTCTAAATATTCTTTATTCGAATGTTTATAATGACATCGAATTTGTCTGATCAAAATGCTTTTGCATTTTATGCGCTGAACATTGCGAATGTCGGTTTTTATTTTTTATTTTTATTTTTGATTGGATAATAAACCTGTCTTATGTTTTTCTTGAAAGCATATTTACGATTAGAACGTTATCAGATTGATCACAGGCATTTATTGTGTGTGTGCATATTTGTTTTTCAATTGGAAAGGAAAGCTGCATGCCATGATGCCAAAAGATCCAAAACCAACAGGTAATAATACCACCTATTTAAATTGCTTGAAAATCAAACACAAACACACAAATCGCAGCTGAAAATCCAAGAAAGTTCCGCACTGGTCAACCAGTGAGTGAAAAAAAAACCCGATAGGAAAGGAACGAGGCAAAAGGACAGAGAGTATGAAAAGAGAATCGCAATGATTGTAATGTGTCTTGGGTTAGTAGCCAATTTATATGCAATTATTGGTGACAATGTTTCGGTGTTATGCATCTACATGTGCGCGCGTCTTTTGCCTATTTTCAATGATATTTTGTGTTGTACGGCTAATATAAAGCAAGCGCGAGACTTCTGTCTTTTCATTCGGTTTTACAACAACAAAAAAACGATAAAAATAGTAAATATGCATTTTCACCAAATGGTACAAATGCGATGATATCTCATTTTTCAAATTGCTTTGGTCTTTTCTCTATCGAAGTGAAAAAAAATGTCGAAACCAAAGAATGTTTTCAGTGTTTTGTGTTTGTTCGTTTCGTATATTGTAGAAGTATTAGCAATGGCAAATGATATTCGTCCGTAAAGCATATAAATGGTTCTCATATGATGATTTATACATTTTTGTGGTTTTGATCGCTTGGACACTAGAATGCTCGTATATTTAGTCACACATGTATATTGAAGAGGACGGATTGAAGGCGCATTGAATATCACTATTCGGGGTGATCACATGGCCGAGCGTTTGTTCTTTTTTCTTTTTTAACGACACTTATCGCATCGAAGGAGGCACACATAACAACAACAACAACGTCAAAACACACACAAAACACCCAAGCACATAGCCAGGCCAGGTATGAAGTGTTTCTAGATAAACTCTACAGAGTATAAAGTGTGTCTCATTGCAATTGATGCAATTGATAGCCATTTAAAGTGGCTGGTAATTCCATTGTATGTCCAACTTGTGTTGGAATCGTCAAACAGTGATTCAGCCGCCATATTACACTTGCCAATGTTTAAATCGCGCGGCAATTATTTGTTGTCTTGATTCCTTTTTACTACATACGATCGTCGAATCGTGTGTTTAGTTGGTTTTGTTTGTTGTTGTATCGTTGTCGTTGCAATTGTTGCGTCCAATGATTCGGAGAACCACATTCGGTGGACTTCTCCTAGGTGGAAACGTGTTCTTTTTTTTTATTGAAACAGGTGTACCTATTGCCCTGTCACCACATCGCAAATCGTCCGATCGCAAAAAATTGTAACGCAAAACCAACCCAAGCCAATATCCCGTGATATAATTCTATTCGCAGTGTGACATCGTCGACAATACCATGAAAATTGCTTAGGCAACTTTATGTGATTCACAATTGAAATTCCAAAAAGTCAGTTGATATACATTCACAACCGTCCGCATTTGAATCACATCTTTGAAAACGCATTTTTGTGTGTGTACCTATTGTTACTATTGAAAAGAGTAGTAATTATTTCACAGATTCTCACCAATTTTGTTGTCTCTGCGAGCGACTATTTTATCAGCCATCACATAAAATATTTTAATTAACAACTCACCAGCTAAATACAATTTGAAAGTGACATTGTCAACGGTCTGACGGCCGTGCCTATAGCCTACGGGCGATGCATACATCTATCGATGTTACTCTGGTGAGTTGAGTGCGAACTAACAACATTCTATTGCAAGTGTTTGTTTTTTCTTGAAATCATGTCAAACTTAACAATTTCTCATCTCTCGGAGCCTAGCTCAGAGCATCTTCTGAATACTGATAACTCTGGGGGGAACTTTTCTAAAATTGTTCCTAATTTCGAAATGATGGCGCTAGTTTCAATATTAAGGACATTCATGAACGATATAAATCTGCGGATTTTCCTTGAAACAACTAGGCCGACATTTAACTATTCAATAATGTTTCAGTTAATTATTTGATTGATTTGCACGGCAATCAATCTGTCTTGAAAGCATCAAAGAGTAAATTCATGATATGGCTGTTGCCATGGATCGGTTTTGTGTCATTGTGACAGTACCGTGGACACGCTGACTATGCATCCGATTGGAATTTGTGTGTTTTTTTCTAGATCGACGTTCCGTTCATCACGTTGTTTTTCGCCAGCACAAATATACAGCATCAAAAGATATTCACGTAGCAAAGTCCCATTCATGCTATGCCATTGGTATGTCAATGCAATCATTAGCAGCCACATGCTACGTGCTCTTTTTATCATTCGATTTTATGGAGGATGCTTATACATCTCACATTTATGTTTTTAAATTAATTTCAACTGTTTACATCTTCTTTTTTTTATAATTTTCGCAAAATAAAGCTCAATTCCATGTAGATGTTGCAGGCATATTACGAAAAATCGAATTAAATTATGTTGTATTCATTAAAATTGGGCCATTTATGAATGTAAATTTTCATGTAAAAAAAAAATCATCAGCATCAAAATGACATGACGTCATACGTTTTCTTTTACTTCAATTTTGGAAACGGTAATGACTTGATTTTATTTTCCATAATTTAATGTATTTCATCCGTAAAACGGATAAATAACACAAAAAACATCCACTGAAACCATATCAATGTAGCCAAAATTCAAGTATCAGGCCAAATCAAAATAAATAAGCGCATCAATGGGCAATTATGAGCATCATAATCGGCTGCACTGCTTCGATAATCACGTAAGAATTGAACGAAAAAAAAAAATACAAATACAAACGTATAACAACAACAATTTTGTTTTTTAAACTTACACACACAATTCTTTTGCACTTTTGCACAATGTTATCTTGCATTGGACAAATTTAATTACGACACTTATCCCAGTTACAGTTAAAAATTGGATTTTGTGCAAGGTACCGAGAAAAAAAACCGTCCAAACGCCACACAGACGAAAACACAACAACAACACAAAACGATATAAACAAAAAACAACAGAGAACGAAGAAAAAGTAAAGAATTATTGTTATGTGTACAGATATGCAAATTAGTTAGCCGTGGAATTAATTTTTGGTGTAATTTGGCGTGTCGTATGTTTTGCATTGAATTTCACTTCCCTTTTTCGCTCTCTCTCTCTCTCTCTCTCTCTCTCTCTCTGTCGGTTTCTTTAGCAAAGCCAGCAAAGCAATACAGTTTGGCTAACGTATCGTTTAAACCAGATAAACGACCAATGCAAGAAGTATGCCACAATGTTGAAAAAAACATCAACGTGAAATAAATTCAAGAGGCAAGAATCATTTTATATTCTTTTCAGCACCTTTCTTCATCTGATTAGAGTTGCACCAGATCGCATCACTTCAGATTCATTTGCACCGGTCATTTATTATGACCAATCCCATTCGTTTGTTCTTTTTTTTCTCTTCATTCTGCCCAAAAATTAGCATACGGAATTGAAGATCTAGTTTTCAACCTTGAGCTCTGGAGAAAAACAGCAACACAGAATGCAATATGATGCCTTTTAAAGCAAGGCTAACTTCTAACAAACAGTAAATGATAGATTTAATTTTTGACTCGCCTTGAACAACAAAACAAACGGTTCATTTCTAATTATTTATATTATTAATTTAATGAAGAAATGGGTGAAAATGTGATTCTGACCATCCTTGAAACTATTTTATTTGAATTACATACAAATTGTCCACCGTGTATAGATGTCATTATAATGAGACTTGAATAATGAAATTGAACAAAAAGAAGAAGAAAAAAAAACACACGACACAGCAATAAAACGACAGAAGTAAGGCTATCAAAACAAACTAAATGCAGTATAATATTGCCAATTGCAATGTAAATGACTATATTATTGAGCCAATGTTGCTGACGTGCTGTTTGTTTCTCTGTTTGTTTTTTTGTTGTTGTTTTGTTTTTCGTTTGTTTCTGTTATGTGTTCAAAGATAACTGACACTTATCCTCACTTTAGTGATGAAGAAATGATCAACAACAACAGCAACATGAATCTTGATTATATCTCGAATCTGTTTTCTGCAGCCCAAGCTGAAATATTATATATCCGAGATTCTTTTTCCGTTTCGGCTGCGCCTATCGCTGTGGATAAATAGCATTGCACTGGTTAATTACAGTATAAGATAATGAATAATCGTTGAAGTGGTTGAATGTTGAGCACGCGAAATGAATGAAAATTGGCAGTGTAAATGTGAGGTGCAGTGCAGTTTGCGGAGAACACTGTAATGAGAGTATCCGAAACTATTTAATAAACAATTTTTCATATTTGCGGAACTGATTATAAAGACGAAGAGGGCGATCATAATTTGGTTATGTTGTTGTTGTTGTTGTTGTTTGGTATGAACTATCATTACAATTGATCATTTCATGACGTTCAATTTTGCTGATTGTCTCAATGGCACTTGTTACCTTCATATGGAAGGATTCAGTAGGCTTAATGATCAATACAATTCCGAGTCGATAGAAAAACAAAACCGATCCATTCGCATTGGCAAAAAGGGAAAAAACGACGCCTGCAATCAATTGTGAAATGTATTTGCGTTGTGTAAAGAGCTGCGAGGATTAAAAGAGCATTTATGTTGAACGAGTGGCTCCATAACATGATAGCTCGAGATAGATAGACGCATGAAACATAAAAAGCGCAAACATGTTTGTCCATTGTTTTTTTTTTCGTTTTCGTTGTTGTTGTTGTTGGCGATGCTATGTTTTGAGTGTTCATTGCACACACATAAACACGCCGCATCCATCGCACAAAACAGCACACAATGTACCGAGCACCCATATAATGTGATTTGAAGTGCACCTCATTAAATTTTATATGATAATTTCTTCACACTTTGATGACCATCAACTACGGTTAGATGTGGTGGTTACACTTGGACTGTTTTGCAACCGTTTCGAATATTGCCGACGATGTGTTGTTTTGTTTTGTTTGTTTTTTTTTTGTGTGTGTGCCCATCTTATCGTTATTCTTGTTGTTGTTATTTTTTTCTTCATAATAATCTTTGGTTTGTACGATGCGCGCGCGCGCGCGCTTCCACAAGAGATGCTTATAACATAGCTTTATATGAATCTAGAGCATTTTCCGTTGCAATCGGCTATCTAATTTTTACCGCTTTGAGCTACACACACACATCAACTCTTTTAATTTACGACTGTTTGCAAATACTAAGACTCGTCTTATGCATTTCGGACATTCGGTCGAGAATCACATAATAGCACATCGAACTTCGTTTGGTACAAAATGTCCACACACTTACAGACTGTCAGACCAGGTAATGAACGCGCGATCATAGCATAAAATATGATTTATAGCTGTTGGAAGTTATCACGATTAATAAACTCTGCATGTAAATGAGAAGGAAAAAAAAAGCTATACGAAATTAATCGCCAGCGATGAATATTTAAACAAACAGCATTTGGTCATAATTCGGGTGTTAATAGTGGCTCCTCTATCACTTGATTTATGTAACTTATTTAGATCTTTGCACAGACTGTTTGATGACTGGTGTTTGGTTGTTTTGACTTTTGTGAAGATGACGGACGGTGTTAACGTATGTCGATTTTTTAATGTTTATGAACACTGTAATTTTTGGTTTTATACGTTTTTCCATCTTTGTCGGTGTTTAATATAAAACAGTGCCTTATCTTTTGGCCTGGTTCGGCATTAGCCCATGCCATACAACGTTAATATCATAATCATATTCTCAACGGTAGTTAATTTACATTTTGAGCTGTTAATTTGGGTATCGGTAAAATTTGACCGTTAAATTATTGACGATGCTGGATGTTTTTTTGATTCTAAAGAGATGTTATCGCTTTCATTTGATAATAAACTTTCTCAACAACAACAAGTATATCGGTCGAATCGTTTAGATTGGTAGAACACATGAACATATTCTACATGATAAACATTCTTTATTATATAATTCTTTCTTTCAAAGTTAGAGCAATGTTAATTGCCAAACTGTAGAATTTCTACACGAATTCATGAATTCTTGGACACATCTTGATTAAAATTGCGGATGGTTTAATAAACGATAAATCATCAGATGATTTGATTGATAAAATTTCGATTTCTTTTTAAGTGAAAATGATTATTTGGCGTTTTATTTCTTCACATTTTTTTTTTCAATGGATTTGCGGTCGATTTCAATTCAAATGAATGACCTTCATAGATTTGCCCTCAAAACATCGATAGATCTTATAGGATTTAAATGAAACTTCCAACACTTGAATTAAAACCGAAGTCGATTTAAATCAACCAAATGAAAAAACAACAAAAAAAATTAATTGTGAATTTTCAGCAAGAAAAAAAAAAAACGCCGCGTATGCAAAATAATTGGCAATAGTCGTGGTATCGCTATATATATATCATTTGCCCAATTGATTGTGACCGTCTTTCTATCAATTCATCAAAATTGCGTACCATTTTCACGTTTAATCTGCTTTGTTCTATTTTTCTACCAGTTAATAGCACACTGGTTTCTGTTGTTGTTGTTCTTGTGTGCTGCTGCTGTTGTGTTTTCCAATTCGATTCCTTCACTGTTTAATTGCGTATTGTACATGTTCCAAGTCGCACATTGCTTGTGGTTAATTTCCATGATATTTGGTTCGAAAAGTGTGCGCTTACTTGTAGATCACATGACGAGATCACACAAATAAAAATCAGTGAATCCCATCAATAAGAGAAAAAAAAACGTATATATGATCTATCAGCATCATCAAATGGCACTGGTGTGTGAGTTGTGTGTTTTGAAAATGTGTTTTTTTTTAATACATACATTTCCTTTTTGTTTCACGTGCGCGCGCTTATTTGTTCATTCAACGAATTTTGTTCGGTTGTGTTGTTTTTATTTGAACAGTGTGTTTTTTTTGTGTTTGCTAAAAAAATTTGCTTAAAAAAAAGTAGGTAACTAGTGTTAATGTTACCGTGGTTGCACTAATTTCGATGGTTTTTTTTGTTATTTCTTGTTTTGCGCACTTGTTTACAGATGCTCAATGAGTTGGGCTATTTTTTTCTCTATCTCTACATTTTCTCCTTCGCGAATGCTCTGTGTTATATCCAAAGAACCATTTCTGAATGGACACATGTGAGTTTATGGTAACAAAAAAAAAACAAGTCTTGAACTTCGTTTCCAACTAGTATGCCACTTTGTTGTACAATGTACTGTACACCATTCTGGCTGAACAATGGCAAGCACTTTTTTGTGTGTTTGTGTGATCACTGGCTTCTATTTGCCCAATGTTGTTCGAATCGCACAGCCACAACAATCTCGAACAGGTAACCACAGAAATGGACAACGTACAAGCAAAATATCGTTCCAAATAACGAATAAAATTGAATTAAACAACAACAATAAAAAACACACACAGAAAATGAAAATGTGTCACCTGTTAATAGCGTGTAAAATGTAACATGCGTGAACCATAAGATTACTGTTTTTGTTTTCATTTCTATGTTAATCATATCAGTTGTGCAGATGACACGGGCTATTCAGCCATTAAAACCGTTCTTTCAGCGTTTTCTTTTCTTTCTGGTCTTTAGTTTTTATTTTTTTTTTTTTTATTAATCCGAGCACGATTATGCGAAAATCTGAACTCTTCACTGTGTGTGCAGCACAAAACACCAATTTTCACATGGCCTGGAAAAAATTTCGCATTTTTTTTTCTTTTGAGAATAAAAAAAAAACATACATTCAGTACAAATTACACATCGACAGTGAACATTGGAATAAGAGGCTCGATTTAAATGTTGTCACATATTTGTCATACCATAAATGGACAACGTTTAATTTCAAACCTGACTCCAAACTTGTACTGGATTGCGGTAATTATTCAAAATAATAAACGCCTTTTTAATTGAATTCCTTTTGGTCGCAACTAATTCCGCATAAATAGGTAATAAAACAATTTTGTTGTTGTTGTTGTTGTTGATGTTGGAGCATTTTGTTTATATGTTATCGATGCCGACAAGTGTGTGTCGATAGCATCGCTGACAGGAAGATGAAGATACAATATTTATAGGCTTTTATTGAACGACACCCATTTCCATTCCACGGAGTTAAATTAATATCGATATAATTTATTCGCTGGTTTTGTTCGGGCATCCGATGCATGAGCATCATGTCGACTAAAAAAAACACTATCATTTGGTTATAGAGTTGTGTTGTTTTTGGTTTTTGTTTTTGGTTTTGGTTTGCCAGACCACTTAAAGTAATATCATTATCTAAATGCAGAAAATGAATGAAAACAGAATTGATGTACTTGAATGTGTGTGTGTGTGTGTGTGTGCACTTTTTCCTTGGTTTTCAAATGAATGAAATCAAGTAGTAAATGCTAATCGGTGCTTGCATCGGGCTGTTGCTTCATGTAATAACAGTTTTTGATGCAGTTACTTAGCAATTCGCAAGCAAAATAAAACGTGTTTGTGCGCGCGCGCGAGTGCGTTTGCGCTTGCGTATAAGTTCATCGTCACTTTGGTCATCTGCAAGTAGAAAAACTAAGGAAAAGAAAACAACCAAAAATTGTCATCAATTTTCATGAGCAAATAAGGCGGGCGCGCGCATACGCACTGGTTTGATCAAACCTCAAAGTACAATCCAATACGCCTGGTTACAACGTACAAAACTATTCGATTTCGCCGTTCTTTTTGTTTTGGGCTGCGCAATTTTCAACGATACATATATATATGTATATTGTTGGCCGTTGTTTAACGCGTTGTCACATAAAACATAATTTACAGCTGCATTTAATCGCGATAATTGTTTTGGCTCGATCGGATTGCTTGTTGTTGTTGTTGTTTGGAAAAGAGTGTGAATATTTGTTTGCACACAATTGAAACCGTCGTTGAAATCGGCTCATTAGAAACATGGTTGCACACATGTGTTGTGCGTGTGCGCTCTTGTTTGTGGCGAAAGATTTACGCACATGCAATTTACGTTTTGGAATGAATTAGAAACAACAACAACAACATCAAAACAGACGAAGAATGATATTCGATTGCTAACAACGAAAAGAAATAAAAACACATCAAGAGACAAAAACAACACATCGCAAAACAACAATATGAGCAGATACAGATTTAGAAAATTGTACAATTAGAAAAAAAACCAGTGATGGTTTTACGAGATAAATCCCGTGCACGATCGATCTGTGTGTACTTTTTACATGCGAAGTGTTGTGTGTGTGTCTGTGTGTGTGTCTGTGTGTGTTTTTTTTTTGTTGCTGTTTACCAGAGAGTCAATGATGATGTTGTTGATGTTATTTTATTTGATCGCTGTGGATGTGCTATTTTACTTCCGAGAGTACTCAGCACTTTCGTTTGTTTTGTGTGTCTCTGTTCCGCCTTTGATTTTTGATGTGGACTTACACACGCACACGCACACACACACACTCGCACACTCGATGTGAATGTGGAGCGGGGAAAATGAGGTAAACAACATGTGATTAGTGATAAATCGATTATATCTTGTTAATTTCTATTGAGCAGCTCAATAAACCCAATAATAACCGATTCGCGAACGGCTCGTTTGCTCAATCATTTTATGGTTGTTATTTTTTTCCGCATTCTAAGCGATAGGCCTATCGCCTATAATGGGCACATTTTTGATGCGTAATATTGCAACCAATTCATTCCATAACCATCTTCGTGTTGGCCGTTGAAAGTGCAAAGAATCGATTAATTTGTTTGTTTTTTTTGGTGAGACCATCAATTTGACGAGGGAGAATGTAAACCGTACAAATCAACACAACGAACTGAAATTTGAATCATGCAATTACATGTCAGAAAAATACCGGCCAATAACATTTTTTCTTACAACAAATTCAATGGACTCTAATTGGAATGAGTTTATTTTAATTACTTCCCCTCATATCCCCCTATAAAATGACACTATTTTTGGACTCGACTAAATCAATTCATGTGCAAGTTTTCACACAATGGCGTTAAAAAAAACACACATACTACAAATGATACAATTACCACAAAAACCAACTGCACTTGGAAGCTCAAATGTCAAGCCCCAATGTCCAAATGCCCATAAGCTATTTACAATACTGAACATAATAATTCGAAAATAATGGGCGCATTATACACTCTGGACACGTTGGACATTAATAAGTCCACACACCGAAATGGAAAATGGTCATTGAAACCGTAATTGAAATAGCATGAATGTCATAAAGTGTGAACATTTTATTAACTCGGATTGCCGAAAGGAATACAGACCCACAAAACACTCTGCTCTACATGTGACTGCATTAAGTCTGGTGGCTGTCGCTTCGCTTTGCTATGCTTTTGTCATCATAAAGGTATAATTCAAAACACCAACAACAACAACAACCAAATAGAACCGGCGCATCAATAAACTTAACTACTTAATACCAAACTAGCGAATAGTCAATCGCAAAACGTTACTCATACGACCAATGCACATTCTTCATTCATTCCAGCCAGCTAAGGCTGTATAAATTGCCGCCACTTTACTCGGTTTTTCACCGAATGGTCCTTTGTTTATTGATTCTCACCAATTGTCGGGGCCACGATGCCACGGTACAACAACACCAACAGAGCAAACTCAAGCCGCAATTGTAGCATGGCATCGAAACGGAACGGGCGAATTGTAACAAATCATAAAATGAATACACCTATTCAATTCAATAGAGCGTGCGATTTAAATCCATTGTACACGCTATCAGCAACTTTAAGTATAAAATATTACCCACTAATATTTATAAAATCGTATTGTATCGATATGCTGCTGTAGAGCATAGATTCAACATTAAACAAAAATTTATTCATTTTAGCATTTGAGCTCGGTGTACCATCTGTGGAAATCGAAGAATTAGAATTGTGTGTGTGTGTGTGTTTTTTTTTTTGTCTTCTTTTATTCGGTTTTTGCATCCAAAATAGCCGATTTATCTAATTTTTGTCGGGTTTTTGATGTGAGCATAAAAAGCATGTTGCAACTCCACACACACCACTTTGCAATTCTCATAAAATACGTAGAATGAACAACAACATAACCAGATGCTGGCGATTCATCTGACTACCTATCTTATTGATATGGATGATGTGAACAACAACAACAAAAATTGGTATGAGCACTTGAGAATAAACAACATAGCTAGCGAATCAACGGAAATTACAAATTTCAGAAGCTTAACTCGAGAGAATGTGGTTGCAACATTTGTTTTGTGGCTTTGAACACACAAAAAACACGTAATACGAAAGATGATTTTATGAGCCGGTGTCAAATCAACAGCTTATAGGAAGTTTAATGAATCTTATTAAAAAAACATTCAAGTATTTAATTGAACTTTTAAAGGCCATTTGAGGTAGATTGGGGGGGGCTAGGCACCCTATAACACCTTCAATCATTCTCACGGGATAAATTTTCTGGTGAATTCATGTCGTCACATTTATTCTCAACAGCACAATTTGTGCTACACACATAATTTTCAAATGGATACATTGTTCACCAAAACCGGAACCCCAATCACAATTGCAGCGCATTTGTAAAATGTTTGTCGATTGAAAAGTGTCTTTGCACGTATCATACTATACTGTATAGTATGAGATTATTGCACAAGTTAAATGCAGTTAGAAATTTCCATATTTATTAGAATTTCCATTAAATTTCTAATTAATCCGGGTAGAATATATGTCCATAATTCTGACACTTACATTCTCCACACCGATCGATCCAATTAACTTGCAAAACGGCATTGCCACGTTTTTTTTTCCGAAGTGAATTCACTAAGAAAGCGATTTTACATTGAAATCGTATTTATAAACGGTGGCAATGCATCACACACACACACACACACACACAGCAAAAGAGGTTCAGTGTAATGGTGTAAACGTGATTTTTATCGACATGATAATGCAACCATTTCGGATGTTTTTCTTTTTGTATGATTTTTTTCGTGCCTGTTTTTCTTCTATTTTTCTATCAAAGGAACATTTTAGTAGGCGCAAAATAAATGCGCAAAAACAAAAATCCAACGAATATCGAGACAAGAAATTTCGATTAAAATGCACTACACATTTATGCTGGAAATTTATTGAATCTGTAACAGTTTTTCTTTTCGTGTGTGTTTAGACTTTTAACAGTCAAATCTCAATATTTTTGTTTTTGGTTTGAAATATTCAACATTGTGTTGTGTGGCTCGCACAAAATCAAAACACTTCGAACTGTTTTCCGAATTTTCGGTGCTCGGTTCGGCACTGGAAAATTGGTTCATTTTTTGAAATCATGTTCATGGATGGTTTGCAATCAAATATTCATTTGACTTGCAATTGCATTGCATAATGCCAAATAAATGAGACTCCAAATTTGGCTAGAAAATCGGCAAAACAAACCAAAATCAAATGTGCAAAAAGATCGTTAAATCAATGTAAATTGCACACACACACACACACACACACACAACATATAAATGTAACCATTCTGTAGACAATAATTGTGGCTATTAGGTGTTCACGTTTGATATCGGTTAACACGTTAACTAATGTACGTATAATGGATAGAAATAAAACCTGTCTCTGTGCGTGCATGTTGAGTTGGTTTTGCGAACGAACGGTTTCAAACGACCTGTTCGGTAAGCCAATTGAACGGTTCATAGTAAAATCGCGACAGACCAAAGAGAAGAAAAAGACCTAGCAGTACATTTTTGCCTTTATTTTTTTTTCTTCTCTTCGATCAAAGTTAGTCCAATTTGTTAAACATTTACACGACAAAACAAAAATAAAGTGTCAAACTGTGAAAAAAAAACAACAACAACAACCAACAAATATTGTCGACTTATGTGATACTGTTAGCTTTAACTCGGTTTAATCGAATCGAAAATCGAAGTCATTGGATGCACACAGTTAGATTACACAAAGAACATTTCGATTGATAAATCGTTTATTGGCCGAGTGACTTTTATATTTTATTTGTTTAGCGAAACAAAATCCCAGAGAACCAGATCCATATATAAATGTGTAAAGAAATTTTAAAAGAAAAAAAAACACACACACAACGGTAAAAATGGCTATTATTTCCGTGGTCATTCAATCTATAACTTCATTCATTCAAGTCAGCTGGTTTGAATTTCGGTTGCTTTAAACTAGTCGCACTTATTCGTCAAGCGCCATTATTATTGTGATTGTCATTCAAATTTTGATGAATATTTAACGTCAATTCTATGATTCGAATTGATTTCAATGTGTTTTTGAACAGTTTTGTTCCGATTTATCCGAAAAAAATATTTTTTTTTTAGTCTTTCGTGATTGAGCACATTTTCTTTATGGGTGATATAAAGGCCATTGCATCAATTCAACACAAAACAGATTAAGGTGGCAATTTTCAGTGGTTAAACAAATAAAGTTGTCGGTCGATTTCACAAAATCAACCGTTATGGTTTTATTTTTTTTATTGTTTTTCATTGTTCGAAATAAAAAAAAAGCATTTATAAAGATGTGAATTTGATTCCCAGAGAGATTGACGCCTTGATCCAATCGTGATCAATGGGAATATTGACAAATGCACAAGCTTATCAGGAATCGCATTCGATGCTTGAATTTAAACACGAATTTATTGATCATAATTGGTGGGGATTGGGTGTTATCGCAGTTCAATTTAGTTGCGATTTCCCCCTTCAAATCTGATTTAAATCCGCTAATGCAATTGAAGTATCGATTCGCACAAAACATTTGGTGATTGTCACACCAATTTGGCGTTCACGATTCTTCGCGATTCTTTTTGTAATTAATATTGAAAAAAATATATAACATTTAATTAGGCCTTGGACCCATCTTCCTTTCATATTCAAACAACATTATTTCGAGAAATTTTATTGAATTCACAAATAAAGCCGCCACATTGCATATCGATCGAACGATGGCTAACAACATTGCGCGCTCACTAATCAACCTATGCAAGCGAACATTATCAATTTAAATTTATGTACGTTACGAATTTACATCGATTGCGTTTGCATTTTTGGCTGTTTTGCTGTATCTCTTGCGGATTTCTTGTTCCCTTGTTGTTTTAACTATATTGAATTCTGCTCCGAATCATCTTCAATTCTTTTACTTTAAAATTTGTCAGTGTTATTCGTTTAAGCATAAATAAAAGAAGACCTAATTGTTTTTATTGTACAGCTTTTACCGTTCGCTACTCTTCTTTATGGTTTGATCGGCCAAAATGATCAACATTAATACCGATGATACCGCGATCACATTCACGGGATCAATTTTTTTCTTTTTTGGTTTAAAAAATTTGATATCAAGTGGACAGTGTAACGCAATTGGCAATTGACAGCACAACATTGGCGCAGCTCAAATGGATCAATTCATTTGAATTATCTGATTGGCAGCAATAAATGCAGAATATTTATATAATTACTGTAAAAAAAAGTTCTCTGTCTCGTTTATAGCATTTTTTATGTGATGGTCGAACTTTCGGTATTACTGGTTGAATTCGATTTGCAGGAGGCTGCACTTAATTTTAGCGAAACAATTTTATTGAGATGGTGAATTTTTTCGAAGAACAACCATTTTTAAATGCTGAATACACTTAAAAATTCGAAATCTTTGCACCAAACACATTGCTTAACACACAAAAGAACGATTTTTTTTTCATCAAATAAAAACAAGACCGGACCAAACACATTGCAACATCAACTATTTGAAACTCATTTGAATTGGGATTTTATTGTTGTTGTTGTCTTTGTTGTTATTGTTTTTGTTCTAGTTGAATTTCAATGCATTGAAGGCAACATCTGGCATATAGAAATATGTTTTGCTGATTCGTGTTGAAATTTTGAACACATCATTTGCAACAACACCATACATTAATCCAATGCCAATTCTAAATTATCGATTGGGTCAGCAGATCTTGCTTCATTGCATCCCAATCGAATCGTGTGTGTGTGTAATGTGAGCTGAAATAAAACTTACTGAACTTATCTCGATCATTGGAGAAACGAAGCATTGGAATTGAAATTGGAAATTGGTTTTCTCCCTTGTTTTTTTTTTTTTTTTAGAAAAACAAAACCCAGAAAATAGGAATATGAGAAAGTAAAAATTGTTACCTGGTGTTTTTGGTTCTTGGTAAAATGGAAAATGTTTTCTTCTCGCTTGAATTCCACGGAAACAATTTAACCCCTTTTCTGATTCGGTGTGGTTTCGTTCCAGACAGAAGACACACGCGGTCCGTGCGTTTTTTTCTTTAATTCGGAATTTTCTGCTTCGATGTTGATTTGATATTCAGTTTTCTTTCTATTTATGAACACCGTCGGTCAGAATCATATCGGAATAATAAATGAATAAAAACAAACCACGAATGAAATGTATTCATTGAAGCTACAGATTAATTAGTTTTTTTTTTAAATTTCTTAGATTCTGTAATTTTATCTACGTGTTTTTTTTTCTTTTAAATTTGTATATTAGTGTTTTTGTTGTTGTTATTTTCTTTCGCGTGATTATTAATCGACTGTTCGATTCGTACAATTTTGTTGCTGTTGTTGTTATGTATGTGTGTGTGCGCGATTTCCGTGCAAAACACAACAAAAAAATTATGCAATGTTTAACCAATCGTTAAGCCAATACCTTCGTTATGTTCTATGCATTTAAAAAAGAAATATATATATATATTTATAAATATATCATGTTGGTTGCGGTTTTGGATGGATATCAGTTATGTCCGAATGATTCTGGTAGGTTTTCGTTTTAACTATGAATCGATGATATTTATTACATTTATTGTTCATTTCATTTCATTCTATGATATTCTGGTTTTTTTTTTATATTCGCCAATTGTTTGTTCCCGTTTTTCTTAATTGTTTGCAAAAACTTTTTCGTATTGTGTTTTTTGTTTCTTCTTCTTTTATTTGGTTGTTTATTCGTTCGAAAAATGATGAGGCGTTATGCAAAGCAAAACAACAAAAAAACACTTGCAGTTACTACCAACACTTGTTGATGCAATTGTCCTACTGAATTGACTGCTGTTAAATTGTCTTATCAAATTGTGCTACGAACTAAAAAAAAAAAAACAAACAAAAATGCAAAGAAAAACCGTTTTCACTCGCGTCGACAATCTTTTGTTCATTCGTTTTCTATTCTAGTTTTTGTTGTTATTGTTTTGTCTTCTTCTACTTGGCTGGAATTTTGTCACAGTTTTCTCATTGCACGCTACTGATATATGCATTTTGGCATGAATGTTACCATTTTGCTACAGCGATCTTTGTGTGTGTGTGTGGTTTTTTTTGTATGCCGCTCATTACTATTTTTGCATCATGCACATAATTGTTGAATTGGATTGTGTGTGTGTGTGTGTGTGTCTTTTTTTCTCTACTCTCAAGACTCGTCTTTAAAATTCTCACCTATGCAATTGAATTGAAAAAAAAACAACAACTGCCAAGTAGAAAGCATCTAGTGTGAAACACGTAACAATATGCAAATTTTCTTGGCTTTTGAATTGTCTGATGAGCTTGTTAGTTACAAAGTGTTGCATAGATTCTTTTTTTTTCTCGTTCGCCCATCGAACTCTCTTTGTGTGTGTGTGTGTTCGCTTGCAACAATAAATTTGCTTTTAGTTTCTTTTTCTGCCAAAAAATGATCGTAATCGTCAAATAAGTGAGTTTTATTCGGCGTGCATTGTCTATTTACATGGATTGTCACCGGTGCAACGGAAAATAGATCTTCCGAAATTTTCGGTTGTCATAAAAAAAAACAACAACAAAATCAGCGAACTGATAAAAACCGTATTCAAATTATTTCGCGTGCACACATTCACAGACAGACAGAAAGCAGCACAAACCAAATCCTATTTAGTTGTTTGATGATATGACATTCATTATGATATTAAACATTGCGTCTTTTTCTCACTTTAACTATTCAGGTTTTGATGCTTCGGCAAATGTCAAAAAAAAAACATCAACGTTCATCTTTTTGCCGTTCTCACGAGCATCGTTAAATTTTATTTTTTTTTGCGTTCGATTGTCGCACGTTTCAAGCACAAGTGCATTGTTTCATGTTTTTTTTTTCACTGCCACCAAAAACGAATTAACAATTTCTTTTCATTTTCTGTTCATTTTTTTTCAAGTGTACAAACAGTTCGGTTGTTTCCACTGGGTTGAGATGAATTGTGTTGAATGTAGCTTATCACTTATCGCTTATCAATATCAATAATACCCAAATGATGCAGTCAATTCAAAAATCAAACAAAAACAAAAAACAACAACATTGCACAAATTGGATGCAAATCTCAATTAGAAATGCGCCGCTCTAATCACTCTTCAAACAGAAATTCAAATCATAGACAATTTAGATGTTTCAAAGTTGTAGCCTTTTTTTCGCCCCCGTGTCTGAGGCATTGATTCTTATCATATTTTTTTTTTCTTCTCTTGTACGTCTATTTTTCTTAGTCTATGTTCACTGGTGTGTTTAATTTCACTCGTTTGTTCGTTGAATGTGATGCTAGGGCAAATGCTAGGCACCGTGTGATTTTGGTGTTTCTTTTTCAAATTGTTCAAATCGAATGTTGCTCACGAAATTAGTTGTGCTATAGCAGCACCGGGGAGAGAGCAAATATTTTTTTTTTTTTTTAAAGAGAGCAACAACAAGGCCGCTTGCTGGTCAAACAGCGAATGCAATCATAGAGAAATAAAATCCAACATAAATGTGGATGAGAAGATACACACGTTCGTTCGCTCGCGCCGCTACTCAAACAACAAACCAACACGCATAGTTCTTCTTCATGTCGCCCGTTTTGATGTGTGTTTCGCACTGAAACTCAAGACTCACGAGTGCACAGTGCTTTTCATCGAGAGATTTTCGCTTTCTTATTATTGTTGTTGTTGGTGGGTTATTGTTGGCTTCTGCCTGTTTACCATCTCTTTTAGCTACGTGTTTATTTGGCAGGTAGTTCGTGTAATTTTACGTGTGCGGCGTGGCGACGACCAAAATGAATGAAGAGAATGATAGAGAAGCTAATAAAAATGAAGCAGCCAACGACGATAAAACTGCGATGCGCACACGCTCACTCGCTACGTCATTCCCAACATCTATCTTATTGTATCTCAATGAGGTTCATCGCGCTACCACATCTCTCATGCTCTCGTCGATCGTCGATCGTAGATCGTACTTGTATTCCATAATAAAACTCATGCCTCTCTTTCATAATTTTCTTACCAACACTTTTCTCTCTCTCTCTCCATCTCTTTGTAATTTTTGCATTTTAATTTATTCAAGCACTTGCGATAAACGTGGTGCGGCGCATCATTTTTCTTTGCTATATCGCATCAATGCACACACAAAAAAAATCGAAAATTAATTGAACAAGCACAATTCTAGGTTCTAGCAAATTACGAATGGTGAAACGTCATCCAAAATTCGATACGCCAATAAAATGCAGTAAAATGAGAATCGCTCGTTAAAGAAGCGTGCTTATTGCTTGCAAAAATATATTTGAATTTTTTTATATCAAGTATTTTCTTCCGAATCTCAATGGATTTTCAACCAAAACCAGCCGGCGTTTGGACCATAGATCAGCTATTTACATCGATTGACCGGGGTTATGGAGATGACTGATTTTGTTCTTTTTTTTCTTATTTTAATTTGCGAGACGATGAGACGATGAGATGTGCTAGTGAATATTTCATGTAATTTATTATATTCATTTCATACATTATTTTCTCCGTGTAATTTTTTTGTAATCATTAATGTTTTTAAATTAAATGAAGGAAAAAAAAATACTAAATATAACATACAATATGTCATTTAATTTAAATGATTTAAAACATCACTTTTCTTCACTGAAATTTTATCATGAAAAAAATGAGCAAAAATTCGAACTCAAGGAAGTGCTCATCCAACGATAAATTCTTAAAAGCAAACACAAAATGTTTTCAATATTTTCTGGGTGAATAAAGTCGAAACGGCGATTTTGTAATTTTAAATTACTGATTTGAAAATCGGAAATTTCAGTCGATAATAATCGACGATAAAAGAAACTCAACACTCAATTTGATCTGATTGTATTCTCATTTTACGAGTTTAATTTTTTTTAGTTTGCAGCTTTTTGGCTTTTATTTCAATTTCTTATAAGTTTTTTTTTATTATGATAAATAAATTCTCTTAAGTATTTCAATACTTTAGAAATTGTAAGTCAAGTGAATGAAATGTGTAAGCTAAAAAAAGTGTTTTTCAAGTTCACAATGTTACTGTTAATAAAGTCTCGTTTGTTGGTGTCGTTTTTCGCTAGATGTCGTTATAAGCCGCGTCTACAGTGTATCTGAGCCAAGAAGACGACACACGTGTTAGTGCATCTGTCAATGTCATTGCAAATCATATTTGCTGTTTGCTCGTTGAATGTACACAACAAATTTTAACCCAAAAACACAATTTACTGTTTACACATTCTAAAATTCTAGTGTAATAATCAAATTGATTGGATAAAATGCCAGTGTTATGTAATTCAAAGTGTGGAAAAAACGCAATTCTAAGGGTAATAAGCATTACATTTGTGTCATTTTACATTCATTTCATGTTTCATAATCAAATCGAACCAATCGTGAAATGTAATCATATGTTATTGGTGTTTTTTTGGATTTTAGCGGCCCAAAACTGGTGATGCACTTTGCAAAGAGTGTTTTTTCATTGCATTTGAAAATGAAATTCATTCAACAATTCAACAAGCAAATCTATTTAAACGTGGTGATCGTGTTGCAGTGGCAGCCAGCGGTGGAAAAGATTCAACAGTATTGGCGTATGTTTTGAAATTACTAAACGAACGATACGATTATGGTCTTCAGCTGATACTATTGTCAATTGACGAAGGCATTACAGGTCAGTTCATCTCAACTTGAGATTCTCAAGCACTCGATTAATAAACCAAATAAAATTTATTCAACAATTCTTGGTGTTTAGGCTATCGAGACGATAGTTTAGAAACGGTCAAACAGAATCGTGATGATTATGAGATGGAATTGAAAATTTTATCGTATGAAGAGCTGTACGGTTGGACAATGGATCGTATTGTTGGTGAAATTGGAAAATCAAATAATTGCACATTTTGTGGTGTTTTTCGGCGTCAAGCTCTCGATAGAGGTGCCCGAATGTTAAATGTAAATAGTATAGCCACTGGACATAATGCGGATGATATTGCTGAAACTGTGATTATGAACATTTTGCGCGGTGATACAGCTCGATTGGCTCGTTGCACCAATATCAAAACGGTGAGAAATAAAGAAAACAAATCCAAATAAAATTATAGAAAAAAATCAGTTCACAAAATAACAATTGAATGTGATTATGGATTGAATTTGTAGATTGACGAAGACGATGAGGCGATAGCACGAGTCAAACCATTGAAATATACATACGAAAAAGAAATTGTAATGTATGCACATTTTAAAAAATTGGTTTACTTTTCAACGGAATGTATATTTGCGCCGAATGCATATCGCGGTCATGCTCGTGCTTTTCTGGTAATTTTTCACATTATGCTCTATGTTTGATGTCAATTCAAACAAATATATTGAATTTCTTCCATTTTTATTGGTGTTGAATTACAGAAAGACTTGGAAAAGGTGCGTCCATCGGTGATTATGGATATAATTCATTCGGGGGAGCAAATTAAATTTAAATCCACTGTTAAAAGACCGGTTCGCGGGATTTGTAATCGATGTGGTTTTGTATCATCTCAACAGCCATGCAAAGCGTGCGTTTTACTTGAAGGTTTAAATCGTGGACTACCAAAATTAGGTATTGGTAAACGTTCACGCGCCGATCGAATGATAGCCCAACAAGACAAAGATTTAGCACAAACATTTCGCGAGAAAGCGCATCTCGTTAAGAATGATTTTTAATCGTTTTTTTGTTTTGTTCTAAATGTGTCTGATCTTTATGCAATAAGTGTGGAAAATAAATGTTATTTTATAACGCTATAAATTACAACCAAATGTCATGTATAATTAATCAATTTGTAAAAGGTCTTCCAATTGAGACAACAAATGTCAATTTCCAATTCAAATTTTATGCGGAAATGGTGCAAAGATAGAGCAATTTTTCATGTTCAAACTGAACTTTCCACCGACTGAACCGAACTATTTTATTGCTTCGTTCGAACTAAAACCCGAAAAAAACGTGTCCAACGACAAATTTAGATGTTCTTCAAGTGAACGGATACTCGTGACGGATGTATAAATAAATCGGCCTGAGGTGGAAGAAAAAAAAAAGAAGTCTATTGCACTTAATTAATAAATTCGTAAAAAATTTTAAGGCTGAGTTCATATTCCCATCCGAATGCGACCCGAAACTAAAAATTGGTAACCATAAATTTACATATGAACTGTCCTTCAGCATGAATAAACCGATAAATGTGAACTAGATTTTCTTGCCACACTTCGCGCGAGTTGGGCCGGGCCCGAGTGTTGTATGTTGTTTTGTATTTCATCCGGGAGAACTCATTTTCGAACCAGGACCTTGAAGGTGAAATGTGTTTGCGCAATTGTTTAGAAATTGCTAAGAATTATGAACTAAAGCTGTTGTGATTCAGCATAAAATAATACCAAATGTGGTCGAGTGAGTGAGCAAAGCGTGTATGGTCGATGGTTTTTGGGTGGCAAAACAGAATCGGATCACTTGCCACCACCGTATGAAACGATACACACGAAAAGAGAGAAGCAAGAAGAAAACAACAACAACAACAACAACAAAAACGACTGATTGATTGCACATTTTGATCCACGGTTCTGTTACCATTTTGATTCTCCTTCAACTTTACGTCTCTTGTTTTCTTTTTCGTTTTTTTTGGTGTGTGCATTGTTTCGTGTTCGGTCAGTAAATGTTGACTCGTTTATTTTCAATTGAACCTTGAGAGTGTGCTGGACGCGGGTTGTAAATGAGGTTAGGCGGTTTTTATCGTTTTACTTCTCATCCACAAGAGAGAAAAAAAACAAAGGCCATAACACTCTTTCAGTTCTACTTATAACAATAAGCAAGTAGCAAATCAAGCTGAATTTCAATAGCAAGTAGCTGGTCACACTGAGAAACCTATACCGTTATATCGAAAGCATACCAATTTCCAACGTTTTTTTGTGTTAGTATTGGTTTACGTTAAGCAAACGCCAAAGCTTAATATGTGGTTAAAGTGTGAGCACACGCATTTCAATAGTCCTTCTGTGTATTGAGAGCTAAACACTTCTTCTACCAAACATAACAAAATGGATAAGGGAAAGTGAGCCGTGTAAACAGACGGTTTGTTGGTAATAGTATTAGCTTTTGACACACTATTCCAATTGAACCGAATACAACGTCAAAAATAAAATCCGTTTGACCAGCTCACCATTCTCTCACTAGTATTCTCCCAAAAAAAAACACTTAAACGATAAAAGTCATTGGTCGCATTCTTTGTTTGTGTGGTCCGTTTTTCGATGTTTTGCCGATTCATTCACATACACACATCGTATTTTCGTTTCAATTTGATCCTGTGTTTTTTTTTTTATTGTTGTATTTTAAATGTTGTTGTTTTACTGGTTTCACTGTCCATCCATATGTTGTGTACACACACGGATTTGTGTGGCGCAGTCTCAATTCAAATACCTGAATATCCATTGTGAACAGTAACGGCTGCAACAAATTGAAAACTAAGTGAAATGGTGTATGGCTGGGTGCTTTTTTCTTTTCTATGTATTTTTTTTTTGCTGCTATGATTTTCTTCGCCTTCAAATGCTGATTTTCCATCATTCATTCGAAGTTGTATGAATTTAAAGAGTTCTTTTTCAAATCGTCTTTCTGTTGTTTTTTTTGTGTGTCGTGTATTTCTTACTCTATAACACCAACAAAACAGAAAACTTACACAAATACTTTTGCTTGGGTTCTGTGTTTCATCGGCAGGCTGGTGCCCCACAGCCAAAAACAAAATTAACTTCATGAATTAAATTATTCGTCGAACGGGCCACTCGATTGTCAGTCCTCATTGTGAAAAGGTGCGAGTTGGAAGCTTGATTTTCTTTCAATTGCTGAATTGAAAACACGTGAAACACATTTGTGGACATATCCAAAATTAATATCGCACCATTCGCACGTGATCAGCCTAGGTGTGTGTTTATCTAGTATTCAACAGCACAATTTCATTCATAATTTAGATTTTCTAACGAAATCACAATTCGAGCGCTAGTTTGTGTTCTAATTTTGATGTGTGGATTAAGTGATTTTGGTTTTTTTATTTAGCTAAACTCTAAATGTGAGTGAAAGAACATATGAACAAAGTGACACTTGCCATTTTCATTCATTTAATATTTTAACAATTGAATGATTCATTTCAAATCCGCAAGTCAAAAAGCCAAAAGCTCGTTTACTCGGTTAGATTTTAATAGTGAATCTGAAAAAAAAAATGCTTAAAATCACCACCCTGGTTCAACCATAGAAATATACTGTAAAACGTGTTCGGAAATAAGCTATCATCTATTAAATTATTCATGTCAATTATTTAACATTCAAGAAAACTGATTTCAATCAAAACAAATTCGAATTGCATTAAAAGAGTCTGTCAGACGATTTCATTTAATCAATTCACACTCATCGATCACAGAGCATTATCGACGCACGTTGAAGATCATGTGCGTTGATCTTGTGAAGACTTCAATCTCTCAGAACGTATAGATTAACAAAGATTGTTCTACCATTAATTGTCTTGACGCCTCAAATTCAGTTCTCTATCCTAAGCTAATATCAAGATCTTTGACTAGATGGTGATTAATGAATTTACACAAGAATTCTATTTCGATATTAATTGAGTTCTTTTCATATCAAACAAACAACCGCAGATATTAAGTGATAAACTTCATTGCTCACTGATCAGTGTATTTTTACCCATTTCTAACTATTTCCTATATCTGAAAATATAAGAAATGGATTAAAATTAAGTGAATTGAAGTGAATCTAGAATTTCGTAATCCACAGGAATTTGATTGATGAAATAACATTCTATTGAAATTATTTATCTTAAACGGATCGAGGTAAGATTTAATTTGTATTTTCATGAATCAGTCTTTAAATGTTAAAACAATGATCAATTATAAATACCGCACATTATCTACGGCTTATCATGATGCAGTTAACAGCACCAATATAAGCGATCTTCGAATTAAATTCATAGTATTGCTATTTTGATTTTATCAAATATTTTGATTTCATGAAATGGTTTTCTATGGGCTTACGTTTAACGCATCCAAATTTAATCCCAACAAAGATAGAATTCAATCATTTCAAGCGTGAAAATGTTTAAACCAATTTTTAGCTAAAGAATGCCATCTTAAAACGTCGTTCTCAAACATTCAAGATGAGATTTTGGCTCAAAATCGATACCCCTGCATTTTAATCTTCATTATAAAAAAAATAATGGCAGATATTTGAAATTTTCCAATCCATCTTACCAAACTCACGCAAAAATATTACATCACAACATTTTGATCGTACTTGAAAACAATTTCGTCGTCATTGATTTTCAAATTGAAACAACTTGAAAACTTTGGATTTCAATATCAAAATATCTCTCGTCAAGTAAACAATTGTCAAAAGAATGAGACATTTTCAAACCATTCAGAACCCGCAAGAAAATAATTTGCTGCAGAGGTTTTTGTAGCTCTTATGTTTCTAGCGAAACTTTAAGTCAGTTTTAATGTCAATTAATCAAAATGTATCAAGACATGCCAAAGATCTGAACTGTGATAATTTCAATAAACTTTTCACATAGTTTTCATGTGCAACATTGGCAGTACGATGCATCAGTAGATATTTATGCTGTCATTTCTATTGAGTTATGTACAATCAATTGCAATTATGTGTGTTATTCACGAATGTTCACACGTAGATAGAGCATATGATTTGCATGCATATATATGAATATATTGAAAGGAAAAACCACAGCTGAGCCAGTTGGCACACACATTGCAAGTAAAACGCATAACTCTCTCATGTTTAAAATTGCAAGCAAAAACCATGACCACACCAGTGCGTAGATTACATTCACCGTTTTTTTTTTTTTTTTTTTAAGGGTAGTTTACCTCAACCGATCGAACGATATAAATTGAAATTGTAGAGTAAAAGATGAAAACAACAAATATTGATTTTAAACTTCCTGAAATAAAGAGCATTGAAATCAGGTCAAATTTATTGCGTGGATAAAAAAAAGGTGTATTACATCCAAACATTAAACTACCAACTGGTTTTGCGAACACTGAAAATATGTTCGGCTTTAAATTGTTCGTAATAAGCAAATAAATTGTTATAGCTGTTATACTACGTATATTATCCATAAATATATTTTGGGCCATATTTCTTGGCTTGATTTCGATAATAAAAAAAAGGGCTGCACTTGAAAATTCGGACGCAGCTATAGGATGAATCGTTATATCGAGTCCATTTTTATTGACTCTCATATGAGCACGACCATGTACCATTTATATTTTCTGACCTACTACCGTAATTCGTTAATTTTTATTTGTATTTTAAACGTGATTTCATGCAAAATTTGATAAAAAAAACAACAACAACAACAACAAATATATAAAAAAAATAGTCCGTTGGGTCAGCATTCCTCACGCAAAATTGCTTTTAATCAACAAATGTGTGTAACTCACAAATTCCACCAACTTATTTCGAGACCAAAAATCATATGATGTCGTGCTACCTATATTTAGTACTATTGGAAAGAACAAAATAAAACGAAAGAAGTACACAAAGAAAAGAGAAACAAAACAAAAAACAATCAAAAAAATTCGGTATTTTATTACCATTGCTGATAATAACTTCTAAATTGAGATTTTAATAAGAAAAAAATAACCGACAATATGCTCATTCGACAGCGACAGCATACAAATTCTTATTATTGTATTACAACACGAAATTAAGCTAATGAAAATTAATTTCGTTATTATTAAAAATGAACTCATGGTCAAATCTTTTTCCGACCAATTTGTTACTGTCAAATGCAACGGCAATTATTACGGTCATCACCTTCATCACCTTTTCTGTGAACATTTAAGTTTCTCTTGTAATTCAATTATTGACCATTTATTCAAAATTTATTCTTTATGATACTAATTCAATCGGTAAATTGTAATTTTTTTTTTAGGAGATGTAAACAATTTCGAGATTTTAACAACTAATTCGTATGAGAGAGAGCTCTAGACAGAAATTTTGGAATTAAACATATTTTCCATTAACAAATCTGACCATTGAAGAAACTAAGATTTGATTTGACCAGCAGATAGTTTCGCAACAACAACAACCACAAAAATCGTTCTCGTTAAATCTTATCTATTAACGCGCGCCACCTCATTGAACCTTCTAATTCTGACCTTGAAAATAGAGTCAAATCAAAATGGATTTAACGGATAAAAATTTTAGCCCCAAAAAATTGCCCGATCGTCGAAAGCGTTTGGCCAAGGGATGCACAACATTAATGTATTCATGTCAGCAAGGTAATGTGTTAACGGTTTAAACCCGTTATTATTCTATGCGATTAGAAAAATATTTGCAGTAGAAAAGAAAAAGTGTCGAGTCTTATTGTTTGTCTAGTTGCCGTGCGATAATGTTTAACCTTTCTATTTCATGTGGCTGGTTAATCTATTGTCCAAATCTCTGTTATAACGTCATCGGGGCTTAACTAATTCAAGGTAAATCAGATGATATCGTGACTGAACTGCGGATCAAGGTAAGCTGAAAAAAAAACACGACAACAACAACAAATCAAGCAAAAAACAAAATATATGTACGACAAACCAATTCCAATCTCAAAGTGGTTAGAAAAAGACATATGAAAAAAATATACATATATAATCGAAAACCACCCCCAATTAGTTTCCCACTCCGACTCATAATTTCGTGTAAATTTGGTTTCATTTTCGATGTAATGACAATCTTACCTTGACGATTTCTTATGGCCGCAATACTTCTAGTAGTCTTTGCGCTGGGTAATTGGTGTGGCGAACACGAAACACCACATGAACTGACTGGATTGGTTGCGGTTGAGTAATTTCAATAACGTTGCAAGCTTCAAGACATTATCGTCCAGTTGACAGTGAATTTTCGATTGAAATATTCGATTATAATATCCAACGGTTTCAAGGTCGATACAAACATTTTTTTTCCCATTTCGGCTATTTCCGCTATTACGCTAATGTTTCGCCATTCAAGGTACAAAGGTTCTTTGACCAAACCAATAAAAAAAAGAAAACAGAAAACTTGCAAATCAAATGGATAACACCGATTAATGAAGTAATTTTTCGGACTTTTTCGTGTGATTGTTTTTCATTGGCTCGGACACTCGATCATTTTCTGGCGAATGACTATGGCCATTCGAAGGATTTATTCGGATTCAGATATGCGAAAAAAAAGATTCGAAACAAAATACCCATTCGAATTTAATTTTAGAATTGATTAGTGGCAGCGGCAATGATGACAGATTGGTTAAGCGATGGTTGTTTTGTTTATTTAAACCGTGCTTAGCAACCGGTATGTCGAATTCACATCGATGTGTTGATGTTGCTACAACACCTTTTGTTCCACTGTTTACTTACTTTGTAAATAAAGAAAAAATTCCTTCCCGTCATATCGTTGGATTCATGATTTTGAACGGAGGCATAAAACGATTGTTTATGCATTTGCTCAAATTTTATCCGAATTCTCTATCTTCAGACGAATTTATAAGATTTTTTAAAGTCTTTGCCGTACGAAAGATTTATTGGAAAACTTATTTGTCAACATACGTAGAGTCAGTGTTCATTTTGAAAATGTAATCGTGTGTAAAATTTCGTACGAAATCAATGAGACAGCACAACAAAAAAACGCACTAATTTGAATTAGCAACTAATAAATCGATTTGAATGTGCTGTTTGACGTTTGATGACTGATATCGTTGCTATATACACACACAAATCCACCCCCTCCCCTCAATCCATAAATATGATTTGATAAATATAATGCAGCAGATAAACACGCTTCAATTCCAATATCTGAAATCGATACAAATGTTTCATATCAACGAAGAAGGTGCTTAGAAGTAGTGAATTTTATTTTAATATTATTTTGTTTCCTTTTTAACAAAAAAAAAAAACTTCAATATTCGCAGCCAAAATCACTGTATCAGCGAGACAAAAGTAACAAAAGGTATTTTTCAAACGATTTATGACACGACTGAAGTGAATTTTGTGTGTGTTTAAAAACAAAATTAAATTAAATTGTGTATTTGTAGTGCACTTCACTATTGTTGTGGGCAATTAGATCTCGTGGCTGCTGCAAGTATCACAACAGCGGCTCCAGATCTACTGGAGTCTGGTGAGTTTTTTTTTCTTCAAATTCGAGTCTCGTGAGGATTCAATTACACGGTGTGTCGAAAATAATGTTTTGATTTAAATGTCAGCTGACGAAGATGGTCTTACGCCGTTACATTTGGCTGTCATCCAAGGGAATACGGCATTGGTGAACTTGCTGTTGGCCAACAAAGCAAACGTAAATGCGGTCGATAATGAGGGACATTCGGTCGTTCATTGGGCAGCTGGTGAGTTTTTTTTAACAATTCGTATTCAATTACTCGTTGTTGTTAAAAAAAAAAAATGTTTTGATTTGAACAATATGGTTGATTTTCACTGCCATTTAAAATGTATACCAATATTTTCCAGTGTGTGGCGAAGTGGAGGCTCTGCGTGCTCTATTGGCAGCAGGAGCCGATGTAACCATAACCGATCTTAACGGTGGCAGTCCGGTAAGAAAATAAATATTTACCGAATGGTTTTTTTGTTTCGTTTTTGTCGCGTATATTTGACACCATGAAAATTTACCACACATATAAATCGTTCACAAACATCTATTTAAAGCTACATTATGCGGCTCAAATGAGCAATGGTCATCAAACACATTCAGCAAATTTAGCGTTAGAAATTTTGGAAATATTTTTGCAACAACCAAATGTTCAAGTGGACGTATGTGACAGAGATGGACGTCAACCACTGTTGTGGGCAGCATCAGCTGGTGCTGTTAAAGCGGTTTTGGTATGTTTCAACAATTAGCTTTTAGCCAAAACGCAACAAATATTTCAAACAGTTTCGATTATTTTTCTTGGATTAACATTGAATTGTATATGTGCCTTGAAACTATTTCCAGATGCTTGTGAAAGCTGGTGCACGTGTTGAAAGTGCTGATAAGTAAGTTCACACCATTCTCATTAAAATTGCAATTGCATTTGTGGCCGAAAAACCTTTTAAGTGATTCATAATATTCAATAATATTGTAATATAAAGGGATGGACTGACAGCATTGCATTGTGCCGCATCAAGGGGACACACTGAGTGTATTAATGTGCTAATAAATTTATGTGGTGCACCAATCGATTTAATTGGTTAGTTTATTTGACATTATTCTATTTTGTGTGATGTGGACGAAAATTGAATTTGAAAAACAATGGAAATTGAATTTTAATCACCGATTTAGATACAAATGGTTGTACGGCTCTCCATTATGCTGTTACACTTGGACATGCGGATGCAACATATTTACTGTTGGATTTAGGTGCCGATCCAAATCGTCAAGATCGAAAAGGTCGTACACCAGCCCATTGTGGTTGTGCAAAAGGACAATTTGAAACGGTAAATTGATTTTTTGTTGTTGTTGTTTCTTTCTGTGTGTGTGATTTTTGTTTTAAATTCAATTTGATTTAATTTAAACATCAATTTCAATGAAAATTCTGACTTCGTTTCTGTTTTTTTGTTACTTTGTAAAGGTAAAAATGCTTCGTGATCGAAAAGCAAACATGTGGTTGCGTAACGCCAAAGGAGATCTGCCATTGCATGAGGCAGCCAGTTCGGGTCGACGTGAACTGGTTCTTTGGTTACTCGATCAACGGCCAAAACATGTCAATACCACTAGCAATGATGGTCGCACCATTTTACATATAGCAGCTAGCAATGACTATGCCGACATGTGCAAGGTATATATATTTTGTCTTTACAATTATTCAAACTTCGAAACACATGCTTTTGCACACATACACACACACACAAAAACAAATTGAAAAAAAAAGATTCAGTTTGAATCCACTTGACACACATGCAATTGATTCATGCAAATCCATTTGCATTGAATACACATTTGTATTTTATTTTCACTAGCTTAGCGAATACGTATTCGATGAACGCAAAAGGCACAAAAACGAAGAAAAAATAAAATCAACATTTTCATCATGAATTTGAAAGCGTCGTACAGAAAAACAATTTTCTGTGTTGTCAGTTTATTTGCTCCAACAAAAAAGAAAAAACAAAATCGGATTTTGTGTTGCGTTTTTGCTTACATTAAAATTCGTTTACACCCTTTTCAAATATATATCTTTTTTTTATTCCCTCATTTCACTTCAATATTCGCGCTGTACATCATACACCCACTGTAATTCGCAAACCATTTGCATTAGTATAAAAAAAGTGAATAAACCAATATGCGTAAATTCGGAGCAGATAAACGCACATGTCATTTTTATATCGTTTTTGTTTTTTATTACGATTTGGCATTTTGCATTTGGCACAGTAAAGCATTTTTTTCTTGTTGTTGTTCTCATATGACATTAAAAAATGGGTTTTTTGTTGTTGTTTATTCTGCGTAGATGTTAATCGACTTTGGCGCCGATATCAACAGCATTTACAGACTTCCCGGAAATGTTGTTCAAACTCCGCTTGACTGTGCATTGAATAAAGGTCATCGTTCAACGGCAAAATTTTTACAACTTCATGGTGGTCTACCAGCCAATAAATTGCGACTATCTGGACGCAATCCGAATGCATTGAATGATCAGGAATTGGTAAAACCATTAACATTTAGCGGTGACAAAAAACGTCCATCAAATTTAGCTGAACAGCAGAAAAAACAAACGCGAAATATTTGGTTGTATGTAGATCAGTCGGAATCCGATACGGGTAAGAAATGGTGTATTTTATTGCTCGCGCAAAGCGAACGAAATTGTTCTGTCTATTTAAAGTTACAAGTCACTGAACAAAATAACAAAAAATATGGTTTTTTTTAACATCAATTTAATGATTAATATTCACATAATTTACTCTTGTTTTCTTCAAAAAGACACAAAATCACAAGCCAAGTATGCTGAAGATTCATCACAAGCAAAACCACATGCACGAAAATCATGTGGATGCCATTATCATTACCATCATCATTACAGGCATCGTTGTCGCTTTCGCAGTAACAGCTGTGAACGCATTGAAATCATGCAACGTGACAGTGGACCCGACAGTTCGATATGCCGTTCAAAAAGTAATGTGGAAATATGCTTGTATCATAAAAAGAAACCAAAGAGCCGACGTGATGCACAGTCAATGTCTTCGGAGAATTCTACCAGCGAAGATGAAAGCGCCAGCAGTGAATATTGCCATAGAAACTATCGCCGTAAACGTGATTCACATCGCACAAAAGATAAAACTAAAACGATTTCCGCCAAAGAGTCAAACGAAAAACAGAAAGACATGGGAAATGAAAAGGGTAAAGAAAAAGGTGCCGAAAATGGAGCCACATCAAATCAGCAACAAGAAAAAAGTGTGTATTTCCACAGCATGTTCTTTTTTTTTCAATTCAAGGCTTTTTCACACACGAAGTTTAATGTTAAATCTTTTAATTTTTCGTTTTTTCTTGTTTTTTTTTTTGTCACTTAGAAGAGAATGGGAAAAAGGATCGTTTGATTACATTGAAAGAGAAGAAGGATAGCAAGGAAAGTGAAATTGAAATTGGTGTAAAAAACGCACAAAAAACCGAAACAGAGCGCCAAAGTGAATTACGAAGTGGCGCAAATTCGTTGGAAAAAGCAAATGAAACTGATAATTTGCAATTAACACCTAACAGTAAATTGGTAGAAGAGACGGCCAACAAGTCAATAGTAACTGTGGCTGATGTTCACACTCCTTCTGGATCACAAGAGATTTCAGTCACTGTAACACAGCCCAGCACAAATAATAGCGGTTCAGAATTAACTGAATCAAAACCAGAAACAAAAGATGAAAATGAAACAAAACAAACACAAGAGATAAAAGAAACAAAAGTAGCAAAAGAAGCAAAAGAATCAAAAGAATCAAGAGAATCAAAAGAATCGAGAGAATTGAAAGACAAGGATTCAGCTCAGCCACTGCCCGATGCTCAACCTGAGCCAAATGATAAAAAGTCTACGGATGAAAAGAAATCGATTGAATCAAATAAGGTTTCGGTGTCGGTATCAGTCCAAGAGCCGCAATCTACACAATCAAATTTAACTGCCGTTACCGTTTCTCCACCTGAGAAACCGGGCTCTCAAGAGAAACAAGCATCACAAGATGATAAAATACAAACCGAAAAAGTGGACAATGCACAAGGTGAAGATGATAAAATTAAACCAGTTAAAAAGAGTCAGTCAAGCACTGAATCAGCGGCTGATTCAAAACAAGCACAAGATTCAGGTACAAATGAAACCGATCAAACGAAACGAACCGAACACTTAAGCAAATCAGATGCAACACAGAATGGTGACGGTACATCGAATGAGCAAATTGAAAACACAAATCAAACAACGAAGATGGCCGATGCCGCGGAAAATGAAAAAAAGCCAACCGCCGATGCTTCCGAAAGTTTTCAAGTTCTTCCAAAAGACAAACAACCAAGTGATAATTTAAATCAGGAAAAAGACGATACAGGTAATTTAGGACCGCCAAACCCACCCACGGAAACGATACGCAAGACCAGCTTTACCGTATTAAAAAGTGACGAATCAATTGATGACATTTTGGCCGGTATGGATGAAAATGATATAAAAATCGATGAAAAATCATTGGCACATCCGAAAAGTTTTAAAGTATTAAAAGCGCATGGTGCAAGCGGTGAAGATATAATTTTGCAACAAAGTAGCGATCAAGAGACCGGTGGAAATGAAAATTATGATGATTATTTAACACGGAATTTAGCCCAATACAGTGGCAAATATTCGGACAGTGAATTGATGAATAGCCAATTGAATGGCCGACGAAAGAAATATAAGAAACGTGCAAAAAGTGTAAAGCAATTAACAATTATGGATGGACCAAGCAAAGATCAGGATTCTGGTTTTGAGCCAAGCCCACGTACAATACGCTCGTCAAAGGCATCAACCATGCGAGCCATTTATACGGCCAATTTGCCAGAACGACCGCGTGTCGGTGACATCACTGATTGCCGATCAGCCAGTTTACGCTTTGAACCGTCCCGAAAACTTGGCGATAAAAATGCTGTTAACATGACAACTGTATCACAAACATTGCAACGCAACATCAGAAGGTGCCTTTTTTTCTTGTTCTTGTTGTTGTTGTTGTTGTTGAAGTAACGACCCATATTTTAACAGGCGATTTAATCAAATTTACCGTATGTGTTTGTCATTTTTTTTCCCCGCCAGATATTATATGGAGCATAAGATATTTCAACATTTGCTTGAATTGAAAAGTCTACAGATTCGATCGAGCAAAGTGAATGAATCATTGCTTGTGAAACGAGCTGTCGATGATTATCATAAATCAACCGTTGAATTGGGAAGTGAAACGGGTGGCACATTGAGACGTTATCCGTATAAAGAGTATACATTCAAAAATTTTGAAATATTCCTGTATGAAGTGCTGAAAAGCCTTCAAAAAAGCGGATCGAATAATTTTCAAAACATTTCGGACGTCTATCTAGAGGTGAGAGGCATATTCGATGCGTTATTTCTATGGGATAAATGTACATTGCATTTGAATGATGATTGATGCTTTGTAAACATTACGCATCGATTACATAAATAGGAATTATTACATTTTTTAAAAAAAATTATTTTATGTCGATGGTAATTCGAATCCAATGGTTGTTGTTTTTGTTTTGTTATGTGTTCATTTTCGTAGGCTGAACGAAGACTCAGTCCAGATTATTCACGGTGCAAAAAAGCCATGTATTGTACCAGCAAAACGCATCGGTGTCTTCATGCGGCTCATGCATACACAGGTAAGTCATTCTAGATCTGATGGATTAGAATCGAGCGCACTTTTGTGTAGTAGAACCCACATAGCTAATCAAATATTGTCAAAAAGAACCCGAAAACATTGTTAAAATGTCATTTTATAAACTATCATTAATCTCATTGTGTAATGTCACAGCTCCACAGACAGTATGTCTCTATTCAATAGAGTCTATTACCCAAAATTTCGAAAATATGTTTTTCGTTTTTCATCCATTGTTATAATCCATATAAACATTTATCCAATCGACTTAACTCTCCATTTCAATGGCCTTAACGTCAATTTCCCGTTTTTTTGTTGTTGTTGTTGTCTTGTTTTTGTTTTCACGCCCGCCTCATTTCTTCTCCGGTCGGAAATTAATTTGTTTTTCATGTTGGCGTTCAAACGTTACTTAATGGCTGTCATTTCGGGTTCATCACATTCAAGGCATTCCATGTGCAGCATACAGTAAGTACAAAATTCAACACATGTTGTTGTTTTGAGAAAAAAAAAACACACACATTTTCATTTTAATTTATTCGATTTTACGGCTGAACTAAGGCCGCTCACTGTGTAACAAACAAACATAAACAACAACAAAATACTGTGTTTATATCGAAATGTTAAAATAAGCGCTCCAAAAACGTTCATCTGTGAAAGATATCTGGGATAAGAGAAGAAGAAGAAAAAAACCGCGATGCCGAATTGAATTAGCAATTCAATGGGTGGCAGAGAGACTAAAGTCTCTCAAAAATTACATATGTGCGCGCTGCCATCAAGATTCCACACAAATGAAATTGCTGTTAAGATTTCAATTTTAAGTGAAATTGTGAATTCGTCGCTTCAAAACGCTTTCGTTTTGTTTTTGTTTTTTTTTTTATTTTGCAAGTAAACCTTTTCATTTTGTTTTCTCGAGTGTTCATTGAGAATTTAATAAGCGATAACATTTACGCATCAGAGAAAAAGAGAGTGAGAGAGATATATAAGCCCAAAATCAACAGCATTTAAAACGAATCAAATAGTTCTTTTCTTTTCGAAACAAAACAACGTATATATGCATATGAGTATTATGTTTTATGGCTGTGAAATACTTTTCAATTACAAAAATGAATATGATGATGGCACCGCACACATGGATAATGATTTTACATATGATCTCATGATCTGTGTGTTTATTTCTTATTAACAAATTTTTTGTTTTTGTTTTTTCTTCTCTTTTATTATTTGTTTTCATATTTCTACTCTTGTTTCTGTTTCGTTCTCCCATCGTATGTTTTTTTTTTCTTTTACTTTATAAAATTGCAGTTCCAATGATGAATCATCACACAATGCCGAAATATGGTTTTGGTAAAACGAGCATGGGCAGTTTCTATTTGCCGAAAATTTGCACCAAAGGTGGCGGTATTGGCGGTTCGGGAAAATGCGGGAGCGGAAATAATGCACATAATACAGTTTCACTTGAGCTAAGCCATGGAAATAATAAACAGCTAATAACACTGCCAGCAGAAAAATTAGATAACAATAAACGCTACTATGTAACATTTACACTCAAAGAAAATGAACAATCGAAATACGGTGGTACGGCTGCAACCACCACCACAACAACAATCGATGCAAAAAAATAGACAAATGAACACCCAAAAATTGAAAGAATATACCTTGTTCAAGGCACACAACCACACACACACACACAAACATTAACATCAACTATATTTTTAAACACATGAAATTCACACACACACGAACACACACATACAAACACACAAAACAACCAATAACACTTAGTAAAATTGAATTTAAAATGAATAATGGATTCAAGGCCTTTTCTTCTTAATAAACAAATCCATGAAATTGGCATATTTGTTAAATGAAAATGCCAATGATAAAGATTTCAAAGCAAACAACAACATAAATATTCCATTTGAAGATAGAAGTTTATGAGCTAAAACAAATGAGATGACAGATAATTGTTAATTTAAACCCATATATTTATTCTATACACCCCCAGTGAAATATGTGAAAGTAATAAAAAAACAACAACAAAAAAAATTATTTACGAGAAAAAAAACCCAATGAGCATTTATAATTTGTTTCTATTTCAACTCTAATTGGATGATTGCACCCAAACTAAAAATTAAATGAACAGAATAAGCAAACCGCTTAAAATAATCACCATATGACTTGGGCTCGAAAAAGAATTCAAACGCATGGGAATTCATTTCATCAACACTAAAAACGCTGGCAGCAATTTTGTTTTTCTGTTTTTTGTTTTTTGAAATGAAGGGATCAAAATGCACCGCTCCGTTGTTGCAACCAAGCAAATTATGCAGAACAACAGAAGCCGACTACAGGAGTGTGACTTTGTCGAGAGAAAAAAACACACACATAACATAATTCTTGTAATGGGCATGAGCAACATGATCTTCTGTTTCAAAAGAAAAAAATGTAGCAAATGAAAAATTATGATTTATGTTGAATGAAATTGAATTTTATGGAAGAAGGTATGTTTTTTTTGGTTGGTTGGTTGGTTTGGCGCCCACTTTATGAGAATAATTCTCCGTACTACGATTCAGAAGCGTAATTTTAGGGTGTAAAAATAATGAAATCACAATCGATATGTGTATTTTGCACAACCACAACAGGCTATAATGTTCCTTCCATTCGTGTAATTTAAGTACAGCAGTGCTGCAGCACGAAATATGTTAATCATGATTTCATTAATCAGCAATCGCTTGTTTATAACGCTTTTTGGTGTGTTTTTCACGTGCGCGTTCACAGTTTTCACAAAGTGTTCAACCTATAGTCGAAATTATATGTTTTCCATTTCAGTGTCACACATTTGCATATGGGTTTGGTTGTTGGTTCTTTTCACACATATATATGGTTGAAAATCTCTTGAGAGGCCAATTGCACACTAATAATCAGTTATCCTTTTCGGAGGCCGTGGAAATGTTATCTCGCATATTTTTTTTTTAACTTTGCGTTGCATTAAAGGAGTGTATTTCATTTAAAATTAGATGGAATCGTATTGTATCTGGTTGATCTGTCTGTGTGTATGGATGATACACACCAACACACACACACTTATTTCATGACTCTCCAGACACCAATTTGGATTCCTTTGGCCTGTGAAATGTAAATTTGGAAAAGAGATATGCTTGGAACAAACGAATTGCCTAGCGTTTATGCCGCGGCAGTGATTATTGCATTAAGGGAACGCTCAGTAATCTTAATTAGTTAAGATAACTTACGCTGATTTGAACATATTAAGCTAATGTATTTTAGTAAATATCTGTTTAAGGTCACAACATTTCCAACAAAATCCACATGGATACTTCAATTTTATCTACATTCTTGTGCATTTATCAAAATATGAGGAAATTTCGTTTTTTTCCAAATCAACTAACGATATTGAGAATGTGAGAGGTTTTTATGCTAAAATTTGTATTTCACATGTATTGTAACAAGATTGATATAAAGAAAAATAAAACAAATGATATTTTTTGTTGTTGCCATTGTTGACTACTTCGCATTTATTGAATTGTTCAGTTTTTTTTAAGATTTATCACTTGATACAAAATAATCCTATCGCTTTTTTATATTGGAAAATTTCGACCAATTTCGGTCGTATCTATGAATTGTGGATGAAACTAAATTAAAACAACAATTTAAAAACATAAAAAAAAATTATGTGAGTTATTTAGTATTTTCATTGAATCGGCATGATGTCTATCATTTATTAAGCTATTAATAAAATTGTACGACCACTATAATAAAAACACAATTGTTTTGTGATGATGTGTTTGGAAAAAAATAGAAAACGAATTGATGATGTGTTTCAGTTGGTTTCTTCTTTGTTTATTTTGTCTTCGAGTCTAAAAACAATTATTTTAGATTGTTGTCAGTGTTTTTTTTTAATCAATAATATATATATTTTTTGTACATAAGATGTTCGCTCGTAGCGTATGCATTTTCGTTAAGTTTATTTCATTCAATTGTTATCTAATACATTTCTGTTATCTAAACATATTCTTATTATTCTAAACTATTTATTTTACTTTTATAGTGTACTATCGTTAGTCCACACACACAATATTTATTTCCATTTGTTTAAAATCAAGTTTCTTTGGTAATTTTCCATAATTTGTTGTATTCTTTGTTAATTTAGTACGTCATCCAATTATTGAATTAATAAAATCTAAAATTCTGAATAAAATGTATTTTTAATGACTTTTGTTAGGTTTTTTTTTCTTGTGTTAATGTCATAAAATTATGTACACATGTTTTATTATGGTATTCATTTGTCATTCATCTTGCGACCTAAAGACTGCCGATTGAATAGAAACATTTACTTCAAAAGCACAAACGACGCATTAAATGTTTGAGTGTTTATCTTTTTTTTTTGTTGTTTGGTCTCTTCAGCAATTTTTAAGAGCATAAAATAGTACAAAGTAGAAGAGACCGTGGAAAATCAAAATCATCACTTACAAATAGATGGGATTTTAGTTTTTGTTTGGTTTAAATTTTATCTATCAATTTTTATCCTAATTTTCGAAACAGTTTGTCATAATACAAATTATTAAAATTATTCAACTGTGGTTGGTTTTTTGTTGTTGTTGTTGTAGAAAAGTTAGTTTTAGTTATCATACCTAATATCGCTTGGAATCCGCTAAGAGCACATATTAATGCTTGCACTTGATTGATATAGTTCCACCATACCATTAAAACTAGGCTGTGAATATTGTACGAAACCGTCGGATATAAAATGGCTGGTACTTTGACCACCCAATGTTCTCGGACATCGGCCATCCGAACATCGGCTATAATCGTCAGCAAGTCCATCATCTTCAGCGTACATGGATGGCATTCGTGTGGATCTGGTTTAGTAGATTTGATATGGTTGAGAAAACAGCACAAAAATGAAACCAGAATGCCACACACATAGCGTTCACGAGCGAGAGAGAGAGAGAGAGAGAGAGAGAGAGAGAGAGAGAGAAACAGAGAAAAAATACAAAGGAAACCATTATTAAAATTTATCGGCAAAGTGAGAGTGCATGAAATAAATGTAATCGCCATTTAGATGACTCAACAAAATCGTAAACGATGTGATGAAAATTGAAATAAAAATTAAGCTTGAGAGCCGATTGTGTGTGGCTTCGCTTACAAAATACAATATTCAATATTCTACTGAATTCAATGTAATTATGTGTAATGTTTTGCAATTTATATTATTGTTGCTTACTTCAATCGTTTCATCTGGTGTTCGGTTGATGCTGGCTTTGGTTCGGCCACTTGTGATGGTTGTGATCGTCGGCATACAACAGCAAACAGAGCAACAACAATTGATGTAACTGCAACTGCTCCCGCTCCAATAATAATCATGGTTGATTGTCTTTGTTTTTCCTGTTTGGAAATTTCAGTAGGTGGATCTTCGGACAAGATGGTTTCATCTGGAAATGACCATAATTATTTTTCATTTTTAAAATTTATTTCGGTCATTTGTGAATCAACGCGTGATCAACGGATTTCCGATATGATGCATAATGATATTCGGTATGCATTGAATTAAAAATGTGTGAAAAGTGACATTTACCATGTGGTCCAATGATGTCATTGAATGTTCTTCCTTGCATCACAACCGGTGGATGGCTACGACCTTTTGCATTCACTGCATAAACTAAAAATTGATATTCACGTCCAGGCTCCAAATCGTACAGCCGAAATTCCGGCACATTCTCTTTCATTCGACGCAACGGTGCTGTGGTTGCTTGATCATTCATTGTTGATATTTCATTGGTGTTCATGTTATTGTCAAAATCAATTCGATTTAAATCTGGACTCACTGGATTCCCACCGACAACTTCAAGTAAAAAATACTGCGGTAAACCACCATCACTTCCCATTGTACACACCACCTCAAATATTGTATCATTTCGTAGTTCGCATTGTCTGGGTTGCTCTGGCAGTTCTGAAAGACGGAAACGAAAATAACCATAATGTTATTTAGGGTTTTCATCATACATGAATGACAAGTTCAAGCCACATTCTAATGCTGTTTGTCATTGCGCTAGCGCAACAGGAGCTCTTTGTATCTCTTGATGACTTGAATAGTGCATCTGTAGACATCAAACGAATGTCACATAAAAACCATAAACCATATGTTCAACAGATAACCGAATTGATGACATTAGACATTAAAATGAATATTGGTTTTGGCCGTTATTCAATCGCAATGTGCCTTGTCATCGCCATCACATATGGTTTAACATAAGGCATATTACATGCTAGTTAATAAAGTAACTTACTTGCTGGTATAATGTGAATTAGACATGGAACCTCTTGACGACCCACTGCATTACTCGCCCAACACGCCAATGTCAGCTCTGAATCAGCTGGTGCCAGATATGTCATTGTACTAACTAATCCATTCGATGTTATTCGTGAATTTAAGACCTTTTTCCAAAAACAAACACACATATTTTTTTTTTAATGAAATTTCGATTCAAAGTTTATGGTTAATTTCTGAAAATAAAAATGATTCTAAGTCATTTTAAACGAACCGGTGATACATTCCGTGTGTTATTGTACGTCCAACTGAAACGAACATGCTCAGCTGGATCAGCATCCACTTCACATCGAACATCGATTGAATGCATATTTATTGAGCCAACCGAAGATTGTTCGGTGCCGGGTTTGCATCTTGGTGAATCTACAAAATTTAATATTGCATAACATTCCTGCCCCCAAAAACAATTCGTACGTCTATTATAACAAACTTACATTGTACCCGCAAAGTAATTGTCGAACTATGACTTTCACCTAATTCATTTCTCGATGAACATGAATATTCGCCGATATTTTGCCGTTCCAGATTCATGAGATGCAATGTTTCAGTCATTTCACCAGACATTCGCATGCCCTATTTCACAAAGCAAAATCAATTTTAAATATAAAATGGATTCTTTGATATTTGCACAAGATTGGAATTGATTGAATTTTCATTGGAGTGTAAAGTCAAATTGACAAATAATTACATTTTTATACCACCCAAAACTGTTTGTTTCAACCGGTGGATTTGCATCGGCTCGACATTTTAGTGTAACATTATCATGTTCGGATCGCATAATTAAACGACTAGGAATTGGTTCTTCGTTAGCCAAGTGTACAGACACACTAGGCGCATCTGAAAAACAACGAGAACAAAAAAAATAAGAAGAGAGAGTTAAATTCACTTTATTTTTCAATTGAACTTATCGAACAACCAGACACCAAGCTCAATATACTGTGTGAATGACTATGCTTCTATACATCATGACAGTCATCGACAACATAAATGCATTGGTGCACTGAATGTACGCCAGCAAAACGGTTTTGTTCATTTAATTATATCTTCGATAGCTTACAGGCCACATTAATGATTCGCTTATCTTCGATGGTATCGCCGGGAAACCATGGATTTGATGCACGACATACCAATTCAGCATCATCATTTTCCGGTGTAACTTCCAACGCAACGATGCTTATTGTTTTGTTTCCACCCTAAGCCAAATAATTTTTGTTGTAAATGAAAACAATAAGATCAAGGGAGAAAATATATTAAACATTTGAACAACACCACAACGCGTTGAAATGAAGATGTAACATTAGTTTTGCATTACAACTCTGGTTTCAAATCCAAATTGATGAGTAAAATTCGGAAAATGAATAGCGTCAGAACACATTAAATACAATGGAAGACATCTTCATTGTTTTAAGATATGGTGCATTTTGTGGATTTTATATACAAACCTCATCACTGTTATCACTGTGTGATGTAATATCAGCATTTGTAATTGGTATTCCATCCAAAAGCCATGCAATTTTTGCTATTTCATAAAATGGAAATGTGAACAAAAAAAAAACATGTTGTTAAAATATACAAAACTGTTGATGGTGAAAATTGAACAAATAACGGCTGGAATTGATTTATTGCACATCCATTTAGTTAAAATTATATATTACAAACCTGATGGTGCAGATCCCCAGGCTTCACAACGTAACGGCGATTTCACACCGGCCGTTAATATTTCATTGGGTGAAATAATCTTCACTTTTAATGGTTTTACTGTTTTGGTTAAAATGTGAAACGAAAGAAAATGGCATTTATTTTTAACATCGATGTGGGGGGAAAAATCGAATTGAAATCTGTTTTGGGCTGTTAAGCGCTTGTGGTTTTTTTGTTGTTGACAAAATCACACACACACACACACACACACCAACCAACCAACCATAAACAACAATAAACCACCAACTGTCACAATATACTTAGGGCCCATTGAAAAAAAAAAAAAAAACTTACGATGAAGCTGAAGTGTAACTTCTTTTTCGACTGGTGCAATTAAAGGAGTTCCCTGAGCTCGACACGTTAATTTCGTTGCATAATAGTCCCTTGGTATGGCTCGCATCAATATATTATTGATAATTGCGCCGGTTACAATTGATTGATGCGTTGTGCCTGGTATTTCGACATCTGCTCGCCACCATGACACTTTTGGAGCGGGATTTCCGCCGTTCACTTGGCATGATAAAAAAAACTCTTGACCCTCACGAAATGGTCCGGCTATTGTTGTTATTTCTTTACCATGTGTATCAAATATTCGTGGCTCATCGGGTGGTACTAAACATCGAATAGATGGACGAGAGGCAAATATATACAGTCAATTTTCATTATTTATTGTATAAATGTGTTTTTGAATTATAAACACCGATAAAGAGAACAAAATTTGAAATTGAACAAAAGGCGAGTAAAACTGTTATTTCACGAAATAATGCCGAAAAATAAACAAAATTTCTTCATAAATTGAATCTTCTGAATAGATGTCTAGGTGCTTGAAACAAAAAAACACTCCTATTTTCCAAACGCCGAAGTTTTACTGTTAATTAGCAGTGAGACCGTTTTTTTGGTTTTACAATTCACTCACAAAATTGTTTACAATAAACACGTCTATTGACGCGTCGACACTCTTTCAAAAAAAAAAGTTGTGCATTCAACACAAAAGATTCGCGCAACATTTTCGCCCATTTTCTGAAATCTGCCATTAAAACATATACAAACACACACACACATACACACTTTGACTTTAGTGTCATCATATTTATTGTCGGTCCACCGAGAGAGGTTAATGCAAACCTGGGTAGTATTGTTTGAGCGAACATTTTATGTGGTTTTTGTGCACAATACACAATCAACATGTTTGGGCCATGATTGAAAGTTTTTGGTATTATGATTGTTTCGTGAAATAGCAGATGGTACGATTTCTAAAGATAATTTTTTTCGTCCATGTCCCTGTGTGTACACCGGGGTGTACTCGCCTGTTGTCGAGTCTCAAAGCCTCTAGCCACAATCACAAAATTTATTTGGCAGATCGATGGCTGAAATACATACCCACTAATGTCACATTAATGCGTGAGTTTCGTGTTGCTGAATTAAAGAAATCCACACGGCATCGGTATACACCGCCATCGGTGTCGTGTACATTTTTGATTTGAAGTCGAGCATTTTTATTGTTATTGTCATCGATGGCGAAAAAAAGACGTTCACCCAAATCATTTGCGATCGCTGAATGTGCACCAAATTTCACATTTCGTTCACGTGAATCAATGCTGTAATACGTGTTGTTTGTTGTTTGGAGTTTTTCAACCCAAGTTCATTTTTGTCCAGTATTCCATGTCCAACACATCGTTGAAATTTGTTGATTGCACGAAGACGTGATGGTCAAAAGCAACAATTGATTAAACAAAAAAAAAACAAAAAAAAACAGAAATATGGTGTTGATTAATTTATCATCATATATTTAATATTATTGTTGTGAATGTGAATGGAAATTGTAAGTGGATGGACGAAAAAGGGTAGGATGAAAAAAAAACCAACAAGTTCAAAATAAATGAACATGTGGGATACATAAATTTGATTCTATATTGGATATATAAATGCTTGATATAATTAGAGCGATAACGTTCAAATCAAATATACACAAACAACATATCAAAATTACGGAACAAAATAAATTGTCAACACTTATTGGGTTAGTCAATTGAATAGCCCAAAAGAAAAAATAAAAATAAAATAAGAAATATACCTATATAGGGGAATGCCAGTGGTGTCTTTAAACCACAGTATTAACTTTGGATAATCGCCTGGAACTGATGTCGTTATATCGCATGGTAGATCTACATCTTTTCCTTTTACCGCCCAAATAACACGAACTGGAACTGTAAGATGAAAATCATGTTTTGCCACTAGCTCAGTAAATTGATTCAATATTTGAGACCATAATAAATCATCTGATTACAGTCACACACATACCGGTCCCATGCACACACACACACACACACAGACGATAACACACACGATACTTACTATTCTTTTGGAAGTCCAGAGCATGCTCATTACATTTCAATTCATTCAGGCTGCTTAGCACCATTAAAGTAATAGCGTAAAAACAACTCGACGTGGTTAGCTTAAATCGTTTGAAATCGAAAACCATTTTGTGTGCTTATGTGCGGTTATATGGTTTCTCTAAATTACTTTTTTTTCGCTCCGTTCTGCTGTCACTCTATCAGTGAATATTTCTTTCTTTTTTTTGGATACTGTACGGCTGCTACTTTAACCGCATATCAATTGGGAGAATAAATGGTATGGAATTGATAGACCAGATCCGAAATACGGTTTTCACCTTGTCCACATTTGTTGTGTCACTTTTTCCACATTTATCTCTCACTTGTCCGATTCCGAAATCATATTCTACATGTCATTCGACGGGGGAGGTCAGCAACTCATCCGCCTGGCTTGTAGCGTATCGCAGAAGTCTTTTAAATGCGGAAAATTGTTCAAATTAATTATATTCATTTTGATATTGATTCAATAGAGTTAAACACCATAAAAATGCAGAAACGAGAGTCATATTAGAACTCTTGAGCTCGATTCGTATTTTTGTTTAGTGTCTGGCTCAATGTGTCTGGCTGCATAATTAACGCTCACCAAAAACAAACGGATTTAGTTTCATTTTTCTACGTTAACCACTGACTTTTTTGTCGTCCATTTCACATAGAGAAAAGTGTTTAGATAATCCCATATAATATACACTATTCACTACAATTATAAGCCAATTTTGGTACGGTTTGTTTTTTTCTCTCTCCAATTTCTCTATACCAACGTTTATTTTATTTCACTTAAAAAAGGGTTTATTTAAATACTTTTTTTTCATGTTTATAAAAGTTAAATTGTTTAAAATTGTCCCCGATTTAGTTTTTGATAAAAGCAACAAAAAAAAAACAAACAAAATTCAATTGATAACACTTACCCTGTAAACTATGATGGGTTTTGGTGTTTTCGCGTCTCTTGTTATCCAAAGTTCGTAGTTCAATGTTAGCTTCTGAATGTAGTGTTTCCAAATATTTCACATTTAACACATCCGAACCTCGATTACTTGGTGCTCTATTCTATGAAAACCGCGTTTTAGCAGTAAAGAAAAAAACAACAAATAGAAAATAAATATAAATGAAATGGTTTTTCGATGAACTCGACAACAACAAAAAATCATTTAAATAAGGACATGCAATACCAGGCTAGCACACACATACACACAGTGAGTCATGCGGACATTAATACATTTAAAAAAAACCGCATTTGAGTTGGTGCTTGTGTTTGCTTTTGCAATATATATCGAATACACATTCATTTCTTTATATAAAATTTTCAAAACGATTTTTTTTTTTATAGAAATACGAAAACCATTTATTTTTCGGCAGCAAGGAAAAACCCCATAAAGTGACTAATCCAATCTATTAAAAATTACAAATAACTCATGGGGAATTTTTTTTTGTTCGACGAAAAATATTTCTTAATCAGCTAAATTTAGAGTGTTGTACAGGATTTATTTTTGTACAGGATTTATTTTAGCTGCTTTTTAAATTGAATTATTGCATTTCCATCACAACTCAAACATGTTCATCATGAAAATGCATATACGAAACATATTTTTCGTTAATTCAACATTTATATTCACTTTAAACGCTTCCAATCTTTTACACACACACATACAAAAAACACAATTGTAAATGAACATATTTAACAATAGAATTATGATCAACGATGCATGAGTGCCGAAAATTGTCCATATACACAATCTTAATGCCATTGAAATCAATTGTTCGTTCATTTTATGTTATTCAATGAAATTACGCAGTCGTCCGCCTTTTTCTGGTCGGTTTAAATCCGTAGAAAAAAAATCGAGAGCAGTTCGCATATTTCATTGTGATATTTTACATATGGACATTCAAAGTGGCCAAATTTAAATGTTCGGATAATAATTGTGTTGGATTGAGATTTGTAGAGTTATTCTTTACATTCAAACAGTCCATAAGTCATGGTTTGAAAAATTCACACACCTTTTTTTATTTAAAAAAAAAAACAACAAATTTGCTATTGCATTGCAAAATCTATAAAAACCATTTTTAAAAAACAAATTTTCTGCATGTTTATTTATAGAATGTTTGAAATAGTATTATTTTTCGTTTATTACGACACATTGCAAGTGGGTTTCCCTATGTGAAATGGACGGATTTGATTGATTATAGTGTGATTCATTGTTGTATTTGCCAGGGGGGTGTAGACTGTCAGCAAGTGTAGTTTTCACCAAACATTATTACGGCTTTGACTTTTTATGACCGCGTGGCATATGTTTTCTAGTGCTTTTAAACCTTAGACCTTTTGAAATATTGAATGCAACAACAACAAAAAAACGTCTATGTTTATTTACAGTAGTATATAATTTTACAAGTTTTGTTGTGTATTTTTTGTTGTTGTCTTCAAAGGCAGGTTATTTGAATATTAACTGCACCGCAAAAAAAAATCACCATAAAAACTATTAATGTCTGCTGGAAGTCGGTTATGAATCGCGGTTTTGCCGAGAAAATGAGAGAGAACAAATGCAAAAAGAAGAATCAGAAAAATCAACTAAAATAACATTAATGAAACCAACTGCATACTACGCACCGTGACTTATTTGTTCATTTTAAAAAAGGCCTACCAGCGTTCATTATTTCGATTTTGGCTTTCAATGCAATAGCAGCACTAGAGCACAAAATAAAGAGAGCCTAGAAAAGACTCCCGCGTCTTTTGTACACGTCACTGGGATGGTGGAGGACATCAGCTCGCTATAATTAAAACATGCAATTATGTGAAGTCCGTCTGCAGACAATTCCAATTAGTAATGTGGCATTAAATCAATTCGAAAATACACACACAAAATTTATGGGATTTCAATTTAATCAGAGAATATATTGCTATCTGTAAGGCTAGCACTCGATTTGAATGTGAATTGATTTATTAACGAGCGTCTTTTACGCGTGGCATTTTAAAATTCTCATTTGCTCTGTTATGAAAATGTTTACGTATTCATCCCTTCGATTCGTGTTCACACACAGAGATATAACATCATCACGGTGTATTGCGCAATTCTTCTTATTGTCTTTCGAATAGATAAAATGGTTCATTGTATCATCATCATCGTACTCTCGATGAATATGAAATATGAGTGAACAGTTAGTGCTAAGATTGAAAACGCTTGACCTAATGTATATTTCACTTTCGATTTAATCATAAATGAAGTAAAAAAAAGAGAAAAATAGAAAACATTATACCGTAGTCGACACGAATGAATTGGATATTTTATTTGATATTGCGCATATGAAACGAATGGTTCAAACAATATTGAGGTTTTGTGATGAGAGAGCGCGTTGAGCTGGTTGGCTTGCAAGAATTGAGGCGTCACTGAAATACGCACATTGCATGCATACAAATCATCAATAAAACCTCGAACTAACCGGCTATAGATAAAACGAAATCATTTAATATCAAAACACTCAACATCAAAATTGATAAGAGAAAACGCATATTAAAGCCCAAACGAATAAATGTCAATTCCAGTGTTACGAGTCACATTGTCAGAAGTTATAAAGGCACGGAGGGTGGCCTAACTAACATCTAATGTGGGACTTTCTTGCTCGAGCACAATTGAAATCATCAGTTTACCATAATTGATTGAGGTGGGCAGATGGTCTTTCATATCAATACCGGACAGAACGGTTAAATGAAATATGCGCACGCACAGGTCAGGTAATTTGTGTGTGTGGTCAATTGACAACTGTTGTTTGGACGATTAATTGAGACACTTTGAATAGATTTGCGCACTTTCGACACACGAAACAAATTCATTTCTCTCAAATGATAAATGATGATAGAAAATCAGTGGTGAGTGATTTTTTTTCTGGCTTAATGCCAGCACCTCAGGGTTCATACATAAAAATGGTTTTTGAAGAAAAAAAAAATAACGGAGAAGAATAACAAGTGAATGAAACCTTAACTGCGATACATTTATTTTGCCACTCTATGAACACATTATTCTAGGCCAAAAAAAAAGTTCTCTTTCTTCCAATATTTATGACCAAAACTGAGAAATGAACGCATACTGTGTTACATAAATGCCTTTGTGTGGTTTTTCCAGGACGTTTTTAATAGAATTTCGAAAAACCATCAAATTGCAGTCGAAACATTTGACTGCTGAGAAAAATAGCAAACCACATATAACCCCCAGGTCATCTGTTGATGTGGTACAAAGGTACTATTCATCTAGGTTTTTTGCTTTGTACTAGTTACATGCTATGACGAACATACAGAAGAATTTCCATTTCACATAACTTAACATGACGGAGTCAATGGGCAATCGATTCTTATCAAATTTGATCAATATCAACGTAACATTTTCAGTGAGTTTTGCATTTCATACCAAATCTTATTCATCTATTATGTGGAAAATACACATCCACATATAGCCGTATATTAATTTATTGTTTTTCGTTAGAATATTCCATAGCATCGAAACAGACAAAATGTACAATGTACATTGTCATAGTTCTCACAAATATCTAAAAGTTTGTTTCCTTTTTGCCACAATTGGTGTATATGTATCATATATCATAGACCGTTTTTGTGGCGTTGGTGAAAAAACCCAGTGAAAAACATTCATTCATTTATTCAAACTGAAACTTTTGGAATGGCATTTAAACGAATAAGAATGGAAAAATAACTTATAAATTCATAAGAATACGTCAAATCAATAACTAATGTTGTCTAACTTGTAAAATTTAGAGTAAATATTATTCTCATAGAATTCATCGAGCAACCACATAGCAAAAATGGAAAAATAAATTTATTAACTAACCAAAATGTATGCATTTTCTTTCACATTCATTACATTTGAATTGAAAAATGTGTGGTTCATTCATTGCGAAATAAACATGCGTTCATTTTTGTTTAACACTTCCGTTATAGGTTACAGGCTGTTGAAATACAATTCTAGAAAAATTGCTAGATTTCACACGACCATTGCATTTTCGGTCCAAAAATTCGAAAATTGTCATCGTTAGCAACGTTTGATATGAAAATTGTATCGTTTATGTCAAAAACTAAGACATAACCAATTTAGCAAAATGTCATTTGAATTTCGACGAACTGGGATAAATATCACGGATTTACGGTGACACGGTGAAAGTGTCATAAGAAAATTAAAATATGACCGGAAATTTTGGGATAAATATTGCCATTTACTCAGTTGTCAAATATTAATAAAAACATTTTGTTCCGTTTCAACGGAATGGTTTCGTCGTTAGTTTCACAAATCGTCTTTAGTTTGGTTGGTCTTCGGCGCATGCATAACGCAATTTACTTTTTTTTTTTAAATTTGTAACATAGTATAAGCCGCTGTGTATGTTTGTTTACAAAGCCATTTTATGTGGGTATGCAGTGTGTATGTTGCGCGCGAGCGCGACTCATTCAATTTATTCTAATGTGCTGTTATGTTTGTTATATACATAAATGTACGGCGACAGCTCAGCGAAAAAATGATGAAGTGTAGAATATAAATAACGGCAGAGAGAGCGCCCATTAAGTTCGATGCCTCTTTCTTTCTATAAAAATAGACCGAAAATATTTCAACATCTCATACCATTAGGATGTAAAAGTGAATATACGTTACATGTATATGGTGTTTTGGTGCGTTTGCTCATGGCACAAGCACATGCATGTGCTCATTTATTTATTTAGCTGGCACAATCCAATCTTTACGATCTTCGAAGTTTCGATTAAAACACCGTATCATTTTATTCACTTCCATTCTGGATGCAAAACCATCATTTTCTTGAATGTATTCAATTTCATGGTGTTAATTTTTCACTGTATTCGAAATTGGAATTGTTTGTAATGTCGATCAAAAATATTTCCAATATTCCTAATTAATTGACTAGCATGTCAAACATGATTTCTTTTTCTCTGTCACAATTTTCGGAAAGCGAAAAATGTGAACGCGAACAAATTGATATAGAGAGAGAGAGAGTGAAAAAAAAACCAAATTCAAGAGATTTCATGTAAATCCGTGTTTCTATTTAATGGCGAAATGTCTGATTTATGTCAAATGGTTTTCATTAGCTTTTAATACGATAAACATAGTAAATTCAGGCGTAGTAAAGTGGAAATTTTTCATCTGTGACTACATCGTCGTCGTCATCGTTAAATCCAAAATAATACACACCTCGCAATTCAAAAATATCTCATAAGAACTTTTTATACATTTCGAACGACAAAGAATGCAACATGCATTTCGGAGGCGCACAAGTGTGCTGTGCACGTGGCACCGATATTTTTTTGAAATATGCTCTAAATTCCATTTTAAATGGAAATCCCATTGAAAATGTAATACGGGTGTATCCAGGTATACATGGCCAATAGTTTACATGCTTAAACACAAGCTTGGCTCCGTTTTACGGACTCCGTTAGATATATTCGTTCGGAATCATTAATCGGAAAGCGCTTTCTTAACAATTGTTTCAAAATAAAACGAAATTTTTCTATGCACACATTTTCTTTGAAGCAATTGTACTAGATACATACATATTCATCGATTTCTCAGCGGAGTATTTGAAATAAAACAAAACAAAAAACATGTGGCTGTTTGAAGGAAATGCTTTTTTTTCCCAGTAGAACAGTTGACAATAAGATTCCACATTGTATAAATGTGTCTGATGCTGAAAACTCTTGCTGGTTTGACACTGCGGTGTGTGTGTTGATTCAACTCTCTATTGAACACATATGTTGAAATTTGAATAAATGTTATGAAAACAAAGTAGCATTTAAGTTTGGCAACCGCAAAAACATCCAATTCTTAGTGTGAGATTGGTGTGTTTTGAAAAGTGGAAAATCCGTCTCACAATGTGGCACCAAGACTATAATTCCGATGACATTAGCAGCGAGAAATTGATACACATACATAAATTTAAGCCGCATCACACCGCCGCCAAACCTCACCACACTTTTGTTGTCGCGTGACGTCTGTGTATTGCTGATGTATAATGGTGTATGTATGCATACACAGATCGGTTTACAGGATATTTTCAGCCGATAAAACTATTCTTTCAGCTAATCTCGTCTGAATGATTGTCACAAATGAGAGACTATGCTGTGGTGTTTCCTGGTGAATAGGGGTGTCAAAACCAGCAGCATGCTTATCATTGATTGGCATCTAATTCTAACTCTTCAGTCAAACCCGCCTTTTTGTGTAGCATTTATGCATACCGAATTGGATTGTGCGCTAATGGAGAATCACAAAATAAAATCCAAAACCTATCGACCTGTAGACTTAGTGAATCCAAATGAATTGAGCACACGCTCAGACATGGACTTTTGCAACTCAAATGGAAATGGGTATTTAACATTCAATAGTTCGAGACAAAATTGTGCGCTTTTTCTTTTCATTTCGGTTCAAATTTTGTGTAATAAATAACGAATTGGGCATTATGGTTAACGGTCAAAGTTTTCGTTTCAAGGCACACAGTGACTCTGTTCCATGATATTGCATATTGCCGTTGGCTTGAGCAAATGGTCATATCAAAAACATGTTTGTCATGCTTATAGCAAATGATTGTCGTCACTTTTCTTTCAGCCAGTCCTCACACACACTCTCTCTCTCTCTCTCTCTCTTTCTCTCTCTGTCTATCTCTTGCTCTCATTTTCATTCATTTGCAATGGCTGTAAATAATGCGTTTTTTATCCGTTGTCTAATGATAATATTTGCCATAGAGCGAATCAAGCATAAACATCATAATGTGTGTGTGTTTGGTTGTGTGTTTATGGAGGAAAAATCCAGCTCTCGGTCATTGATTAGAGCATTTATTATACTATATGCAAATAAACTACGTCATACACAAAAAGACCCAATGCCATTGTAAGCACATAAACGGAATACTTGAATTGGAACATGAATATTTTTTGTGTCATTACGTCAAAGTTTAGTAGATCTGGAGAAAAAAAAAACACCCGTACGAAGTCTTCTGTTTCGTCAAGAGATAGAGAAGCAAGCTCCGAAAAAAAACGAACGTGTGAAGAATAATTCGTCAGTCGTACTCATATCGATGTGTGGATAAAATACATCACATTTACAAGAGAAAGAATGAAAGATTTTTTTTTTGGAGAAACAGCCTTGCTGTAATATTGCCAAAAACAAACAAATAAACATTCGACAAAAGGAAAAGGAATGAAAAAGAATGAAATATAAAATCGAACGAACATTATGTTATATGCGACATTCTCACAACTCACATGCGTTGCCCGTTTTGTCTGTATTTTTCTCTAGAATGAATACAACAACAACAACAACAACAACGAAAATACTACACACACACACACACAAAAAAGTCAAGTTTTTTTTTGTTATTTTTGAATTTACTGACGAGAGTAAAAGCTTAAGTCGCGTTCAAAACGGTGATTCGCACATGTGCAATGGGTCATGGCATAAAGTCGAGTCACAGAGATATAAAACACATAAAAATGAAACGAAAGTAAGAATAAAATGTAGCAAAAATTAAAGAAAAACGCGACAAATATAAAGTGAATGTTAAAATAAAGAAGAAAAAAAAACACACACAGACACATTTTAAGGCGAAATCAAAACGTATACAAAATGCATCTCTTTGATGATCTTTTGCGACGGAAACGAGCGCGAGCGCACGCACCGCCGAGAGACAAAAAACATACAGACACACACACACACACATAGTGAATTATGTTTTGCATCTGAATTCGGATTTTGTATGGAAATGTTCTTATTTTTAGACTATAGAATTTTGCGCCTTTGAACAACACCAAAATCAAGCAAAATACGTTTCGTTACGCATCTGTTCTCATGAAGAAAAAAAAAATAAAGAAAAAGAAAAACGGCAGCATGGAGCTGAAACGGAGGTCGTCCTCATTGGCACCAAAAACATTCACCAAGGCAGAACACACGCGCGCAATCCCAATGAATGGGCTGACAATGATGAAACAAAAGACACAACAACATTCATTTGACTAAATAAAGAAAGTTTCCTATATTTTAAATATATTCAATTTATTTGATTGGAAGAGCTTTTCAATATGCACATGCGGCACACGGTAAGATGGCTCAGAAGAGTTTTACGTTTTTTGGGAAACTTTTTTTTCTTGTTTGGTTCTGTTTTTCCGCATAAAATATATTTGCGATTTTCGAGTTGGAAGACACAATTCAAATGGAACACTGTCAACTGTGTTTGAACATCACCATTCAAGGCAGCATCATGTGAAAAGTGTTAGCCCTTCCTTCCAATTTTCCCATGCTAATATAGAAAATGTGATAGCACAACATTTCGAGCCGAAAGTAAAATATTCAGTGCACACTACATACGCTTAATTCAACATGTGGCTTTAAACGGTTTTTCCCCGAAAAATTGCCATGTAAGCTACAATTAACCCATTTCCTCTCCCCCCCGTTATCAAACACTTTCGCTGATTTTCATTCGACACACTTTGTAAAGACACTTGTGCAGGCAGTGAAGCGTTACGAGGCTAGGCACCAAGTCTTATGGAACAAATAATGTAAAAATGGCGCCATTTATGCGTTGTTTGGATCGGAATACAAAGCAATAATGAAATAGGCCAAAAAATTGGTATCACATATGACGGGCCTGGCGGAATAATGTAACACAGAAAAAGTCCGCGGAAAAATGTTGTTATTCAGTGTATTTGGTATACACCGTCATATGCAGATGGGCTTATAATCTTGACCTTCTCATGTTTCTTGCCCGCGCCTCCAATCATTTCCACATATATCACAGTGACAAAGTGTGCAAATATCGGCATAGTCATGTGTCATGTTTAGTATCAATGTGCTTCATTTAACAGCAACAGTTTTAAAAACTCATATGAATGAACAAAGCCTCGGTTGACATAATATTTTACCGTTAGAGCTATACAAATATAAACATTACAATCTCTAGAAAAGTTGAACGAACCAAAACAAACTCTTATCATAGCTCCGTATGACAATTTCTCAGTCGCATGCTATGTATATTTTGATAGGTGGCTATACGCAGTACTGCATATTTTTGCTTTCATAAATCTTTTGATTGGCTTACAAAGTAGTGTTTTTGGAATGTTTTCTTTAAGTATGTTGTTAAAATAAAAGGAAAAGCAAGGAAAAGAAACCAACAACGAAAAAACTTCTAAGAAAATAATTGTGAAACGTTGCTCTAAACCAATTATATTGGACGTGAGCCGAGTATATCGTGAATGTTATTTATAGAATTGGGTTAAAATAACCGGAGACTGATCGCACCACATTTTTTTTTTGGTGCACCGATTTTTTCGGTTTTGTTTTCGCACTGTTTCAACATTTCGAGCGAATTCCCAAAGGTACGAAATACATATAAAATGTGTTTTTGATACACAGATCTGGACAATTAATTGGTTTTGTGCTACCAATTCCAATATTCTCTCGAATAAAAAATAAACGGAGAAAAAACAAACGGAGAAAACAGAAAACAAAAACGTAGATCGACAATTTATTGTATACAATAGCAACAATGTGTAAAAATCGTCAACCAATTTCGAACGACAAACTGTCTGAAAACGATTCTTTTTCCTCAGTTTTACTTATTTCGATTTTTATTTCGAGCAATTTTTATTTTCAAATAAAACATCCTTTGTTTGGTGAACGTAATAGAAACATCTGCTGTTGTTTGTTGATTTTGATGCCATTCGAAGAATTTTCTTTGAACAATTTACTTATTTTCTTCTTTTGATTCGTAATAATGTCGCACAATGATGGGCATGAATCGAAATCATCAACATTGAAAATGCACCAATACATTTTTCAATCAAAAGGTTTGAGTGTGGGTGTAGGGAAACCAACAATAAAAAAAAAGTGGAAATTTTCCAACCAGATAGTTCTTAGCGTCACAACAAATATATGCAAAGTAAAAATGCTACACCTAATATTCAGCATTATTCGTATGCCATGAATCAATTTCACTTGATGCTCTTTGTTAGAATTTAATTTTGAACTGCCAGTCGATTGTAGATTAAGTAGAGTATTTTCCATCATGAATTCAATTCTCGAAATTGTTTGTATTTTCAATTTGAGTGTGTGTGTGTGGAATGATACCACGAAAAAGATAGATCCGTGTTCAAAATAGGAGTTCTTTCTTCAATCACATTCGTGAAACAGCATCCTCACAGTGGATTTTTCATAGCCCGTTTCATTTTTTTTTTTTAATTCTGGGTTATTAACATACATTCTTAAGACTTAATGAGACGTTATTTCGAGCATCATGTCACATATTTTTTTATTATAGTTGGTGTGCTGAATGAATGGAAATAGTTCTTTGAAAGAAACAAAAATGCTGAAAAAATGAACACATACAAAAAAAATAACATAAAAATGCTGATGCAATGCAAGATAAATGACGCAGTCACTTTGACCAATATGCTACAGTCGAAAAGTCGTGTCATTTATCATCCATATAACATTTAATTGCCAACACACCAACAAAACATTGCATTATAATCAACGACATACAAAGCAAGAGTGCGAAAACAAATGAAATGCTTTTTCAACGGAACCAAAAAAAAAAAAAACACAACAAATGGAAAATGAATAAAAAGAGGATACGAAAAATTGATGCAACAAAAATGATGTGTGTGTTTTTTTGTTCATTCATATTTTTGTTGTTTGTTCTGTAAATGGCATTTCTATAGTTGTGGAATAACAGCTCCTTTTCGTTGTCATTCACGCCATTTTACTATTTGCCGGAATTGAGCGACATCGTGTTAATAACGATGAAAGATTGTAGTTTTTTTTTACACGCGCGCCATTCATGAGCCTCATTCGGCTTTGTTTTTGTTGACGGTGTTGTTGTTTTTTCGGTAATAATTTCCGTTTAATTGTTGCCTGCAGGGCACTGTGCTTCTCTGCAACGATTCACACACACACACACACAAAACGATTTTGACCGAAACCATTTTTTCTCGGATGCAAATCCGATCGTGTATGGCATTGTATTGTGCGTTATTTACGCACTTTAACAACTCATTGGTATCACTGTGACGTGCAGTCAAAAAGTCTTGAAAGCGCACAAGTGCACGAATAACATGTGTTTCTATTTATTTAAGCTGCTTTAGTTTATGTTTGAATTGGTCTTGTTTACTTGAAAACTTTCTACAGCATGAATAATCTTTTGTACAGTTTGTACATCACAAGTTCAGTTTTGAAATATCAAACAGAAATTAAATGATTTGTCTTCTAAAGTCGCAGCAATTTGTAAATCCAACACAAAAATACCGACAAAATTGACTGTTTTTTTTTCCTGCAAAATTATTCTATGAAACAGGGTCAAATCATGCAATACATTTGGTACTTGGCAGACGTGTTGATTGGATTTATTCACGAATCATTAAAGAAAATTGATTACCTGTTTAAGTGTATTTGAATCCGTCATAAACTGTTGCTCAATTCACGATGCTAACGCTGATGTTCAAACTGTATTATTTTGCAAGCATGCGTGAATGATAATATGATGTTTGGTTTTTTCACAGCAAAACAAAACAACAACAAAATTTATCTCAAATGCAATTGAGTTCTCGGTTTTTACCATGTGACGATATCGAATCACAACCGTTCATCATAACTATGCCATTGTTGATTAGTTCACTGGCTTTACGACAATCATATTTCTTTTCACAGTTTGCATATTCTTTTTTCACTCATTTGTAACACATCGCCCATATTCACACTTCACACAAGAAAGAAGCGTGGATAAATTTTATGTTTTGGTTTTATTATTGTATTCGTGTAATAAAATTGTGTCATGCGTGTGTGTGATTGTGTATATATGTATTGTATACGGATTTTATGAATGGTTTTGTTGCGTTTCGTAGCTGCTGATAATTTTGATGACCACTTTTAAATGATTTTTACTTTCTATACATGACATCTGCTCAAATCACTTGGCATCGGCGCACACTTATGGCCGCTTTCATACATTGTATATACAATTTGCCTGAATTTTTGCAACACAGATCACGATATTTTTGTTTTGTATGTGTGTGTGTGTGCGCGTGTGTGTATGTGCGGTCTATACTGTCTCTGACTCTCGTAGTACCCGACAATCAAATGTGAGTACTCTGGAGAAATATAATAATGGTTAACACTGCACAATTTTCTTCAATTGGGACATTTTTCAACTGGGCGAAGAAAACAAAAACAAAAGCAAAAAAATCAGCGACAGAGATTTCACATATTTTGTCGTTGCTTAGTGCTCAGATGCTTTCCATTCAATAGCCTAGAAATTGTCTTCATCGTCGGAAAAAGAATACATATCGCTATTAACGTAAATGAGTGCTCATTAATTGTGATGAGCACATCTTTATGCGTATGTACATTTCACTTCGTCTCTTCGGCTTTTCTGTTGTTTCACTTCTTTCGCAAAAGACACCCAACAATAACAAACAACAACGAAAACCTCCTTATTCACATATTGTTTTACACTGGTGGTGTACTAGTTAGTGGAAGGATATTTTTCTTTTCAACACTTCTTTTGTTTCACTGTTGTTCGGGGGATGAGGGTGGAAGAGGTTTTGTTTTGTGCCGCTCACTGTTCATGTGGATGACTAAAATTTGCGCTTGCTTTTTATTTTTTTATTTTTGACAATCTCAACCAACTAACCAACCGATTAAATTCTAAACTGGAAAATGTTTTAAAATTGCGATGACGACAACAACATCGACGACGACAACAACGTCAACACATCGAATTCTATGGAAAAATCAGTAGGGTCCTTATTGTAAAGACTGTCGAGTGTAATGTCGATAACATTGGAGCCATTTCAATTTGCCATTCGGGAGATTCAATGTTAATTTATGCTTTGTTGGCGTTTAAAACCAGTGACTATTAACCAGTTTTTTGTTGTTGTTGTTGCTGTTCTTCTTCTCTTTTCGACAGAAAGACTATTTACTGGTTGGTGTTCACAAAATATGAATAATAAGCCATAATAATAATGACAACAATAGAAAATTGCTTATTCAAGACACAAATACACATTTACACGAGAGAAAAAAAATGCTCATTCTCTTGGTTCACCAAACGCACTCACCAAAAACATTTGGGCCAATGCGTTTACTATTTATTTTCGGAATTATGCAAGATAAGATGGCAATATAAATGACATAGAGCATATTTTTGGAACACTTCTTGACGTTGAGTATGTAAGATGATTTGATAGAAAGCATTGCATACACGCGCACTTGACTCGTTCTTTTGTTCCGTACATTTTTTTTACCACATGAAAAATAAATACACCGCCGCCGAAAAAAAAGAAACGAACGAACGAAGGAACGAAATCCGTTTGGTTTATGGTAATTTTTGCACGTTCGTGTTTTTTTTTTGCTTCTCTTCTTCTTCTGGTGTGTGCTTGTATTTTGATTTTTGTTCCGCTTTTATTCTTCTAATGACGAATCCAAGTACACTACACAATTTGCTTTAACGTTCATTCAATTCTTTGACTTTTGCACAAATGCACACACAATGTAATTATGTACAGATGTACACACCATGCCAATAACACCGAATAGCACACTACTCAAATATACACAAACACATCTGGTTCTTTTTTTTCTCTTTAAATTCGGATCTGATGAATTTCAGCCTGTGCTGCTTGGCGTTTCTTATTTTTTATTTTTACTTTTTACTTTTTACTTTTATGTTTGGTTTTTTGTTGTTTGGTCTATGTTTAATTTGTACAACGTCGTCCGATATCGTCCGTAGGGCTGCTATTTACGCTTTGAAAATGGGAAATTTTGTGTGAAGTGTGGCGCTGTGTTTATTTTTGTTGTTGTTGTTGTTGTCGTGTGATTTTTCATGAATGTTTATTGCGAAAATTCGTTGACTTTTATTCATCTGTCGGATTGTTTTTTTTCTGTTTCGTTCGCTCACATTTTCGGCTCGCCACTCATAATGAATATTCGTAAATGTTTGTTGTCTAAGAAACATTACCGTTTTATGTTTGTTTTTTGTTTGTTTGCCGTGTATTATTTAATTTAACTTAATAAATTAACTTTTCATGTTATTTTGTCCAGTGAGTGTTTTTTCGTTGGTATCCGTCTTCCTATTGGAATTGAAGAGTCGAAGGGGATTTCACGAGAAATAGAATCAAAATCATGAATTATGGTTCTATTCGCAGTTTTTTTTTTGGTATGGCCAAGCACATGAGATGCTAAGCCAATTGCGGATAAAAAAAATAATAAGAAATGCCACAAATAATCGATAACGAAATGAAAAGCTTTTCGTTGGTACAACAACAAACAAAAAACAGAGACCACATCCGATGGAATTTATTAAATCAAATCACGGAGCAGGGGAAGGGATAAAGTGACTATTGCTCGTTCAGTTCCGTCCACTTTATTAAACACTTTGCATTTTCTAACCGCGTTTTTAATATCCTTTTATCGTTCGCATTCGGTGTATTTTGTTATGCAAATTAGAAATATGAAATGTTCATACGGTTTTTTTTTTTTTTTTAAAACATCACCTTTGTATCTGACACAATGTTCAATAAAATGTGTGTACAGGGTTGCCGCAATAAAAATATCATTTTGGCAACAACACCACACGGTAAGTGGCAACAATTTTTTTTTTATGTATGTTTATCGATGAAAATGAAAACACACGATGGAAAATCCAAAATCACAAATAATATACTAATGCCCAAATCAACACATTTTGATTTGTCTATTGATATAATAACATACCCACTTATGGATGGTGTGGATTGGTTTGTGTGTTTTATTTATTATTGAAAATCATCAACACTACCACTTAAAGTAAAATGTGTGAATCCGCGCGATCAAATACGTTCAATTCTATCATATGGGATATGGCACATTAAACGTCGTACGCAGCCGACAAACAAGGGCAAACTAAATGTTTAGACGAGAACTCGCATAGATGATAGGCACATGAAGCGAAAGGAAATGGATCCAACGGTCCAAAAATAACAACAAAAGCAATAAAGAGGAAGAAGAGAAGAGAAAGAGAGAGAGTAAAAAAAAGCGTTCGAAAGCGCATACACAAATACAACATCTCTCGCTTGAGCGTACGGTTGACTGTATGGGTGCTGTTTATGGCTTGTGCCACACAATACAGTTATGTTTGTAAATTTAAGGGCTGTGCATGAACGATTACTCGCACACTTTCACACACACACACACACACCGAGAGAAACACACAAGCTCATACAGTCGAGTGGATTGTTATTGTACAAATATTCTAGGCACATTATCGTGTGTGCGCTCTGCAATGTGTCCAGAACTTGCGCGCAGTTCATTCACATGCATACAAGTTCACACGAGCAACGTTGAGCTCTGAACCGTTAGTCATACACAACAATAGCTCGAAATTGTACTGCTTATTCTATTCAAGCCATCACAACAACATATAACAAGCGCCAAAAACGAATTTTCACCAATTTGTGTGCCAGAATACGACAGGCAATGACAGGAGAGATGGATGCAAGAGCAAGAGAGAGAGAGAGAGAGAGAGAAAGGAGTGAGAGAAAGGAGAGAAAGAGAGGAGAAGAAAAGATAAAACTTACGGCAATCCCCTCGAGAAAATTTATTGCAATCAAATTAATACATCAAACGGATGGCAAGCTTGGCACCAGTACCCGATTTATTCGAGATGATTTTCGAAACATCAACAAATTTATGAATTCCGTTGCCGGATAAAAATGGTTTTTAGGGGGGAAGGGGGATGTGTGAAGGTGTATGGCGTATGTGTATTAAAAGAGATTGGAAGCCAACACAAAAAAAAACGCCAAACGAATGAGGGAGAGTGTGAGAGACTCTCACTAATTTGTTAAATGGATCACATGAATGTTAGTAGTGTAACGTAAGTTCTGTGTTGAACTGAAAACTGCAAATTGACCAATGGAGATACAGTGACTCAATCGAATATTTATTTTGTGTAAATGATGACAACAATAAGAACATATCCATTGTTCTTTGCTGAATCTCATGTACACAATCCTTTTTTTTCTCCCCACATTTTATATACAGATATCAACCAATTCTCAACGCTGTTGAAATAAATTCTGGTTGAAATTGAAACAACTCAACACAATCACACTCAATTCTTACATCAAAACATTGTGTTCATACCACAAACTAGAAAGAATGGTTTCTTATTGTTGGTAGTATACTTGACGTAAACTTTAGTTAAAATGGTTAAAAACCTGGATACAATTTATTTTACACAAAATGCATCTGTTCAATGTTTTGTTGGCATATGCGATAATTTCATCAAGCATATTTGAATTTGCCAATTTAGTTTCGGTGAAAACAGAAGGTGATCTGAGAACATTTTGCCAATGATAGAATCTCAACTTAATTTTGTCTCGGAAGTTTGTTTAACTCTTCTGCGGCCAATGAACATTCCAGAATGCAGGGACTAATTTTTCGATAGAATACGCCAAATGCTTAGAATATATCCAAAATATCCACGCTGATATTTATTGCAGGGCCCAAAATAAGGATTTCTCTTGACTACCCGATTTTTTTCTTCTCCTACTGACAGTTTTATTTAAGTTGCATTTATTCCCAAGGAAAAACAGTGTGACCCGGGAAAAAATGAGGACTTTTTTTTCAGGTCTTCTCCATTGAACATGCGAAAAGAGGGTTTTGGTCAGAGATGATCTAGCGCACTGAGTGTGCGCGACGAGTAGTGAAAACAGCTCAGTTCTGTGTGCGGCATACAGCACACGAACCGAATGAGTAACAGTGGAAGATAATTCACAAAAACTTGAGTGTCTGTTGACTCAAACGCCGTGCGCACATAAACTCACAGCTACGAAGTGAAGAAGATGAAGAAGAAAGAGAGAAAGGAAGAAAGGAAAAATTCTTCTTCGCATTAGATTTTGAGTGAGAAGCTGTGCGCACATCGTTCAGAACGGTTAACTCAATCTGTTGTGATTCTGTTGAATACGCTGCCACATTCATCGTAGTGAGCATAGCAGCGCACACGAACGGTTTATCTCTCATACAAGTGAGACGGACTTTGAACTGAGTGTGCGATATTTCGTCTCTGGTTTTGGTTCCGCTAAAATCAAAAGTGTTAACAGAGTGGAATTGAAAGGATTCTGTCAAAGTCCATCCTATCTAGTGTAAACCCGTCTTTCGGTAGGTACACAGGTTACTTATGTCATTGTCACGGAGAGAAATATCTTTCAAATTCTTAACTACCGAAACCCGAATTTTCAACTAACGAAATGCAATTTTGACTACCGGTTTTCTGCCAAAACTACCCCTTATTTGAAGCCCTGATTTATTGTATGCGTTTCACATACGTCAAACGCAACGAAACAAACTGAGTGGGGAGCATCTCTGTCGCACGTACAAACGAACATAAAACTGTATCGTGTATACAGCCGCGGTTCGTTCAGCTTCGATACAATAAATATCGGCCTGGATATTTTGGATTTTCTAAGCATTTGGCTATTCATATCTACAAAAAAAATAATCTCTGTCAGAATGTGAATATGCATATCCAACCAATTATGGTTGTAGCAATACATTTTCCATTATTGCTAAAGTAAATCAATTTTTGTTCCTTATACAATAAAATCAACAATGTGTTATAAAGAAATTAAGTTATTACCTAACATCTCAAACTATCCAAATACCATTTAATTTTGTCTGAAATATAGCATTCCCAGAATTTTCATTAATTAAATTTTAAAACTTAATTTAAACTCACACACAGCTATGCAGTGTTTTCATTTGTATTTCATGTTTGCTTGGAATGAAAATTTCTTGTGTTGAACTTTAAGTAAATATTTCATTTTCTCAAACAATTGTTATTGATGTTCACTATTATTCGTTTATTTTTGGAAATTCTGACAACAAAAAAATGTTCGTTTATCGGTTTCAATTTCATTCTAAGAAAGATTTTCTATCACTAAAGGTCAAAATTACGGAAAAATCGAATATTGTGTGATATATATTTTGTTTGGCTTCTTGACAAAAAGTATGCTAGAGAGTCAAAAATCCATATTAACCTCTATGACATACTTTGCCTGCTTTGACTGAGCTGCAAATTTGACCGAATAATTGTCCTGAACATTTTGTTGATGGACATTGGTATAAACGAGTTTTTGATCCATGAATTCATGTTTCGACTTCCTAATTAAGGGATCAAATACCTGTTTCTACGAATATTCTAGTATTAGCAAATATGCTGTGGCAAAACATGCTATTTCTCGGAATTGAGCCAACGAACAATTTAAACTTTTCCACAAAACAACAAACAAACGGACATTGTTCGTTGATAGCCTCGACGTACCATATCACATACTATTCATGCATTCATATGAATGCTTATGTGAGTGGATAATTCATATATAATAGCGCCGAATTGTTACCATTTGTTTTTTTCAGTCAAATCGCTTCACGTTTTTCTGTAAATACAGTGTACACTATACACCAACTGAATCTCTTAAATAGAATGAAGAAAACAAAAACTCTACTGAAAATTATTTGAACAAAAGTTTTATTAATTTTATAAGAATACATTTTTATAAATGGAATTTTTTGTTTTTCTTGTTTTTGTTGTAAGAAAAGTTTTGCAACTTTTATTTTGCGCTCTCTAAATTACTTTCGAAATGATCACATTTCTTTGCCTGTTTTTACACATTTTTACTAATTTTGTTTTTGTATTTGGGACATTGGTCGTTTGTGATGTTTTTTTGTTTTGTTTTAATTTTGTGAGACATTTATGAAATTAATTGCAACTACATTTTCAGTAAATTAATGTGAAACCAAGGACCACCTATTTAAATCGATATTTATGATTGATGTATAAATGCAGCGACCAATGTAATACCATTATGCTTCATTCCCAACCTTTGATTGTATTCATTTATAACTATCTTGGTTTCAACAACAGGAAAAAAATCATCCGACGTTCGGCCTACGACGTTCAATAAATCATGACATTCAAATCAATATGAATATCCTCAATTTTTTTTGTTAATATTCATATGCGCAAAATTACAAAAATTGTGCGAGAAATGTATCATGATGCGCAAAATATAGTAACAGTAGTATATTTGGAAATGCACTTATTCGGCATAAAAAAAATTACTTTTTTGTATTTTTTTCGATTTTTCGTGAAATTTTTTCTAGCAATTTTGTTGTTGTATTTTTTCGACCCCATATGGTCTAAATCTCCGCATATAGTGAGAAACTGGGAAATATATCCAAAAATTGGCGAATTTTTGTATTTTTTCAATTGGCAAAAGTGCGTTTACAAAAGTAAACTGTGTTGATAGACATAAAATCACAAATTGACCATTGTTCCACCACCAAATATTGAATACAGTACTGTCTCGATAATGGAAACAATTTCTGTGCACGGGCCGTTTCCATTATGGGATTGTTTCCATTATCGAGTCACAGTAGAAACAAATGAAATTCAGTTATTGTTTTTTACTTATATTTACACATTGTAGTATGTTCTGTGGATCAAGCCCGTTATTAACAGTGGGAACATGACGTCCAGCGTCTGTTTTAGAACAAACACTTTCTTTTGACTTTTATTCAAAGTTGTCTTTATTTATTGACAGTTTATTGTAGGAATGGTAATGACTGAATGAATTCGTTTATTTGAAAGGTTTATGATTACACTTCGTATGCTTACTGCATTTTGCATACGTAGTGTAATTCTTATTTTTTGCTAACGGCAATGGTAAACGTTGCCGTGCGTTTTTTAATACACACGACAATCACTACACCATTTATTGCGTACGGAACTATCAAATCAAAGTAACAATCATTTTTTTTAGAAAAAAGTCAGTAATTTTTGGCTGATGTTGATTCAAACTTTTGGTTCGAAACCGATTCCGATTGTGAAACAAAACTTCGAATCTCTTCATCATTTTTAAATTTTTGATATTGTTGATTTCACAACGCCATACCATAGCCCGAGCCTTAACTCATATTTTGCATAAATTTAGGTGATTTTTGCCTAAAATCAGGCTTTAGTCCATTTTTTTGTGCATAACATCTGGCGATGATACAGTTAATGTTCAAACCATTGCTTTGAATTCCAAAGCAACGAAGTACACCGCGGCTTAAACTGTTCTGCCGAATAGGTGTCACTAAGAGTCAAAATTCTCATAAGGCTCTGGCTATGCGCCATACTGATTTGCATTCATATTCCTTTATTCACTTGAGTGAGAATATCAATTGTGTCACTTATAGACAGACGATTAAGATGTTTTTTCCGGACATTTTTAACGATACACAATGGATAACATCTTAAACAGAGCACACAATTAGAACTAAATCATAATTGCTGATTTTTATATCTCATACATCAAGTCGGTGATAAATTCGGCTGCAAACACTCTTCGGATGTACCGTAAGAATGCTGCACATTTCCAAGAAATCTAGCAAGAGATGTAATAGTTCAGTAAGCAGCATTTCGCTGGTGCCAAATCTATCTAATATATTGAAAACGAAAATCGTTTCCATTAGCGAATCAAGTGGTGTTTCCATTACTGAGACACCAATGCATTGGCTCAAAGAGTTTCCATTACTGGACCGTTTCCAATGTAGGGTGTTTCCATTAACAAGATGGTACTGTATTAGATTTTCCATTCAAAAATGTATTGAAAATATATGATACATTCAAAAATAAGACATAAAAGTGTCTCATTTCCTATTTAAGAATTTTGGTCTCTTATTTTTGTAATATTTTCTTTTCTGTGTGTATCAGTGTGAATATTTTGACAGAGTATGGTAACTATTCAAAGTTGTGTGGTAAAACCATAATTTAGTAATATTGCTAGACTTGTTATCGACTTTCAAACATTATATATTTACAATATTTGCAAATTATCCGTGAGATTTACAGTGATTTGAGGTGCAAAATATGCTATTTATTTGCGAAATTTGCACAATATCTGCTGACATTGACATTTGTTGTTGTTGTATTTTATTCGCAAATGATCGAAGATTTGCATGTAAATGTCCATTAAGAGATATTTGATATTTGTAATATTTGGAGAATATTCGTTTCGATAAATTCGCCTAAAAAAATATACGGGTAAAGTATGTTAATATCCTATGAATGTGTTGAAAAATTCCGCTTTTTGAGGTATTCATTTTGGTATTTACTGTGATTGACATCATGATGTGACAATTCGATTCGAAAAAATTGATGGACAATTCTGAAATTTAATGTTAAAACTCATGAAAAAATTGAACGTCGTAAGCCCTTCAATACTATCTTAGTTACTATATCAATCAAAAGGAAAATAATTAAGAATTTACTTCAAAACCAATGGTTATTAACCATTTGTGAGTGATGACTAGCGCATTACAGAAATTATAATTATTCTTGCTTCAACTGGTACATCGATTTGCATTTTTCAAAAAAAAAAAATTTCAAAAGAGAGTTAAATTGTTTGAATTTTGTTGTAATATTTTCTATTTTTCAGTGAGAATTGATGCCAATAAAATTGGAAATATTGATTTTGACCAAAATAGAAAGAATGAATTCCATAAGTAAAATTATGTTTTAAATTTTTTTTCGAATTTTTCCTTCATAATTCAACACGAATGTTGGATGTAAATAGTAGTTATCGACAATATATGCATACTACTTCTACTCTTGATTCAAATGTACATTTTTCTGCTAAATTTTCTCAATTCAAAATTAAAAAAAGAAAAAAAAAATTGAATCGCACCATAACCATTCAACTTCATTACAATCGTTAAAATTACAATGATAACAATATTTTGTTATTCGAAATAACAAATACTGAATACCAATCGATTTATCTGAAGACGTAGTATCAGATACTTGATAAGGTTCTATTTTTTTTTCTTTAGCCGCTTGTCACGTGGTTATGAAATTGATGGAAGTGTTGTTTTTTTTCGATGTCGTAATGGTGATGATGCAAATTAAAAAGATTTTGTTAAAAAAAAAATGAATGTTAAAATGCATGCTTTTGATTGTAAATTCGTGATTCGTCGACAAGTTGCGATAATTTTGATTTGATGAAGACATTAAAATTCTTAAAATCTAATAGTGTTCTAACAAACAACCACTACCTAGGACTCTCAGTTGGTTTGAAGAAGATTTAATGCATCTTCCAAATCGTACGCTCCATTTATGTCAATATTTTCAGCTCCAGGGTATACTCCGTTGTTCATATGTGTCATCAAATCAACTTGATTCTCAACATTTGGATATGTCTCGAGAAACTGTTGTGTGGCATTTCGTAATGGTGTCATTAGTACATCGTTGAGGTACCAGTACAGTTCAACAAGCAGCAATACATTCAGTGCCGATCGCATCAATGCCTCTGTTGTAAGCGGACGAATATTGTAATTGAACTAGAGATTTGAGAATAAAAACTTTATTCATCGATTCAACATCTAAATCATCATTAATTTAGAATATTCTATAATTTTAGCTGACGTACCTCTTGTAGTGCAAAATCATCGGGAAGATTGAAATAAACGGGAAAACATTTTTGTAGTGGTAAACGTTCTCGTGTCTGCTTCAATGAGAAGTGCACCATCTGCACGCAAATGGGTGAACAAAATATTATATTTATTTTTGTTTTCCAATTAGAATCCAATTATAAATAGTAAATCATTACCAATGTGTCAAATGCATTTTTCAATTGACATTTTTCGATGTGAAAGAGATAATCAGCAATTTCGGCCGAACTATGGACGATTTTACGTGGTGAATCTGATTGAAAGATTTGCTTGAATTCTTTTTTCATCGGTCCTAAGCGCAGCATATCAAACAAATAAACATGATTTGATGTTGCAACTGCAATCAATGGTCGTTTTATATCAAGCCGACCAAAAACACTTTCCGAATTGACGGCAATAATTTTCTGCTTTTTCATGTCAACTATTGCATTGTGATATTTATCGTCAAACTGTGCAATATACACATGATTTATCATTGAATTTCGAATATCTTTAATTTCCAATTCGGAAAATTGTTTTTCATCGGTATGAAATGTATGTTGTCGTTCAACACATTGGTTGCTTGTGTTCGGTTGATTTTCATTTGGATCTGAACGTTCAACTGTTGGCTGCTTAGCGGCATAGACCGATTTGATTTCAGATACATAAAATGTTTGATTATGTTTGTATACCCTGTTGGTTTTCAAGTCCCGGCTGTTCTTCACGATAATTCCCTCTTGAATGTCTTGCACAAACTCCGAATCCAGTTTTTTCCCATTGTTCAGTTCAATTATGATTTTTTCATTCAATTCGAAAGACTTGTTTGCCATTTTTTTTGTGACGATTTTTGTGTAATTTCTCACTGATTTCTGTATTATTATTTTTTTTTTTGTTTAAACTGCTCTGCTTATTCTATGCTTACTCACAACAACAAAAACACTATAGTACAAATGTCGTATCGTGTAATAAAATGTATTGGCTAATTAATCTTGTTTGCGAATTGGTTTTGTTTCTTCGCTAAAGTACGCCCGATACAAGAACAGCCCGAGTGCAATGTGTAATGCTATAACTGCTGACACCGCCGCCCAAATATTACTTGGTATTGGATCAAATAATGTATCGTAGACAAAATGTTTTGATGCAAAAAATGTAACAATCGGTGAAACAATGATGAGCAAGCAATAGAATAAAACGGAGAAAAAAATTTCTTTTTGCTTATTATTGCCGTTGTTGGATTGATTGGTTTGTGATTCAAGGCTTGTTTTATTACGCTAAAATCGATCGAAGGGAGAACAAATAACAACAACAAAAATAAATGATTAACACCATGTGCTTACTTTGCTTCACAGAATGTGATATCGGGTGGAGAAGAAAATTGTTTTTTTTTTTTTGGTTGAAATAACTGTACCTTTCCCATAATGAAATTTCGTTGTTGAAACTTTAAAACCGATGTTCCTTCTTTTGGTGATTCGATTGACTTGTGTCAAATGGCCCGCTGACGGTGTATATCGACAAAATATCACATGAATAAACAATCACATGAGAAGGAGTGCTTAAGGCCCATTCACACACAAACACATACTCCGGGTGTCACCGATGGCGTTGTTAACTTTTTAAAATTATTATAAATTAAAACAAAACCATTTACCATTTTTCAAAACAAATTTAGTTTTTATTTTTATTCTACCGAAATTTCAATTTTTATCCACTTTTATTCCATACAATTCCATACTTTGAGTAAGATTTTAAGTATACATGTAAACCAATTGGGCTGTATTCAGCATTGACAACTTAACATTTCACTCATACATGAGTAGAATTTTGTACAATACACAGAAGTGTGTGTGGTATAAGTTCAGACTAATAAGAGTTCAACGAGACTGGTGCTCATCGCATGAAACGTGCCGGCATTTGACATATTGACAAATCCAATGCGTTTTGAGTTGAGTTTATTGAGAGGAAAAAAATGGCAGACACAGAGGTTTGTTCAATATTATTTTATTATTTATTTTATTTTTTTGGCCTGATTTATTTTTCACTGATGTTCATTTTTCTGGCCTATTGTCATTTGTGTGCGATAATTTTTTTCGAATTTTCATTAATCGATTGTGTGTTTATTTTTCCAGTTGGCAAAGGCATTACGTGATCTTCCAAATCGAGTGCTGAATGTAAATGTTGATGAACGTCCTGAACTATTTCAAAATATCACCAATGTGTTAACGAATCCAGGTATATTATTGCTTTTCGAAATTAAAATGTCTGATTTTGGACATTTATCGTGTGAATCTTGAAATGATGGAATTTTGGATGGGCGTTTTGATTGTGAGTGCCATTGACCAAATTGTATTTCTTTTTTTTTTAGGAATAAATGCAACCATTATACGTGGCATTTGTAAAGTGCTTGGAACAACATTAACCAAATACAAAGATCCAAAATCTCAGGCACTGGTTAAGGATTTGATTATATCATTGGCCACACATCATTCGGACCTAACATTTGAGCACTTTAACAATGTCTTAAAAACGATTGTAACAAAAGATTTGGCTGGTGTATCAGCATTAAAAAGTTCACAAGCGGCTGTTATTGCATTGGGATGGTCAATAACACTTGGAACGAGTGTAAATCGAAGCACAGATGCTGGCAAAACTGAATTCAAAAAGTTAATTGAACATCAGGCGTCACTCTATCAGTTGGGCATTTCGGGTGGAAATGAACGTGTATCGGATCGTGCCAATCAATTGATTACCACATATTGGTCACAAAACAATGATATCGATATCGAATATTTTGATCGTATAATCACACTTGAACCAGCCAGCAGTGTTATCGTTTTTCTAGCCGCTATCGTTCGATATCGTTTGAATAAAAACGCATCCGATGAAACATTAACCAAACACAAAGATAAATTACTCGAGCATTTCATTAAAGGTTTGATCACCGTCAAAGTGAAACCAAATGTTGCTCTATTCACAACATGTTCACAATTGCTAAAAGCATTGAACGCCAATGAATTTAAAAAATCCATTCTTCCTGCATTGCAACGTGCAATGCTTCGTAGTCCAGAAGTGATTTTGCAAGGTGTCGGAGCAATTATTCATGAGATAAACATCGATTGCAGTGATTTTGCATACGATTTGGGCAAAACATTAATCACAAATCTGTATTCAAAGGACGATAATGCACGTGCCGAGGCAGTTGAATCGCTACGTGAAATTGCCATCAAGTGTAGTGATACAAAAGCCATCGAAGCATTAGTGAAACAAGTGTTTGCCGTGCTGAATGGATGTGATGGCAAAATCACCGTTGCTGAATATCGAATCAACATTTTGCAGGTTTGTGCAATTTTAATTAATTTAAATGTTAAATAAATGTTTAAGTTTTCGAATTGTTATGCTTTTGTTTTTGGGAGTGGGTTTAAATGGATTTTCATTGATAACAATTTGTTTTGTTTTTCACTTTTTCAGGGTGCCGGCTATCTCAGCTACAATAATATTCCGAAAACCGATATAACCAATATTCTCACACTCATCACCGATAATTTTATTAAAGTATTGGAAACCGAAATTCATGAGAAAGTGTTGTGTCATGCATTAGAAATGTTCAGTCTGTGGGCGATCAATTATTCGGGTGAATTGCCAAAAAAGATAACGGACATTTTTAAAAAAGGCATTGAATTGAAATCGGCCACACAATCGGTGCGCGTTTCATATTTACAGTGGTTGCTTGCATGTTTGGAACAAGCCACATTCCCAGCTGGTGTTAATATGTCTGATGCATTGGTTAAAACGGTGGAAAAAGCTGCACAAAATTCGTCACAAATTCCACTTGTATCCGAAGCAATATGTTCGGCATGCATCGTATTAAAAACAGAAGATGCAAAATCCAGTAAATTAAATAATTTTTGGAACATTGTTTTGGATATGTCAAAGCAGTTATTTGTATCGGAGAAATTTATTACATCAGCACCGATTGATACATTGTGCTATGTGGCATTGATGAGTAAAATGTTATTGTCTGAACATCAGAGTAAATTGCGTGGTCCAGCCGATCCATTGCACAAGGCAATTGTGTATGCAATTACCTCACCATCGAAAAAAGTACGAGACTATTCACATCGTTTGGTTAAGGATTTGATCATTCATAGCGAACAATTCATTGATATTATACGAAATTTATTGGAACATTTTACACAAATTGCACAAGTATCAAAAGTGGCTGGAGAATCGGAGCCCATTGAAGAGGGTGTAATACCAGTACAAGGTTACATTGATGCAATCCAATTGCTATGCAGTTCAAAAGAGGTTAGTGTTGCCGATGGCCAATTGATTGCATTGAGCAGTTTAATTTGTTGTCATCATGGTGCTGCATTTGTCACGCAACCAAATCTATGGGAAAATATTGTTGTGAATCTTGGACTTGAACCAAAATCATTAATTGCATTGAATGTCAATCGGATTCGTTCGTTTGTCATTGAAGTGTACAAACCAACGCCAATCTTCGAAAATACTGTGGCACTGCTGACTAAACTCTGTCCACAAGTTCTTTTACCATTGATAATTGCTCAAGTCACCGAACAACTAAACAATCCAGATATGATTAATGTGAGCGACATGGAGTATTTTACGTATTTGACACCCGACGGGGAACTCTATGATAAAAGTGTTATTCCAAACAACGATGACATTTATCAAGATCTGATGAAAAAACGTGAAAACAAAGTGTATACGTATAAAGAGCAACTTGAAGAGTTACAATTGCGACGTGAAATTGAAGAGAAAAAACGTAAAGAAGGTACATGGAAACCACCACAATTGACACCAAAACAAAAGGAAGCCATCAAAAATCAAACCGAAAAAGAGAAAGCCATCAAACAACGTTTGCATGGATTGAATGAAATTTTATTATCGCTTGTTTCGCTAATCAAAGGTGCAATGGCTGGAAATGGGAAAAATCTTCAATTGCATTATGCTGAACTACTTCCGAAAATATTACAAGTGTTGAAATCACCGTTGGCAGCCGATTCACTAACAAAACTCTACTATGATCTTCGCACCACATGCATAACAACCGACAATTTAACGGAGCTCATGCATAAAGTTGCAATCACCACGTTACGTTTGCATGAGCCGCATTGTGATTTAACCGAAGATTGGACGATTAACGATTTAGACACGGAAATTGGATCAACGCTTCAGTTGCTTGCTGAGAAAACGGTCAACACTGAAGATGAAACTGATCTTCTATGTGCACCAGTTTTTTGTTATGTGTTCGAATTTTTGAAAAAAGCTCTATTCCATAAGGCAATTAGCAAAAATGAGGACAATCTGTTGTTGGCCATTCAAATTATTGCCAAGCATGTTCAAGTGCCAGGTGACACGGCCGATGGTGACATAACCGATTATCGTCATCCAAAATATCTTCCACGCTACGAACTGTTAAAAGTGTTATTGGAAATTGTAAGCATTCATCGTGGACGTGTTCAAAGCCAAGCGGCTACTGCAATTTTGGATTTGGCCAAGAGCAGCTCGGGTGAGAAATTCTATGCAAATGGTGATCGACGTGATGTTGAGTGTTTGCTCAATGCTTTACAATCGAATTTGGATGTTGTTCGTGATGTTGCATTACGTTCATTGACCATCATGGTGAACATTTTAGTGGAATTTGACGGCGATTACGAATTTAATTTGTATTTAATTCGACGATTGTGGATCGCCAAACATGATGTATCCGAAGAAATCAAACAATTGGCATGCATTCTATGGGAACAAGCAAAATTCGATGTGCCCATTGTAATGTGCGATGAACTCTTAAAGGATGTTATTCATTCGGAGTTATGCATTCAAAAAGCCGCATCAATGGCAATTGTATCCATTTTAAAAGAGGATCCATCACTCGTTGAAAACATTTTGGAACAATTGTTGGAAATTTACACTGAAAAAACGAAAATGATTCCGGCTCAACTCGATCAATTTGAACGTGAAATTGTTCCAGCCATCGATCAATGGGTGCCACGGCGTGGTGTTGCCATTGCATTGTGTCAAATTGCACCATTCCTATCATACGATTTAGTTGATCGTATCATTCAATTTATGGTGTCAAAAGGTTTGGGCGATCGTGATGAAATTGTTCACAAAGAAATGCTAGCAGCTGCATTGAATATCGTGGATTTCCATGGAAAAGAGAGCATCGGAAAATTGTTGCCAGTGTTTGAAAACTTTTTGGATAAAGCACCAAAATCAAGTAGCTACGATAATATACGTCAAGCGGTTGTCATTTTAATGGGATCATTGGCACGGCATCTGGACAAAGACGACGAACGAATTCAACCGATTGTAAAACGCCTATTGGCCGCCCTGTCAACACCATCACAACAAGTCCAAGAAGCGGTGGCCAATTGTTTGCCACATTTAATGCCATCGGTGAAAGATGATGCAAATGCAATGATCAAAAAATTGCTTAATCAATTGGTTAAATCCGAAAAGTATGGTGAACGTCGTGGTGCTGCCTATGGTATTGCTGGTATTGTTAAAGGTCTTGGAATTTTATCGTTAAAACAATTGGACATTATGAATAAATTGACACAGCACATTCAAGAGAAGAAAAACTATAAATCACGTGAAGGTGCATTGTTTGCATTTGAAATGCTGTGCACAACGTTGGGACGCCTCTTTGAACCGTATATCGTTCATGTGTTGCCACATTTATTGCAATGTTTTGGTGATTCCAGTCAATATGTGCGTCAAGCGGCCGACGATACGGCTAAAGTTGTGATGGGCAAACTATCAGCACATGGTGTTAAATTGGTTTTGCCATCACTGTTGAATGCATTGGATGAAGATTCATGGCGTACAAAAACCGCATCGGTTGAATTGCTCGGTGCAATGGCTTATTGTGCACCAAAACAATTATCATCGTGTTTACCAAGCATCGTTCCAAAATTGATTGAAGTACTCGGTGATTCGCATACAAAAGTACAAGAAGCCGGTGGTGATGCGTTGCGTGTGATTGGTTCGGTTATTAAAAATCCGGAAATTCAAGCAATCGTTCCAGTGCTGCTGAGAGCCCTAGAAGATCCATCGAAAAACACTTCAAAATGTTTGCACAGTTTACTTGAAACGAAATTCGTTCATTTCATTGATGCACCATCATTGGCATTGATTATGCCAGTTGTTCAACGTGCATTCATGGATCGATCATCGGAAACACGTAAAATGGCCGCTCAAATTATTGGAAATATGTATTCGCTCACCGATCAAAAGGACCTTACACCATACCTACCAAACATTATACCTGGTCTGAAAACATCTCTATTGGATCCAGTTCCAGAAGTTCGTGCTGTTTCATCTCGTGCACTTGGTGCAATGGTAAGCAATTTTAAATACACACCTTCTGTACAGTAATTCAACTCGTTAAAGTCTCTGAAATTCAAATTTTTCATGAAAACAAAGGAAAACAATTTAAAATACACAAAAAAGTTGTCTATTGGCACAAAATTGTGGAAATTTCACAGGAAATTCATATATTTGACAAAAAAATCGCAAATTTCAATTTGAAAAATAATTCATGAAATTGAAACTTAATTCACAACTTGAAATTTCTCCAAAGCCACAGATATACATTTTATTGTCACAGAAAGACTAAGCAATTTATTTGATTTTCAGGTTCGAGGAATGGGAGAATCATCATTTGAGGATTTATTGCCATGGCTTATGCAAACGCTTACCTCAGAATCAAGCAGTGTGGATCGGAGTGGAGCTGCTCAAGGTTTATCTGAAGTGGTTGGCGGTTTGGGTGTTGAAAAGCTGCATAAATTGATGCCCGAAATTATTGCAACAGCTGAACGAACTGACATTGCGCCACATGTTAAAGACGGTTACATTATGATGTTTATTTACATGCCGGGTGCATTCCCCAATGAATTTACACCATACATTGGATTAATTATAAATCCAATCCTAAAGGCATTGGCCGATGAAAATGAGTATGTTCGTGACACAGCTTTAAAAGCTGGCCAACGTATCGTTAATTTGTATGCTGAATCAGCGGTAACATTGTTATTGCCCGAATTGGAAAAAGGTCTATTCGATGATAATTGGCGTATTCGATTCAGTTCGGTTCAATTGCTGGGTGATTTACTGTATCGTATCTCAGGTGTTTCTGGTAAAATGACAACGGAAACAGCAAGTGAAGATGACAACTTTGGTACAGAACAATCACATTCGGCAATTATTCGATTTTTGGGTGCAGAACGTCGTAATCGTGTACTGGCTGGTTTGTACATGGGCCGAAGTGATGTTGCATTGATGGTACGTCAAGCTGCGTTGCATGTATGGAAAGTTGTGGTCACCAATACCCCACGAACACTACGTGAAATTCTACCAACTTTGTTCAGTTTGCTACTTGGTTGTTTGGCAAGCACAAGCTTTGATAAGCGACAAGTTGCCGGCCGAACATTGGGTGACTTGGTGCGTAAGCTTGGTGAACGTGTTTTACCAGAAATTATTCCAATTTTAGAGCGTGGTTTGAATTCTGATCAACCGGATCAACGTCAAGGTGTATGCATCGGTTTGTCCGAAATTATGGAATCAACATCAAAAGAAATGGTCTTCACATTTGTCAACAGTCTTGTGCCAACTGTACGAAAAGCACTCAGCGATCCATTGCCTGAGGTGCGAAAAGCAGCCGCAAAAACATTTGAATCGCTACACAATACGGTCGGTTCACGTGCGCTAGACGACATTCTACCATCAATGTTGAATGGTTTATCCGATCCAGATCCAGAGGTGGCTGAAAATACATTGGACGGTTTGCGACAAGTGATGGCTATTAAATCACGTGTTGTGTTGCCATATTTGGTACCACAATTGACTGCCCAACCAGTAAACACCAAAGCTCTATCCATTTTGGCTGCTGTAGCTGGTGAATCGCTGACAAAATATTTGCAAAAAATTTTGCCCGCTCTTTTGCAAGCATTGTCCGAAGCTCAAAATTCACCAACCGAAGCCCAGGAAACGGAATACTGTCAGGCAGTCGTTTTATCGGTTAGTGATGAGGTTGGCATTCGTACGATTATGGACATTTTAATGGAATCAACCAAATCACCGGACACACATACTCGCCGTTCAGCTGCCGTATTGTTATGCGCATTCTGTACACATTCACCCGGTGACTATTCACAATATGTGCCACAATTGTTGCGTGGTTTACTTCGTTTGTTGGCCGATACCGATAAAGATGTTCTGATTCGATCATGGGAGGCATTGAGTGCAGTGATCAAAACATTAGATTCAGCCCAACAAATTGCCCATGTATCTGATGTTCGTCAAGCGGTTCGATATGCCGCCAGTGATTTGAAAGCCGATGAAGAGCTTCCCGGATTCTGTTTGCCAAAAGGAATTACACCATTGCTTCCGGTATTCCGTGAAGCAATTTTAAATGGTTTGCCAGAGGAAAAAGAGAATGCAGCAGTTGGATTGGGTGAAGTGATTTCTTTGACAAGTGCCGCAGCATTGCAACCATCCGTGGTGCACATTACCGGTCCGTTGATTCGAATTTTGGGTGATCGTTTCAATGCAAATGTTAAGGCAGCCGTTTTAGAAACACTGGCTATTCTTTTACACAAAGTTGGCATTTTATTGAAACAATTTTTACCACAATTGCAAACCACTTTCTTGAAATCATTGCATGATCAAAATCGTATTGTTCGTATCAAATCGGGTGTTGCATTGGCTGAACTTGTTAAGATTCATACACGTGCCGATCCACTGTTCATGGAAATGCACAACGGTATCAAAGCCAATGATGATTCCGGTGAACGTGAAACAATGCTACAGGCATTACGTGGTCTGATTACACCAGCCGGTGATAAAATGTCCGATCCACTGCGAAAACAAGTGTACACAACGTTAACATCAATGCTTAACCATCCGGAAGATATGACACGAAGTGCAGTTGGTGGTTGCTTGGGTGCATTATGCAAATGGTTGCCAAAAGAACAATTAAATGATGCATTAAATAATTACATGTTAAAAGATGATTCAAATGAAGATTGGACACTACGCCATGGCAAATCAGCCGCATTATTTGTTGCATTGAAACAAAATCCATCAATTATTTATACCACCGAATATGAGATGAAAATTTGTAAAATTATCACCATCAATTTAACATCGGATAAAATTCCAATTGCCAGCAATGCAATTCGAGCGGCTAGCTACCTAATTGAATACTGTTTGAATGAAGAGATTCCATTGCCACAGCAAATTTTAACACCATACGTACGTTCAATCAATCATAATAGCAATGAAGTGAAACAATTGCTTGTGAAATATTGTACATATTTGGCAAAAGTGGTGCCGGCTGAAAAAACGTCACAAGAATTCCTTCGGCCCGTTATTCCAATGCTGGTGAATGGCACAAAAGAAAAAAATGGTTATGTGAAATCAAATTCCGAATTTGCATTGATCGCAATTTTACGATTGCGTAACGGTGATGAAGTGCATCAAAAATGTGCTCAATTATTGGAAGCTGGTGCACGTGATTCATTGAATGAAGTGGTTAGCAAAGTGCTACGCAAAGTTGCATTACAACCAATTGGAAAAGAAGAAGAACTTGATGATACGCTTCTGTCTTGATCGTGACCATGCGCCAAACATTTGCCACGCAAAATACATTCAACTATTGAATTTTACCGCAAATTGATTAATTTAATATCATTGTCCATGTGCATGAAACGGCATACCAATGGAATGGTTTTTGTAAAACTGATTCCAAATCGAATCGCTGCATTAGTCAATAGTCCAAATATTGCATTAAAAACCAGGTTTTTATTTTTATTGAATAAATGTCATTCAAACAGTAATTTAACACACAAAAAACACACATATTTTCGGATTTTTTTTTTTTTAAATTTAAGATTGTTTCCAGACAAGAGTGAGTTATTTTATTTTGATTTGAGAGAAAAAAAAAACAAAGGTAAAAATGTGATTTTCAAAGTTGTTTATTTCCAACATACCATCTACAGTCACAATTCAACAATGTGTCAGTTAATTTTATTTTTTTATTTTGTTCAACTACCAAATGCGTTTATATATAATATAATGTTCCACTTAATTCGATTTTTGTAATCTATGCAATGACGTCATGAACTCTAAAAATTGATTTCCATTCTAAAATACGTTGTTGTTTTTTTTTTGGTTTGGTTTTGAGGACTAGTGGATCAGATGGTTTACTGATGTATACGTATTGGTACTAGGTTTGAGTATTTTTTTTTGTTCGTCTCTAATTTTTTTTATTTTTTATTTTTATCATTACATTTTCATTTTGTTGTTCATTGAGTTGTTTTGTGTTGTTATTTTCAACTATTTGTTCATCTATGGATAAAATAACATTGGGGGCTCTATCATCAAAAAAATGTTTCGGTTTCAAGAGCATATTTAACTAACTTACTAAAGGTATGTACAAATTTCGAATGTTAACTATTCATTTCAAAATTGATGGCAAATGTGGAAAAATGCAAATGTTATATTGCCCCCACCCCCTGGGGGGAAGGGGGAGTTCGTTTGAGCCCCCCGTCAGTTATGGATGCGCGCGCGATTTACACATGAGCTAACCCTAAAACAAATTGACGCATCGGAATGAATAAAATTGGATGGTTGATTGGCTCAAATACGTTAAGTCGTTTGCTTTCCCATAATTCTGTGTCTACTAATATTGAGTTTGTTTTTTTTTAATAATTCTTTTTTTTTTCTTCAGTTTTTTTCTTTACGCTAGCATTTTAACATTAAACTAATCAATTAAAAAACAGATAAGAAAAACAATACAGTAATTGTTTTTTTTTGTATGTGGAGCAAATCAAGCCCACTGCAAACAACTCATGTATACAACATTTTCATTTGATGTTTCCACCTCATCAAATGTTCAAACATTCAGCCTGACGAACCTTTTTAGACAAATATTTAATAAATAAATGTTGCTATTATCAAATTGTAATTGGCAATATTGTTGAGCAATGATCATTTTTGTTGTTGTTGTTGTTGGAAACAAATAACAGACTTCCATTTTGGAAATGGACATTTACAGAAAATACGAAAATGAACACGGTTGACGTTTGACGTTGTTAACATTTATGTTGTTTATTCATTTGACCTCAACTTCGTACAATTTCCCATTGAAAATCCTATGCTCTCTCTGTTCAAGTTGTCTCTGTTTAGTTATTATTAATTTTTGTTTTATTTTTTTTTGTCATTTGTTTTGTGTGTTTGAGTTTATACAATTAACAGTTTTACAGTTTACTATCAAATAAGTTTTACGCATTTTGCTAGTAAAATTATAGTTATTTATTAGTTTTTTGAGTTTCTCACATTTGCATATTTACTTTTTTGTCAGTTAATTAATAAAATGTCATAAGTCGTTGGTTTTCCATTTTCCAGTTTTGTACTTAGCTATCCACACCCGGCATGCTCGCATGTGTATACGTGTGTTTGTGTGTGTGTGCCTGTGTACGGGGGGGCAATGTTTAGCATTCAAACAATACGAACAACACACAAACACCTAGGGTGGATAGCCCAGCTTTAACCGGGCGGTTGAAATGTACACAAATTTTATTATAGGTTACGGTTTCCTTAATGTGTCCCCGTATTGGTAATAGTATTATTAAAGTGTTAACAAATATTTGAGCTAATTGCATTATTTTCTAGACTCTATGACACTTTTTGTTTAAACATAGTTCATAATGATCGGTAAAGTGGGTTTGAAATATGCTCCATTCTGGAATCAATTCTATGACAAAACAAAAACACACACACACATTTCTGTTGTTTGTTCCAATGAGTTGCTCGCTCTCATGTAATTGCGTTTTGATTATTTATTAATATTAATGTTTATTTTGTTTTGTTTTTGTTTTTGTTTCATTTGAACCTGCATCAGACCATACGAAAACTTGTTTACATGTCATAAATCTTTAGTATTGCATTCACAAATGCTAAAATCGTCATCGTAAATTTCAAATAAATTTTTCCTTTGTTCAATTAATTTTTTTTTCAATTTATTTTTTTTTGTTCTTTTTTTATGTACACAAAAATATTAATTAATTAATTCTTTCTTTGTATTCTATTAACTTTATTCATTTCTACTTGCATTTTTGTTGTTTTTGTTTTGTTATTGACTAGTAAATGTTAACTTCATCTTAAAATATCATTTCGATATAATTATATTTAATTTGTTGTTGTTTTTTTTATGTTTTCGCCAAAATCAGTTCAGTTTTGGCATCAATTTTATTTTAGAAAATGATTCTATATTACTATTTATTTCCAGTTTTTTTTTGTTGGTTAATTGGTTCGACAGTCTACGGTTATGTTTGTTTGTTTGTTTTTTTTTTTATTTTTTTTTCTTTTATTTTCTTAAAGGTTCGAATTCAAAGTACCACTATTGGTGTTCGCTGTTGTGTGACATTTTCTGATAAAAACGATTAATTTTCAAACACATAAAAATCGGTGAGGAACTTTAATTGGCAAATGTTTTTTTTTGCATTATTACGGTCTAAAATGAGTGAGAAAAAAAAAAACGGAAGAAAATCAAACAAGTCTTTTATTGAACATATTTCTTTGCATTCATGGTGCCTTCAATCGATGATTGACTCACGCGATCTTTTTTTTCTAAGGTGTTTGAGAAAAAAAAACAGTTTCCCCATCATACACACATACACACAAAAAACCATCGATTCAGTTTAAAGTTGATCAAATATTGAAGCTGAGCTATCACACAAAGGGTATGTAAGAGTGTAGCTGTTGTGTGCACTCTCTACATCAAGCCAGCCACTCAATGCATATCATTGAAGAATGGCTACGACGAGCACACCATATTTCATGTTTATTTCCTGAACGCTTTCCCTTCGTAAACTGAATTGTAACTCAGCGAGTAGAAAAGTTGGTTTTTTCACCCACCTCAACGACGATCGGAGGAGAGAGAGAGAGAGAGAAATTAAGCTCATAGCATATTGAAATCACATCGATTTTTATCGAGGGAAAGAGATTCAGAGAGAAAAAAACGGAAATGACGAATAATTGCACAATGTTACTCAACATATCGAATAAATTACCATTTTTGCTTGTTGAAAAGTTAAGTTAAGTAAAGCAAAATAGAATTAAGTAACCCAACGCTCACTCAATGATTAATGATAGCTACTGATAAATGGCCATTGGATGTAGATGCTTTATTGCTATACTTCTTATTTTCTTTTCCATTTTCTCTCACTCTCTCTCTCTCTCTCTCTCTCTCTCTCTCTCTCTCTCTCTCTCTCTCTCTCTGCCTGTCTGTCTGTCTGTCTACCTATCTGTCTGCCCCTCCTTTTGCTTTTCCATTACATTCCCATTCCTTTTCACAGCTGCATCAAAAGTTCAATCAAGAAAATCTACGAATTAAACTGAAATCAAAGCTCAACGGTACATTTGAATTTTTAATATAACGAATCCGTAATTGTTTTTCTATGTGTTGGTATTCTTGTTATATTTGCTATTCCTTGTCGTAAATGTTCGTAAAAATGTATTGAACCAATCTATCCAAGTGGCTTGGTGTGTGAGTGTTATTAGTTGTTTTGTTGTTTTTTTCTCGTACTTTTCTTGTGTTTAGAATTATAACGCTTGGTTTGTTTTTTTTTTTTGCTAAAAGTTTGAAGTTAAATTTACATATAGAGATAATAAGTTGGTGTACATGCAACATTTGCAAACATTATGTTCTATTCGAATGACAGTGAAGCCGAAACGGCCGTTCGGTATTGTCATCAATTCAATCGAATGCACAATGCAATTGCAACATTTTAACGATTTTCCCTTCGTTTTATGTTCCGGTTAAATTTCCGTTCAATTTTCGGTGTGCAATGCAAAAGTGTAGTTTCATTTTCATATGAAATGATTCGCAGCTGTTTTTTTTTGAGAAATGGCAGTCAATGGGGGGGCGGAGAAGTCTATTGCAATTTTTTTTCAGAGGTTTTTCCATCATTGATTTCGATCTTGACGACAGTTTGCATAAAGTGGAGATGACAAGAAAATCATCTCATTACAATCAAGCATACATAGATGTGTTCAGTTTGTGGCGGACAATGTCATGAAATCAACCAAAAATGAGAATAAATTAAAATGGAAAATGATGCTGTCTTCATCTACACATTGACTATACAATCTATTTTAATGTAACATGACGTTCGTTCGTGTGTGTGTGTGTCTGTGTTTTTTTTTTCGTACGACTGTCTCCATTTTTTCTCATTCGCAGCCATGATTGCGATGCCGTCGCAATATATAATTTGCAAACTTTGTAAGTGCCATCCGAAATGTGAATGCCAACTAAAGCAAAATAATGGCTACGCGTAAAAATGTCAGCGACAACAACAAAAACAACAAAATGTGTTTGCTGCATTTTTGCAATTTTCTTTTGCAAGCAAGAAATAACGAAAATAATGTCAAAAGCATAGGAAAAACCGATTCATTTTCAAATTTTGTGTGCAAGCAACGAAAATACGGTACGTGGGTGTTTGCTTGTTTTTTTTATTTATAAAGCTTAAGGTGATGCTGCATTAGAGGGTGCCTTAAATTAATTTCTCTGTCATTCGAGATTCGAGATGTGTTCAAAGCCATAAACAGTTTGTTTTTGTTGCTTGGCTGCGCGCGACGGGTAAATCATGAGTCTTGGATAATGAGCGCTATGGAAAATGACATTCTTGACCCAATTTTGATCGAAAAGTTTCGACAAAAAAAAAAAACAAAATCTGGCTGCCAGATAAATGCTTTACGCTCATCGATCGAATTCCCCAACTAGACATTTTCGATTGCGGTGTTCGGCTCCAAATGTTTTAACATCCGTAACGAATTGTTACTAACGATCTTTTCATCTTGCCGTCCAAATCCGGACGCAATTTAATCTTAACCGTACAGGCGATAGATAGCACACAAGCAATTTATTTGAACCACGAAAAAAAAACCATTCCGAAAAAAATGTAACAATAACAATTAAGTGAAATCACTTTTTAAAATAGAAAAGTTTTTGGCACACATAATTTGAAAAGAAATTTTTGATACAAACACTCTTTTACTCATCCCAAACATACAAAAAAAAAACAACAACAACACCAACTGCACGAAAAATATTGAGGTAGTTTATGCTTGAATACCTGATACCGCACACCAATAAAATCACAACGAGAATAACAAGTTTTTTGATCCATTCTCATTGCTCATCTTTTGAACAAAAAAAAAATATTTTTTTTTGGTCTGCGGTAAAAAGTTTTTCGGATGAAAGAAAAGTTTTTTGAAAGGCGATTTACAAAAAATAACACAGAACAACAACTCTAACAACAGAAGCAGACAAAAAAACCAACCAAATAAAAAACCAAAACAAAAAATAATAATAACGAGTCAAACGTAAAGTTTTATTGTGTGATAGCACATTTTGACTAAAAAAAAAAACATAAACCGGCAGAGAGTTGAGCGACCAATATGAGGAAATTGTCCATCAGCAAACAATAAAAAAAAGATGTAGTAAAATGCAGATCAAGAGCCTGGGGAAAAAAAAGTTGTAGCCAAAAATCGTTTTAAATTAACAGCCGAACAATGTGTTTAACAATGGGTCAGCATATTGGATTGAAAAGTTTCTGGTTTTTGCACTGAAATCATATCCACAGAAGCCATCCAGTTTAAGCCACAATCTGGCGGTTTTATTAATTTTTGTGCGATTATAAATTTTCCCAACAGCAGCGAATCTCCAACTCAATAAACATTTAAACATTCTGTTGCATTGTGCGCAAGTGGTGGTGTTGGTTGGTATGTTCAATGCATTCGATGATTTTTGACATGGCATCAACTTTGTGGAAAATTAACCAATTACGTTCATTATGTCTCCCCGTACAGCGTTTAGTTGAAGCATTTCAATGTAGAACAAACTTGTTCATCGAAAAATTGAAATTAATAATTTTCTAATTTTATGAACGTAAATCAATTTAATTTATTTGATGTATAGCTAACCCTAGCTATGTTACCTCAGCTGCCAATCACGGGATCTAATTCAGTAATATTTGCCCGAACCACTTCAAAGACTACCGCGTTAAAAGTGCTTCGAGTGATTTTTCACATTTTGAAATTATGGTTCGCTGTGTGTGAGTGTGTTTTGTATTGACATTTTGTCAGGTATTTTGCTTGTTTGCCATTAGCTGCAAAAGTGGCGCGACTCTAATGAGTGAAAAACGCGTGTTTATATAGAACATTTGATTTTGACGTGAGAAACTTGAGCCACAAATGCACAAAGATAGCGAAAGTAAACGCAACCTGTGCTCCTTCGACAACACAGTCAACCTGTGTGTCGTAACTCATTCGCTCAAATCAAAAGCATTACGCTCATAGGCGAGGATGACTGAGCCTTTATATGCGCTTCATAACATCCACTTTGGTATCGTTTGCTTTTATACGAAATGTGGCTTCGAGCGAGTGCCGCACTCTTTCTTCCTTATCTTTTTTTTTCTCTATATCCATGACTGTTTGATCATACGCAAGTGCACCAGACATGTGAGATGTGACCGACACCAATAATACAAGCACTAAATTTAAGTTGCTTCTACATTTTTTCCATGTCCTAGATAATTATCCCCAACTATTCTCGAAAGTCAAAATTACAGTACCAGCAGAAACATCAACACACGCACACACACACACACACACACAGAGAGAGAGAGAGATAGAGAGACAAAGCATCATTCAGATTATTGCATTTTAGCGTCTTTGTTAGTCCTCGACGAAGATTCTTCGTGCATCTCGTTTATCTTGTCGCATTTCTTGTGACATTGTGGCTCACACAATTTTTCGGCTTGCCATCTTACGTAATAGATAAAATATTCGTAATACTTTCATTTTGCGTGACAAACGAAATTTATGTGATCAAACTCGTTCAGCAGTTTTTCGGTGGATTCTTGAATAATGGCATTATTTTGTTGCGCTTAGTGAAATTTATAGGTTTATTCTCTCTCTCTTTTATTTGACTGAGTGTATTTTTCGTCTCGTTTCTTAAATTTGAAATTGCATAGTAGTTCTACAACACATGAGATCTTCTCTCAATTGGAAAGTATTATGTACAAGAAAAAAAAAATTTGGAAGTCCACATACCAGTTAGTTCACGTTGTGCGCCGTAAACGGTTTCAGCCGTTTTCGTACTACGCCAAACTGTTTCTTTGTTTCGACCCGTCTTTCGATTCTTTTTTCAAACGATCGATCAAAAAGTGGAGAAACTCATGAAAACTTTGTGAATATATGAAATTGTTCGGTCTGCATTCAAAGAGAGAGAGAGAGAGAGAGAGAGAGAGAGAGAGAGAGAGAGAGAGAGAGAGAGCGAGAGAAAACATCAGGAAAAACCAAATCGCTTTTATTCTAAAATGTCATTTTCATAACAAATTGCGCTACATTGCGATTTAAATCCAATGGCATTGTGGCCGTTTGCATTGTAAACACATGGAAATACAGAAGCAATTGCATCTAATTGCATCGAATTTATTTTCATCATCTCCGTACTTTTATTGAGAAGCAGCAAAAAGAAACGTGTTAAATAGTTTATACGGTCGAATTCATTGCCACTGTTCGTTTTCATCAGTCAATATTATACTCAAATTGAGGCACTCATTTCGAACCATGATTAACAATACCAGCTTTAATTTTCTTCATCTTTTGCTTATACACATCATAAAATAACACGTTTTTTTTCACACAGTCGAATGAATCCACTGAAGCGTACATAACGTAAATGGTTTTTCATGAGAAAAAATGCCCATCGACCGTTGATGGAATGTTTTGGTTCCGAGGCAAAGAAATCATTCTTTCGAAATTCGGCTTGTGTAAAGTCCATTTTGGTGTTAATTTACGAAAACAAATATTGAAACAATTGCTGAATACTGAATACAGAAAGAGCCTGTATGTTTTACGTTGCTTCTTCTCTAGCTACAGTTGTTTGTTTTGCTATTACTGTGTCGTCCATTTTTACGCACATTTCCATGTCCATCTTCATTTTTTTCTTCTTCAATGATCAACACAAAAATGGATTTAGCACGTGCCATGCTAAAAGCAACATTTCGATTCATTCAATTGTAATAAAATTGCAATGTCTTCATTTATCCATAACTTTGGTTGAATTACTTTAACGTGGATCATAAAATTCGCGAAAATACAAATTTCATACACACGAATATAAATTCGAATGGGAAATTCTCTCAACAAAAGACATTTACGAACCAACAAAAAAAAACACACACACAAAATGAAACAACAACAGTGTGCGCACGGCCTTTACTTAATAGTAATAATAATAATAAACGGTAGTAAATATACGGATCTCATGAGAATGAAATCATCGTTATTGTTCAGGACATCGACCGACTGGAGACGCACCCGGCTCATATTCCGAACATTTTCGATCAATTGGTATTCTATCGTCGTACAGTGTCGGCGCTTGGAGGATGATGCCCGCTGTGCCGGCTAAAACCGCTAACGTAAATATCCATAAAAAGAGCCGATCTAAAACCATAGCTACATATTTCCAATCCTCTTTCACCTAAACAGCAACAAAGAGAAAATAAAGAAAGACAAGTGAAAAGATTGTGAATGGCAATGCAAAAACGCAACAACAACAACAACAAAAAACAGTAAAATGCTGGGGATGAGCAAAAAGTATAATCTTTTGCAGCAGATTCAATATAGTTTTGGAGAGGGTGTGTGTGTGTGTTCATCTTGTTTTATTGTATACGGTGAAAGATTGGGTGACTAGAGCATACAATTCCATTTCCACAACATACTTTAAGGTACTCATAACCAATTGAAACAAGAGAGAGTGTGCAGAGTGAGATAAAAAATGGCAGAAAATTTCAAAATAAAGATAGTTTTCACGCGTTTCTCCCTTCAAAGTAGCTGTGGAATTCCCTAACTGAACGTTGGTATTCCCCCCTCCCCTGCTCTCTCTCTCTTTCTCTCTCTCTCTTTCCCTCTCGCTACCTGAGCGAGTGAGTGTGTAAGAAGTGCCCTGAATGTGAACCAATGCTTTCGATTACACTTTTTAAAGCAATGCTTCGCATTCATAACACCGTAAATGCGGTGGTTGCAATTTTTAAGAGGTGGTAAACCATAGATCGCTGCAAAAGTTTATTCTGCCATAATAAAAAAAAAACGAAGGAAAAAAAATACAACGAAGTTTCAAAAAAAAGGAACTGAACGTTGTTGAAAGTGCATAAAAACGCGGCCCATTGAGTAGCAACGATATACTTGGGCAGTGGTTTGGAACTTAGTACGAAAAAGCAATTCCACCTTTTTCCGCTTACACATTGTTTTCAAAAGAAAGAAAAAAATTGTCGAAACTTTGTTGCTCAACACTCAGCATTTGGCCTGACACTTGGTCGGTCAGCGAGCGCGTTAAGCGGCGATGGGCTGTTTTCCTGTTTTGCCTGTACATTTTTTGGCTTGTCTATGTGGAAATTGAAAAGACCTCTTGATGAAAGTGGCTCGCCAACAAAGAATATATACTTCGTGGTGTGGCACTTTTTGTTGTCCACATTCTCTTGTCGTTCGCGCTGTTTTCTTTGTGTGTTTCATTGTTGTTTCTTGTTTCTTTATTTATTTTTTTGACAAACAACAACATAAAAGTTTAAAATACAACCAAAAAAAAAGGAAAAAATACCGTCGCTTGGCTATTTTGAATATTTTATGGTTTTGCGGGCAATTTGCTTACCTTTGTTGAATCTTCCAGTAATTTTGTGTGCTCAGCAATAAATCGTACACAGAAGCAGCTGCGATGAATTTCTGGTGGGCATTTCGAGTGTGAAAAGGCTGGATTATTAATAATTGGACTTTTAATGCCTCCAGAAGCATTATCAATATCCGGCATATTTGATAAATCGTCTGACTCGGACTGAGGCATTGGCATGGAACCATGAATTTGACAACTACCAAACGGTCCTGATCTGCTTAAGCTACTTAGTGGTTCGATGTGTTCGCGAGCAATATAATTATGATTTGCGCCAGGTTATGTGGGTGCGTGTGTTTTGTTTCGTGTGTTTGTGTGAGTGTGAGAGATTGTGTGCGTTTGTCGTTTGATGACGTGATACAACGAACGTGTTCATTGTTGAAGTGTGTGTGTGTGTGTGTGTGTGTGTGGGATGGACGAAAAACAATTAATTTATGATTAGAAAAGAGCCGAAATAAATGAGACAAAAACACAAAGCGAAACCAAAATAAAGAAGAAAGGAAGTAGCAATTAGAAACATTTGTACAGCACTTCTTTGGCTGCCTGTCTTTGGTAAAACATGCGATAAAATGAAGAAAAAAAATGGAGAAAGACACAAGAAAATATGTGTACACACATACACGAATGAGACACACAAATCAGATTAAGAAAATGTGAAAATTACCTTGTTGGTGTTAAATCATCCTTGGAATGTGCTCGACTGAATGGAGAGCTTTGTTCCAAATGCGTTGTTGAGTAATATGGATAAAAGCACACATGCGAATCGCCAAGCAATTTTCGGCTGCAAAAATCCACGGATAAATTGAATTTTGGCTCAAAATGCACGATGCAATAGACAAACGGATTAAATTGGGGGCGAAGGGAAACAGACAAAAAACCATTTGAAAATTCCATAAATAAATTGAATTTTAAACCGACAAGACAATGCAATGGCAGTGACAATTCATGGAATATTTGTTTTTGATCAACAAAATAACAAACAAACAAACAAAAACCAAAAACGAAAACATATCAAGTAGAGATTTTGGAAAAAAAAACAAATATGAAAGAAAGAAAGAAATTGGTACGTTTAATAAAAAAGAGGGAAAAAACCGTGTACCGGATGTGAACAACAAATGAGCATGGCACAGCCCGTTTGTTCAGAGATCGGCAATGAATGTATCGAATCAATTAAAATCAATTATTTACCTGGTTTCAAAATTGTACTGCGGTCTTTTGATAAACAGCAATTTTGGTAAAAAGTTTATGAACACTTTTTTCACCCATGGCGCCATTCGGTGCGTTTGCGGTGATCGAAAATGTACGTTGAGCACTACCACGGTGACACAAATGCTGCACCATCATAAATACATCCGATTGAACAGCAGCAGACCAGCCAATCACCATTCCATAAAGTGGTTTCGAGAAACACGAAATGAGCACATGCAGTTAAGTACGATTCCGACAAATGGTCGAAATGAAAACAACAAAAAAAAACAGATACAAACGAGATGAGAGAGAGAAAAAACGACATGAAAAACAGAATGATAGATTTGAACATTTACAGTCAATTACAGATGTGATTTTCGTTTGTTTTATGTAAAATGAAATTTGCGTGGTTTATTTTCGTGTGTGTGTTTTTTTTTTCGTCGACGTCGTTTTATACGTTGCAATTGTTTCGTTTGTGATAAAGATAAGTGGAGCATTTTCTGGTGACCCGAACCGGAATAAAAAAAAGTGTCATGTTAAATAAACATCGAAACAATACAGTGAATTCAGTGGAATTTCAGTTCATTTATCATTGAGAATTATCCTTGTGGTATTGCGTCCAAAAAAACGTGTTTACTTCGATTGTCACTTTTGTTTTAGTTTTGTGTGTATGTGTGTGCCACTGCTGGTGATTCTAATCCGGCTATCTCTTTTTTTTCCAGCTTTCATGATAATATGACAATAGAAAATGCAATTCATTTATTTCCCATTTTTCCCATTGAGTTTACGTGTCTTCAGACGTAGCCGCCATTGAGAGGCGAGATAAAGAGAAATAGAGAGAGAGAGAGAGAGAGAGAGAGAGAGAGAGAGAGAGAGAGAGAGAGAGAGAGAGAGAGAGAGAGAGAGAAAGATTTGGCCAAAGTGAGCATCGCATTGTGAGAGTGGCGACGAACAAGAGAATAAAAAGCAGCATCATTGAATCTGAAGTGTTAACAGAAATGACAGCTGAAGAGTGCGACGATGAAATTGTAGCAGGAGCCAAAAGAAAACGTATCCATCGAGAAGCCAAACTGTAAGATATTGTGTGGATATTTGTCCCCATTGGTTTGGATTCGAGTGTGTCAGTGTGTGATTGTATGATGTGAATCAGTGTAAGCGATCGCCCCACGAATGTATCGACTGCGATTCACATGTTCGAAATCTATGCAGAATGTATTCTTACACTTGCACAATAGCAGCAGCATGGGCTGTCTCGGCCCACACCATTGTCGTTGAGGTGGATGTTTTGCTTTTCTTTCTTTTCCTTAACATTCTCACTTTATGTGCTCGGCCTTTTTCCTATTTCGGCTTGAATTTTGTTTTTCTTTTTTTTTCACAGTTTGCGTTCGTTATCTGTGTTTTCTATATATCCCAATATGGCTTCAGTAATAACTATAACAATCGTACGTGAACGTATTGGAAATGGTGTGCTTTTTTCCGCATTGTCTTCCAATTGTCGAATGTGAGTGTAATTGTGAATACGATGGCAAATGTGGCCTGTGTGCATGTATATTTCGTCTCACTAGTTTGTGTGCTGATTGTGAATTTACCCCCAAACAACCACCCCCTTCTCCTCCCCCCGTCCCGTCCCGTCCAAAGGAGGAAAAAAACACATTTTTACTGTGATGGTTGTGCGGGTTTGGACCATTGTTTTGCTAGCTCCAGCGATACGTGCTCAATGAATGCACAGATATCTCGAAGAAGCCAAGCAAATAGCATTTTATAGCCCAGAAATGGATAAATTGTTGCAACGCTTGGCTGATTACACATTCTATTTAATTCAACGAATTGCCGAAAATTGCTGGAGATTTTGCGTGAATTGCACTTGAGATGAGAGCGAGAGCGAGGGCGAGAGCGAGGGCGAGAGCGAGAGTAAGAGCGTGTGAGTTTAGATGAGAGGAGATGAAACATTTCAGGGATTCAGGATTCAGCATTCTCTTGCCAACTAAAATTAATTTGTGCGCCGCTTTAATGGTAAAGTTAATAGATATTTGTTCCACTTGGCTAAATAAATAATTTTTTTTTTTTTGGTTGTTATTCGGTTCGGTTCGTTTTAAATGCAACCCACTGAAGTATCCAGGCAAATAAATTAAGGCAAGTTATTTTCATCGTATTATTTATTGCTTATCAACGTTGAACTCATGATGATCCCATCACCGAACGCACACACTCATTCACTCACAGTACATTGGCCATACCTTTTTCGAAATGATTTTAATATGTGAAAGTGAGTGTTCTCACGTGCATCACAAATAATCATAATTTGCTTGGTTTTCAGAATGTGTGTGTGTGTGTGTGTGTGTGTGTGTGTGTGTGTGTGTTTTTGTTCCGGTTGAAGAAAACATTTAATCCAAACATGATGAAGCTCGGGAAAAACGTGTCATCCAATCACACATCCAAAGTTCATTTTGATGATAAAAATGGCGATTTCTTTCCCGCGACATGATTTTTTTTTATTGCCTTCATCGCACATAATATACGTAATTTATGACGATGGGATAGATTGCGAACGCGAACGCACACTTCTCCATACCACACACACAGAGCGAGAGAGAAAGAGAGAGAGGGAAAAAATAAGTTAGCAGTTATAAGCAAAAACGCAAAATTGTATTTATTTCTCGTGCAGTTTTCTGAATGAGACCATCACACACAAAAGATCGCATAAGACAACACGACCAATGAATCTCTCGTTCAAATGTATTTGGCTCATTTCGCTTGGTTTTTCATTTTGTATGCTTTTGCTTGTTGGCCTTTTTTTGTATTTTTCTCTCACCTCTCTCTCTCTCTCTCTCTGTCTCCTTTTCGCTCTCTCTTTGCCACTACTACTGCTGGTTGTGGCTTTCGCTCGTGCTCATTTTTGCCTCTGAGCTTTTAGCCATAATTTTAGATGATTCGCAAATGCAGGCCACGTTCGATGATGTTCACCCCATTCAAAAACAAAACAAAAAATTCCAAAAAACTTTCATATTTGCTTTTCGTGACATTCACTTATTTTTCTACTCGTTTTCGCTAGTCGGATTATGAAATTTTTTCTTCTGTCCCGTTGTTATTGTGTGTATGAGTTCATTTTGTTTTGTTTTTGTATCCATTTTTCGACGTCAGAAATATAGTACGTTCACATGGTATAACGAGTTATATGAGATTGTCTTACATTCAATCCGAGCGCACACACACACACACACACACAGAGAGAGAGAGAGAGAGAGAGAGAGAGAGAGAACTCTATGCAAAATATTAATAAGTATGGCATTGTGTGGTCATGGCTCTTGTTTGATATCGAGTGTTCGAGTTTGAGTTTTTGAAAATCGAACTTTTATCAGATTACATTTATTTAAAAAAAACTGCCAGATCTGATTAAATTTCGATAGATATAAAAATTTTAATGACATTTTCGATTTTACGAAAGCAGATTATTAAAAATGGAAGCCGATGTCAAAATGGATAACGCATTTGCACTTGCGGAAAAGGAATAATTGAAGCCCGATTCATTGTGCATTCATGTACATTGTACCATCGATGTTAACAGTACGAAAATGATTCAACCGAAATAACAACACAAAGTTCACCGCTTGCACCAGATTTTACAACAACAAAAAGCGCACACTGTTGGCACACACAAAAAAGGAGAGTAAAATGTGATGTATAAAAAGTGTCATGTTTGAAAGATTTATTGTAATCCATTTAAGCTGTAACATGAATTTGTTTTGACTCAAGCCATATTTCGCCCGAACTATTATTTGGTTTCCATCGAAAATTTAAAGCAAACGCGAAATTTGTGTTTAAAACACTATGGACTTCACATTTTGTACACTACATAGTATGACTATATATGCATAGTATAGCGTATAAGTTTTGTGTGCCTTGAGTGATAAGTGTACAAGAGCCTCAAACTTTATTAAGCACCCGCTTCGTTTTTGCATTTGTTCGTTTGAGTTGTTGTAATTTCACTCAGCATTGTAATTACGTGTCGAAACAATTGTGAAAATTTCTTGAATTTTTTTTTCTTCCTCTCTTTATTCGTTGTTCAAATTTAACTTCACCCACTTTTCCTGGGTCAATGAATAAATGAATGATCAGCAAACGTACTTCAAAGATATAGACGAAATACTTTCGAGTGCTTGAAAAACAATTTGCGTGGGTAGACGAAACCAATTTAAAATTGCAACGACAAGAAAGAAAAAACACACAAGAAAAACTTTTTCACCAAAAATTTGTGTATGTTGATTTTTTTGTTGTTATGTTTTATTGAAAATTACCTGATGGAGACAAGGATCATGGCAAAAATCAAATATTTCCCCAGCAGTGGTACAACCAGTGATGTTGGTGGAATGATTTCGACAACCAGTAAGAAGAACACGTGGAGACTAATAAGAATCGATATTGAAAGCGTTACCTGTTCGATGAGAGTAAAAAAAAATACAAGAAGAAATAGATGGAGAAGGGTAAAAAAAACAGAATATTATGAAATCGATGCATAAAACGATGCACTTTCAAAAATCTTTCAAAAAACAACAACGAAAAGAATAAGGAGTGTGTTAGAGAGAGACAGAGAGAGAGAGAGGTAGAGACAAAAAAAACCGGTTAAGTTTGTCTACGCGCCAAGAAAGTGAATGAGCAAAAGTGTATGGAAAAGAGGGTAAACGAGTGATAGAGATAGAAAGAATGAAATGGTATGGAACACGAAAGAGGAAAAGTACTTAAAAGTTAAAATCAAGTTGAAGTTATGTTGTCATTTAATGCAAATAGTACTCCGAGTAAACGTTACACAACAAAAGAGCGATGAAAGCAAATGGAAGAAGATGCAGGTAGATGGAATGATACTGAACGAAACGAACCAAACCAAGACAGATACAGAAGACAGTGAGAGAGAAAAAAAAAATAAATAAAATGAATGGAAAAAAAAACCAACTGCAAATGTTTTAACGAGAAAATATGCACTAGCACTTACCTTTTCGCCACTATCCGATGGCAAGTAGAATGTTAGCACTGTTAAGAATGATATACCCATGCATGGAATGATGATATTTACTGTATAAAATAAGGTTTTACGCCGCATAGTTATGTTGAATGTGATGTCTAAGTACGGTTCATCACAGCATGTGTAGAATTTTTCATTTCTGTGAATGACAAGTTTGTATTTATTTTTGTTATTGCTTGTGGTTGTTGTGATCGTTGTTGTTGTTATTGGTATTGTTACAGTCGAGCGTAAAGGGTTTACATGTGGGCGGTCGAATCGGTTTGTGTGCAAATGCCCTAGGCAAATGCGCTTATTTGAACGAGATGCCACGAGCTTGGGTCGAAATTCATGAAATTTTATATTTCTTTTGCTGTTTCTGTTGTTGTTGTTGCTGCTGCTGCAGCTGTGGCTGTTGATCCACTCTTTTTCGTTGTTGGCACATATCGCGTAACCATGTGTGACATCGTGAAGAAAAATGCAATTTCCTTGTGCATCGCTCAAAAATGTAATGTGCAATGGAGACAAACATAAATATCATCGCCGCGGAAACGAGATTCTTATTTTGATTCCCGTTCAACGAATTTTCGCATCCGTAGCGTTCAACTGAAAACTGAATTGGCTTACTTATGTTCACAATTGTACGCTTCATATTTTTCATAGGTAAAGTTTTTCGCTTGTGTTTTTTTCTATATTTATTTAAGCGTGTGTACTGTGTATATGTGTGTTTGTGCCGAAACCCAACATGCAAACATCAAAAGAGTCGGTAAAAGTGTACGATGTACATCACTGGGAATTTACATGTTTCAACATATTCAATCTAATGCATACTTGCCCATTTGCTTTTGTATTTCTATGTGTGTAATGTGTGTGTGGGTGTGTGTGTGTGTGTGACTGTGTCTGTTTTTTTTATACCCGCTTATGATTTTCGCATTGTTCAAACCGAGTGACAGAAGTTTGAGTTGTTAGACGACAGCTTTTGATTTCATGACATCAATTGCATTGTTGCATGTGGCTTGATTTTGTGTCAGATGTACAATGAGCAAAAACGCAGTTTGAAAAACAAACCCACAAACACACACATATACACACAACAACCGAAATAGTTTGGCCTCATCAAAAACTATGTGCGGAAAGGATTAGTTTTGTGGACTCGAGCTCATGAGCTGAAAGATCTCATATGTCACGGACAATGTAACCAATTGTATAGACGCTTTTGTCCACCCGGGAATGGTAAGAGCCCCCATTCCACTCTCAGCAAACAGCAGCAACTCGTCTGTGACTTGCATATGGCAGCATGGGTAATCCAAATTCATTGCTAAATAAAGGTAGTGTGTCGCAAACAACTACCGGGATTAAATTTAATTGTGCGCTTGCAAAAATATGATTCCAAGCAGCATTTATTGTTTTGCAGCCAAAGAATTCAAATTGTTATCGTTAACATAAAATATAGCATGTGTGCGCGCCAGCACAATTGTATTGGCCGCCGTGTGCTACACGACAGTACAACAGCAGCAGCAGCGGCAGCATCAGAGCATCACGATCACACTTGCACACAAACAGCATTAATAATTTTCCATTGAAATAGCTTACCGCACAGCTGGAACCTCCAAAATGTCCCACTCAACTGACATATAAAATTCGGACAGATCGACGCCAAAATCAACCACATTACTACCAACTTGCTCATCCATATGCCTCAGGTCCACCTGTGTTTTGTTGAGTTGGGAATATTGTTTTTTTTTTTTTTTTAATTTCCATTAATATTTTTTTTTGTGATATGTAATTTGATATCTAATGTTATATGGAATATATTACGTTTTGAAAATACCGAAAAAAGCTAATAAATATCACTTAAACGTAAATTTTATTGTTTACGCTACATTTTTAAATTCGGATACAATAACGATAATGAATTATTTGAGAACGATTTTGATATTTTATATTAAGAAAAATAAAAACAAAAAAAAATTAAACAAATAAAACCAAACGAACGAAGATAAAATGAAAGTCGAACCATGCATGAGTGCATTGCAAAAATGAGTTGATAAGATGCACAAATAGCCATAACATGGTTAAAAAACGTGAAATGTTGACCTGTTTTGAGTGAGACAGAGTGACCGAACGAAGGAACGATTGACAGCAAAAGTTCCACCATGCATGCTACTTCATAATTTATACAACAACATTTAAATATGGTCAAGATAATACTGAGTGTGTATTTCAGGCACTAAAAACTAACACTCCTTTGCCAGGATTGAAAATGATTGTGTGTGTGTGTGTGTGTGTGTGTGTGTGGAGAGGTGTGGGACGGATGCAAATTCAAAACTAACAAACCCATTACACTTGAAGCGTAACAAACTTTTGCAAAAGTGTAATTGAGAAATGTGCTTGGGTGCATAATAAAGTTTAAAAAAAGTAATGATTTTCGCCATTCAAATTCCCTGCGTGTGTGTTCTGTTCGTGTTAGTGTGTGTGAATGTGTGTAGTTAATCTATCTAGAGGTGAGTTGGTTGTGTAAGTGTGTGTGCGTGTGTGTGTGCGGATATTTAAGCCATCGCACGAATTAACAGTGATGTAACTAAAGTGTGTAAGTCGCCTCATAACACCATTTGATTGGATGAGATTATGATTTTATTGTGGCGCTTGCTCTGTGTCTGTGTCAGTAGTTGGTTTGTTAATATTATTTTATTTTTGTTGGTTTTGCTTCTTTTTTTTTGTTTACTGTTTTTTCTCTCTCTTGATGTTGTCTCTCACCAAATAATATCCCTCATAAAGTTCCTCTGCTTATTTGATTTTATCATTGGCTGTGATTAATTACTCCCAATGGCATTCTAAATTCATTTCTATAGAACAAACTAATTTAAATTATGGTTACGGTTATCGTCTGTCAACCGAACTTATAGTTTTAGCATTTCTCTATACGCTTGTGAATTGTCGAATGCACACACAAACACACGCACACACGCACACACGAACGCACACAAAAAATAAATGGCTCTTGTAGATTTGTAAATTTATTTGAGACCATTTCGGTGTGACACATACGGTGTTTTTATCACCCCGGTGATAAAATGGTAGCTCTTGAGCTCAAATGTTTGTGTGTATGAATGGGTGGTGATGCGTGTGTATGTGCGGGCGGGTGTGTGTGTGTGTGTGTGTATGTGTGTCACTTGTAGCCGGTGGGCGAGCACACAACAAACCAAAGCAAAAAAAAAAAAAAATTGTCATTTCAAATGCAAAATTAAAACAACAAGTGAAGATAGAAAAAAATTGAATTTACGGATATATCAATTGTGAAAATGCATATACAAATGTGAATAATACAGTGCAATCTTTTGCATTTGGTTTTGAATATGATTAGCCATAATATGTTTTTCTTTTGTGTTTAAATTTTTATTTTCTGTTGGTTTCCGTGTAATTGTATGCTATTAACAGAGTAAAAAATATGGTTGTTAGAATGTACGAACAAACGGAGCAAATTGGCATCAATGTGATTTGCCGTTATGCCACAAGTCATCACTTGCTTGAAGATATCATTCGAAAGCGTTAGAAGAAAGAGATTCGAAAAAGCGAACATGGAAGTATAGTAAAACAAGAATATTTAATTAACGAGAATGGATTTTAGTTGACGTTGTCATGCACTCATGCTGCAGTTACGCCCATTAATATAAATTGAATGAATAGAGTGAGTACACAACATGCCACAATGAGAAAATGAGAAAATTGACCGAAGCAGTCGGATGCATTGAGAATCAAATGTGAATAGAGTAAAAATCGGCACATCATCAAAAGCACCAAATCCCCCCTCATCCCCACCTCCCCCAACATCTCATACCGTCGCATCGTTGAAGTGCCAAGCTGAAATCATCGCAATATTATCATTTCAAGAAAATGTCAAATTGTTTGGACAAATCGAGCGTATTCAAGATTGTCGGTTTTGTGTGATTGTCTACCATTGTGATGGCATACTGTCGTCCAGTGCAAGCAAGAGAGAGAAAGAGAGAGTGAGAGAGCGATAAGAAAGAGGGTGAGTCGAATTGTTTTCGTTCAACGCCGTAATGGATAAAACAAACATCACCATTCACATTTACAATCAAAATAGCATTAACTCTCTTACTCAACGCGTTAGATACTTTAATACGGCATACTTTCGGCTTCCATCATTTGTGTCATAGGGCGAACGAATGCCAACGTAGTAAACACACACACATTTTTACGTAACCTAATTTATGGTTCGGCATTCGTAAATGCTTTGAAATTTAATTCGAAAAGGGAAAATGGTGACGAATTAACAACAAAAGCTGCAAGACCACCGCAACAATGATGCCAGGCCATCCCCCATCGGAGCAGTAATAGAAGATGAAGAGAAGATGTTATGTTGTTTATGATAAAGAATCACTGCGTATGCTATTTTTGATACTGCCAATATTTTCATTTTCTCTCTCTCTCTCTCTCTCTTTTTTTTTTCGTTTCTCATCATTTTCGTCGGCATTATCGCAATACGCTAGGCCACAAAGTTCTATTTACCGTAAATAGACGACGCCAACAGCGGAAAATGGAATGGAAACAACAACAAAAAATTATACAGAGTGAGAAAGATAGAAATGGAAGGAAATGGAAAAATGAACTAAAAGTTTGACTGCGGTCGGAACGGTCATGGCAAAATTACAACAACAACAAAAAAACAAGCCAAGATCAATGACAAAGACATAAGACAACATAAAAGAGCGAAAGAGAGACAATAACAACAAAAAAACACATCCGCAGTAATATAATGAAGAAATTGTAGACGACTACGACAATTGTCATACAAAAAGACATTTTAAAAACGCATTCTATTCTAACATGTGATAAAAAAGAGAAAAAAATAAGATATTTTGTAATTATTTCGGACTATCTTTGTGTCTTTGTGGTGGTAAAGTATTAAGCTTTATCTCAAAACCAAACCGACACAGCATGAACTACAATGATAACGAAATCCAAAAAGGGAATCAAGTGTCATGCATTCTTCGAATGAAATCGAAAAGTTTGAGAAGAAGAAAGGATGAACAAATAAAATATAAACGTGCACACTCAACAGAGACAAAGAAAGTGTCTGAAATGAGCTAGGAAAAAAAGCGAAAGAGAAAGAGAGAGAGAGAGAGAGAGAGAGAGAGAGAGAGAGAGAGAGAGAGAGAGTGGAGAAATGAAAGAAAAACGAAAATGGTTTTGAGATTTTTGTGACGATATAAAAGGATATAGGCGCTCACGAGCCGGCATGTATTAGACAGCACGTCTATGTTTGAGTACAAAGCGAGAAGGAAAATATTTGTAGCGAAAGCTCAAATCAAGCCACCACAACAAAAAAAAACGGTAGCAAGTGAGAACGAAGAAGGCAAAATTGAGAGTTAGCAAAATGATGGAAAAAAAAGTATAACAAACTAGTCAGCACCAAAGACTTATCACCATAGATTTTTACCCAAAAGACTTATGGACTAATATCCGAATAATTTACTGAACAATGGAAACACTTTTCAGATACGACTATACGTCCGGTGTGTGTGTGTGTGTGTGTTCGGTGCTCTACAGTGTGTTGAAAATGTACACACCGAAACAAACAGACACACACATTGGCTTGAAAATGCTATTTTCAAAATAGAAATTACTATCATTTATACGAGAGTTTAAAGCGTGAGAGAGAGACAGTGAAGAACAATGGGGGGTGCGTTTGCATCACATGAAACACAGGCCTGGAATGCCATCTTTTAAACATAATGATACACTTTATTTGACACACAAAATAAAATACATATTATTTACGTCATCCATTCTAAATTCTAGGCATAAGGATTCGGTACGGCATGGCGCATCACACAGCTTATCGGTGTGTTGTGACAGCAATTTGGTGACAGAGATTGTAAATGTCATTTTTTAAATATGCAAATTTTCAACTGGCATAAGCGAAAAAAGGGCGACATATAAATAATGTGAATGTAAGAAAAAGAAAAACAGCTGTGAAGCACGAGTTCACGGTTTGATGAAAGAGACAAATCCAATACAATTTTCGAAGAAAATTAAAGATTCACATCGAAACGGATTCAATTGGATGGATTGATGTGCATTCGGTCATGCATTGTGAAACTGGTTACAAACACACTATAAATTCATCTCGTGTACGCAATGTCCATCATTTTCTCTTTTTCAAACCAGAGAGAAGCGGCAGAACGAATGTCGATGATATTTGATGGTTTTAAATATATTCAAACATTCCAAATTTTGAACTCCAAACAAAATGCACAACAAACATATATTCGAAGTAACCACCATAAAACAAAAAATACGATTTAAGTTTAAAGGAAATTAAAAGCTTCGCTTGTAAAAAAATTTATAGCTGTAGGAATAGTGACGTTGCTGCCGTCACTGTTGGCACTCCATTTCGGCTGCATTCAATCACAAATTTCAAGCAAAAAACTGATCAATTCCAATTCATTCGATATTGTAAATATTGTATCGTGCATCTGGGTGCGATACGGAAAGAGAACTGAAGGTGGAACATGCAAACTATGCATGGCTTGCGAAAGACCAGATTCATTGTTGTTGTTGTTGGTGAATGAATGTCTTAGTAACCGGTTCGTGTGATGTGTGTCGTGTTTCCAGATTTAATGCAATTTTTCAAATTGTTGCAAGTGTTTTGATGTATATATTTCATTGGATACTAAACCAGCGGTTAATTATACCGAATACGAAAGATGAGCGAGCGGTGATGATTTTATTTGTTAATAGCGATAAATCTAATGACAATGATACCGGTGATTATGGAGTTGGTTTGAGACTTGCCTCCCTCCGGGTTCGTGTCTAATTAATAGAATACAATGGATTATCTCGTACACTAATTTATTTCGAGTAATCGTCATTTGATTGCGTCGGAAAGAAGCTTATTTAGTGTTTCACGTAATTCATTTCATATTGTTACCCTTGGCATTGTTGTTGTTGTTGTTGTTGATGGTCCATTTGACAGATTATGTACGATATGCTTTAAATCAAATGAACTCTATTTGAAAATTAATCGCCCAACCAAAATGCAAAATAGAACATGAGAATAGATTTAGCATGTCATGATACTTGGCAGAATCGAACAACACAATGCGTTGGTAAATGCGTCGAATGTTTTTGCCGGAATGGAAAATGTTGCAAATTGTTTTTTTTCTCTTCTTTCACTTAAATTTGATTTTTTTTTTTTTTTTAATTGATACGGATTTCAAAATCCAAAGCACGCAAAAATCACGTATCAAACGTATGAAAGGTAAACAGCAGCTGTATTGTATCGAATGCCTATGTTCGGCCTCCATCAAACAAATCAATGCTCTAAAAATAGGTAGGCAATTCAATTTAATTTTCTCCACACGGAATGTGTTTTGTCGTTTGCTCGAACATTGACAAATGGAATAACAAGAAAAATGGTATTTTGTTGCCCCGCGTTAAGGTACTACATATATATAAAATATGCAATGAAATTCATTGGATTTGAGATGATTTCGCTCAATCTCATGAAAATAATTCATATTTGCCCAGTCTCTATGGATCACCATTTAGATGGCTCAGCTTTTTTATTTATTTTCTTTTTATTTTCCGTGTGTCACATTCAATGTTGTTGTTTTCCGTTATTTCAACTGAGCTCCATGTTTCTATTGCATTTGTATTTATTGAATTTTTATTTCTCAATCTCCCTCTCTACGTCCTTTCCTCGATTTATCTCCCTCTATACATGTGATTCTGATCCATTTTAAAGTGCTGAACGCAGTTTATTCATTCGATATTGAAATCTCTTAAATTACATCAGCTCAATCGATATTTTTGTTTTTGTATTTGGTTAAATCAGTTAAAAACCGCGGAAAATGAATGATTGAGCTTAAACGGGGCTAAATGGAAACGATGTATGAAACGGAATAGCAAAGCGCATTTATTCAAATCGCACCGGAAAAATGTGTGTATGTGTGCGTGTTCATTCCTCTGGTATGGAAACTTTTTCGGAAAAATTCCAATTGAACGAAGCAACAAAAATAAAACATTTGAATAATATCAAAGATGGAAAAATTGGCGAATGCACAAGCAAAATACAAACGAACGAAAAAAAAAACAAACAAACACCGGCTAGTATCCTTTGCATTGAATTAACCGAATTAACAATAGTACAAAATGCGATAATTAATTGGTTGTTTTGTGTTTCAGCTATGCATTATTCCCTTCGTGTTGTTATCGTTCTGTGCTGGTTTTGTGTGTGTGTGTGTTTCGTTTTTGGTTTGTTTCTCGCCTTGCTTTGTGCATTCGATTTTGGTTGAGAAGCAGCGTTTAAATGATCATTGCTATTTCGTACACGGTAATCATTTAGTGAAATCGAATACAATGCATGGACGTTGAGCCAAATACCAAATGCTTTGCACAGCAATCAAGCACAATGTTGAGTTGCAGGAGTACACGCGAGAGAAAAAAAAATGCGCCAACAAAAATGTCGAAACAATTGTGAAAAAAAATTTAAATTTTGTATGTATTCTAAAATGTTCTGGCCAATTCATTCGTTAATTTGAATAAAACGTTTTCCGTTCGTAAAACCGTGGTGCGTATATTTCAAGAGACGAAGTTGAAGTGGAAGGAATGAACAAGAGAAATGGCAGTTTGTACAACGAGACGACGAGAGCGAGAACAAAAAAAACACATTTGCAATGAATAGACGTAACAACAACAACAATGAAAAAAAGCTCCCGGAACGCGTTTTATAATCCCATCAGAAATAATAACGCGAACATGAACAGCCAATATTTCGGGTAACGATTTGCAAATGTACCGTCCACAATGTATACCGAATATTTCAGTTTGCCTTTGCCAAACCGTTTATCAACCCGGGATGTATGCAGATTACACACAAAACGTTATTATGTTGTGTTTCGGCGTAAGTGCGTGTGTATCCTTGGAAAAAAAAATAAATCGAATTTCGGCATTTCAATTGGAATCGGAATTGAAAATGAAATTGGAATTGTAGTCCGTGCATGTGTTTGTGTTAAACGCGCGTACATTTTGTGATAAGCCATGGCATACGGTACGGGCACGGGCACACTAAAATCGACACCAACATCGGTGATGGTGTGTTTCAGTATTAGCAACCAACCCATTATAATATTAAGACTATTTGCTTTCGCTTTTGCTATCATCGTTTCACTTTCAATTTTGCAGCCTTTTGTATAACGTTTTGCAGTAGCATTTATTCCGCATTCATTACCCCTCTCCTCGCCCTCCCCGTCCTCCTCCCGCATCCATTTTCTTTTTCTCTCACTTTCTCTATTCCCTTCGATCGTTTTCATTTCCATTTTCGACGATTAACTTGTTTCTCGTTCGGTCTGATTTAATTACCGTACCGCCTGTAAATAGTAATGTGAAAATAAGCACATGAACAAAGTGTGAACGGGCTATGCACAAAACAGTCCACGTCGCCCCGGCCCTTCCCCGTATCCACCACGACAATACAATTTGTTCATCACTGACTGGATTGTTTGAATTGTGTTTTATTTGGGTTTTATTGTGTGTTGGCGCGGCGCAGCACACAACGCTGCATAGCAGAGTTGATGCCTATATCGGATATAATATTCGGTGTGATCCATATTCACACGTTGGTTGAATGTTAATTTTAACGTTGCTTCGCTGAATTTACACGGAGCATGTGAATTCGATATATTCAAATCCTTAAGTTGAAATCAAGTGCTTTTATTGCGATATGGTGCTCAATGGAGGCGGGGAGGGTTGGAAGGAAACTCAATCAATGGCCCATGATCGTTTAATAAATCCGAAAAGAAGCGGCACCTATTTGTCGACACATTTCCGTGGGAAAATGTACGCATTGAATGATATTCGCGCGGCATTCTCATCGAGAAGTTCATTAAATATTGAATGGCATAATAGAAACATGTGAAACACATCAAGTCACATGGAGAATGTTTTATTATGTGGCTCAGCGTACTCAATGTACACAATTCAACACCCCCAACTCAATATAATAACACTTTGACAATTCTTTCTTGCGTCGGCTTAAAATTTTGTGAACGAAGCAACAATAACAACAACGACAACAACAACAAAAAATAAATCAATGCAACAAAAAAAACAATTGCTTGTGTGGACATGTGTATATTTACAAAATGATATGTGAATGAACACACTCACATTTTCCCTCCCCCGACTCACAAATTCTAACCTATTTCATCATTCGGTGATCATATGATTTTGTTTGTTCCTATTTTTTTTTTTGTGGAGTTTCAAAAAGTTACACACATTCTAAGCATTTATGCATCAATGAAACGAAATACAATACGAGAATAAATGCAATCAACTCAATCCATTATGAAAAACATAACAAAAACAATTACAGCTGTGTAATATTTTTTTTATTTGAATTGAGAGCAGTTCCTTTTTCAGATTTCTTTTCATTTTCTTTTGTATAACAAAAAAAAATCGTTTCTCAGATTTTCAATTTGCTTTATGGGTTTTGGTTTTTTCTTTTGTTGTTGCCTGATTCGTTTTTACTTTTTCATTGTTCATTTTTGTAAAAAAGTTTCAAAATCCAACGCAAATGGAATCATAATTACTAACGGCACACACACAAATTTAATGAATTTTTCTTTTTAAATCATTTTTGCTTCTTAGTTGAAATGTTGAAATTAGTTCAAATTTTAAAACCAAACAACACATCTCAATTTAGTGAGTTTCAATTAGTCTGCGATTAGTTTGTTGGGGCCCTTTCAATTTCATTCCTCTTTTTTTTTTCTTCATTCTTCTCGTGTGTGTGTGTGTGTGTTGTGTTTTCGTTCTTCTTTGCGACTTTTTAATTTCAATTTTGAAGAAGGAGCAAAAAAAAAACACACAGAAATTCATCTCTGGCAATAAAATTCGGCAAAAATATGGGTTGAGTTCCGTTTTGCCATTAATATTGAATTGTCTTTCAAATAGCCTAATTCTAATGATAGTAAAATCGCTTTCGAAACGATTACGTGATAACGTAAATTTTTTTTTCTTCTGTTCTTTTATTCTTCATTCGTCGCTCATTATATGGGATTGAGTGGAACGGGGGGGAGGCAATTCGAGAATCATCAATACACCAACGTGGAATAGGGTTGAGAATGAAAAAAAAACGCACATAGAATAAAATAGATGGAAGGATGTTGGTTGGTACAAATGTAAACAGCAAAACGGTTACGATCGAGTTACCTTTTCGCAATCCGTTCTAATTGAATGAGAGCTAAAAGCCGTTTCGCCGTTTAATCCAATTATGCAATTTAATTACATTTTCTCGAAATTGAATTAAAATAGAATTACTCACTTAATACTCAAGGTGAATTCAGCGCACTCAATGAATCGGGTGTGTACGCATTGTGCATGCATTCATCCACCCGTATCATACACACGGCCACACCATTTAAAGTGTATGTGTGTGGAGAGCGCGATGTGCGCGCTCGCATCACCATCACCGCTCGTTCATGTGGACCGTTTGCCGTGTTGGCTTTTTCTTTTCTGACCAAAACAAAAACAAAAAAAATCCGCGCGGCTATTTGTTCATCAAGCGAAATACTAGTAGAAATGAATGGAACGGGATAAAAGTGAACCAGGTGACCAAGTGTACCGTATTCTCAGTCAAGGATATGACATAAGCACATTATAACAACTATTCACACACATACACACACACACGAACACACACAAAAAGAATGAAAACAAAACGCACACGAAAAAAAAATACCAGCTCAAAAACTCCAGCGAAACACACAGTTTACTACGTGTCACATTGGAAATTCATTGAAACTGAACGAAACACTTGAAACATGATCAAAAATTGCATCAACATTCCGTAATTATATTAAAGGATTTGTCACTGAAAATCTTCCTAAAACGCTTCCACATAATTAAACGTTAATGTGTTGAGCGCACATTGCCATCAGTTAGCGACCATGTGATCTCTTACACGTTCCCCTCACATCATACACTTTAAAAGTCTATAGACGGTGTTTCATGTGTTTTTTGTTGTTGTTTTTGTTTTTATTTTGTCGTTTACGTTTTCCATCAATGCTTCGGTTTCAATATTGCACAAACATTTATCCATGGTTTCACCCTCTATCGTTCATAGTGTTGTTGCTGTTTTCAAGTTTTCAAGCTCTTTGTGATTCGGTGGCGATTGGGTGGCGAAAACCATTTCCTATTGAATGGCTTTTTGTTTGCTATTTCAAAATCGCTTCATACTTTCTTTGTTGTTATTGTGTTTTTTTGTTTGTTTGTTTGTTTGTTTAGAATATGAAATCTTATTGATATTTTTTTTATTAAGCTGTCGAGTCCATCATTGACAACTTCATGGTTTTTTTTTTTGTTCACAAATGCGCAACGAATAAAAGAAACAACAGAGAGATTTGAATATAAAAATCAAAAATCCAACTACAATTACAAAAGAACAACAAACGAAAAATAAAAACGATTGTTCAAATATTTGATACCTCTGCCTTAAATGGCATAAAACTTCCTAAATAAATAAATGCAAAAGCCCATCACTGTCAATACTGTGCTGGTTCACAAAAAACAAAACAAAAAAATATACATTATCTTACGAACGATCGATTTGATTTTTGTATTTTGGTTCAATGTTAAAAAGGGAAAATGTCTCATTTTTTGAACGAACAACAACACAAAAAATTAAGATAAAAACTTAAAAAGAAACAAATGAAGGAAGAGAAAACCATTGAAAATGAAACCAACCAACAAAATACGTATTCACACAAATGAGAAAACTCAGAGATTAAAATGGAAATGGGGTGAGAGGAGGACACTACTATTGGATGCGATGGTCAGCATAAATACTATTACAGGATAACATGAATTAATTGACATAAAAATATACACTATCAAAGAAATGGGAACAATAATTGGGCACTATCGCTTTTTCTTTGTCGTTGTTCTCAAATTGTTAGTTATGCAATTATTTGTAGGAGGAAAAGAAAAAACAAGAATGGTACCGAAACCGACTGATTCCCAGCATGATTTGAAATATCTATCTCGGAAACTGTTTCTTGTGCCTTTTTGTGTGTGTGTCTGTGTGTATGTCTCGATGCAGAGAAACAAGGATGCTCGGTTTCCAACCAGTTTTCCGTGACATCATCGTGCTGAACATTTTTCTTTTTCTCTTTGTATGTGTGTTTGTTTGAATACCAGTGCATTTATGCTGTATGAAAATCCGGTTCCATTTTAGGTATTTGTATTTAAAATGAACCAAGCAAGGTAAAGGAAAAGCGGAAATAGTGTTGCAAAACCATTTTTATTTCCATTTGTTTCGAATCGCCGTATTGTTCGGCATAAGTTTTTTTTCTTGGCGTTTTTTTTTCTCTTTCTCTCTCTCTCTCTCTCTCTCTCAAATAATCAAGTGAGCCATGAAACCAAGATTGTAATCGTGATTATGGTAGTGGTCCGCACTAAAAGCATCATTCATAACTTGAAAATCGGCATTATTCGTCACTTCTTTTATTTTGGTTTGTTACTTGTTTATTGTTACTGTGCTCGTTTTAATTTTAGTATAACAAAGCGGAAGTTTCCCATTCAATATCATAAAAATAAGGAGTAAAATGTCAAACTGTTTTTATTTGGCGATTCGAAACATTTCACCCGCTCCATCGAAAGTGGGAATGAGAACTGAGAAAGAGACAGAAAAATGTTGTGTACTTTTTTTTCCGTAGCGGAAGTATCACATTTCGGTTTGTGTGTGTCTTTTTTGTGCTGTTTATCTTATTTGAATGTCAATAAAAAGTTCAGATTTTTGCCATATTTTTTTTTTGTTCATTTCGAATGGCGATGAGCCGTTTACAATGTATCGGATACAGGGAATTCGTGATGAAACAGGAATATACAGCGGAAAACAGAACAGCCCACCCACACACATAGCCGACAAAAATGAAACCGACGACGATTTCACGATGTTTTGCATGGGTTTCATAACACCTATTTTCCACCTAACCACTAGAGAGTTTAGAAATCATCTTTTAAATCCTCATTTCTGGTTTAATCATAACATAAAATGCGCCTCATGTTAGCCGGCATACGGCCGCATAGACAGCTACGTTCACTTACGGCGCATATAGCTCAGCTCAATGGGGGTGATGCTGGATACATGAACGTGCTGATGTTATGCGTTAATGTGCTGTTTTACAAGAATATTTCCATATTATGGGAATGCAGACGACATGCCAGCAAAAAGTAAAAGGCACGACACCAACAGCCGAACGCCGATAGACACAGGAACAGAGAGAGAATGAGAAAGAAGCGTGATAGCGAGAGGAGACGACAACAACAACAACAGCAACAACAACAACAAAAAAGAAGCTGCTCATAATGAAGTGGCTGCACTCGGAATTATCGGCAAGTCATGTAACTACATTACGCCACCACGTACTCGTCAGCGTAACAGATAATTTTATTAGGGAAATATGATGGTGGCGTGTAAATCTATGTGATGCACATTATACGCGTGTAAATAAAAGTTGCTGTGATAAAACTGACTTATATTTATGAAGAATATAGTATATATTCATTCTTTTTTCGCTCTTTCAAAAAATATTTACGTGCTTGGGATTATCTCGAGTGGGTTCGGTTGGTAATGTTTTTTACGCTCCCTCCCTCTCTCTATCCCTCTCTCTCCCTCTCCCCTCTCTATCCCCCTTTCGGCTCTTCTGGCATTCATGTTGATTTGATGCTCATTTCATGTCGCTATTTATTTGCATGGCTCAATTATTGATAATTCTAACAAGCCACTTTTCAACTAGATTCTGGGTAATATTTCAATTACAGTGATTTAATATTTTCCAACGAATACGAAGCAGCATGAATGAGAGGTAGTGTGTGTGTGTTTGTGTGTGAGGGAGAGAAAGAGCAAAAAAGTGGCGATGCACTATCAAAGAAAACGAAATATGAGCATAATGATGATGATCGATTTTCAGCACTATTTTCTGCACTATAGAGCGAAGCACACACTTTTTATCTTTCACACACGCTCTCTCGGCCGTATGATGAACGGAAACCTCAACGAAACATATCCTCATTTGATTGAATAGATTACGAATAGCTTTCTTTTTTGAGTCGTTTAACGACGCCGGGCTATAATGCTTCGATCTATGGGCAATAGATATGTGCTCATCTAAAGCAGCAGCATCGATACTAACACACACATACACCAAAAAAAAAAAAAAAAAATGTTAAACACGTTTTGGAGCAATCGTTCAAGTGTTTGCATCGTAAATACCAATCAAATGGTTGAATCTGTTTGAATTAATCTTTGTTTGAATTGAAATGAACAAAACTTGATGTGTGGAGAGAGGAAAAACGCAGCGCACACAAATGTTTTGAATGGAATTCAACATTTTTGATGCTTGACAGGAAATGAATAAAATTATCAGAAGCTCAGACACGATGATTCGAATAAAATGAATTGTATGACGGAATTGGTTGATTTGGTTGGATTCGGTTAAAAGAATGAAAAAAAAACACATATTTTTCAGAAAATCCACAAAAAAACTGAATTTCTATTCTGATATATAAATACAAATTGAATATTTAGTAAATATTATTTACGTTATAGATTTATACCAATTGAATTCGTTCGTTTCGAAAATAAACTCATATTTACAAAAAAAAAAAATCATCATTATTCAATTTTCAATCGATATGTGGTGTTTTTTTTTCTTCTCTTTCTTGTTATCGTTATTTCGTTGCGTGTGAGAGCAATTTTTGGCTGGAGTCGATTTGGCGCCTCAAATATGCATGTGGCGCAAATTGTTTGCATATATAAAAGCTCTACAATTAGAGAATAAAATGCAACAAGTATAAACAATAATATCGCATGTGAATCGAATGTTATGGCGAATCGCTTCAGTTTCACCGAAACTTTTGTAGCGGATTGTTTTTTCGGCAATCAATGCATTTGTACCACATGCATCATTTTCATGACTCACTCATTGAGCTCAAATGTTTACTAATTTTTTTTTTTTTAAACTGAGCCATTTTCGAAAATTGAACAACGAACAAATCAACGGCATTTAGCGAATTGAACCGTTTTTTTCAGCTCAATCAAAACAGGGAAAGAAACAAACAAACGAATTTTGTTGTTGTCCAAGAATGGAATGCAATGGGAAACGGAACCAGAACCAAAGAGAAATTTTTTGACACAAACCAAAAATAAGAACAAAAACCAAACCAAAAAAAAAAAGATTAAACAAAATGGAAAGAATTCACACAAACACACAAGAACATAAAGAGAGAAATATAGCAACGTATAATGATTTACTGATTTGTATTCCAGAAATAATATGGATTCAAAGTCACCAGGACTTTGTATTTCTTGATATATATCAAAAGTAACATTTATGAAGAATTTTATCAAAATTTAGCATCTGATTTTGGGGTGGTCAAAAGACAAATCGGCAATGTATGAATGTAAATTATTGTTAATTTTTTTTTGCAACGAAACAAAAAGAACCACAAATTAAACATTACACTCTGATATGCATAATCTGATAAAATTGCCCATAATTTGAGCATTTTTGGTTTATGATTTTATCACTTGAATTTTTTTTATTTTTTTTTTTTTGGTTTTGGTTGAAAATTTGTAAGGAGAAACAACTCTAATCTAATATCTCAACATTCCAATTTCGGCTTTCATATGAATAATAATTAATTACGGTTATGCAGAATTACATGTAATTAGTTTATATTTTAAAAAAAAAATTAAGAGAAAAATTAAGTTACTGTTAATTGTTTTTTTTGTTAGTTTGCTTAATTTTTACTGTTACGATTTTCTGGATTAAATACACAAGACAAAGAAAAACAAAAACAAAACAAAAAACAACATAAAAAAATGATGAAAAAAATGGTTGTTTTTGTATGGCACCTTAAAACCATCATAGGTCCAACTGCCTAATTTCAAAACGCATGTCTGCACATCGTATGGAAAATATTCAACATCAATTGAACATGACGATTTATAAACTGCTGGTGGTTGCCATACAACAAGGCCGGTGTTATAAACGGTAGCTTTAGTCATTAGAGTTACTTCATAGTGACCGTCGGCGCTGTGGAAAAAATGTTTGATCTTTTATGATTTGCAATTCACAAATGTGTTTTTTTTTGAGAGAAGAAAAAAATGTGTGTGTAAAAAAAGAACAAAAATCAAAACAAAAAAACAAACAACTTTTTTTTATGTTGAGCAATCATTTCGCTTGAACGTCTTCAAGAAGAAGAGAGAAAAAAAAAGAAATATATAAAACCCAATTAGAATTCATTTCAGAGAACGGGGAAAAAAAAGCTTTCACTTGAGATTTCTGCATGTTTTCTCCATTTCGACGAAGTTCTGAGACTCGGAAGAAAAATAAAGCCAATATACAATTTTAAGTATGCTGTGAAACGGTGCGTCGAATTTAATCGAAAATTCCCTTGTAAGTGGAATCTCATGAGAGCACAAGCTTGTGAGTTGCCCCTTTTTTTTCCTGCAGCATATAAAAAAAACGGTAGCGTGTAATCAGTACGTCCCATGACACCAGAACGTGCATAAATCTGACGTCTTCATTAAAACTTACGTCACGAATTATGTTCAATTAAAGTATGAGATCGCATTTTCATCGAGATTGTTCGGTGTTTTTTTTTTTTTTTTTTGGAAAAAGGTTGATCATCAATGCACAGAGAGTCACATTCACTCGAATTTCGACAAAAATGCAAGTTTTTCACCTTCCACATTTTCACAAAACCGAAAACAAAAAATAAATTACAAATATATGGATGTTAATCACCTTAATTAAACTAGCACAGAATGGAACAAACAAAATTACATTCGAAACGTGTTTTAAATTTCATAAGAGGTTCTTTGCACGAAATTCCACTTCCACAATAATAATAATGATGAATTGATTGTAATGCTCATAGTTGAATGGCTGCTGGTGCTGACGAATGTCTACGGAGTTTCAAGTGGCGAAGTGATTTTGATTGTAATCAGCTATTTTAACATCATTTATTATTATGAAATAAATGAATTTGTTGTTTTTTTTGGAATTTATGCTATAACTTATTCGAATTGACAATATGGACGACATAAAACCAAAATATTGCACAAACTTTAAGTGATAATTCCGTCAATTGTGGTGCTTTCGAGCGAATTTATTGGATTGAATTACACAATCTACCTATTATTCTCCCAAAAAAGCTTGATGAGTTCGAGGCGACGAATCACTTGACAGACGTCAGACGTTGATGTGTGTGTGTGTGTGTGCAGCCAAAAACAATAAAGTCAGCAACATACACGGAGATTTTATTACAAACCAGCTAAAGCCTTTTTCACACCACAATACCACTCGAAATGGGATGGAGTGCATACACGAGTTAATGGCAGACAGACCGTAGATTTTTGAATCGTTGAGGTTGCTATGGCGCCAAACGTTTTGCCGTTTTTTTTAAAGATATGGTTTTTCTTTTCTCGCTCTAAAACTCATTGAAGATGCAAAAAAAACACAAAATTTTAAATGCCATTTAAATGATGTTCGCAATCAACATGTCAATTGTGACATTTGATTTAAATCAACGCTAAACCGACCTACATTCAATTGAATTTATTAGTTGGAGTATATTATTCCGTATGAATTGTTTTTTTCCCGCCCATTCAAATACTTGTTTAGTCTAGAGAATTTTTCTTGTTATCCTAGCCTTAAAATTGAAATTAACAGTTCTATACAATAGGCTTTTTTTGTGTGTGGAATAAATACGATAAAAAAAAATTCTTCTCAAAACAAAACAAAAAAGAAGACACATTTCGTGTTCTGCCAGCCAGTCCGTTTAATCGTATTCGCTTAATATTTCTCATTTTATTTTTAAAACTTTCGTTTTTGGAATTCCTTTTTATGTATATAAAAATATATATTAATTTGAAGTTGTTCTGCTCGCGTAACAAATAAAAAAATTATCCATGCACATAAATTTACATCACTGAACTGAAATAAAACTGGTGTAATTAATATAAATTTTCCCGAAAAAAAAACGAAATATATATATATAAAAAAAACAACAAACGAACGAACCAAAACCAGAGGAATAAAAATTCCGATTGCAAACAATCGAATATGACAGAGAAAAAAAACACAAATGAAATGAAAATTGGCGCGGGGGTGGGGGTGGGGTGTCAAAAGGTGAATAAATCGAGTCGTACGAACAATAAACAAATTTGTACAGTTTACACAAACATACAAAAATCGCAAATTAATGTGTGTGTTTTTTAAATTTTTTTGTTTTTTTTTTTATTTTTACGGATTCAGTCGATTACGTGGTGTACATGAGACAAGAGACAAACAATTAAACATGGCAAACCGGGAGATAGGTGAAACATTGTCGATGTGTGTGTATGTGATTTGCATGAAATGAATATTTTGTAGAAAAAAAAAGTTAAACAAACAAACCCAAAAACCAACACAAAAAATAAACCCAAATTCAATAGGAATTCAACAAATTGAACCGGTTATTAAGTTCGAAGAACGACATGGCTCCTTGTCACTTGGAATGCAATATATGTATACATACAGATGCGGTATGCGTGTGTGTGTGTTTTGTGATTATTAATTTATACAATAATTTTATACATAATATATGTATATATAAAAGATGATGTGTGGTGCGAACTTATTTACAATACAATGAACGGTTTATTGTTTGTTAAGTCTAGTGGAGCGGTCACTATTTGAAAAAAAAAAAAAAAAAAAAAAAAAAAAAACAGAAAAAACAAGTTTACTGCAACGTATCTCATTCGCCTATCGAACAGAACGAACACAACAACAACAACAACAACATAAAAATGAACAATCCTTTGCTATTCATCAATAAATCGTTGACATTCTTTTCGTGACGCACACCAAATTGTAGCGAACGAATTGTCGTGTCTCTCTGTAGTGTGATAAACAGCCTCAACATATTTTGTCTACATGCATACATTATTGTTGTTCTCATCCACTGTGAGCAATTCATTGCAATACATTTTTTATTTTGTTTTTTTTTTTTTCTTTGGTTAAAGCCAAATATTTTCATGAATCACTTCATATGACGCAAATATGCTCAAAAGCGAACCCAATTCGAATTGGGATCCACGTGTTTTTTTTGACTCTATCCCACCTCGGTGTGTATGCTATATATCGCATTGATGAAGTTCAGCTATTATTTGATGATTCGATATATCTTGTTAAATTGAGAGTATGCGAGAAATGCAATTGAAATTGCTTTAAGCTTTAAGTCAAACAGTTGTTGTTGAAAAAAAAACAACGAGCGAATATTAAATCGAATCATATCAGGAAAATGTGTTGCGGGGAGGGCAAATTTTAAGAGACTGATCAAAGATTCATTGAACTAATAAATTGCAACAGAATTGGCATAAAGAAAAATGAAATGAAAAACGATGAGGAAGAAAAACGAATGCGGAGAGAGATTGGGAATGAAAAAGAGAAGCAAGTTATACAAGACAATTTCTTGTAGAATGAACTTGGAACACATCAACGAACTACTCAGATGTATAGAGCATTTGAATGAGTTAGAGAGAGAGAGAGAGAGAGAGAGAGAGAGAGGGGGGGAGGAGAGAGAATCTTAAATTCAAAGCAACAGTGAAAAACAAAATGTAGGGAGAAAAATACGAAAAAAATCACCAACATTTTCTGCTTCTTCTTTTTCGTCTTTTTTTTCGATGAAATTTCCTTTGGCTGTGCAATGAAATGCGAAAAGCGCAATATGCACATGAAAACCCATCCGGATATAAGATGAAATTGCCGAAGAAATCGAATAAAGTGAAACTGACAAAATACACAATACCCAAGGAAATCGAAAAAGGAAGGGGCAAATACCATACACAAGTATATTTGCCGATGTGCCAAAACGAGCGCGACGGGCGGCTACAGACAAAATTGGAATAGCATACACACACATATTCATTTTTTTCGTGGGGCAAGACGGATATAACAGAGTCAACAAAAGCGCGAGCTTCAAGAAAAGAGCAAACAGTAAATTCTTTTTTCCTCTCTCTCTCTTTCTCTGCCTGTCTTTCACTCTCGCTCTCGTCACATCGTAGAGCGCATTATGTGTATTCGTGAAAGAGTGTATATATGTGCCCATTTTATTCCAATCTTCATCTTTCAGTGAATTTTTGTTGGTTTTTTTTTATTTCGATTTCTATTCTCTGGTAAATGCCACTAGATTTCGTTTCGGGCTTGTCTTTTTTGTTTTTGTTTTAGCCAAGCTTTTCTGGGTAACTGGCAATGTGTTGTAAGCGGTTGATATCTATTTAATCCGTAATATATGCCACATCTAATGCGAATACCAACCAACTGATTTCAATCCGGTTCCAAAATGCATCGAAACAATTTTATCGAAAATCACATCGTACATTCGATAATTAATTTTTTTTTGTGTGTTGTTGTTGTTGCTCGAATTGACCTTGGCTGTTGCCGCTGTGAAGGCCGCAGGCAATTTCTCGGCAATAGATGTGAAACACTTTATTCACTTTAAATCGTATGGTCGATAAGCATCTGATATTGCAATAACGTTTACAATCGCTCGGTTGTTTTTCTTTCGGTCCCCGCAAAACACCACACACTCGCCTCGGCTGTGCATTCGGACCATCAAAATATGTACAATAGATCGGCAACATCAGTGGAGAGGATCTTATGACTGTATATGCATGTAGGTATTCGTATTACAGAGGACATTACGGAATTGTGTGTATCTATCAGTATTGTATTGATGCGATTTCTTGCACAACATTTGTTTTTTTTTTGCACAGTTTTTCTTTGTTCTCTGCCTCGTGATATACTGTGCGCTTATTGTGTTCAAATAAATCAACGAAATAGAGAGAGACAAAAAAAAGAAATGAAACATCTACATTGGATTATGTTTACATATATACAGAGTTTCAAGCATAAAAAAAAAACAAAAAAGAACATCGCTTTCGTTCGATGCTTTTTCGTCGTTCTACAACGAACCGCTTATTTTGTATACGATCGTCGTACGTGTTTTGTATGTTGTCATCGTTGTGCGACTCTTTTTTTTATCTATTTATTGTGTGTGTTCAAACTTGTGGTGGATTTCTTGTGGGTTAAAATGTTTTTCGGTCTGAAGAATAAGGAAAATGGTTCAGCGGGGGGGGGGGGTAATGTCGAAAATGTTGGGTTTATAAACACCCCTGGTGACTACATTATGGGTCAACTATGCTGCCTTTGAATAAGATTTGATTCGGATATGATAATTGATTTCGTTTTTTTTTTGGATTGCTTTGAAAATTATGATGACATAATTGTCACGCAATTTTTTGTTTGTTTGCTCTCTATGCTCAAGGGGAATTTCTGAAATCTCATTTCATACCAACGCAACAAAAATGATAAAATACTATTGGCTCATAGCCTACGGAAATGTGCAAAGTTTTTACTGCAATAAAATGTTAGTGGCCTAAGATAAAATGATGGCGCATGCCACAAATTCAACGAAATCGCATATTTACATATGCAAATGGTTTTCATGACTTGTGTGTGTGTGTGTGTGTGTGTGTGTGTGTGTCTGATTCGCGCCCTTTGCGTCACTTCTCGGAAATATGTTCATCAATGTGAATGGGTTTGAAGGGTCAGATGCAAAAGATGAAAGTTAGACAAATATCCTCACACTATGTATTTGACCCAAACCTAAAAAAATGGTTCCCATTTTTTGTTTGACATTATTACAGTTGTTTCGTCTCAATGGAACGGATAAAGAAAATGTGTGAATAGGTCACTTTTTCTCACATTTTTCAACGATTTCCCCCCTCAACGAGCTCCATAAACATTTTAAATTGTTTCCGTTTTTTTTTTTTTTTACTTTAACACGACTCCGTACTCGCAGGCGATCATTAAATTAATTGCATTTTATATCATTCGAAAATCACGTGAGTATGTGTTTGGTGTGCATATTGTGTGCAAAAACCAAAGATATTGAATACAAAACTAAACATTTAAATTAAAAAATATGTAAATAGAAGAAGGAGGAGGTGATAAAACGAGTGAAATGAATACGGCGAAATAAAGTGAATATTTGCAAATGTGGAAAAAAAAAGACTAGATTAGATTTTATTTGGAGAGTTAGAGAGAAAGAGGAAAAAAGAGAAAACGGAAATGTGAAAAAGATCGCATCAAATATATTTATGAATTGAAAGAGTTAAAAAATCGAGAGTTAAATTAAATATGGAAAAGTCGTCCGCATAAGCAAAAAAAAAGAAAAGAAAACAGATGATCAAGATAGAATTAAAGGAGATTATGATAGTTTAATGGGTTGTTTGTTGCAAACAAAAAGGAAACGAGTTAGAGAACAAAGAGCAAAATCATTTATAAAATCGGAAGTGCAAATATTTGTGTGTAATATTTGGTTGTGTGCTACTCGCATGAGTGTGTGTATGTGTGGATGCGTTAACAATCTCAAACAGATTGCTCTCTTTTTGTGTGTGTGTTTGTGTATCTGGATGTATGTATGTGTGTGGGTGTGTGTGTATGTGTATTGAGTTCCGGACTAAATGTGTGTCTGTGTATTTCATGTTCCAGAGTTGTCAGCTTTCGAACGTGGAGCATTCAAACGATCTAGATTAACGCACATTTTATTTTTCCCACAATTTACGAATACAAAGTTCATTGTGCGTTTTAAAACCGAACACGAAATTCACACCACACACATTTTTTTTGTTATCTTTTTTTTATTCTACGTAGTTTTTTTTTGTCTCTTCTGCGTAACAATTTCTTTACGGCGAAGGGTAAAGAATGTCTGTTAAGGTCATCAAAAGGATTGAAATGAAATGAGACGAACAAATAAAACCGGATCTTGTTAACAAACGAAAAAGAAAAGGAAAAAACAACCAAAGTTGAATATGTGTGCATGGTTACATTAAAAATAGGAGTGAGAGGGCAACAACAACAAAAAAAAAAAAAAATACAATAAAAGGGAACTTTTAACAACAAAAGAATGAGCGGAAAATAGAACAAATTTCAACACAAACACATCCAATATTGGAAATGCGCAAAATGTGCACACACACACTGTGTGTCTGTGTGTGTGTGAGTGTGTTTTTTTGTATTTTGAGAAAATCAAATAAAACTAAGTGAAGGCAAAGCTCAAATTCATAAATCAAATATTTTCACGTGGTATATATATATATATTTGACGTGCGTGTGTGTGTGTGTGTGTGCGTGTGTGTTTTTCTTAAAACGGAAATAGGAAAAAGGCACACACACACACACAGACACACATACGCGCAACGCACACACGAACACAACACACATCCCCAACACACGGTTTACATGTCAAATGTTATATTATGTGAGAGAATATTTTAAACAAAACACAATATAAAAACACAACAAAAAAAAATCCAACAACACAAAATAAAGAAGAGCACACAAAATTGAACAAAACCAAAAAAAAAAATATGTAATTTATATACAGATTGTCGTATGTCCTGGCAATGAGAGAGTAGTGATAGTGAGAGACAGAGTTAAAGAGCTGTTGTTCTATCTGGTTTATAGCTTAATTCATCATTGTTCAAATAATTATATTTTTGCTGTCGCAAACGATGTGCTCTATGATTCGATTACAAATTTGGCATTTTATGTACAGTTAAAATTGTGTGTTCCATGTTTTTACTGAGGATGGTTGAAAACCGGCGGGAAAAACAAGTGAAGGGAAATTCATTTTGCTCGAGCTTCCACTTTTCGACAGAGTCAGATTAACGATTTTGGTCGATCAGGACTTTTATTTGGTTTACTCTGAAAATAAATTGACTTTTTCAAAGGCATTATTAATACACATTATACTGAATTGGCCTTTGTATTATCGTCCATTCACCCAATTCGAATGCGATTGCGAATATGAATTGCCCCATGAGCCATACATATGACGATGACGAAGAATCGGCTTGAGACCCATAATGCTTTTGCACCAAAGCGGCTAGATAATAATCTTAATGCCACAATCGAAATGGTGCGGAGACCAGTAGAAAAAAAGAACAAAGTATTGAGTTCATTATATTTGAATGTGTGGATTTTCACATATTATAAATATGAAATTTGTATTATTTTCTAAGCATGTCAAAAAAAAATTGACAAAGCCGACATAATCCGATTCGATTTTAAGATGTTGAACACTCTCAATATAAACAAACTCTCGATCGGAGACGCTTCGATTCGATTCAAACGTTATTGCACTCTGAACAAAAAAATGGACGCGTTTTAGAGCAAAAAGCTTATAGCTTGAGCTATATCGCTTTAGATTTTGCGAGATTGAATTGAATTTTTGCATGTGCATGCATTTTCATCAGTTTCAGTTTCGATTTATATTTATTTCCGAATTATTTTGTTTTTTGTTTTGTTGTCCTCACTCTTGTGTTCCTCAATTTGCAATCATCCTCAACAATCATCGAACGTATGAAAATGTAAATAAATTGGAAATATAAACTGAGTAATGTAATTTTAATTGCAATTCAATTGGTAACGTTATGTAAGTAAAATGTATTTTGCATATATAAGATATAAATATTACTATTTGTTATTCATTTATCATCGTTATTATTCATATTGATCATTATGTTATTGTTATTTATTCATATGAGATGTGATATCATTGTCAGAGAGTATCAATAATTGTTATTATGTAACATAGTACGGATGCATACGTGTATTTTTTTTAATTTTAATTTTTTTTTTTTTTTTTTTTGATTAAACGTGAAACGGTGAAATGAGAGATAGAGAGAGAGAGAGAGAGATTAAACGGTTTTAAAGTGATCGCCTTACCTTAAACCCATCATACGTCCAACTGCCAAATTTTAAAACACACGTTTGTTCATCGAATGGAAAATATTCTACATCTATTTCACAAGACGATTTGTAAATGGCTGGTGGTTTCCATTCAACCAAACCCTCCGAATAAATGGTTGCTTTTGTTGCCAGTGTCACCTCGAAGTTGCCATCAGCACTAAGGTTTTTTACATGGAAAATTGTGTTTGTTTTTTTTTATGTCATGACCTAAATTACAGTTATTCAAAATGACGGGAAAGCAAGAATGCTCGTCGTGTTTTGCTTTTGTTTTGTTTTTTTTTTTTGAATTTTATTTGTTTTGTCTTATATTTTTATTATTATTTATACTTTATGAGATATATATACTATATATATGCGAGATAGTTAAATGGTTTTACATGTTTTTAGATTTGCCATCTTTCTTCGATTGCGGCACATTTTTCGATTGAGACTGATTTTGGTGCAATGTAAGCGATTACGATATCATCCTAATCTGTCACAATTCTTGAGTTTTTTTTCTTTGGTTTTTTTTTCGGTTCTTCTTTTTCCATTTCGATTTATTCAAATTGATTTCAATGTGGATTTTCTCTTTGTACAAAAAATGAGCTCAACACTGCACCAAAGTATTGTGGTTGATTTGGCAAAACTGTGAGATATTTTACCAGATTGCAGCACGAGAGAGTTATGGGTGTGTGTGTATGTAAAATGACTGTGTAAATGTGTATGAATAGTGAGAAGAAAATGATGAAATGAGAAAGAGACTGAGAATACAGACAACCAAATTCCCACCGAATCGGTCGTTCAATGTGTATGAGTGTGTGTGTGTGTGTGTATGTGTGATTTTTTTTTATCTGGCTTTTTTTGGCAATAATCTGAGATAATCTCTCGTTTTGCCTCCGTTGATTCTCTGCTTTCATTTTAATTGGTATGGATGTGTTCAATAATATCGAGTTGTGAATCACAATTTGTGACTTAAGAATGTTGAATGTCGTATAGTCAAATGTGTGTTCAGTGTTAGTATGGAAAGAACTTTTGAGCATTCACGAACGTTTGAGAATAGTTATGGCTAAATCATTGATAAATGATGGTTTACAGTCAAGGTTCAACAAGAAATATTATCTTGGGTTGGGATGGGGAGGCGTAAAGACAAATCGTAAGCGCGTCGCAGTCAAGTACATGGGATTTGGCAGTAAGATCGTAAGCCACTGTTATTAAAAATGACTTTACTGCTGTTTGTCGCTGTGTGTCTTTTGTGCTATCAGTGTGTGCGTCGGATTCTTTCTTTTTTGTTGTTGTTATTCACTTGGAAATGGAGCATCAATCGTTTGGGTTTGGTGTATTTGATATTCTGTTGTCTATACAATTTTTTGTGTGTGCTCGTTATCAATACGTCTTGTCTTTGCGACACTTTCACTGTACTTCAACGATTATATTCCGAAATGCGTATAATCCCACATGAAAATCGATGGCGAATCATTCGCTGTGACAGCGAAGATTCGCTGTGATATCCGCCGTTTACGTTTCACAGCGAATGATTCGCTGTCGATTTTCATATGAGATGCGATGCGAACAAAAGAACACATTCGATATTTAATTGTGTGTAGCTCAGCTCTGAGATTTTTGCCGCAATTTCATTGACAAAAGCATATCGTTCGAACAAAAAAAAAGTTCGGCAAACGACGACAACTTTAAATGAATGGAAAGAGAGAGTGAGAGAAACGAAAAAAAAAACGAAAAGAAGAATCGTTGCACAGCTAATGCTAATGACACCATTAAACGGTAATAAATTATGTGAAGAACACTTTTTACACTCCATCTATTATTGTCTCATTTCGTTCGTGTTTCGATACCGACGGGGCGGCAATGGCAACGGCTTAACGTTTTAAATCCGAACCGATTCACCACACACATAATGAGCACCAATCGACAAGTCGATAACAGCTAGCCCGCACTTAAAACAATAGTACACCCATATTTATGACAACGCATTTTTATTGGCTTTTCGTTGAAAGCGACCGCTAAAAATTAATGATTTCATAAGTAGCCCCTTGCAAAATGTTGTAATAAACAGCGTCATTTACAAGCGTCACACTGCTTTATAAGCTCGCAATCAAAAGGCACCGAATGTTTATGTACTTTAAAAACTATAATTCGATTTATGGTAATAGAAGACAGTCAATTTTCGTTGTTGTTGTTTTTTTTTGCTCAACTCATCAAATTGTTTGCAAATGTATCAATGGCATAGGGCAATTTATGAGAAAAGGGGTTGAATTTATGGGGTTGCACTTAAAATATATATCTTTTAACTTGAGAAAGCTAACGGATTCTATTCGGCATACATTGGTTGTGTGTGTATGTGTGTGTGTTGAGCTGTAGTTATGTGTGGCTTTCTTTTGTCATGTGGAACATAAATTCGATTGTTCAGTCTGTTCAGTCTTCGCGATTCACATTTAATGAAGTCGCGAATCGCAATGTTCACATTCACATGGTTAAACCACACGATTAAACATGCACATCAATTCGGATTTTATTTTACATGGATTTTTTGTAGTTTTATTTTAGTTAGAATTAGATCAACTGAACAGTTCCGAGTCAGTTGAATTGAACAATGTCGATGATACCGAAAACTCAAATTGTCGAGTGACACCGACAAAAGAGAAGACGAACAAACAGAAACCCAAAGACAAAAAAAAAAACAAATCCATCCGTCAGTCATTTGAAGGCTTTTTGGTTTCAGCAATGTCATGCCCACATGCAACATTAGATTCCGTCTCAATTTCATGACATGGTAAATTGTTGAAGCAATTGCTATGAAACAAATCCTCGAAATAATGACAAATAATTTGGATTGGTTCATGTCATTGAATCGACTATCTTCGGCAGATAATTAGCTTAAATACAGCATAAAATCGTATATGCAGTGCTATACGTAACGATCGTACAATATGCTTGAAAACCGCATTGAGCAGCCCACCATCGTCCACCATCGTCACCACTCTCCTCCCCCGCCTGCACCGGAGTCCGCTTCAGAGTGAGATTAATGCAAAAATGTCAATTCATTGGCTATCAATATCGAAAATGTATTTTCCACAAAAAGGCCTACAAGATAATATCGCATCACACAACACACACACACACACGTATACAAACAACAATAACATCCAATTTATCGTGTGGCACTTGGGTGGCATTTTCTCATTGGTTTTCATGACTTCACAGAGGTTTCATGTGCTTGATGCGCTATGCATTTGTGTGTGCGGGTGCGGGTGCGGGTGCGGGTGCGGGTGCGGGTGTCCAGTGTCCACATATGTGCAGCAATAGTCTTCAACGTTTCAAACGTTTGCTGTTGTCGCATCCGTTCGAAAATTTGCTTGATAGCCAAAAATTTCAAAGTGAAACGACCGACACGTCCATGCTCATTTTAACCAATGTGTAAAAAAAAACACACACACACACACATTAAACCGTACATTGTTCATACGATCTGGCTGAGTAATTGGTTGAGCATGTGAAAAACAAAACTGTGAACGGTTTTATTGTTTCAGCTTAAGCTTTTTGGTAAAGTTTATTGTATAAAATAGAATGAAGTATTTGAGTGTAAAAAGAACGTGTTTTTCGTGGAATTTTCTGAGCTTTTACATGAATTGAATTGAAATCAATTCACATGGGGACAAGTGATGCGTACTTTTGTTAGATTAAAAAAAACAACACACAGAAATAGACACACGCAAAAAACGCAACGTTCCCTTCCCTCTTTTTGAAAAGTACATAATCATGCTATGTATGCAACGTTTGCAAATAGATTTTGTGTGCTTGTTCAAAAGCAAATGAAAAATGATGAGACAAATGCGCTCTCGTTGCTTATTTGTTGTTGTTGTTGTTGTTGTTGTTATTATTATTTGTTTGCTCGTGTGGTGTATGTCTCGATGGCAAAATTTCGTTTGACAATCCCGTATTCATGTTTGTTCTTTGTCATATTACATCAGTTTCATTTCTATTCATGTTACGAATAGATGAGGTTGCCATTTGTCTCTCATCTTTTCTGCATCAAGCAAAACATCTCATCATATGTGTGCATGTGTGTGTGTGTGTATAAATTTTATTGAGCCACAAAATAGAAATAGAAAAGTGATTTCTTTAATCAGCACTTTACCAAGATGATGCAATCGCATCAAATGAGAAAATTTTCAGTTGACGTTAGCTGTGGTGCGTGGTGCGCACATATTTAATCATTTAACTCGGATAATTTCACATTGGCGGATGGGTGGGTCGATGGGTGGTTGGGTGGGTGGGTTGTGAGTGTATTCTGTGTGCTATGTTTTTGAATTTGTTGCACGATGTTTGCATTCGGCTTGTGGCTTTTGAAGCAATGGCTCAATGTTAACAAATGAGTGTATTAAGTGATAAGTAAGATTTAACGTTTTTCGCCTCGTCTGATAGTTAAACCCAGCCCGGTACCTGCCTCCCGGTACCATAGTGTGTGCCATTGCATATTGTACGATACATTTATTAAATAAATTTTATCTCGGTTTTCCATTTCTATAGAGAACGTGAACAAAGTGAGTAGCGAGTATTTTCACCGCGCTCATTTTCACATTTTCGTTGACAACTTTTTGCTCGGATTTTGCGGCAGCTCAGTATACACAGTGACACATAGACGCCAGACTTCATAATATATGATTACATGCAAAAACGCGTATGTAATAATATGATATGAAAACAGATGTTTTATCATTTCTCCGTACGAAACGAAAATTGCTCCGAATTTTGTGTGCACTTCTCACGACATATTCATTATTTGTATTTTCGTAGAAATTCCACTCTTTTATTCAGTGCTATTGTTGGTATACGTTGTTACGTTGTTACAATATTCCTGTGTTTTTTTCTTTCATATGATCGTCATACATTCTCTCACATTGAACATTTGAACATTGCATAAAACCGAGATGAAGCGGAGTGTGGAACACCAAAAATACGAGTTGATCGATTGTCATGTTTAAAAAAGTGTCACATTTTATATTCTTTCAGTCGTCCTCTTTCATCCACACACCACCCCCCCACCCCCTCTGACTCCACTAACAACAAATCACAACAATACCATTACGTTTGACAACAATCATAGCACTGATAACGCAAACTGATATAATGTGAACAGGCAGCACTCTATCGCACGGGTTTAATATACACACACACACACAACGACACATGCACGTGTTTCGGATCGCATGGGACGAATGAAACAACTTGATATCACAATCGTTCACTCGATGCCAGGGTTTTATTCCGCTGCGCTAGCAATTGCTTCAATACGATTTTGTTGAAAACACCAAAAACAGCAAAAACAACAACAACAATAAAAAAAACAACCAAGACACTCGAGCAAAAAAAAAACAAAACAAGAATTGAAAGTTTTTGGATGAACTTTTATTCTTTTTCTCTGTCGCTTTCTGGCTTTACTTCAGTGTTTTCAGTGTTTTGTATCTGATGTTGATTTTTGGTTGTTGTTGTTGTTGACAATGACAGTCCTATGACTAAGCGCATTTGTTTGAAAAATTGTTGTATCATATCCATGTTATCATCAAGCCACAATCTAATTGCATTTTGCCGTATGATTCTTTTTCGTCTCATTCCCTTTTTGCCACATTCCACAGTTTTTTTTTGGTGGATGCTTGAACCGATGTTTTTCACATCGTTTGAATTCATGACATTTGACATGGCATAATCTGTGAAGGCAAATTCAATTGCGTTTCAGCTTTTCGCGTGCGCGAATAGAAAGCCAAAGCTCTGCTGAAGAATGCACAGGGAAAATAACAAATCTCGTGTGCCGGTTTTTTTTAAGTCCGTGGAAAATTGGAACATTGCTTTCTTTATTTGGTGTGCATCGTTCGCGCGATTGGTTCCACACAATGTGGCCCTGAGAAGAGAGTGCCACAATGTCGTTCTTTTTCTCTCTTTTCTCTTCAGCTTCTTTTTTTTGTCTGTATTTGTGGTAGCCAATTGATAAAATGGTTATTTGTGTGTGTGTGTGTGTGTGTATGTGAGTGAGTGTATTTGACTGCTCTTTTGGCTTCGCATTCTACATTCTAGGCCAAGCAAATTGATAACATTTTCACAAATTAAACCAAAATTTTCGTTTGCCGTTTGAAAAAAAGCCAATTGGCCAACATTGCCTGGCGGCAATTTAAATAAAATTGCTGATTGCTTTGAAATCTCATATCATGTGTCTCACGCTTGTATGGAAATCAGAGTTGTGCAATTTTCGCACACAACGAAAACGCCAAATGAAAATAAAGTAGAAAACTGAAACCATTTTTACAATCGTCTGTTTAATGAACCAATAATTCGACGATTTTTTTTTTGTTGGTTCATGCCATCATCTAAAATCGAACGAGTGAATCCAGCCATCAAACTACATTACTCCAAATGTTCAATCCATTTTATGTAGATTTCGAAGATATTTCAAATTTTAATCGGTTTTGTCATCTCAAGCTCAAGTGATACTACAATGAATTGGGTTGTTTTTGTTGCTTTTGCTACTTTTAATACTGGTAGCATCTATCGAACATTTTGCAGACAATTTTTGATGTAATTAAATTTCCGTATCGGAATGATATTCGATTGGACATAAATTGCTCGATATTCGATGTTAAAAACACACATCTTAACGGTGAACTGTGCTCGAAAATTTCCATTTCATGTCCGAAATGATTGAGCAATAAATTCCTTTCTTGTTTTTTTTTTTATTTCGCAAAAAATTACTCAGCATAAAGTGAACATAATGACTGGTTGTTAACAGGAAAATGAAAATCATTCGGTTGAAAAAAAATGTGTGACTGCTTGAAATTTCAATTAAGGAACGTGTTTTTTTTTGCCTTCAAATTGATTGTGCTTCTATAAAAATAACAAAAATGAACGATTGAACATGTATGAAAACTAATCAAATTGATTCGATGTATAATGTTTTTTCGTCGAAAACTTGTTCAATCAATGCTTTCGAGGTCGGTTTTAAATATGGTAGAACGAAATTCTGCTGTTAGTTTTGCACCTTTTCAAATTTAACATGGATTCAATTTAACAATTTGTTATGAGATTTATATGAATGGATGGAAATGAAAGTGATCACATATTATGGATATCTAACCGGGTTTTTGTTGGTTCATTGGTATGTTCTGCAAAAGTTAAAAAGCTTTAAAATAATTCAATTTTAGCTATAATTTTGTCGAACATATTCACAATCATCATTTTCTCTTTTCGCAAAAATCCATTGAACATTTAAACTAATAACACTTCGTTGCACCTCTATCAAGCCCTCATTCTTCATAAATTCGCTTTAATTCCTCAGCCAATTCATACAGAGTTGTTGGATTTGGTTTTTCAAGCTTTTGCTCGAGTATTTAATTGCTTCAATATGCTGCGTTTGCCAAAGCGATACTTTCGAAATGTTCGACGTTCTTTTCATGCTGACGTGAAATTATATACTCAAAATGCTTCCTAAATATAATGAATTTTCGTAAAATCTGTATTCGCATTGTGATCAGAGAGAATCATTTCTCTGTAGATAAATACCTATCAAAAATGGTTAAATTTTGTCTGTTGGAAGTGAACAAATGCTCTAGAGAATGAGTAGCACACCAAAAAGAAAAATAAAACGCACGCTAGAAAATTGAAAAACCATTAAGTTGATTTTGTCTGCTTTTTTGTGTTATATAATCCCTTGCGTTTCATAAATGTACTAAAAACGGTGCAGACAAATTTGGCTTTGGACGAAAAAAAATCAGTTTAAAAAAAATGCATTTTATGTACATTAGTTCGATGATAGCAATTCATTTAATGCGAGTAAACAGTGAATATTCGTCGTGTTGTTTATTTTTTCAGTTCCTTTCATTGTTCTATAGCGAAAAGTGATTGAAATCTTGATAATCCGTCAATAACGTTATTGAACACAACAAATGTTTTTTTTTGTTCATATGAGATTGAAAACGATTGATACGTGCGTTGTATCATACTTACTTATTGTACAGCTGCATATGTGGTCGATGGGTGTGTGTGTGTGACGATGGTACCGCAATGACATGGAGAAAGCGAAAGAGAAGAAGAAGAAAAAACCAGGTGAAAGTAGTTACATATTTGAAACGAAGATGATTTGTTTGAGGTCAGTTTTCCTCGCACCACAATATCCGGCCGCCATATATGATCACTTGGCACGTGCAGCATCTGTACACCACCATACTCCTTTGGTTCCCATCTCAGTTTGTAGTCGTACCATGACTAGGAAGAAAAAAAAAACGTAACATACAAAACAACATACGGATTGAGACTTGTGGCTGCGTAATAAATAGAATTGAATGGAAATTGTCACATCAATTTTATAGAACGATAGAATTCAAAATCATTTCGAATGTATGTATCGGCATGATGCACATATTTTTTTTTATCAAACACGCACACAAAGTGATGGAGAAATCACTTCTCGTACAAAATATCCGGCAACATGTTTTTTTTTCATGTGCGTGTGTGGATATGATTGGTGTTTATGAAAACGGTCGAAATAACGACATCATTCTCGTTTAATATATGACACAATTTGGGGTCGTTTTTTTTATTTGATTTTATACACAAGGCAAAATGCCTAATTGAACCCTCGCAATATTGAAACGCAAAGGCTGAACGTAAATGATGCGAGAAAAAAAAAGACACGCACGATAGCTACCCTATTGATTGCTGGTTGGAATTTGCTCAATTTAATGTAACAAATTCGAAATGTCCATTGAATGTGTTGTCAAAAGGTCAGATGTAACAAGTCAAAAATTCAATTCATTCAGTTATCCGTAAATTGACAGTTTAACGATTAGTTCATACTCAAAATGCATGATTTTTGTCTCTATGGAAGAATATATTTGACATTTGGGCATAAACATTGTGAACCATTGTTAATATTACATATATAGAAACATGATAAGCAACTGTCCAAGGGACCAAGTAACGATTTTCAACGTCTGGAGGAAAAACAATTGACCTCTTTTTATTACTCAGTACAGATTTAACAGTCTCATTTTGAGGTCTCTTCAATGATGCTTCGAATATCTGGCCGTCTGGTGCCTTTTCCATTTCAATTTTCGAACAATGTATTATTAACATTTAACTTCATAAATTTAAACACTCTAAATGGTCTGTGAATAGTAAATTGTGATGCTTTCAATAAAGTGCGTAAATGTTGATGACTAGCCACGGGTGACGCCATTACGGGGGGTATTTTCAATTCAGTTTATGTAATTCGTATATTTATTTATGGTATTTTCATTTTTTTTTTGCATTTATAATAATTATTGGGATGGTGAATCTATCCCGTAATTTAATTTAGTAGATGAAATTGCAATTTTCAAATTGATGTATTTAGTGAGATGAATCAGTTAATAGCAACCAGGATAAAATTGTTTTATCAACATTTCATTTTGTGAAACCATTTGAAATGGGTTCAAATGGTAAAACCCACAATGGTTTTTCGCTGAGATTTTTCGCATTTCATGTGTAAACAAATGTGTAATAGTGTGTGGTCCAGATATAACCCCCAATGCGGTGTTATTTACACATTTCAAATTGATTCGACCGCATAAGTTTAAACATAAAATTGATTGCTTGATGGCAATTCAGAGCAAAAATAGCAGGGAATATTTTGTAAATGATTTGGGGTTGAACAATTCAAACCGAAAAATTCACAATTTTCCCATGATTTCAAAAGTGATGAATTTTTTGTAAAGTTTCTTGGCCAAAATGGTCATTCTATCCAAATTTCTTGTTAATGACCGGAAAGATATAAAATTCTAAGTAACTGAGGGTTCAATCTGAAAATCCTATTTAGGCAACATAAATGGCTCACTGAGACCAATGTTCCAAACACTACGTTAATTTCAAATATCACTTGATGCTTTTGCCATTCTAAATGGTTGAAAATTGTTTGTTTATTTTTTTATACATACCTGTTCTACCCAAAGATTTGTCGTCATTATTTGATTTTTCAGATTCTACATTCCATTCCGTGGTGATGCAGCCAATGTGAAAGCATTTTAAAAAGGAGAGAGAAAAAGAGAAAAAAACATAAATAAAATGTACCATTTAATTGCACTGCACATGTGATTGACGATTATTTCTTTCCCAAAATGTCACATGTAATTTTTGTTGTTGTTGCGGTTGTTTAGAGTCACATCCAATTTAACAATAGAGATTAGTTACGCTGAATTATAACCACCTTCACCTCATCGTTTGGAACACAAAACCAATAACAGCAATAAAAATGACACACACACACAAACAAAACAAAAATAACAACAACAACTGTACAGTTTCTGTACAGTTTCTCGTAGCAAACCGAAAATAAAATGAATAAACCGCAATAAAACAGCTTGAAATCGAAATAAAAATCCAAAACATATGATTCGCATAGTCTAAAAGTGTTGAAGTACGGTAATATTTATTCGAAACATTGGCTAGTTGCTGAAAACTGACAATAAACATAGATACAAAACAAAACAATGTCATGTGATGGCAAAGCATGCCAATCGAAATCGATTTTAGAATGGCTCCAGCAACTGTATCCATAGAAAAATTGCTGTGAACGGTGTATAGATATTCACATATGGACACTATTCGTGTCCATATCACATGCACACAGTCCAAACCAAATTTAACCGCTTTTTCTTTTTCGATGGCTCATTTTTTTCTTTCTTCTTCTCTTCCTTTTACGATTGAGATTTTTGTCTCTTTGGCTAAACACACACACACACACACACACACACACACACACACACACACACACACACACACACACACACACACACACACACACACACACACACACACACACAATCACATTCACACGCACACCAAAAAACTTTCCTTCCCATTTGAAATGCTGTATAATAATTATTGAAGCGAGCAAATATTAGAGAGATATACACAAGAATTTATATCTCTCTGTCGCACTTGTCATCGTCAATATTATCGTGTCAGCTTGCGTGTAAAGCACTTAAAAATACATTCTAATACTTATGTCGATAGCGATTCCGACGATCGAATTCAAGCGTATAATATATTTGTAACATTTTTTATTGTGCCCGTTTTGATTGTTTTCTTTATTCCATTCCCTCTTTCTCACACCACTTCCTCCTCTTTCTCTCTCTCTCACATACACTCACTCACTTTGATTCTGTCTTTGCGTGTGCGGTTGATGCTATCTTGGACTTTCGGCAATAGAGTCTTAGTTGGTTTAAGCATACAAAACGTTTGCCCGCACGCAACCTTCATCTTTTTAGCTTGAAATTTTGGGATAAATGTGAGAGAAACAAATATATATATATGCCAAAGTGGAGCCCAATGAGGGATGAGATGTGAAAGCGGCTCGCAGAAAACGTAAAGAAAAGGAAAAATGTCCGTAAACGATCGTATCACGAAATGTCTTACCCGTGTTTATTTTTGCTTTGCGATTTTATTGAAAAGGGCGGTGACAACGATGTAAAAACGAAAAATGTCGCTTTGAATTCGAATTCGATAAGCGGACTTTCACATCACGATTGAAAGGCCAGGTCAATAGAAAAAAAATGACAATATTTTGCCCGTATATTGTTGGCTCTCTCTCTCTCTCTTCCTTTTGCTGTGTGGATTCTCTTGTTTTTTGTTGTTCCATACAAAAGCCACACATCACCATGACGAATACCCAATAGCATAGTAAATCATTCTATTTTGTAGATGCCTGACAGTACAAAGGTGTTTTGTACGCTTTGAATATTTGTTGCCTTGGCCAATGTTGGGGGCGCCTGAGCCAAACAAAGTTTACAAAATATAGACCAAGATTTATAATTACAGCGTGCGATTGCTGGCAATGTGACTGTGTGACATCGTGTGACCGTGTGGCGCCAAATTCACTATATTTTTTCTTTTTTTTTCAGAAAGAACACACACACAATTTTGTCCAGCGTACACCTGCTCGAATCTGGGCGAACAAAAAAAAATCAAATCCCATTTTTATAGCGATTGTTTATTTTTCATTTGCGCACATCGTAAAACGTAAATATCCATTCCGGGATTTAAATAGCAATTGCCGGATTTGATGGTGAATTTTTTTTCAAAAAGAAAATTATTTATTACATAACGACGGCTTACCACTGCTACGATAGCTTAATGTCCGTTCAATATGCGTTTAGTTGCCAATATTCAGAGAACCATCAAATAATGTAGAAATATCCGATACCCATTTTGATGCAATTCACTTCGCATCTATGACAAAAACTAGCACACACACACACACACACACAATTGTTGTTGTTGTTTTTTTATTTGCAAATGAAATGTTTCACACACAGTAAATGTGCAATCGGGATCATTTTATCGATTTACATTGGGATTGAATGTCGATTTGCAAGCGCCTGATGATATTTGTAACTGCAATTTGCAATTGCAAGATGAACATGACATGGTACGTTTGGTGTTCATCTGTGTGTCCCCGTTTTTCGTTTATGCTCTTTTGCCATGCGAATGTGAGTGCATTTTGTATTTCAGTCATTGTGAAACTTTCACTCACTAATTTAATGCATTCAAAGTAAATCCAATTAATATCGGCTGGATTTTGTTTTTTATTTTGTCTGAATTTCAGGCCTCCAATTCAAAGCGAGCGAGCGAGAGAGGGAGAGAAAGATCTGCATATCGTCATCGTCACGAGAAGCAAATTGCTTCGCATTCAAATATACGTACTTAGTATGCAGTTGACGAACATATGATTCACTTGATGCACACGATGCACATAGTCTCCGGCATCTTTGGCATCTCTCATTGGCAAATCGAATAGTGCATTACAAGTGATGAAGCACATTGAAATTGAAGAGTTGCATGCAAACGCATTCACATGCACATGGTCGTCCAACGAACTTACAACAATTTAATATTGAACATTCTGTTTCACATGCTCAATATTCATCGGCCATCATTATTCAAACATTAGATTTGGTACAATCAATCGAAACTTGTTTCGACAAGGAATATTCCAAAGAACATTCACAAATCGCATTGGAAATCCTACGTTTTTGAACAAAAAAGGACAATTCTCCTCTTTCGCATGGTTTTGTCGCTCTATTTAAAAAAAAATTGAAGACAAAAAACTACTGGAAAGTAGCATCTAGGAAGCATTCACTTTTGCTGATGCTATCACAATCATGCAGGAAAAAAACTGGTTCAATTCCATTTTCATGGCACATTCAAAATGAATTTCTTCGCGTATTTTTTCGTGTCCCAGATTTAAGCCAAAAAAAACACAAACACACGCACATCGCGCACAAAAAAAAAATCAAATAAATTCATTGTTCAGCTGATGATGTTCAGTTTGCTCAAAGTTATTGCATTACAAATGAAAAACACGACTAAGAAAAAAAACATCGCTGTAAAATCGAGCAAAGCAATCAGACGAGAAAAAAAAGGTATCCACAGAGAAAAAGAAAACGAAACACAACGTATAGATGAACAAAAAAAAATATCATAAAAACTGGCCAATAAAACGGGACGGGGTTTTATCGACGAAAAAGCGTAAATGCGAAAAACGAATGACGACATAAAAAAAAACACACACACACACAATCATTTAACAGAAAACAATTAATTCTGCACATTTTTATGAGCTCATTTTGAATGTTTAATGCTCTTACTCTCGGTGTGCGTTTTTTGTGTGTGTATGTGTGTCGTTTATAAAATCATTGCATAATTGCATGTTAATGAATTTTAACGCGTTTCAAAAACATCGGTCAACCACATAAAAAGAGACGATCGTAATCAGCTGTTTGGATAGTCTTGGGAATTCATGTTTCGATGGGAATTCATTCGAGACAATTTCTCGATGTATCTCCCCTTGAATGGCGTTTACCATGCATATCGATGTATTGAAGTGATTTTGTGTTTCCAAGTTATGCCAGTTCTTTTGTCGGAAAAATTGCCTGTCACGTTTACCCAAAAAGTTTTGTTTGTTTGTTGTGTTTGTTTTTTTTTTCGTCTGCTCTGTATTTCGTGCTCATCGTTTCGAAAATCGTTGAAAATTGCATTTCACTTGTATGGAATTGTTTTATGGTGGAGTTTATTTAATTTAATTCAGTCAAAATACTTTCAACATTATTGCGATTTATTCGAGTCAGTTAACATGAAATAAGAAAATTGGAGGGTGAAATTGGTTAATGTGTGAAATAAAAGATGAAGTAGCATTGCATATACATGAAAGCACATCTATTTTCAACGTTGTTGCCTTGTGGCTTTCAGGCAAATACCAAACAAAGTAGTAAAATCCACTTTAAGTAATAATCTCACATTTGAACCTCGTTCACCCACCAAAAATTTTGGGGAAGCCGTTAATACATCGCATTAAAACTGTAGACGAAAGAAATTGTAGGCGAATCATTGGAAATTCATAGCGTGAAATAGGTCGAAAGTGCAAACAAACTTAATAAATACCTCTTGAGCCTAAAAACGAACATAATATGATTGATTCAGTGGAGTTGCTCGCCTTATTCAGTTCACATTGAACTAAATGTCAAAAGTGTTGTTGTTGTTGTTGTGGTTTTACTCGTATTTTTGAAACATTTTCAAGCTTTCTATATCAAAATAGTACACATTTCAAATCTAAACGAAATTTATTTGACCCGTGTTTTTCTTGGGTTTTCTATCACTTGATAAAGGCCAAAAATCTATATTTGATTGGCATTTTATGCTAGTTCATTAATATTTGAGATTGCTTGAATCGAATTTTGACATTTTGAATCAACTGAAGCTTTTGCATCAATTCCAATTTGTTATCGTTTGTTCTTTTATTATTTGTTTTTTTTTTGTTTTTTGTTTTTTTTTTTTTTCTTTTGGGGGGGGGGGGTAAACACATAAAATAATAATGGCATATGGTATTTGATGATGCCCCATAACTTATGGACCATAAGTAAATTGGTCACACAGATAAAACTGCATCGCATAAACAATTATTGGTAAATGTGATGTTTTTAGGTCGGATGTCGAATGATTTTGTCTCTTCAATGAAGAGAGTAAAGGAGAGAGAGCGAGTGGGAAGAGGGAAGAGCGAAGAGGGAAACGAGAACAGAAGTCTTCTTTTGCATTTTAAAGAGAAATGATGATAAATTTGGTGATTTTGACTGGAAAATGGGATCTGGATATATGGATTGAAATCTCGAAATTGGGATTGATATTGAATAGTCATCAATCATCATCATGTGGTTCTTGCCAACAACGCACAAAGCAACTACAATAACATGAGCAACCACCAACAACAGCAAAAAGCTCACATTTAAATATAAATTTATTTGGTAGAGAGAGAAACAAAAACAAAAATCGGGGGAGCTGTAACGAGAGCTGATATAGCGTAAATCTAAAAAGATGTATGATGGATAAAGATGAGCGATCGTTGAGCGAGCACACGAGCGCGCACGTGAGAGAAAGAGAGAATGAAATAAATTGAATTTGACTTAATTTTTCTCCCCTCAGACCATTGAAATTTATTCGAATGGAAATATTTGTGAAGAATTGACAATGCCGCCATCACCATTGCAACCATCGTCGTTGCCATTGTGTGCCACTTTATCATGCGACAAAGAAAGTGCAACGACAAATAAAAAAAAGATACACACCAACGCCAAAAGAGAGCAAGAAAAAAGACGTACAGAGTAAAAAAAAAACAAAGAGTAAAATGAACGAATAAATTGGTTGTGCCTTTTTGCTGAGCTTTTTGATTTGCGATAGCATTGCAGCCGGCAATTGGAATGGGAGATGACGAACCAACACACACACAATTCAACGACACTGATGCTTCTGTTGTTGCAAGAAAAATCTACAAAAAAAAACCAACACGAACAACACTAATAGAAAATAATTTTTCAGAATTTTTTTTTGTTAATGGGAGCGAGATAGATGGAGAAAGAGAGACACACACACACACACAAAATGGGTGACAGTATCTAATGGCCAATAATAGTGTAGCCACAGCAAGAAGAAAAAAAACAACTAAAACGTGAAAATTGTTTGAAACACCATCAACAAAAGGCAAGAGAGTGCGCGGCAAGCGAACGAACGAGCGTGCGCTCGATTTATTCTGTATTGCATTCAAGTGATGCTTTTGATTATGCCTGCACACAATTTGATCTCGAGGGATGCAACGATGGTGATAGAGTGAAAAAAAAGAGCGACAACGCACCGTCAATGTGTAACAAAAGCAGTGCACCATTTGTAAAAAAAAAGAAACAACGTTGAATCAAATTGTGACACACACACACACACACACACATGAATTCGCCCCGATTCAACGAAATGCGAGAGTAAGTATATCGCCAGCGATCACCGCTTGAAAATGCGGCATCGCACTGCTGCAATTCAGATTAATCATACATCGCGCGCGCTGAGAATTATAGCGAGCACATGACACACATACAAAAACAGGTACCCCATTGCCATGTGTGCAGATTTGATGGTAGTAGCAGACTCATGGCCATGAAGTGCACATTATTCGAAAATCCATGCCAATGGCAGACCCTTTTGCTATTCTTTTGTTTCATTTATGGTGTGTGCAGTGCTCGTCGTTGTTGTCGTTTTATTTTTTTATTTTATTTTTGGGTCCCATTTCTTTTTACACACAATCTTTGGATTGAGTTTTGATAAATTCATAACACTTAATCTAAATTAGGTATCAGTAAAAATAACACTTGGCGATTGAGTTCGCACGAGCACACAGACACAGAGAAAGACACAGAGAGAGAGGGAGAAAGAGAAAAAAAAGGAAACACATAAATATAAATAAAAATAAAATAGAGTTCAATTTGTATGTTTTTGTCTTTCTTCTTTGTGTCAATTCAGTTGATAAAGCATGTGTATTTGTTTGTTGTTTCTATTTTTTTCTGTCTTTTTCGCGTTAGTTATCATTTTATGAAAAAAAAGAACACACGTTAGTTTTGCATGTACAACACTCATTTTTGTCATGTAGTAAATGACAAACAATGTGTTGACATGAACATGATGGACAATGTCATACATGTTTGTTGAGATGGGGCCAACTCACATTTTCATTAATTTCTCTCTGCCATGTTTTTGTGTGTGTATGTTTCGTTCGTCTCTAGATTGATGAAAGGTTTTTTGAACCATTTATATGATATCCACCGATCATTGTCCGATGGGACAGAAATGAGTGTTCGAAAATCCATCCAATATATTTAATATTATTCGCTTCATATATTTAATTTGGGTTTTGTCTCTCTCTCTCTCTCTCTCTCTCTCTCTCTCTCTCTCTCTCTCTCTCTCTCTCTCTCTCTCTCTCTCTCTCTCTCTCTCTCTCTCTCTCTCTCTCTCTCTCTCTCTCTTGCTCACACCAGAATGAGAGTTTCTTTCATCAACAATTTTGAGACCCTGTAGGAATGGAGTTTAGAGCACGTTTGTGTGTTCCGTGTGTTCGGACGATTGTCGTACTTGTGCCATACGGTGTGTATGGAAAATGGTAAATTGTAGACTATCCAAGTGTATTTGACACAGCACGTCCACCAAATAACGTAGCAATGCACAAAAAGTGTGCATCAATTTTTTGTTTTGTTTTTGGTGTTGGTCCGTGCGCGTGTGCCTTCATTGCTGGTATAAATACACCGGTGTTCAAATTATTTTTTATGTAGTTTTTATATGTCGCCCAAAGTATAATGCATACACACAGTTAAATGGCCAAGTATAATCCACGAAATTAAAAAAAAGCCTACATTGAGGTGTTGTGCTTTGTGCGTGCGTATCTCTCGCGATGAGGTGACTGCATATCGATACAAAAACAATGAACTATTAAAATTTCATTTTATTTTTACCGGCCCCATCTTTTTTTTATAAAAACATTTTTCCCTTGTTAATAAGAGTTTAATGTTATTAAATGATCATAATAATTATCAGCGGAAAAAAAAATGCAGAACACACACAGAGAGACACGCTATGAATAGTTTTGTCATTGTTCATGCCATCGGTATAAATTTATCGATGAATAATTGCGAGTAATGCTTTGTACCGCACTTTGGTGCTTCAATTAGGCTTCATGCAATGATAGTGTTTAAATGATATTTAATAAATATTAATTAAGCCATACATAATTATGAATCGAATTTGTTTAGATTAATAGCAAATTCGATGCTTTGTCTAATTCTTTTTTCGAATGAATATTGCAACATATACACACTTACATAGAAAACTGGTGGACCAAACACGAGAGGCATTTGTATGCATATGTAATCAACGATTGGAAATTACATTAGCCGCACGCAACACACACACACACACGTATTCGTATTGTGAAATGCCATTGATTCATTTGCAATTGGATGGCTGTTATTTCGATTTTCTATTTTCAATTGCATTTACAATTGCAATTGAAATGGTAATACGAAAGCCATTCCGGCGCTTCGCTTGTCTATATATATATTTGCATTGTATTTTATACAAATATCCCGAGAAACAGGAAAACTCGTTTGAATCATTGCACCCGGGCCCCGTACGACAATCGGTCTCATTAATTTTCCAATTCAAGCCGATTGAAAGCTGCTTGCTTACTAAAAGCATCAGTGCCAGTGTGTAGAAATCTATGACACATAAACACACAACACACAACACACAACAGACACACACATTTGAATGCTCGCACCAAATCACTCTGGCTTTGTAATGCATTCAGAAGCATTTAAATTAAAATTCATTTCCATTTTTGTGTACTTGGAAATTTCGGGTGTATTTTTGCCAGTTTCGCAATGTCAGTGCGGTGTTGTGTGGTGTGGTGCTGTTGTTGTTGGGACTGATGATGCCGATTCTGTAGTTGCTTCAACTCATTGATAATATTGAATGAGCCAACCAAATAGATTGACCTAATGCCCATTCCATCGTGGTAAAAAGGAAATATAATGTCAATGCAAACACATTGATTCCATTTTGGAAGACCGCGACAATGTGAACAGTACACACACAGACACACACAGACACACACAGACACACACACACACAGGCACACAAATACATGCGCGCAAACACACAGTGCAAACAAGACCAACATACAGAATGTTTATTGATAATCGCTGATTGAATGATTAATGGTTAATGCGTACTACCTTGTCGCAAAGACCCAGTGAATGCAGTGGCCATTATTTATACAGATCGATGTATTTTACTAAATGCTGGGCTTTATTTTGTTGTTGTTGGTCTTTTATCTCTCGTTTTTGCTCTCATGTTTCTTTCATTTCATGTCTGTTTACTGTATATTGATGATGACTCATTGCATTTTAATTTGTCGAATTGATTTTATAATGTTGCGTTTATTCGGGTGTATGAAGAGCGCCTGGGATTCATTATTATGAAGGCAACAAAAAACAATATGTATATATAGATATCCACATTGTTGATTCGTACGCAGACACCCAAATCGATGCCAATTTTTGGCGGGTGTGTTTTTTTTTCTATGTTCATTAATTTCACCATTGCTGACCAATTTTTTCCGGTCATTTGCTGATATGCATACGATAATTGTGTGAAACGCGCGGGTACCGTGCATTTTCCTCTAAATTCGCAACATAATCATTTAGCCATTGAGCTGTAGTCTTAATAGCTTTTCACCATGAATAATGCAAATTTCTATTAATTTTGCTAACGGCATTTTATTTGCGTGCTAAGCACTCTTCTCTCACTTCGCCTCTCTCTCTCTCTCTCTCCATTTCGCTCTCGATCTATATTTGGAGATAGCTCATTCATTATATATTTGCAACAACAATTTTTTTGTTATGCATTCCAAAATGTTCAAACACTAATTGAGAACCATCAAAGTCAAAAATTTCATCCCATTTTTTGTGTGTATCCTATTGTTAAAGTGGAAACATTCCAGGGAACACATTCATACGAATTGAATGGGCTGCTTCCGTACTGGCAGTGATGAAATTTCAACCCACACACAAAAATCACTTTAATGTGCTCATAGTTATGTGCTTTTTTGTGATTTGATTAAGCTTTTTTTTTGTTGTTGTTAGTTTTTTTCACATTGAGATTTTCAATGGGCAAACTCAAACGTATGGCTTTTAGAGTACAGTTTTTTATGTGCGATTTTTTGTGTGTGCTCAAACACTGATAAGAAGTTTATAATTCTCTTGCATTTTAAAATCGTTTCGGTCTGCACTGGCCAAAAAAAAGAAAATCGTGGTCAGAATTTCGACAATTATTTGGTTAAAAGTTTTCCAAGAGACTTTCACAACGTGAAATTTGCACGTTGCTGAGTGAGCAAATACCCAAATGTATTTAAAAAAAAAACACCGATCAGGTACAGGTGAATGAAATTTTTTGCCGTGTAACAAAAATGAGACATCAATTGTGTCACATTTTTCATCTGACGATTCCATATCGGCATGAGATAACGTTAGATTTTGAACACAGGTCACATTCAAACAATTTTAAATTCACGTGAATTGGCGAAAATTCAGACGAATTTTTTTCCTGTTTTTTTTTTGCGCAAAAAATGTGTCGTTGGAAATAATGGCTCTTGCAAAACAATCATTTTTAATTGATTACATTTAGTTCGTTCTATTCTGCATTGGTTTTAACGATGGCAGCTCTCGTTTCATTATCAACACCGAACCGAATCGTCAGGCGCATATTTAATGTGTTTCCCAATTAAAATGATTATAAACGGACAGAAGTACAAGTTAAATGAAAAACAGAAGTCACCTCGACGATTATTTCGAGATCTGGTTAATAAATCGATAAATGTAAAGTTGTGGAAAGTTATTCAACGAAAACGGTGGCGAAAAAAACACACACACACACAATGTCCGTGCGAAATGTTCAAGTTTTTTGGTGTTAGCATTTCTCCAAAGCTCGTCTGCGTGCGTTTTCACTTGGTTGCGTCGTGAAAATGCCATTGAAGCTCATTGAAAGTCTGCCGACAATTGTGTAAAATTAAAATGAGGGAAGTTTTTTTTTCTTTTTTTTGTTGTTGTTATTAAATGTTGAGTCGACCATTTGTGCTATTTAAATCAATCGAAACGATGAACTCTTTTGTTTTGCAACGACATTTTTGAATCAATGATTTTGATGGAAATGTGCTAAAAAATAATTTTCAGGGTGACCTTTTGTCGATAAAAACGAAATAACAGTTGTTAATAGTGTTCTAAGCGTTCACCCATTTAATGCAACGAATCAGATTTAATTGCGAAAATCGTTTAATAAATTGCCATGAATTATTGTATGTAATTAGAAAAGTTTCATTTTTAGAAAGTTAATTGACAGAGGCATTCCGGTGCGTTATTTTCAGCTCATTTATGTGATTGTAGCCTTTTCCCGTTTAAAAAAAAAAGTCAACAGCAGCAAAACGGCTAACAAAATGGCAATAGCAGCTCCGGTGACGCCGACAATGACGACAACGATGACAATGACAACTCCATCGCTTATGCATATTTCATTAAAGTGTCATTTGTAGTAAAAGTTTGTGAAAAGCTTCATATTAAAATAGATTGGAATGTATTGTTGCCAATTCTGTCAGCAGTCGAAATGCCAATTATTATTACGTGTGCGCCATTTTTTGTTGTTGTTCCCTTTTCCCCCCCATCTTTCTCTCACATTTTCCCTCTCTCTCTCTCTCTCTCTCTCTCTCTCTCTCTCTCTCTCTCTCTCTCTCTCAATCTCTTTTTCTATTTCGATTCATTCGTGTGCAGTGTTTCGTTCAGTTTCATATATGTCATGTCACCGACGACTCTACGGTAACCACTAAGCTGACACATCAAATTTTTAATGTTACTTTCTGTCACCGCTGCTCACGGTCAATATTCTTTCGTTGTGGTTGATTTGGCTTTTGTGGATGATGATGATGATGAAAAAAAAATGACGACGGTGAACTGGCATTAGCAAAGACGAAGACAAAACATTGTGTGTGTGTACACACAGCCACCGTTGAAAGTAATAAAAAACGTCGTCTATTTAAAGGCACTCGATGTTCATTGCATTTTGGGTAAGTGGTAAGTGGTAAAATGGAAAGTGTGTGCGAGAGAAAAAAAAGTGTCATCAGTTCAATATAGAGCTGTCTACCTATCGCATACTTAATGGATATCAACAGTACGTTCACGGTTGACTTTCAGTAACGTGTGCCAATCCGTAAGCATAGCGTTTTGCATTTTACCAAATTCATAGGTTGATTGACATTTAAACGTAGATGAAGATCTATGATAAACGCGTTTGTTGCAACACCCACACATCATCAGCACACATACAGCACAGAGAGCCACCAAACACCAGCACAAATAAAATCATTGTGATATTGTAGTTAGTGTGTGTGCTGATAGATGCGTGCCGACACCGTCTGTTCCGCGGTATAAATATGTGTGTGCACACATCAACTGTTAATGGATGTGCGTGAAAACGCAACAACTCATAAAATCTAATCTGCTTAATAAGAAGACTGATCTCAAATGCACGTCCAATTTATAATAAAATGTCTATTTTTCATGAGTTTTTTTGTTGTTGGCTCTTGCTTTCGCATCTTGAAATATGAAATTTGCTTCATGTTGCTTCGAGAATACAGACAATTTTGATCATTTGTTCTGTTTTCCTTGCTCTCTCTTTCTCTTTCTCTCTCCCTTTTTTTTCTTGTTTAGCATTATATATATTTATGTATTTTTTTTTATATTTTGATACATCTTGAACGAACCCCAGTCATCATGTGGTTTGATAAAACGTTGGCATAGAGCTGACGCTTCGTCGCTGGGTTTTGTTCGTTCGCTCGCTCTCACGAATGTACGCAAATGTGAAGATTTAAATGATATTATGTTGTTGAAGGCAATGCGGCAAATGAGAAGCACATAGAAGAATTATCGCTTGAATGTGTTATGTAAATTTGTTTCGATTATTCGTAAGCTTAATTTCCATTTCAATGTTTTCCCAACTTTCGACTGACTTCATCGTATTCGCGCGCGATATTCTGCGCGAAGCACACAGCACACACACACACTGTGTTCATTGTTATTTTGCATACGATTCGCAAAATCGCCTTTAATCCAGCTGTCGAAAATGACTCTAAAACAGAAAAGAAAACTGAAAACCGCCACCACAAAAAGATAACGATACTGTGAAGAGAGAGAGAGAGAGAGAGAGAGAGAGAGAGAAAAGGCACATGAACCAACAAAATCAAATGTAATAAAAGCGCTGTTATTGCTATTACTTTTTCCGGCTACATCGTTGAGTTGCCGATTTCTAGTGCCATTTTCCTATTCATCCTCTCCCCCCTCCCCCTGCGGCACCACCCGGCTGATCTTCATTCTCATTGTTTTTTTGTTTTTTTTAAATGATGGAACCGTCGATTTTCATGCTACACATAATTTTGCAAATTAGGGTAATCCAAAATGATTTCAATGTCTTCTTGCCCATCTATTTGCCATATTGTTTTGAATATATGTTGCTCGAATGGGCGATAATAATACGAAAACAAAGAATGATGATTTTAATGGCCCTGTTGTAATTTGATGGCATCAATTAAATGGTAAATGACCAAATATGCGACAACAAAACCAGAGATTTTCAGAAACTTGCATGCAAATGTGAAAACTATCAAATTACCTCGAAAGTTTATGTACACAACGACAGTTAATACTGTTTACGATGATTTAATAGCAAACATTAACAGCAACAACAAAAAAAACTCATCTCCGTTAAATGTGCCTTAATCCATTTCAATGATATAATAATATATATTGGAAAATCGATCGGCGGCAAATGTGTGTGTGTGTGTGTGTGGGGGGGACGTACGTCTCTATCATGAGAAATAATTTTCAAAAGCATGATACACTTACCACGTCAATCAGTTGTGATAGTTTAAGTTTGATGCTAACTTTAAGCACGTCTGAAGTGTTCACCACGGGCCGTACTAATTTATTATAATTACTTAATAAATCGTCATACAAGCGTTTCGCATCTGGATTTCCGCCAACCACGCCATGCACAACAAGAGCTGATAAGATCCATGCTCGCAGTGTTTCGGCTGTAGTCAACGGCATTCTCATGTTGATTGTGTCGAACGGTTTGATGGGTGTTGATGGCTGCTTCTCGAAATGGTTTTCGGAATCAATTTGAGTTTGTGTGTGTGTGTTTTTTTTTATGGCGAACACGAATTTAATACGATTTGTCTCGTTCGTTTGATGTATTTTTCCTGATCGGGTTGGTTGGCTGTTGCTATCGAAACAAATTGCACTTCAGCACAGCGTCTTTTTTGTTGTTGTTCTAGTGGTGTTGTTCAAGTGTGAAATGCACGGAACCATTTACGAACGATGCGGAGATATAAAAAAAAAATTGACTTCTATGCACAATTTTGTGTATGTGTTTTGTGCGTTCTCTTTTTCTTTCGAAAAAAAACAAACAAACAACACACGATTTTTCGATCGAATTTTTGTTGTTGTTGTTGGCTGTAATCGTACGACAACAACTGACACTTAATTTTTTTTTTGTGTTTGCCTCGTGCTTTTCACTTTAGTTGCTGCAACAATTTAATTTGCGCAAATAGTTTTCCATTTTACTGTATTTGTCCTTTGTGTGTGTGCGTATATGTGTTGTATCATTGCACTTCTGTTTTCGATGAACGTTATTTGCTAATTAATAAATGTCGATGCTTTCTACTCTTCATTTATACGGTTGTTTTTGTTCTCTTGCAAAAATGGTTGCAATCATAAAGTTTGCCTCAGCTAATTAAAAAAAAAAAAACACACAAAAACAAATAACAAATAGAAGAAAATTGTGAGAAAAGAGAAGAAAAAGAGAGAAAACAACAAGAAAAAACAAAGCGTTAGGATATTATATGATTACTGTCGTAAGATAGTTTTATATAGTTGCTAATATATAAGTAAAAATCAAGAGCATTGAAAGTCAGTTGCGAAAAAACTTAAACAATTTCCAATAACTTGGAATGCCCGAGCTCAACTGAAAGAGAGAGAGAGAGAGAGAAAAAAATGCGATAGAGATGTGGCCCCGTTGTGTTGTTTCACTCTCCACAAATACAGCACGTATTGTTTTCATTCAATTTAAAAACAAGCAGCGAACATTCAAACTTCGATCACTGGCTGGTGGCTACATCTTAGGGAGCAATCTCATTTATATTGGTTTCCATAGTATGGTTTCACTTTTTCACATCATGTCTGTCAATATCGACTGTGTGTGCGCGGAGGGGTGTGGGGGGCGAGGTGGGAGGGTTGTGTATTGAATTCTGTACATCGAATTGTGGATGCTGCGCTGCTGTTTGTTGTTATTGTTGAATCAGGCGTCGCCACATATTCCGTCTGATTGAAGTGGTTTTACATAAATTCTCGACACTTTTTTTTACTGCACTCAATTCAATCATTTCGAATGAAAAATTCATTGGCTATGTTCTTCAACTTTCAATGTGCTATTTCATTTGAATATTGGACACATTTCTGTTTTTTTTTTCTTTCTCTCTTCTCATCGTCTTCTTTCGTTCGGTTCGATCGGTATGTGGTGTGCGCTCGCTCAATTCTTTTATGTTGATGTCCCTGTGAGAGTAGGTGGTTGAATGACATTAAAAATGCAATCGCGTACACACACACACACACACACACACAACACATACAGTAAATTTGAACGAACACAGTCAAATCCAACTATTATTCAATTGAAATGTTAAGTGAATAACAAAATAATGGATAAAACGCAATAGATTAGAATGGATGTGTGGCGGTGAGATGGGTAGATGAGTGTGTTGATGCGTGAGCGCAGTGAACGTGGAACAAATACGGAAATCCGTTTCACGCGTGACATCCAGATATCAAGTGAACTTGGTTTGCATGTAAAAATCATCATTGAGCATCGTTATTTTGCTCGATTTTTGCTCTCTTTTTCATCCCGCTTTTTTTTCCATCCTCTCTATACCACTATGACTATCGGAACAGTTCACTGTTCATCCGCCCCCATCCCCCCAATTCCCATCCAATTCATCTGACGAGCGTAAATAATTTTTCCATCGTTTCATCCCCAACGATAAAATGATCATAAAATCTATCAACCACTTTAGATTCGGTTCCAATGGCATTTGGGTTACGGGTTCAACATTCAATTTGTTTGCATTTATGTGTCGGGTTGTGTGACATTGGTAAAAATCATTGGGAATCAATCAAACCCCATTCTCTCAGGCAACAAATAAAACAATGCCACTCTGTGTGTGCATTTCACAAATTTGCTTCGATTTAAATTCCAAATAAAATATCACATTTGTGGTGCACTAGCGAATCGCAGTTTAATTTCGACAAATAAAATCGAAAATTGCTTGATGTTGTGATTTCAATCGGTATTATTGATGTTATGTAATGAAATTAACAGTTGAGATTTGAGATGTTGACTATGTTAGTCTTTGTGCTTTGTGTGTGTGTTGTCTGTCTTGAAATGTATCTCATCACTTGAGCCCGTTCAAGTTGAACTGCAACTGCATCACAAACAGCATTCATGCTGATTGAGTTCTGATTCGAATTCAACCAACCCAGAATTGGGTTTTTGGGTGCATTCCATTGAAAATCGAGCGAACTTAATCCATATATGAGAAGGCTGCATTATCGGCTTAAGCATATATTGACGAGAGGCCAAAAACGTTCGAATATATAAATAACTAGCATAATATTGATTCAAACTATGATATGGATATTTAAGGGTTGCACTGGATGTTAGAGCAAACTGTGAAAATCTGAGCAAAACAAATAGACACACACATACTCTTCGGGTTATGTTTTTGCCGAAGTGTCCGTTCATCAATAGTACAATAAAGTCACACAAATCTAGAAATAAAATAGAAATGACAACAACAAGAATGACAGCAACAAGAACAACAACAACAAAAAATACGGCCAACGATATCGAAGATGATTTGAGAACTTGTTGGGCCAAATGTATTGCTGTACAGTTTTCTTTCTTGATGGGGATGACGGGCTCAAAATCTTCCCATTGCCGTCTATTTTTGTCCAATTTTATATTTATATCGATCGTTTCAATATGTAAGCGGCAATAAATATTCAGTTGTGTGTGTGTGTGTTTAGCCCTCGATATCTCTATGTCTTGATAATGCAAAGCCTGTAAAATGACGGTGTAATACGAGGCAGCTGTTCCTTCAACATCGATATGCCGATATTTGCTGTGCTTCTTTTTTTTATTTCGGGCGTAACGACGTTTAAATGTGCTGTGATGTAGACACGACAAGGCCAGCCAAAGAAAACGGCACACAATCTACAGCTTGGCAGGTGTGCTACTGTGAGTGCAAATTCATTGAACGCTCTCATATTACATTCATACCATCGAAACGAAACCCCGATGCATTTGCATATGTGCATGTATGCAGTATGCACCACCGAAGTGAGCACATCAACTTCAATTTTTGAATACTTCCTTTTTGTTTTCCCTTCCACCGCTTTTTTTTGCTGTTCAATATTAGGTGAATCATATAATTGGAAGCTGTTGCCATTCCCAGAGATGATTTATCTTTTACTCTCCTTATTTTCACTCTCAGCGAAAATGTGCTGTCAAACTCACAGACACTTGATAATGAAGAAAATGCACACGTCAACGAAACAAACGACCGACAAAAAAAAACACACACACACACACAGACACACACGTAAAGAAATAAGAACCCAATCAAAGAGACACTTTGCTCGATCTAAGTGTAATTTGGTGCTGTTATTGATTGATACATTATACACAAGAACATTTTTAGTTGACGATCATTCACCTGATTCGAGTAGCTGCAAATTTTCCAGCAAGACCGCGAACGCTTTCATCAATTTTACCATACACAGAATGATGCAAAGGCCACATTGGATATTGCGATAAATATATATATCATCAACCGTTTTTTATGGATACAAAAATATTGAGCAAATTCGTTTTGGACTACGATTACAAGGTTTGCTATCCATACACGACTGCTGAATGTGATTATTTATTTATCGACAAAGACGAGGACTGAGTTTGCTATCAGATGCTGGTGATTTTCGTTTAATGATGATATCTTCTCGATAAGCTCGATTCGTATTCTCGGTCTGCGCTCGAGCAGCAGCAGCAACAATAACAACAACAACAACAGCAAAGACACAGTTTTGGTACGTTGCCATTGCCGGCTAAAGATTCACCACGGTTGTTGGTATTTATGATATGGGAACAAATCGAGATCATAGGCCTCTTGATGATGTGCTTTATAGTGATGTATACTTATTACAATCTGGTGTGCGCTCGATAGAAATAGTCCAGCGCAGTGAAGTGATGAAGACATTGAGAATTGTTAAGCGTAAGGTATACGGATTCGAATGAACGAACGAAAGAAGATGAAGAAGCGAAGAGAATAAAAAAAAAATACGAAGTCGAAGGGAGAGATGAGCTCAGCTTCATTGATAACCATGGTGTTGAATATCATTTTGTGAATGCCAATACATGGGTTAATGAAGGCAAGCTTTCGATTTCATTTCAGCAGCAACAATAAAAGAAAAGAGAGAGATTTTCTACACATCGACCTCAATGCTTTTTGTTATTATATGTTTTTTCTTCTTCTTCTTCTTCTTGTTCTCTTCACTCGCGCAATTTCTTTTCATCAAAACGAATGCGACTGACTGAATATGAATATAAATATACTTTTTGTCTTGATTTCAATTTATTTCATTTACAATTGGCATTGGAAAATTGATTGGCTTTTGCACAGAGCCAACACATTTTGACAATTGCGTCATTTGAAAGTGTCGCATTTTATGTTGTTGATTTTTTTTTTCATCTTCTCGTGTTAACTTTCGTTCGGTTGTGCGCACACATCAAAAACGAGATGTCATTTTGAGTTTCTCTATTGACTTTACGCTAATTTTCGCTTGTAATCGTATTTTGCATCACAGATTCACGCAATGACGAAAGACACACAGATGCACATTCATTTCAATCAATGCCATTCAAAATTGCGCTCCAACAGGGCAAAAACAAGCGCGCAATGGTGAATAATCTCTAAAGTCCAAATATGTTGTTTGCTTGTGCCATTTATGCCATGGCTCCCGTTTCGTTTGTTTGGCCCGTTCAAATAAACAACACGAGCAATACGAGAATGCTTTAAGCAAATATTTAATCTCTTATCGAATTCACAACATAAATAATTTCCTATGCTTTGAACAAACCAATGAATTACACCGAATTATGCTAGATTGCTTGAAGGCACTTCCAAATGTATCTAGCCGCCTGTTTGCCTTTGCTTGTTTGCTGATTCGATCGCGTCGTCCCGCTGTCTTGGCCTCTTATTTGTACTTGCAATTGTGCTTGTGTTACGCATAATTATTGTTATGAGAATGATAACTTTAACTATGTGTGAAACGAAGAACTGGGAAGCGGCCAAGTATACACAGAATGAAACAAGGGAGAAAAAAACACACCAAGATAGAAAACGTAGCGTGTCAAATAAAGTGAGTATGCCGCGACGTATAGATAAACGACGTCTGTTGTTCAGACTCAAATACACACACACACACACACACACAAATCGTGGCAGAGGCAAAACTTTCATTCGAATGCCTCATTTCAATCCGTCTGTACACACACACACATACAGAGACACAAGCACACACTTTCACATACAGAGAAAGATGGCGAGAAAGATGTGCCAACGCTAAAACTATAGCACTGAAGACTGTACTGGAACGATGCAATTTCGTTTGAGGCACTTGAAAGCTTGAGTAGGCGCGAGTACTTGCTGCCAATTGTATTTACATATCCGCATCTGTGCTTCTGATTGCATGCTATTGTATTCATACTTTTCCCTTCCATACACAAAAAAAAAACAAATCTAATAAGATTCGCTGGTGAAAAATACAATAAGTGATATTGCGCTCTGATTCCTGATTCCACGTTCGCTATTTCCCTTCTGTTTTTTTTTTTTTAATTTTTCTTGCCGTTTGGTGTAGTTGTTGCTGATGGTGATGATGGTTGTGATGATTCTGATGGTTACCACTGCTGCTGCTGCTGCTACCGTTTCTCATTCTCTTCCTCTCTCTCTCTCTCTCTTTTTCGTTACAATGAGAAATGAGTATGCACTTAATTACAAAGTATAACTGCAGCGCTAGCGGCTCACCAAACCAACACGTTTGTAACAAAAGGCCCATTGAAATTTATTGGATACGAAATAGTTGAAGCATAACTTTGAAGTTAGACCAACATTTGTGCGCGCTTTGTTTTGTTTACGCTAAAAGCATTCATTTCTCTCTCTCTCTCTCTATCTCTATCTCTATTTTAAATATGCATATTGTGAGCAAAGGCCATGGCGTTGACTAGGCACTAAAGGTTGGGTAGTATTGAAAAATTCAAATTCTCTAATTGTGGCTTTTACTCGCAATTATCGACAACCTGCGGAGATTAGCGTACAACAAACCATCCACAAACGGAAATGGGAATGAAAACCAAAATGGGAAATGGAAAATGAACGATTAATGTGTTGAATCAATGTATCTACATCGCAAATTGCTCATTGAAAAGCGCATTCAAAACAAAAGTCCATTAAGTATACTGTGTACTTGTACAATGTACCACTGTGTTCTAGTTGAATATATATTTTGGATCATGGCAGGAGACCCCCGAAAAAACAGTGTATACATATTCCGTTTTGTGCATAATTAGTTAATCAACGTGAGTTAAGACATCACAGACAAATGGGCCGGGGCTTTTACTGATATTGATGCTGATGCTGATGCTGATGCTGCAGTCCAAATGACCTTTAATAATGGAACACCATTCAAGTGGTTTGACAAATACATAAATTAAGGAACAAATGATTATTTTGAAGTCTTTATCACTCCAGGTGTTTTCAGTTGAAATCCGAAACATTCTAATTAATGCACTAAGTGTTTCCTCATCATGAAAGATGCCATCACCAGACAACCGATCGAAACTAGTCTAACTCTTATCCGCTTCCTCTATCTCCCTCTTCCTCCCCCCCCGCCTCTCTCTCTCGCTTGCCTGCTTCTGTCATGTCATATCTTACGTGTTGTTATATTCCGGTGTGGATGTGCCTTTTGTCAACATCTTGTATGTTGTTGGGTCAATTGCATTTTGTGGCTTCGTGCTTGGTGATACGGTAAAATTGGCAAATGTATTGCATGCATAATAAATTTGAATGATTTTAAAGAAACCGTCACTGGAGTTTTAGGCATGGGAGAGGAGGAGGAGGAGCAACAACAACAACAACAACACTGTATTGACCTATACCTAAATGTTCTCATTTCTTATCCTCTTCCTACATCACATACAGAATGGTACCCACATCCCACATACTGCTAATATTACATACGACTTTTTCAATAAGCTTTTTCATCGACCACATCGAGTGTCGTATATTAAAAACGTATATTCATTTGTTTCTTTTGGATTAAATCATGATACGTGATTAACCGAAAAGTGTTTCGCACATGCACATCAACATCATCTTGTGCAACCAAATGACTCAATAATTTATTCCGAAATATTAATTTGGTCATTTTTATTGGATTTTGATCCATTGGTTGGATTGCATTATAAATTTGTGCATTGGTCAGCCCCATTTCGGCAATTTTGGCACGAAATCGATGTATGTATGGTGTAATCAACTCAATGTCACTTGAAAGTATTTCACCACATATCTTCAAGAAACGGATACCGAATCTGCGTTTGAATTTTCCAAACCAGCCATCACTTGCAACGAAATTATTTGATGTTTTTTCTGGGTACATCGATTCAAACAGTTGTTTAGCCTTCGCTTTCATTATTGGACCACTGATTGTACATTTTCTGTCGCGTTGCTTCAAAAACCATTCATATAATTGATTCTCCATCTCCGGATACTCGGACTTGTGCAATGTTTTTTTCTTGGCGAATTGGAATGTATTCGAAACTGCAGCCACAATGTCTTCTCTTTGTGATTTGATGTACGACATTTCGTGTCATCAGATCGATTTATCATAACACAATATATAATTAAATCAAAGCAATACAAAGCCAATCGAAGCAAAGTGAGCACTAGCAGCTGTGTATTTTGTTCTCATTTAAGAAAATTTGCATTATAAAATAATGACACCCGATTCTCGTGAAAAGAGTAAAGGTGTAGTGATGGGAGTGGGATGTGGTGAGCGGTAGGTATGTCTAACAAACCCCAATGCATATGTGCACTGTTCAGCCAAAAATGGCAAATAATTTAAGCGATGGTGTTCAGATGTGTGACATAATTTCATTATCGTAAATATTCAAGCACAACACGAATGATTGTTGTAAGCCAAAGACATACAGCACAGTCATACACTGGGTAACAGTACAGCCACACATAAACACGGGATGATGAACGCGCGCGTCGCCCATCCACATGTTATGATTTAATTTGAATACCGTTGTGCCACCGTTGTCGATAGTTTAATTCAAAACATGCATGTTACATTTCAAATGTTTATTGTGCTCATTTTGCACTCCACGGCTTATAATCCGGGCTGACTTTTTGCAAATTCTCCATTGAATTTAATACACGAACACACACACACAAACCCATTTCTATATTCATAACGATTATTCTATATGCCGCATGTATCCGTGTAATGTGTGTCTTTGCTCATTATTCGATATATGTTGTTGAAATTGATGTTGGGCGCGCGCGGCTACGTGTATGAATGTGTGTTGTATCGTGTGTAAAAAAAAAAACACACACACACACACAGAAACACCAAATGGTGAATAGAATGGAACAGAAGCCGTGAATCAATTGTGCCACATTCTGTTACCAGTCATCATGCGGCACACAAGTATTTCATTAGTGAACGCTCATTTTGTGGCAAACCTCTTTTCAAGTCGATTCGTTCCACCCTACCGCATAAGAACACAGTTGGATGCGCGCGCGCGCGCGCTCGTATGTGCATTTTATTTATAAAATTCATGCAACCATAATTGTGCTCAAGGGCTTTATTTCTCACCTTGTCACATTTGACAAGCAATTTCATTTAACTTCTAATTCATCTGATGGGAAAACATGATGTAAAAATTGTTACTCGTTTTTTTTTCTCTCTCTCTCTCTCGGTTGAAAACTGGCGTCATTGTTAAAATAAATGTTTTCGCTTGTGTATTTCGATAAATAAGCATGTTCAATGAACAGTTTGAGCTAAAAACATTATTTCCACCGGCATTTATTTAAGATGCCGTCAATTTTCTTTCGGCACTTTTTGCTTGATGAAGTTTTTTTTGTTCATTTCTCTCGTTGATAACCAAGTCTATCGATAAATGAATGTTGTTGTCAGTGAGTGAATGAATGAATGTGCGTGTGTGTTTGTTGAAATGTTGTTTCGGGGCGATATTTTGTGTTGCGGAGATTTCTCCAGAGATTCCAATTGATTTGCCTCAGTAGACTGAATTTAATTTGGCCAAAGTTTTTTTTTCCTGCAACTCATTCTCTCGGTTATCCAATTTTTTCTCCCGCATGATTAGTTTTCGGCTAGCCAGTTATAATAAATACAATGATTTGATGCTGTTAGAAATTACGATCAAGAGAATTCACCTCCCCAGTGGAAATTACATGGCACGTTTGTGTGTGTGTGTGTGTGTGTGCTTGTACAAATGCATTCTTATTTAGATGGGTAATTTGTTTGGTCAGCGCCAAATTTTATTTAATTGTTTTTTCTGGCGTTGACATATTTCAATATTCTATAATACATATTGGTGCTGAATGCATACCAAACTCACCGATGTGAATTGGATCACTCTCGCAAAAAACCGATTCAATTTATATACATTACAATACATTAGTTAATTTGGCGTTTTTGTTTCATATTTTATGTTTTTGAATAGAATTTTTCGGGGTCTAGCTCATCTCGATGAAAAACGGTGTATCGAAAAGAGAATGGGATAGAAACAATACATTTACATTTCACATTCTATATAATAAAAAACAAAAACACGAATGGCCACATATGTATATTGCACCAAATAGTTTTTCGGTACATAGAACTCGGTTGTATGCATTCCATAAAAGAAATGGGCAAATAACGGTTAGTTTCGGTACACGTTATGATGTTCGTTCAAAGTTAATACAATTCAATGTGCACACATGCCAAAACGACCGTGTTTATACAGTCAATTTTTTATGCTGTTTTGTTGTTGTTGTTGTTTGGTTTTTGGTTCATATCGTTGAGAAATAACCGCAACCGATAGAATAAACAGATTTTGATGCCAGGAAATGGCTCAAACCGAAATGTCATCGCACCAATCGTTTGTAAATAACCCGAGTAACATTTTACTTTTTTCCTTGTTCAAATATTTTTTTACATTAACGAAAAATTAATTTGGAAAAATGAACAGATGTTTTCAATTCAATTGGTTTTTTCTGTTCAAATCGAATCAAATATTCGTTTCACAGTTGAGGTAAGTGAGAATTGATAAGCTTTTTTAAAAAAAAAAAGAAATCTTCATCCATAGAAAAATGACTTCAAAAACTGTTCGAAAAATTGATGAGAAACAAAACGATTTCCGAGCCATTTTGAACATGCTCAAAGAAAATATCAATTGTTTGATTTGTTTCGTTTTCAAGTTAAAACAATTTAAAGTGTGCTCATTTCAAGCACTTTTAACAAAGAATTTATCAAAAAAAAGAGAGAACCATACATTTTTGTTCTTGCTGTTGGAAAATGTTGCTCGAGATACGGATAAGGGGGCATTTAAACCATATTCAATGCAAACACAATGTCAAACACTGTGCAGACACAGTGCAAATGAGAAACAGAGAACGAGAGTTTATCAATGCTCATAATGCTAGAATTTAGTCACCAGGCACAAATACAAACACACACACACACGAAACACACTTGAATTAAATTTAACGCACATTTTATCCACCTTTTTTACATTGAATTTGGAACCATGTGACAAAAGCTAAGGTCAGTGGCGAAATTTATTGAGATCTGGAAACAGATAATTGAAAACCACAGAGCGGCAAACAAATCTTTTGCGAAAGAGAGAGAGAGAGAGAGAGAGAGAGAGAAAGAGGACGAGCAAACGAGTGAGAGGGAATGGAATGAGCTTTTTAGTGTTACAGTGTACTTATGCAAGTAAATATGATTCTATGAGCCGATTATAGCCCATTCAACCAAAAACCCAACGAGCCTATAGACGATAGATGAGTGTTATAAATTTTGGCAATGGCTTAATTGTGTATCGATTTGGAATTCTCAAACAAGCCATCGTCGTTACAAGCCGCTTCACTTTTGTGAAATGGCCTATAACAATAATACACTAGACTACACAATGTTTCAGCGCATTGCGAAAATGTTTTGTTTCGTTCGAATGCCAACTTTTCGCAACGGATCCGCATGGAACGAATCAAATCATTGAGCAAAACACTTTGTGGCATATTCTTTATGTTCTCGTTTTTATTTTATATATATTAATTTTAATAGAAAAGTAGAAAAAAGTTTGTTGTTTTTTTGTGTGTGTACGGAATTATGGTAAAGATCCTGGCCTGGATTTTGCTGTTTTGTGTGTGTGTGTGTGTTAAAACCTTAGGTGATACCCAAAATCCATAATATGACCGTTTGCAAATGTAGCGTGCGAGAGATCACATCATACGCTATTGCAGTTCACAATGCTGCCGATCTCAATAAATATGACCAATAACTCTTGCCAAAATGTATGCCAATTTTCATATTGCCAAATGTGTGTATGCTCTTTTTCTATCCATCTATCTCTCTCTCATTCTCTCTCGATTGCATTGCATCAGGTTTTTTTTTGTGCAAAAGAAAGAGATGAAACTGAATTGAATGCGAAAAACACGGCGTTATTTTTTTGTGTCTGTTCCTTTGGATGCAATTTATGTACGTTTTATTTGTGTTATGCGTTGCCAGCTTTAACTTTCACATTGAGCTTCATGCACATGCTGCTTTTGTGCGATGTTCGCATTTTATTGTGTTTTTAGGACGCTTTCATGGACGGCTTATGTGCGAAAAGACGATATAGTGTATGATTGTATGGGCTGACATTTACTACGCGAACAGCGCCATACTGCGTCAAACAGCATTTCGGTTGTGCACGTAAAAAAAGGGTATAGTGTTTATTCCGAAGCTTCTTAATGCGTTTGAAATGAATACCGGATGCATGCTCACGTTTGGCCACTGTGTACGGTGATACATATTTGTGTGGTCTTTGATCATTATTAGTGTTTTAAAACGCATTCATGTTTTTACAAGAAGATAAAATCGTATGGCGTTCTTGAATTGTTCTCACTCGCAGATGGTTACCGCGCTCAGCTTCTTCTTTCACACACACACACACACACACACACACGCGCACATACATATAAACACACACATTCATATGATGTGTTCTCTTTCTCTTCAACAAGATCTCGGTCTCTTTTTTAGTGTTGATATACATTATTTTGAAATAGACAGTAAAGTGTAGTTTAAAACTACTTATTTTGTATGGTGCATGTAAAATTTGCGCGTTGAAATGTTCGCTTTTTCATTTTGTTGTTGTTGTTGTTGTTGTTGCCTCACAAATGGATATGGAAAAAAGAGAGCGGCACCCAGAATAAAGGAAAAGAAGAAGTGTGAGAAGAATAAGTGATGTCTTATGGAATCGAAATCGTTGAGTTGATGCTTTGCATGTGTGTACTGGTTATATTCTCTTTTATCTTGTTTTTTTTTTTCTTTTTTTTGAGCACTTTTCTTTCACAGAGTATGTGATGTCTGTGTATGGCGTATGCAGCATCAGTGCCAATGCTGTTTAATGTGTGTAGTTAATACAACAATAAATGTTATAAATATAGAGAGCGTTTAGTAGTCATGAGTTGTTACAAATGAAAAGATAGAGACAGAGAAAAAGAGAGAGGGAGAGAGTAAAAAGCACGCAGCTCGAAATAGTGTGAACGAACAATACAGCGCCTGACGCATACATCTACATTGCAACAGCAATACGTATACAGCATTTATGCAGTTGGTTTTGCGAGCAGTTGGTAACTGACCTATATAATTGCGTTCATTTTTATTCAACCGTTCTCTTTGCCTCTTGACTGTCGCTTCGGCTATCTTTGCCTCCATCTGAACACTCTTTTTTTCCAATGAATTCCAATGCCATAAATACACATTTTAGCGTTTTTTTTCCTACGGTTTTTTTTTGTAAAATCTTCTTCCCAGTCTATAGAGCAGACGATAATTTTTCATTATTCTTTTACCGTTCACTTCATTTTGTCTCCCGCCATCTCTCCCGCCCCCATCACATTCTCGATCTCTTTTACTTTCTGAACGTTCGTTAGCTCATTCACGCGTGCAATTTCTCGAATGTCCATTGAATGGCATGGTATCAAAACTTTTGCTAATAATTCAAGCCGTCCAATCCACCACACAACAAAATATCAAGATTTATTTCATTTTCCCGTTTATTTTTCCGGATTTTGGAGGCGTCTCAAGTGTTGATCTGCTACCATTTGATGTAGTTTCTAATAATTTGCTTCGGTTTCTGCTCGATTGTGTGTGTGTTTGTATGTGTGTGTCTCAGCTATCTCTCTTTCTCTCTCTCTCTCTCTCTCTCTCTCTCTCTCTCTCTCTCTCTCTCTTTTCTATTTATTGCTTGTTTCAATTGCACTTCTTAAGATGAATCACAATCTTGTTTTACTCATTTATTCTTCCATCTTATGGTATAATGGATTTCACTTGAACTGTGTGCTTGCGGACTAAACTTTTTAAAAACTTACTTAAAATATTTTGAACTTTAATCACCGAGAGGGTAGACACAATTTGTGTGAAGCGGCACAAACTTTAAGCTAGACCTGTATCTCGATTTACCAATATTATGAGAAAATCTTACTTGAGCACGATGCTCGAACGATTTTTTTGTTTGTTTGTTTGTGAATGGCAATTTACAATGCTGTCGCAAAGCAATCCGAATAATATGTTCAATATTGTCACCGATCGATTTCTGCATTGTTCGAACATTCAATCGAAAAACGAAATAATTTCATGTTCTTTTGCCCGAATGTCAGATAAACACTTAAAATGTGACAAATGGAAGTTTTCATCGCTTTTTCCAATAGTTGTTCATGTTTTATGGCTAGCTTAAGTTGTAGTGCTCAAAACTCGTCTCAAAAGATAAACATAAACAACGACAAAAAAAACACGAAAATTTGGTGTTTGTGTGCGCGTGTGCGTGTGTGAACTCTCAGAGGGTGAGGGTGATAGTGTGTTGGTGTTTCTGTGTGCTAGCAAACTATTGGACTGTTTTTTTTTTTGGCATGTACGAATGACGATCATTTGAACATTACCGTCCAATAGCTATCGTGTACTTTGGCTCTCGAATGAGATCTATCACAAACTCAACATCCACTCACACATTTCGAATAGTTTAAAGCTCGACTTTTTGCCTCGTGCTCCAATAAAAGTTGATGAATTTTAAAGTTGATGTTTGATTTTCTACAAATATTTTGTATGCTCTCAATTGCAACTTGTCTTCATGAAAATCAAACTTTTATTGAGGGGATGCACAAAAGCTGTGTGTGTGTGTGCCATGCACTGTAAGAGACCGAAAGCAACAGAGAAAAAAAAACTGTAAAAAATCTATAAAAAAAAAAAACAAACGAAGCGAGTATATATAAAACAAATACGAACCAAATGACACACAATTCGAGCACGAGCACGTATGCATGCGAAACATGTTGATTTATTTGATTTCGATATCGGCAGCCACTTGCCGAATGCAATCATCGAACTAAGTGGCGGAATGAGTTTTGCACACGCTTTGATTAGCCCCTCTCCCCCCTCCCGCCCCCCCAACACACACACACACACACACCCGATTGACATTCACCATCTATACAATTGCAATATTGGAAATCTGATTACAACCGAGTGTGATGAATTTATTATTCATAAAAGTGGGCCACAATCGAATGCCTAGCCACATGAAATGGTTTTGTTGAAAAGATTGTCTCATTTAAATGGTGCCAATGTGTGGGGGTATGTATGAGTGTATGAATGTAACATAGCAAGATACGAATTCGAAGCGGTAACACACACACACAAAAATGAAGCAAAAATCGGATTGTCTCTATCATGATCAGATGAAAGAATTCTGGTTGCTCTCACAACAGATTGAATTCCATAGAATCATCAAGTTTCGATAAACCGCATCAAATGGCATCAAAAAAAAGGAAGGAAAACTGAATTTCGAATGACAATTGTGAATGCCAATAAACCGACGCTATGATACGGTTAATTTATTAAAATTTATTCGGTTTTGAAAGGGTGTGTACATTTTAAATATAGATCAATCAGCATAATTCGGTGGCAATTTTTTTGAAATGTCAAACATACAAAATTGAACATTGATTCAGTGGCCAGTGATATCTTGATTTGCTTAAGAATACATTTTATCACCGTATCATTCGTTGTGATCACAATTTTTTTTTGGTCTTGATTTCCCGTAGGTATAAATGGTAAGTATATTGTGAGTGATCAATTTTGTGAGAATTACTATCCGATGTCAACAGTTTTTCTCTTTGAAATTATAATACAGTTTATGCGAAGCTGTTAATCCATATATTGAGGATTGGAAGAAATTTGTGAAAGTATTAGTTGATTCGTGAAAATGTGTTTATAGTTATGCATGTTGAAAACTGACAATGTATAGATAATCTGTCAATGTGATAGAAATCCCAGTTTATAATCTGACAAAGCTCGCTGAAATTCCCCGTAGATAACACTAAAATCCTGTGAATTCATTTGATCGTTTTGTGAATAGATGCCAAAAAGTCCGTATTCCGTATGCAAGCCCCCAAATTGTGTGTTGCCGTTCGAGGCCGTTTTACTTTCGCATAGATTTGATTAAATGATTTGTTATTTGAAGCCCAGTAGCCTGATGATGCCCGTATGATGCTATGGGTGTTATCGAACACAATTCTTTTCTTTCACCATTCGTTTCCTCACCCCCTCATTCCCTACTCTCAGTCTCAGTCTCACACTCGCTGTGCCTGTGCTACTGTGCTACTGTGCTCTGTTGTTTTTCGATCTTATATCCGGCTTTTGCTGGAAAATCCCCAACACATCCCCATTGTGATGTAAATTTGTGTGAATATCAATTTTGACTTTCAACAAAACAATGAGAGAGTGAATGAGAGAGAGAGAGAGAGAGAGAGAGAGAGAGAGAGAGAGAGTGACGGTATGAATGCGCCAATTCAGCTTACCTTTAGCATTTTGTCAAATGTCGGTATAATTTGATGATAAAAAGGTTTGACTTTCATTGCAAATTGTGTATGTTATTTGGCTTGTGTGTGTGTGTGTGTGTGTCTCTCTCTTTCTCTGTGTCAGAGAGATTGAATGTGTATATGTGACAAAATCTACCGAATAATCGACACACTCGCACACCTCATTCCGTGCAAAAATCAACAAATAAACTGTTGAATGTTGATGTATTTACGAACGAGCAATAAAGAAATTGACATTCTCTTATTGTCTTGCAGTGGCACTAATATACACATACACACACAAAAACGAAAACGAGGGATGAAAAGACAATGCGAACAACAAAAGAGAAAAGACAAAGACGGAAAGCGACATCGATCTACATATGTAGATGATTTTCAAATGCCACTATTGAAATGTTATGTTAGACGATTTGTTGTTTGCTAATGCTAATGTTGATGCCTGCTGATGCTGGCTGCGATAAGAGTTGTTGTTTTACCCGCTGTGTGAGTGCGTGCGTGTTTGTGTGTTTGTGTGTGTGTGTGTGTGCGGCAAGTGGTGTGGGGATGTGTTTATAGTGAAGGAAAGCTGAAAATACGGTAAATACATAATTAATACAATGAATTATTAAAACTATTTTCCAATTCTACTGCTGCATAATGCATTGAGGAAAAAGAGTGTCTGTTGCCGTTAGCTATTGATATCCACTCTTAACAGCCCCCCTCCCACACACACACACACATAGAGGGGGAAGCATGATGGTGTGAAAAACATCGGATCGAGAGGAAAGCGGTAAACGTTGAACATTAAAAATAAGAAACGGCAACAGAAGAAACAAACAAACAAAACCTTTCTATTTGTATTACAACAATCGTCATAATAGCGAAAACGTTGAATGAACGTTTGCATACATTTGGCAATTGGTTGGTGAAAGTTATCAACACCAAATCACAGTATGAAAGGCGTTTATTCTGTTTTTTTTTGCTGTTGTTGTTAAAATGTGAAAATTCCTGTGCACGCTCACGCGCAACAATCAACAATCAACAATCAACAATATATATACTTAATAAACGACGAATGAAAGATTTAGACTCTTTTGCACGTACGCAATTTTCAAAATGGATTTGTGTGTATTTTACGTGTTTCATTGACAGCATAATATGTCATTGAAATCCATATCGTTTTGTATTTTATAAATATAAAATCATAATATTCATTATAATCGCACCATATTCACCATGGTTCTTACATAATGGCCAAAAGTATTATCTAACTGAACGAATCTATCTGATGGTGATTTGGTAGGGTTTTTGTTGGTTCACAATGTGTGTGTGTGAGGAGCGGATGGGAAAGAGGGCAAAAGGGCCGCGAATGAGCCATGAGAAAAAACAAGCAACCAAAAAGACCATAGACTAACAATTTGATTGTTTATGATTGTTTAAATTCCATAGCTTGAAATTAATTTCATTAAACCACAATTTCTATGGCGACATGTTCTTTAATTGCGCTTTTGTAAAATTCCTGTGCACTTTTGCTCAACTATTTTTGAATGCGAAAGTTAATGTGCTCCGTTAAAAGTTTTCACAAAAAAAAAAACGACAACTGAACCCTGAGAGTGTGACTAACACGTTGTACATATGCAACTGAGAAAATTCCATTGAAACAGATGAAAAGCGACTTGAATGAGGACAGCGAATGCACTTTTTACGACAGCACAAATTTTAAGTTTTAAAATATCATGTTTACCCGTTGCATTTAGTTGTACTTTTGTTTGTATGTTTGTTGTTTTTTTTTTCATATCTCGTTGCAATGCAATAAAACAATTGCCAAATTAAAAACATGCTTCAATTTGTATCACGTGGAAATACAGATTTTGCATCTGAGATTGAAATGTTTGAATTGCGTTGCAGTTAAATGAATGCATGGCACTTCCAAATGTGGTGTTTCATTTACAAATAGGTGGAATATAGATGAAAAATGAGTTTAAAAAAAAACACACACACACAAACTCAAAAAATGAACACAAAAACAGAGAAAAAAAAAACAGGAAAAAATCACGATTCATGAATAGGAAGTGCAACATTCAGTGCTTATGAACTACTTAAAAATTCACAACAACCATACAAAATTAGTGTCAACATTTTATATTATGTGAAAGTTTGCCACGAAATAGCACACACACACACACACACACACACACACACACAAACGCACACATAAACACACATTCCAATTGATAAGTGAATATGTGATTTATCTGCGGTAGCGGAAAAATTATTTTTTCCCACCCAAAATGATTGCCCATCAAAAATTAAAATGAAAAACTTTCAGGTTTACGGGTTTATTTTGTTTTGTATTCAATGATCTCGCATAATTGTTGGGTTTATATTTTAATGGTTTTAACATTTTCTATCCATTTTCATTGAAATATCCGTAATTTGTATGTTTTCCATTTCCAAACAAATTCAGTTGAAACAAACATCATTTGTCAAAACAATGCTCATAAAACCCACACATTGGCCGAAAATGTTGGGATTTCAAATAATAAAATGGTTTTACAAAAAAAGAAAAAATAACAACAAAAATCGCACAAACCGTTTTAACTGATTTAAATGCCTCCAAAGATGTGGAAAATTGAAAATGATGCTGGAGTTAAAATATCATTTGTATAAATTGGTATAAATAAAACGAGCATAACGACAAATCTTTTAAAAACCAGAAATGTTGGGATATTATCATTACATAACACACAATTGTTTTGCTTTGGCTTTGCTCACACTGTCACACATTTAGCTAGTCCAACAATACAATCTAAATACAAATTTTTTCATATTATTAAATTTAATTATGAAAATGTTCATTTCTGTCAAATTACAATTAGCGGAAAGGTTAAGAAAAAAAAGGGCGCACTAGATTTTTTTTTTTTGTTGAATCTGTTATTGTTTTGGAAAAGGTCATTGTTTTTCGCTCATGACTTTCATTTCAATTGAATAAATGACTTTCTCAAGAAAGAAAAGGAAAATTATCTCACATATTACAAAATCAAATCAACGATCAACAAATGCGTTGAAATGAAAATGGTTGTGATTTAAAACAACAACAAAAAGTGGTTTTCTGTTTAAAATTAGCTGAGATAAATTTTTGATTTCGGTTACGCACTGTTATTGTTATCCACAAACGGAACATCATCCCCCAAAAAAATGTGATCGTTCCACACACACTCGGATGGTGATTGATCCCAATTTAATTTCACTGAACTACTTTTGGCCGCTGTGACATTGCATCGCAATTGTTGTGTTTTGTTGTGCATATCAATTTACGGTGGCTGTACACAAATGATGTGAACAATCGATGATCAGGCATTGGCCTGAATGGAAATCCATCATCACCAAACAAACACAAAAGAACTCAGCCTCGAAAAATTAAATTTTGAATGGTTGGCCTCTTGGTCAAATGTTGTGTGTTGAATGGCAATTTATCAAAGAAAAAAAAAACAAAACGAACGAGACAACCAAACAAAAAAAAAGAAACGACAACAAATAAAGGATCGAGCGCTGTTCACACCGTTCGGCAATAACTCAAAATTCGGTTGGTTTGGTGATGCAATCTTACGTATATCTTTGTGTCACAATGGATCAACGTGAACTGGTTTTTCTTTATGGTCGTTGTTGACGCTGCTCTTACGATTGCAAAACGATGCCAATTCAATGGCATGCACATTCAAACTGAATGAGTCGAACGCAAAGGACCATACGTTTACACAAGCACACCATAACTTTTGGCTCAGCACTTTTGTTGTGTGTTCCACTTGGTTTGTTGGCTGTTGCCGTTGGTATACAACGAATGCGAGAAAAACATCGCAAGAGTGAGAGCGGGATAGAGAGCGAGAGCGAGAGAGTAAGCACAAGCATGCTGTGTATCGGGATAAATGTTGTACAGTTGCTACTACTTTGAGTGCTACTGCGGCGGTTGATGAAAGCTTTTACCAATTTTATATGGATGAAGAGGGGTATGATGCCGAATATGCTTTCTCGCGAAAGCTTTCGTAAACAGCCATTCGGTATGCACATTTTATCGGCAGACTGAGAGAGACTGAGAGAGACAGAGAGAGAGAGAGACAGACAGAGACAGACAGACAGACAGAGAGGGAGAGAGAGAGAGAGAGAGAGAGAGAGAGAGAGAGAGAATGTGGAACGCATGAAGCGACACGATTACAGCTTTCAGGAAACCATCATACTGTGCTGTACACCAGTGAATGGCACCGCTGTGTGCGCTGCTGTGCTTCAAACTGGATTGTACGGCTGCACATTTACCAACGCGGCCACACACAGCACCAGCATATAGTGTAAATTGCATAAATCTTACACACTATTATCATCAACGTGAACTACATTTACTGGCTTCTTTCTCAAAAGCCATCTTCCACATTCCATCGCATACAACACACCACAGTAATAGACAATCCTTTGTCACGTGCTTTTCATTTTGATGCGCAAACTCAAGGATTTATTTATATGTATGGTGGAATTTTAAGGGCCAAAAAGGAGATAAAAAAACACAGTGAGATAAAGAGAGTGTGAGAGAGAGAGAGAGAGACGAAGACGATGATGAATAAAAAAAACCGTTGCCAAAACAATGATAAACACAGCACACAGTTCTTTCGAAAACATTTAAGGGGAAATAAATAGTAAATGTGATTTTAAATATAAGCCATGCCAATGCACTGCAATGAATTGTTATTGCTTCGTTTCTTCAGCCCATCTCTTCTTTTAGTCGTTTTGGTTCTCTTGTTTCAGCGCTATCTCATCCATTTCGGTTTTCTTTTTATTCGTTGGCATTTTCGTCCGTCATTTTGGTTTCGCGTATTATTTCCTTTGAAATGGTTTCTTTGGCTAAAAAATGGTTACATAACCGATTTCGATGCTACACTACTATTTATCCTTATGGTAACCATTTTTCTCTTTCAATTGTCTGTTGCCTTCAAATATTTATAATTTGCCGGCTTACATTTGCCCCAAAACAATTCACGAATGATGGCATTGTCTTTTGAATGCAGCTGCTACACAAAATATGCAAAAATCGGTCGTAATGAATTCTATAACTTTTGTAAATAATTCAAGTCCATTTTGCATTTGTTTTGCGAAAATGCACATCATTTTTTGTTGTTGTCATGTATTGTTGTTGTTATTGGTATTCCTCTCTTATTTTGAATATCAAACGTAAAACTGATGTACAGCACCATACCGACCAATAAAACTTCCGGAAAAATGTTTCCCAACTCGATCGGTACTGGGTTGACGTTGACATGGAATACCCCATGCTTTTTTCCCGCCGCCACCGATTCAACCGATCACATGCAATGCACTTGACAATTGCATTTGGCTTGGAATTTTCAATCTTTTCAAAAGAACTCGCATGCAAAATACTCAACACACCAATAACCAGACTCACTTTTCACAATTTCTTCAATAATATCAAAAGAGTTATTTAAATTTTTCTTTTGCAATCGACACCAAAATGTAATACACTTGAATTCCATGCGCGCTGCGCATAAAGATGAAAATGTACATTACAGTACATTACACATTTTCTCATTGCTCACTTACCTTCCGTGGAACTGATTGAAAATTTATATGTATTTCGATATTTCTAAATCACTTTTCTGCTACTGACTTGTTTTGCCATCTGCTGTGTTGTTGTTGTTTTGTTTTCGAACATTTTTCCAGCTCTTCAGCGTTTCTACAATCAATTTAATATTGGTACCGAGACAGTCAAGTCAAGCAGTTTTACTCATGCATGTAACGGTATATTCAAATATAATGACGATCCAGAGTGAGCGTCCAAAAGAGGCAGTGATATAAAATATATGCAAAAAAGACGCTGTGTCACAAGCAGCTCGTTGGTTCACAGAGAACCAAAATGAAAAGAACACGATTCGAAAACTATTTGAGCATATATATTGATGCGCTGATACAAGAAAGCCATTATCGTAGCGGTCCATTGCAACGAATAATAAACAACGGAATGCAATGATTCGACAAAATACACCGATACACACAATTCTATGCATAGCCATGGCTAATGCTATGCATTAAGAAATACACAAATGATTGATCTTTCCATGGCCAAAAACATACTCATTCAAAGCTCAAGACAATGAATGAAGAAAACAAAACAAAACAAAAACATATGCAACAACATTGAAGTGAATGGCCAAAATTTCATTGTAAACAATTTCAGTGAGTACAGATATTTGGAGTAGTAAAACATAAAATAAACAATTTTAAATGGTAAAATGAACTGCTGACACAGATTTCGTCGTTTCATCAATCTTGCATCTTGTATCTTCCCGCCGTTAAATTCAATCGAATTTGCGTTATACACAAAACAATCGAAACCGTTGCCATCTCTCGATAGAGATAATTTTAAGTTTTGTGCATTTATTTGTCAATTTTTCTTGTCTAGTTTCGATCAATTTTGGATCCACTTTAATTTTGCCCACTTTTCTGCATCGCAATGCAAAAGAAAGAACGAACGAAAGAAAGAAAACAATCGGCAGGCGAAGAAGTTCAATCAAATATTGGTCTGCTTTGCTCTGATGCTTAATAAAGCATACGAATCGAGTGTTTATTTCCTATTATACTCCGGATAAAATGGTTTCGGAGAAAAATAAATCTATGGGGGCTAAGTCACCAGTCAACGAAAATGTGTAGTGTGTTTTCAATGTGCTTCGAATTTTCTACTCGACTCACACGGTTTCACTAACACATCAACCATTTTATTGAAAAGGAAATCAGGAAATTCCTTAAACGATTCGATGCAATTTTTTTTTCTTGTTGTCGGCTTGGTTTGATTTTGTTTTGCTCTTTCTTCTCCGTATTTTTGCTGCTTATTGCTAAACTGTGCGGTATTTTACGAGGTCGATATAAAACGAAAACCATCCCACATTCATGGACTATTTTATACAATTCGTTGCACTTTTCCAAATACGATATCGTGCTTATTCATCCGAATCAAACTACATATAACCGCACAATTCAACATAAATTTGTGTGTGTGTGTGTGTTTTTTTTTACCGAATAACGAAAACATATATCCAATCGAACAGCAAATAAATACCCAAAATGTTCAAATATTGACAAAACTTTCTTTCATTCAATTCGAAAATGCGAGAGAATTTCGATATATTTTTAGTTTTTTTGTGGCAACAACTTGATTTTTTTTTTTTTTTTTTTGACATTCGAATCATTGAACTTATCTTGGTCGTTTTTTGGTTTGGTTTGTCTATGTCTTGTATGAAAAGTAAAAGTGGAAAGTGAAAGTAACGAGTTTTTCATTTTACTTAAAATGTATTAAAATGGGCCAATTGAAGAGATATTTCAATGGCCAATTCCAATTCAAGTAATTGAGTTGAGCCATTTTGGTTGATGTGAATTTTGGTGGTGGTCTCTTTGATGAGGTCACCATCATCTCTCTTTCAATATATACTTTAATGTTCCCATAAACGCACGCCCGTGTGTTTGTGTGTGTGTACAAGTGCACATGTTCATTGAATCCAAATTGTAATGATTTCATCTGTCAATAGGTTTTCCAGTGATATTTGGTTGAAAAACGCTTTTGATATTTGTGATCACAACAATTGTATGACATTCAAATCGGGTGGAAGAATGTTGTTATACATTTGAATGCAGCATCGGCTTGTGTGTGTGTGTGCGTGCGTGTATGGAAAAAGGCACCCCAAACATACTCGTACACCAATTAAAATTAAACTAAAATTATTGTACAGTTAGTAACTCGTGATAAATCTGAAACTAGATGTGCATATGCCACATCACGCAACGCAACCAATTTGTGGTTTGCACAATTGTGCATGTAGCATACTGTTTATACCACAAATCGTACAAGTTCAATGCATACGAATTTTCTCCTCCGTCGCTCGACAACTCGTTCGAAAACCAATTCCCGGAAAATTTTCCCCAAAATTCAAATGCTGTATTGACCGCTTCTCTCATGAACCGCAACTCGCATTTATTCCTTAAACTCGTTTCTAATGCTGACTGAAAATTGAACAGCACATGAATTAAATCAGCTCAAGTCAAATAAGATTTCGAGTTTTCAGCAATAATATTTAATTCAACATCGATATGTATCTGTGTTCATTACTTGAAATGTAAACAATGAGAAATGCTGGTTTCAGGCATTTTCGATTTTTTTGCTTTAGGGCATTACATTTTAGATGCATTGATTGAACTTAGCAAATAGTTTACAATACAAATTAACATTGAACATTTTCCAAAAATCTACTCAAGCATTTTAGGCTGTTTGAAAGAGTCGATGCTAAATGGTTGCAAGGCGCATCATCATATTTTATATTGAGTTGCAAGGTTGCAACGTTGCATCGTAATTCATGGTGTTTCACATTTTTCACACATCGACTTCAATTTATTGGCATTTCTGATTCCGAAATTTTTAGGATGTGTGTGCGCTCATCGCAACTCATGATTCAACCATTTTTTTTCTCTTTTGGGAACATTTTTAAAGAGAATAACCGTTAGCTTGATTCATAGCAGCAATAAATGCTAGGGGCCCCCAGCCGTCTTATATGTCTAAGGAATCCAACGATCACGAGGTTCTCGCAAAGACAGTTTACAGCTGTATCGCTTAAGTTAGCGCTATCTGTCAGGTGAAATATATGCATTGAGTTTCTATTGCTATACTTTTCTCTTGTTATGTCTCTTTGCGCTATTCGCTACTTGTCAGAACCCGGTGCCAACGAATTTAATATGAGTTTTGCGGTTCTCTGAGTATCCATGAATCCACGAATCTCACTAGCAAAACCAAGCATATGAAGAATATTCGAACAAAGCGGACGAGAGAAACAACAATATTGCTAATGAAATAAAAGGAAGAATCCTTGGAATCTTATGAATCCGAATCCGTGTGTCTAGCCCCTAGTCGTTGGAACTAATTACGCTTTCATTTTACCATACATAGAACGCACTCAATTTTATTGACAGTTCAACTAGTTCTCAATTAAACATAGCCAAATAACAGCAATCAAAATATGATTTTGTTTTTCTTTCTAACTTTTATTTACTAACAATCGAAATGAGAATTGAAATGCACTGTTTTAAATTTTACATTGAGTAATGAAACTTACACTTGATTGTTTTGCGCGTCGAATTCGAATTTATATTTATGGGGATCCTCCTCATCGGTTTGGGGAGAAGACACCTCAACTTTGCAAGGGAGGTCAATGGTGGAGCGCGGTCAGTGGTGGTACACCAACTTCGCTAACATCATTTTTGGATTCCGACCAATTTTTGACAAAGTCACTCACCCTCTGCTCCTTCGAAGGGAGAACTCGTTTTCCGTTAGTCTAAATATTTGTTTCATATCCCATCGGTCTAAAATAATGAACAATTTTGTTACAGGTTGGTATGTATACTCGCCGGAAACCCCTAGCTATAATGCTACAATATTGCATGCACGATTTTATATTGTTTTTTTTTAGATGCACTAAAGATGCACATTCCATCATCGTGTAAATAATGCATGGCATTTATCTTTTTCTTCTACTTTCTCATTTGTGTGCTTTTTTTGTTTCATTTGTTTGTCTATGTTTGTTTGTGTGTTTCATGAAAAGGCGCCACAACATCTATTTAACTACGGGTTAGAATATCAAAATGCATCGGTCAGAACGTGTAATTTGTGTTCGTAGCCATTAAATTGAACGTATTTTCCATCTAGAGCAATTAAAATCAGCAGATGCGCCACAATGGCGAAAGAATGCTTTTGATTAATATTGAGTTCAGTATGCGGTTAATGGAGGACAGCCGCACAGCATGATGTTCACGGTAAAATTAACAGATAGTAAAGATTAAAAAAACAAAAACAAAAAATATGTACTAAACATTACTTGATCATTCATCATTCTATTTCATTATATTCGCTATAATCCATACTTGGTGAACATTGGATGACAGGTGCGTCATGCATTCATGAGACTCGAAAATTTCGATCTTCAATTTTATAAATCGCGAATTGAACTACTCAACTTCGCTACGGTATTATCGATGGAAAATAGAATGGACAATCGATATGAATATTTATTGGAAATCGGCAAAATACAGCGAATAATTGACATGCAGGGAGAGAGAGAGAGAGAGAGAGAGAGAGAGAGAGAGAGAGAGAGAGAGAGAGAGAGAGAGAGAGAGAGCTTTACGTGGAAATGGATAAGCAGATCAAGTACTGTTTACTATTCGGTTGAGTTGGAAGTGTGTTGCGGAACGAAACGCGAATTTGATACTAAGATTAAACATGAATGATTCATTTATATTTTTCTACGTTTTTATACACTTTTAATTGTCCCTTCATATTTTATGATTTTTCGCATGTTGGTCGAGGCAGCGAGAGCGCGACTGTGCAATGTGCGCGCCTCATCACCATCGCACCACTATAGTTCCAACGTGGCATAAATTAAGATTGTTTATTCGCGCAATGGTTCAACTGGAATCAAACCGAAAATAGCTCTGATGACTAACGAAAAACCGAAACCAAAAAAAAACGGAAAAAAATTAAAACGAAAATAATGCGGCAAATGAAAATGAATATAGTGTCGCCTTAATTCGATGCAACTGCAAATAATCTGCACTGCACTTGTGTTATGGCGACCAACCATAGCATCCGACAACAACCCAAACGCCCGCAAATATCAATAACAATGAACGATGATTATTATGAGCCCAACCACAATGACAATTTAAGAAGAAACAAAACAAAAAATGCCAAGACCGCAACAAAAAAAGAACCAACGAATTGTAATGGTTTGCACGCCATCATCTTAACAACTTGTTAATAATTTGGTGCGTTTCAACGCAATGGCTGTGTATATATTGTTGTATCCATAGTCATATTGCACTTAGAGTCTCTAAGCTGATACTAAACAGTAATGCTGAAAACGATAAATTTTCGAACATGAAAATCACAAGACTCTACCAAACGTCAGGGAATTGTTTTATGAAATCTGCTTGCACACTGTCACATAATTCTCCAGTGAATCCGAATCATACAGCTACAACTTGGAAACGATTCGCTGGCTTTAATTCGTAAATGGCAAGAAAATGAAACAGAAGCAACAACAACGAACAACGAAGAAGAAGAAGAGAGACGGGTCGTGAGACCAGAGAAAACACACAGCAGCAACAGAAGAAGAAAAAAAAAAGTTTCAAACGAATTGGAAGAATTCCGAAAGCAATGGGTAAGTACATCGAGTGCAACACACAGCAATGACAGGAAGTGCATACTTGAATACGATTTGGAGCTGAAATAATACAAAGAATAAAAGACAATTTTTGCGGAATTCACTTGAATGCGAGCAATAAAATGAAAGAAAAGAAAGAATGAAAAATGAGCGAGCGAGCGAGCGAGAGAAAGAAAGAAGAACCGAAAATATCAAGACGACATGGAGGAAGAAAAAAAACACACACAAGGTGATTCACGAAATACTTCTGCCAGCAGGGCCAATAGTAAGTCACAAGAAAAGTGCCGAGCATGGGATATTCGGCAAATGGCATACAAAATGCACGTAAATAGACATGGATGCTTTGGGCTTGGGCTACCACACCGATTGTATCACTTCACTTATAACAGTTAAAGTTATAGCTTTAGTTCAAGCAATAACCATAACGAGTGTTTCGGACCGTTTCTACAATTGAAACGAAATTCACTTTAAAATGGCTTTGAAGCAACGGCAATAACTGAATCAATATTCATTTCAGCCCATTTCCTATGCAAGGAATACAACAACGGGGCGAAAAAAAAACAACGAAAAATTTGATCGAAGATTGCTGTTAGTTTTAAGGACTTTTGCTTTTCACTCTAAATTCAATACGGAAGGTATAGTACCTACCCCTACATACAATACTCTCTCTCACACACAATGAATGACAATTCAGTTTGAATACGGCAAAATTATATTTGCAATAAAATGAGCTTGTAGATTTACAATTTTGCTGACGATAGCCCAAATGCAATAAGAACCATTTAACTTAAGACCCCAAAAAATGGCTTTCGAAAATGGCCATACTGATGAAGTATATGCGATAAATTTCAGCCGTTTCGAGGAGGAACACAAAAAAAAAAAATGAAACGAGAATTGTATGTCTGCACCGTTAACATGCATAATAAGCCGAAAATGCACTAAAATTGGCCAAAACCAAAGTAAATCCAATAAATATCATGAGTGCATTGGTTGTGTGAGCTTTGTTCATTAAACGCTTGCAACGACCGTTATAACATTTTATCCCCCATTTTCCATATCCAAAACATAGTGCATTTTAACCACATTGGCACATTCATCATACCGCTTACTCGTTCGCCCGTTCGCTCTCTCGCTCTTTCTCTGTCTCTATCTCTCGTTTGTTCGCATTTTTATTCACTTGACATGCATGGGCGAAAAACGGCAAGGCACCAGCACGGAACAATACTTGAATTACCATTTCACACATTTTCGTATGCTTAACTCGAGATTTGGTGCACTGGCATTGCGATGCCAATGCAATACAATGGCAATGCATTGTAATGCAATGGGAAAAGAATTTGTCCCTCTATTTGAATGGGTTGGGAAGGGGGTTTCGAATTTTGGTATTTCATTGCCTCGAAATATGCTTTTCGTCTATTTTCAGAAGCTTCGTTTGAATCGTTGCGCTCGTTGTGAAAATCCAGTGATGAATTTTATCATAAAGTCAACAAGGAAATTGGCCAACGAGGTCATTTATTTGGAGAGAGAAAAAAGAAAACCAGAAAAATTTAATCAATGCAAAATATTCGCAATATTGTTGAATGTGTTGGGTCGTGTGTTTTTGGTTGCTGTTGTAAAGGCCACAAATAATTGAAATCAAAATAAACAATTCAGGCTTTAAATATTGCTGCCACAGCTATGTCTGGGAATACGAAAGAAGATTGTGTGAAAATAAATTAAAATTTAAAAAAAAATCGTATTGAAGGAAACGAGCCCAAGAAAAGGCTGCTGGTGAATTTTCATTTTATCGAATTTTCGCTCTACAGGTTTGAATATTTTACATCATTTTCCGAGAAATTGAGACACTTTGCACCAACGATGAATCTCCCTGCAAATTACATTTTATGTTGGATTTTTTTTTAGCCTTTCGTTACTCTTCTTCTCAAAAGTGACACTAAACGCCATGATCATAACTTTCAATTTCAATTAAAACTAATCTTCATTTTAAAATTGCAGAAAATGTCGAAATATATTTTTCGAAGCAAAATTGCGAAATATTCATATAAATTTCATAGAATATTTGGATGTTACCAACCCGTACATCGAAGACATGAAAATTTAAATGAGACCCATCCACCGTAATGGCCAAGGCTTGAGTAAATGAACAATGTCTTCGGCATTTTTCAATTACGATGCGCCACCAATCGCTCTCTACATCTAAACACACTAATTGGCCGTGCGGCCGAAAAAGCCTCATTTTGTCGATTAACATTCAACGCTCAGCTTTAACTTAATTGCTCAACGTGTCGTTAAGCACACAAGTTAAGCAAATAAAAATCATAAGCATTCGGAAGTGTGTAATTTTTAGTGTCATGTAACAATACGAGACGGTCTTTATTTTTTGTTCAACAAGATTTACCCCATTCTGACACGAGCTGCATTGACAAATGCATTAGGCATTCGACTTTTGCCGCCATGTGTGTGTGTATGTGCGCGCGTTAAATACGGAAAACCCAAAGAAAAAGAAATCAAACCACAAACATACCGCTAACGCAACCACAAAATGACGGACAACAGAACATGGAGGCTGAACAGTTTGAACAACCCAAGTACAAAACACACAAACGCTAAAAATTTCAACAACAAAAAAAAGACACACACATTTTCTGGGTAGAGACATAGCAGTCTGTGGGTAGAGATTGTTAACGTTGGCTGTTGTCGTTGTCGTTGTCCGTTACCCTTATGATTGCAATGCGAATGCATGAGAGAGGCAGCCCGAAAACATTCCAAATGTTCATGTAAAACGTTTATCCTGTATTTGTGCGCTATTGTAATAAGTTGATTTTGGGAACGGCAAAAGTTTAACCAGCTAATTTGGATAATTTATTGTGGTTATCCGTTTTTCACTAGTGATTGCGAAAATGTTGCTATGGCATTTTGGGGCTACGTGCGTATGCGAACATACACACACACCCAACTATCATACCGAATAAATGTGTACACTGTACACCGTGTACAGCCTCATTGATGTGCAACTGCTGAGCAGTTTGAGCACTAGTTCTTGTGTATATTTACATATATCGCTAACATTTAACATGTAAATCGACCATTACGTTTTGCAACAAAAGGCTGAATGATCCAAATTTATATTCCGTTGTAATGCATTTCAATGTTAACCGTCTCAAATGGTATACATATATATGTTGTATAGATATTGAAGTTTTTGAGAGACGCATCGAGAGTGGCACACATCCAGTTTGAAATTTTACTCTCCGGTTTTCAAGGTTTTATTTTTATAAAATGCAAAATTCGGCATTGGGTATTTAGACGAGCAGCAGCAGCAGCAGCAGCAGCAGTAGCATCAACAGCATCAGTAGTATTATTCAAACGCGTAGCGACATCATTTTAATGTGACCTGTTGTTGTATAATCTTCTTTCACAGTTGCCAAAAATTAAACGAACTCAATTCCCATTAAATTACCGAACAAAACAATACGATACGAAAGATCCCATAAATTGTATTATTAAATACATAAAATAAGCGTTTCAATTTCAATTGCAGGTTACTATTTAAATAGCACATAAATTTTACGGGCCACTTTTGACCGGATATGCTAAGAGACGATATACCTGATGTGGAGGCGAATGATCTAATGCGGTCGATGGAAATAAAAATAACAACATCAATTCATTTCATTACGTTCATAGATGGATCCAATTAAAAGTTATTCGCACGATGCTGAACTTTCAAATCGATATGCATGCCCGTTACATTGCCACGGCAAAAGTTTGTTTCATGTTTTTGTTGGTGTTTATCGGCGATCGATGAAGTTGGATGAAAAATATACAAAGAATGTGAAAAATGAAACACCAAAGATGCTTTTTAAGCACTCATATCAAATCTGTCCCAGTTTTTTTGCGTGTGTGTGTGTGTTTGTGTGTGTTTCCATTACTCACACCCCTCCCCCCATGTCAATCCCCGTTTCGTCTTGCCTCATCATGTAGTGTGGTGCAGTTGTGACGTTGATATTCGTTTTTACAAAAACAGTTATCAAAAGCATTTTGCAATTAATCATTTTTCCTCAAGTTGTTGATTTCATTGAAACAATTCTTTGGCATCTTGGCTACTCCTTTGGTTTTATCGTTTTTATTTTATAGCACCAGTGGACTGCAATGAGCTATTCTGGTCTATTTGGCATAGACAATGATTACAGTGTGTGTGTGTGTGTAGCACAAAATGATTGCATTTGTACGAGATGATACCCTGGGCTAAACGATTTACGACCCGTTTCCGACCACTTAACGTCCTGTTAATCATCGTCAGTGACCATTTTAACATTTAACCCGAGCAAAAATTTCATCTTTCCGTGTAATTTGATGATGTACATATATGTTATTTAATGAGAACAGTATATTTGCTACATTGCTATGGTAAAGTATCATCATGGTTTCGTTGCAACATGTGTTTTCGCTTTCGTCCAGCTAGATTTTTTTGTTTCGTCCACCAAATGTTTTCCCAGCCATTTTCATTTTGTTTGAGCTAGATTTTGGTTGTTGCTGTTGTTTTACCCTTTGATGGCTATTTGTTGAATAGAACTAAACCAAAAAAAAAAAACAGCAACACATCTATTTTCACATGACTCACAAAATCTCATCCAAATTTCGTCGGTATATAAATTTAGTGTGCATGGTTCATTTCGATTCGGATCATCTATCGTCTCGACTTTCTCTCTCTCTCGTCGAGGGTACTAAATTGTAATGGTTGGCATGCAAAAAAATCGTTCATCTTGAAGCATTTTAAGTAAAAGAATGTGGAAGGGAAGAAGCTAAATTCAGTTTTTTCGTCTATAAATTAAAAATAGGTTGAAGCAACGGGGGAAAGCAAACCGGGGCCAATGTATATTTATATAAATTTCGAAACACAAAAAAGCACTGCGCTAATAGCATTGGCAGAAAGTCATTGGAGTATTTGTTAAATAAAAAATGTTCACGTAATGATTTTGTTTTTGTTTTGTTCGTCGTTCACATTTATTTTTGGTATCGTATTCCAAGGTAAAATGGATGTCGATGTGCTTGAGCCGAGCTTGTCTGCGAGAATCTGTTCTCTTGATTTCAAGAAACGTGACGGATTTTTCATCAATATAAAATTCATTCGACTTTTTTTTTCTCTCTCTTTATATTTCATTTTCAAAGACGAAAAAACGCTATTTTTATTTTTCGTTTAGTATCTGTGTTCAATTTGTTTGTTTAATTTTATTTTGATTTAACGCCTGATTCACTTTTTTTTTACTTATTTGGGCTGGCAGCTGTATTGCTAGGGTGCGTGTTTCTTCATTTCTCTCTCTCTCTCTCTCTCTCTCTCTCTCTCTCTCTCTCTCTGTCTCTCTGTGGATGTATATGAGTGATTGAATGTGCCAACATTAAGTTGTGTCATTTCAAAGAAAATCAAACGCATATTCTTTACAACACAATCACAGTGAACGAACTCTGAAGGGCCAAATCAAAATAAATTGATGAAGAAAAGAACAAGCGATAAATATTCGGAACGCTTTTCTATTCGATCGTGTTTCCTATAACAACAGCAACAACAAAATGCCGACGCATATGCTTCCGATGTTATCAGCGTAAACCCGAAAATTTGATAGTGATTGTGGATGGTTGCTACCGTTTGCTGCCATTGCTGCCTGTCTCTCAGTCTTAGTGTTTTTTCGATTCATTATAAATCAAACGAATTCGCACAACCTCCACAACGTTTTGAAAAGGGATACACATGGAATACCAATACCAAGTTAAATGTAAATATAAAAGACGAAGCAAACAAAAAAATCAAAAAAAAAAAATCGCCCAGATGAGAGACGAGCAATTCGAAACGAAGCACATATGAATGATGACGTAAAAATTTTCACAACCGCAAAATTTTCGATGAAGACAGACGAATATTTCGTATTACTCGTTCGTTTTTATTCTTTATTCCATCGAACATTTAAAAGAAAACGAGAAAAATTCGTACACTTCCTACGTGATTGAATCCATTTTTTTCTCTTTCTTTCTCTCTCGCTCCCTCTCTCTCTTTCTCTTTCTACCGCAATTTGATTATTATTCGGTTGGATCGGTCGTATTCTCTCAATGTGCCATATATTTTTGCTACCTGTGCACAATTTTTTTCCATTTTGCTTTCGATGTTAGTCCTGTTTTGAGATCGGTTCAGACTATTCCAAACAGACACATAGACACCGTCAAATAAATAAGATTTATGATTTTTATCATTTAAAGTTTTTTTTTGGTGTTGTATTCTACCCTATTGTTTGTGAAATCGAATCGAATTGGAGAAAAATGTGCGAGATTTTTATTTTACTTTTCACGATTTTTTTTTATGTCTACTTTTGTTCCATTCCACCAATAGATTATTATTTGAATGTATTTGAATGTTGTATGAAACCAATTTTTCAAAACCAAGAAAAAAAAACAGATTTTGAAATCAGATTATCAATCTTAAATGGAAGTTTTGCCCTCTTTGTGGATGCGCTACATGAAATGGCATCCAACGATGAAACCAGAGAGTATGGTATTAGACTATCCAAATCCCAATCACATGCGGTGGCGAATGCATAAAAAGTAACACAGTTGATCTAAATTCCATGCAGTTCACACACACACACACACACACAAAACCAGCTGACCTGAATATAAGTTGAAATGTTGTTATTGCACCAAACAAAAATCGATCAAATCGAAAGTTATACACAAGATGTAAACCAATCGGACGAAGAAAGTAATCGAACGAAGTGAACATTTCTTGTTGCCGAATGTCCTCAATCACAAATGTCACCGAACCGATTGCGTAGTTTAACGCTTTTTGTTGCCAAAAAAAACAGCCCAACAAACAAATTTATCCGCAGGATTTCAATCAGTTTTTCTTTTATTTTCGTTCGATAAAAAAAAGTTTATATCAATTTATCACTTCACCTTCATTAAAAATATGCAATCGAAATAACGAGCTTTAACCGACTTTTTACTAACTTTTAACTAAATTTCCCAAACGAATTTTCACCAAAAATTCCAAATGAAATTTTATAATTCTCAAAAATGTCATAATTACACTATTTTATCGTTCCTGTTGGAGTAATATCAATTGGGTATTTCAATGTTAAAGTGAAAGAACGGTTAAAGAATATCACTTATGATATCAACGTAACCGCACCTTGCTGCAACAAACCTTCATATTGCCATCCAGTTGATAACAAATGAAATATGAAACGGGATTATATCTGGCTGAAAGACGTGAACCACCAATTTCATATACGAGTGTGCCATAATACAACGATTAATCGCTACCAACAAATCCAAACAAATTCATTTTCAGTGTGTCTTATCGTTGTTAACGACCGAACATTTTATGGGTTATTCTCGAAAAACAGGTAGTTTCATCTTTTATCGAACACATTTTTATGGGTGAACTTTTCACATTGACAATCGAATAACGGATATTCTTTCAGTTCACAATGTGGTACGGTGGTTTCTTGTTTGTCTTATGACCGCCAATCAATCCGTATTTGGTCATCATTTTTGGTTGTTGTTGCATATAATTACTTTGAAACATTCGAAATACCAATCCAAAGTAATGGAAAAGCTCAAAGTTTGGCATTGCCCAATAAAATCAATAAGTCTAAACCGAGAGATTCATTACTAAATCACTGACATTTTGAACTCATGACAAAAGAAAATGTGGATAAATTACATATGGACGTGTTGTTCGAGGTCTGTTTTTTTTTTTGGTTGTGAAGCCAAAAATGTCGAGTTTTTTTGTGTATTTATGAAAAGAATAAAATGCTATCCATTTGATTCGGTTTTTATGTGGAGCAATTGCGCGTAAGTAATCAATAGTGAGAAATACGATTGGTGCGATTGGTGTGATTGCTGCATCAGTGGCATTCAGTGCTACTTAAAATTTATGACTTGTCGGTAAAATGCGCTTAGTTTATCAACAAAAAAAAACGTAAAAAGAAAGAAGAAGAAGATATGATGGCTGCACAGATTGCTGAACCACGATTGTCGGGATGGTGATTTCTTGAGCTGGCACAAATGAAAAATAGTGAACGGCAAGAGAGTGGGAGAGATCAAGCGTATCGGCTACATCGTTCAAATGTAATGCATTGAATCGTACACAGTTCAAGGTGTTTTTCTCAATGTTACAAATCTAAAATCGTAGCTCCTTGACTCCATGCGACATGATATCGTCATTATACTATAAAATCGTTTTCGATGTTATCATCAATGCATTAACGCGTGAGCGTGCACAAGTTTTGCACAAAGAATGAGAAGAAGAAAAAAAAACCCACACGCATTAAATGGAAATAAAATGTCAGGGTGTAAATTTATCAAGTCGCTAAATGTTCGAGCTGTGAAGCAGAAATCATGAATCGATTTACATTTTTTTTTCTCTCTTCATTGATATGGCCGCAAGGCCAAATAAACTCCAAATGAATGAATATGCGAACCGAAAATCCAATTGGATAGGCTCAAAAACAGGAGTAATCAGTGGTAACACGGTTTTGTTCAATATTTTATTACGTTCGTGCTATTATTTCGTTCTCGTGTTTTTTTGTAGTTGTTGTTGTTGTTCTGCTCTCGGTTTCCAGTTTGATTTCTTTTTGAGGGTTTCCGTTCCAAACGTTGTGTCATTTGTTTCGCTAGTGTGTGCTTAAGCCTGCAAGGCAAGATGAGCTGACACGCTGTGCACAAGAACAGCGCAACGAAAGAATGATGCCCGAAAAAAAACATACTCATCGTCTCTCATCTCACACATATAAAACACACACACACACACACACACATAGCCAAGCATACCACCAAAATGATAGAGATGGAGATAAACAAGCAAAAAGTATCTTATGTATGCATCACACCATTACGCCGGTTGCATTCATCGAATTACTAATGAGTTTCACATTATGTGTGTTTGATATTAACGAAACCAACGACAATGTCGATAGCATTGCGGTTTCCGAAGCGAAAAGCAAAGCGAACACAACAACAAACAAGAAGAAGAGGAAAAAAATGACACTCAAACTATTTGAAATCACAGCCTACATTCTATGTCAATAATAATAGGTTGATTGATCTCAATCTCAATTCGATGGGAGGAAAAGTTTTTGCCGCACCACGTTCCCAATCGATGTGGCACGCGCGTCCGTCACTCTCTCTCTCTCTCTCTCTCTCTCTCTCTCTCTCTCTCTCTCTCTCTCTCTCTCTCTCTCTCTCTCTCTCTCTCTCTCTCTCTCTATAGCTCTATCTCTCTCTGTATTTGCTCTCAATATGAGAAAGTTCATGAGCTGATGTCGGGTGGCATATACCTTTACTTATGCTTCGCAATCGGATAGACATGAGATAGTTTGTGATAACGAACGATAAACGTATCTCATTCCTGATATTGCTTTTGTTTGAATTGTTTGAATGATACTCTTAACCGTGATTCAGAAGCGAGCGCTCGCGCTTCCACTTCCACACACACACACACACACACACACTCACACATATACATACATGTGGCGATCAGAAATCGAGAAATTGAATTTTCGGTTTCGGCTATAAAAGAAAATGGTATGGCAATCAAGCGAAACACTGTGCCTTGCATGCGGATCAATTACAGCACTTGAACAAATTAATGCAAAAGGCGTGTTTGGAAAAACACCGGATCAATGAAGGAGCAACGGTGTAAATAGCGCAGGAAGGATAGAGAGATGGTGGAAAAATCCGCCAACGGTATACGAATTACTTTTCGTATTCGTAACATTGGCATCAACGCAATTCAACATGGTAATTAATTCAATCGAAATAAAACGGAAGACTAGCGGAAATTATTTCTGATTGGTTTTTTTCTCTCTCCATTTGACTCTTTTTATTCAGCAATATTCTTCGAGCGAGACAATAACAACAACAACCACAGAAAAGGGTTCATCGAGTGAAAGAAACCAAATCAATATTACGGATATCCGGTCGATATCAATGTTGCACGTCTTGCTGTCGTCAATTGAACTGTGAGTCCGTTATTTCTTCGATTTTTTCGGTTATCGAATGCTAGAAATGCATATGAATGCGGTTGGAATCAAACACAAAATCTTGAGACGATTCACACACACACACACACACACAAAACACACAAATAACGAAGTGAAAAGTGGAAAAATAGAAATGTTTCATTAGAAATCCGAGCTAAACCAAGAAATAGAGAGAGTTTTCTTCTGTTAACTTGCCTTTTTACAAACGAAGACAACCTTTAATACAACCCGATGAAAGAAAATCGATTTGAAACCATGTGACATGGTATCAAGTCATGGCAATATTCGAGTTTCAGCTGCAATGGCATTCAATGGGAGAGCGGGGGTGGGGGATTTGTTAAGGTAGTAAAGAAAATATTTCGGCTAAATCTCTTATGTGCTTGAATTGGCCCCATTAAATAGCACTTAAACGGTTCGAAAATGTACACAATGACGAGGAGGATACTTTGACCTGATAACAATCGGAATGTAAACGGGAAAATTGTGCGCTCGCATGCTTGTCAACACGTTTTGTTTTTGTCGCTGCCAAAAACCCCGTATGCCGCCACACACTTCAACGTTGCCGTTTCGTTCATCAGTCGAGCCATGCCTTGCCTCGCCTCGTTTTGCGAGAGACATTTGTGACACACTAAAATTAAGAGCATACAAAATGTGGAAATACACACTAACCACTCGGTTAGTGATCGAATTTACATTGAGTGCTTGTTTATGAAACATTCGTGCTATTGAATACCAAGCCGATTGTTAAGCATAAAGCAACACACGATAGAGAGAAAGAGAGTGAGAACGGGATATGGAACGGGAGACACATTGAGGGAGAAAAACATGACTAATTAACGACTCAAGAGTGTCTTCAATGATGTCGACAGCATTGGACTTCTTGCATTTGCCAATAGAAGCACACACCAACAAATCAATCACAACGGCAATGCAATGCGATGTGATGCAATTCATGTGTGTGTGTGTTCGTTCGCTTTCACAACAGCGAACCAAAATTCAAATGCAATGAAAATGCTTGTCGCCGATTTGCACCAAGCTTAAACTCATTTAGAATTGCGGGAGCTCACGTTCTACCAAATATCGGTCGCATCCACACACACAGTCCTCCTGAAGTTGCCAACACCTCGACCAAAATTTTTACACAAAACCACACAAAAAGTAGAGAAATTACGTGCACACTTTGCATATATGCATGGAACCGATAGAGGAAGCTTTACAAAGTGGTTCGTTTGTTGAATGCACACCAAATACCAATATCACATGCATGGAAACGGGGCACTTATTTGTCTTCCAAATAGTTTCATTTTAAAAATGACAGCAAAAGAAACGTACACACACACACACAACTTCATCCATCGGCAACTCGCACACACACACACAAAACACAGAGACAGAGATAAAATTTTGCTCATAGATACAGTTTTATATTCAGAATATTCAACTCAGTTAACACAAAACGTTAAAGTTGTTTGAAAAAGTTGACCAAAAACACAAAAATAAATGACCGGCACACATATAAATCCGTATGGACAGATGTCAACAATTTTGTTAAGTAGCCAAAAAAAAAATGTTGTATTTAGCGAATGAAGCTCCATCGCTATTTGAAAGCGTTTGAAAGTAAACGAGAATTTTAAACTATTGAGAACTAGGTCTTCTGTATGCTTTGGTCAAGATGGACTTTTTTTCTGTTGCTTCATTTTGTACGAGTACAGAAACACATTTTCTCAATGCAGCAAATGTGCAAGTACATTTTCAAAATATTCGCTCGTTTTTTTATTTTTTGTTTGTTTCTTCCATTTTTGCTTGTTGATATTCATGAAGTAATCAACAAAATGTTCGAAACTATGGTGGAAATGTTCAAGTGGCATAACGAAATGTTCGAAGCATTGCTCAGCGAATGCTCTCAAAAGCAATATTGCTCTTTAATTTCATGTATTAGATATATATATATATATATATATATATATAGAGAGAGAGAGAGAGAGAGAGAGAGAGAGAGAAAAACATAAAACATGTAGAAATGCTGTGGCTAAACTTTAAATCGTTAGTTTTTGTTATTTATTTATTTGGTGGGAATATGTTGGTGAGGTGAACAAAGTAGATAAAAAAAGCATATCACCACATTGCATAAAATAGCAATACTATATATTCTGGTGGAACCATTCTAAGAGAATGTCACCGTTGGTTGACTTGGCTTCATTAATCCACACACACACAAACACAGACACATACAAGAAGTGTGTACTTGTCGAAGGATAGGCATCACAATACATGCCCACCCTCTTGGTGTGCATATATGGTAAAAATGATGCTCACGGTGCTTCATCGCACTGCTTTGACACCTTTCCATTCAATGTTTTATTATCAACAAACGATTCTAAGCAGTAGCAGCAGCAACAGCAGCAATTGCATGTAAACCCAAAGGTGTGCGCGGTATATTGTGAGTATTTTCAGTTGATATGAATTATCTGTGGCAGTGGATATGACAAAAGCTCTTCTCATGGGGACAGCAGATAAATGAATTCATTTACATGTAAAATCAATCACAGTCGACGCGCGAAAGTAACTGTCGATAAACCTATTTCCTGGGTGGCATTTCACTCTGCTGTTTACATGCATTACACCTTAGACCTTCGTCGATGGAAATACATTGAAGTGATGCTCTGAGTATTTCTTGTTATTTTTTGCTGATATTTTGTTGTTGTTTTTTTTTTTGCTTTTCGTTACACGAGATGTGTGTTGCACTTTCACGTGTTTGAATATATGTTTGAATACACATTTCCTTTCATTTACCCATTATTACAATAGAATTTGTGTGCCGTCACTTGTCGGTCCATCATTTCCGCTTGGTATCATTGCTTCGGGGGTTGTTTGGGTTGATATGTTGCGGCTTTAGTGCTTTTACTTAATTCAACAACCTTCAAACGCAATTTTCTTTTACGGGGCGGGAAAATATAAACCAGAGGCAAAAAGAAACGGGACGTAAAGAAGCAAAGGAAAATTAAGGAAACCAAAGAGACATTGAAACACACATTTAATCATTTTGCAATGCTTTTGGGAATCGAGTCAGATGGTGGCTGGAGTGTTTGTGTTTGATGTACGATGGCAATGCATTAATACAAAAACCATGTGCTAAGTGCTATGCGTTGAATGAAGGACTGGAGACAGTGAAAAAATTGCGGCAATGCACATTCACACCCCAAACATAGCCAGCCCAGGAAGTGAGATAGATAAATAGAGACAGAAAGAAAGAGAAAGAGAGAGAGAGAGAGAGATAGAATGCAAAAACGCAAACGCTTACACTCACTGTTTTATGCAAATAATTTGTCATTCGGGCGAACTTGTGAATATTCATCACTTCATTTCGGTCTGGTTCACGACGTGTGTTTTTGAAATAATTTTCAACTAAAACTGGATGCGTTTTACTCTTTAAATGAGCACATTTGGCCGTGTGTTGTTTTTCTCTCTCTCTCTCTCTCTGGAACTGCATAAATTGATGACCACTGCTATATTTTGATAAGAGACATTTACTTATTGTCACTGTGCCATCTCTGTCTCATGGTTGAGCCATCTCGTAATTCATTTGTTCGCTCGCAACTCATTCCCTTCCCCCACGTTCTGTTGGTCGTTTTTTTAATTTAATTCAGACCCATGAACAGTCATAAATTTCACTCACACACTCGTTACACCGAGAGTGCATTGTGAATAATAAAGCTTCGCTCAATGTATGCCATTCCAAATGCAAATTCTTAGCTCGCTCATTTTTCATTTGATGCATGTGCTATTCTTTTTTCTTTGTTTTTTAAATTTTTCCATTCATTTTTTTTCATTTTGTGATGCTAATTTCCGGCAATTTTACCCCATGCTTGTACAGAGGGAGAGAGAAAACAAAACAACAAGCAGTAGCAATAGCACCCCAGCCCATTCATAGTTCCCACACATCCACACACACACACACACACACACAGAGGACCAAAAGTTTTCGCATTCGTAAAATTATGCAACAAAGATTTTTCCTATGGAATAAGTTTCTAGCATTGGAAATTATCTGTGAATGCAGTCGAATGCATCCAAGCCCAGCATCCACATATGGCCATAATCAATAGTTGAATTTTATTTGAAACTGATAAGAATACCAGTGATTTTACATATGTAAAACTATTCACATGTTACGTGTAATTGTATGAATGTTCGATGTTTGTTCATGTGTGTGCGTGTGTGTGGGTTGTTTTTTTTGCGCTTTGCAAAAGTTTCCGATAAAGATACATGGGAATGGGCGAAAGCATGCCATGGTAAACAAAATAGACAGGCGATCCTTTTGTTTTTACATGATAGCTCGGATATGGAGCGCGCTCACGCGTTCACACACACACACACACACACACACTGATTCAAGCCACTTGGATGGCAACATTAACGGCATAACATTTAACCATTTTGCCTGTGTATTTTAATAGACAAGAAAGAAAACACATATACATTTACTAGACACATGCTAAGCACACATGCAACTGAATTCCTTTGCGATGAGTTGCACAAGTGTTTTTTTTTCTTCTTTTTCTCTCTCTCTCGATTCAGCTACTGTTACTGCCACCGCTACGGCTGGTGCTGGTGCTAGTGCTAGTGTTGTCTGTTTCCATGACAAAATGCTTGGAAAAGTTTATTTTCGCCATCGGATAAAAACGTTATGTGAAAACAATTTCAAAACTCAATAAATGAAAAACATGTGGCATCTAGAGAATGAGAGGAAAAAAAACGAATATCCAATAAAGTATTGGGGGGGACGAGAGGGTGGTAAAATTGAATAAATTGTAGTTAACGTTGAAAAATTACATCATAAATTTCTCTCTCTGTGTGTGTGTTTGTGTGTGCACAAACAGTGAAAGCGATGCGATGCCAAATGAGAGTATTATATTTTCATTTGTCAGAATATTAGAAATTCCTTCCATTTTCTTGTGGACTTTGTTGTGGTTGTTGTCTTTTTGCTGTTGTTGTTTGTTCTTTCAAGGAAAAAATCGCCCGCACGCACGACGAATGGTTTCATACTTTCGTCGCAATTTGATCAAAATACGAAACTGTTAAAGTTTTTCGGGAAGTTTTGCCACCGCAAGAGTGTGGAACAGCGTCGAAGAGCAAAAGCTCATTGAAATCGTTGACTTCTTTTCGATCGACTAAATGTCGTTTAGTAAACGATAGAGCGTATTGGACGATTTTCAGCTGAATGAATAAACTTTCTACATGGAAATGGATGTGTTTCGTTGTGATTTCATTTCATTTCAATTAGTATCAGCGGGTAGATATAGATCAATATATTGGTTGGCATTCCAGGCACTCGGATTCGATAATGAGTGCATTTTGTGTATGGACCCACTTAAAATTTTTCGGTATGGACTCTCATACAAAAAATATGGGCTGTGAGCTCACATTACGAGTAAGCTCATTTACCCGTTCGCCTCCGCCACACAAACCATTTTGTACATTGCACAAAATTACAAATGAACCCACTGTAAATTATGACTTGGCGCAAATATGAAACACCAATTGCTAAGCTAAACAACAGGCTGACTATAACAAACTTTTTACACCCCCGTATTGAATGTTTATGCCAAACTGTTTTCATTGGCATGAACCACAAAGCCGTGGCCAATTTTTCCGTTGGCGTTGGAAAATCATTTTGAAATTTTGTGTGAAAACATCTATTTCTTTCTCTTCGTATTTCTCACTCTCGCTCGTTCTCTCTCGCTCTCTCTCTCTCTCGTCTATTCTTAGTTCTGTGAAATTGCATACACTTTCATCGCAGGGCAAAGAACGGCTTGGTTGGAAAAAAAATGGGAGACTGAACGAAAGCATAGGAATAAAATGCGTTTTCGACATTGCAAATACCATAAAATGTTCGAAATTAAATTGAATTTATGTTAAAATACACGGCAAATGGCTGGGTGATTGTGTTGTGGTTGAGCATGAGAAAGTTACTTTAAAATACCCAAAAATATATATACATATAAACAGCTTGGCGTTTTGCTTGTGTTCGAAACGATACGGAATCATTTGATTCAGACTCTGGCAGCTTTTGGTTATACATTTTAAAGTTTACAGTAAACATTTTTTTTTTCTCCCAATGTTCCCATTAATTTTCAAGTGTGGTTTTCTCTCGTACTCGTTTTTTTTTAATTAAAAAAAAAAACAAAATGTAATATATTGTGCATTGGGCATTCAAAAAAAGGGGGGAGCATTAATTCAATTGTGTCAATTAAACTTGTACTTTTCTTCGAATTGAATTCGAAACGATATAACCATTGTTTTTGAAATTAAAACGAGTTACAGAATTTACATTTAAAATTCCAATGCTCATCCAAATTGTGTGTTAATTGTCGAGGGTTTTCACCCAAAGAACAAAAAAATGCTCCTCTCCAATTTTCAATAGAAAGGTTCTTCATCGGATATTTTGAGGTCAATTCAATGTCGTTTTGGTGGTAAACAAACACATTTCATTGGATGTTTGAAGCAAATGATTAGTCATTATGCTTGAATGCATTGTATAAAAATGAAACATCTTCACTGAAGATTCTTCATCATCCGATCTAATTCCATAGAATAGCAAACAAAATCATTGTTATCACATTGATAATTTGATTGTTTTTTTAAAAAAAAAGTCCATTTATTCATACGTTATCACTTCCATTCGAATTTTAGGTCATTACAATCTCAAGTGGTTCACTTATCCAATGCTCATCTCAACGATCTTCATTTTCAATGACTTTTATTTCAATTACAATTTATATTATTATTTCATTTAATTAAATGTTGAGCACTTGTAACAAAAACCTTTTAAATTATTTTATTAAATTCAGTAACAGTAGAAAAGGTCTTTGAGAACATTAAACAATTGATTTAAAAAAAAAAAAAACATTTGAAGCAAAACCTATTTTCATAAAACAACATTATAAATGTTGATATGATACAGAATCGTAGCTTTTAACGCGTGAAAATATTAACGCTGGATAAATATTGGGCTTTAAATCAAAATCGGACCACAGCTCTTCATACTTGGTCTTCTTCTGCATGATCTGTAAAACGAAACCAAATCGTTAAAATAAAATCATATTGTTGTTGAACTTGAAAATTTTCCACCGAATTGTCTTACCGAATACTTTTTCCACTCAAGCTGTGGTATTCGACGTTTTCGTGTGTATGACATCAATAATTGTAGGCAAAATGTGGGTGTTTCTCTTTCATGATCAGTGTATGTTCGATAGCGCTCCTGATGACCATGATCTTTTGTCTTATTTTTGCGCACAATTATCGTGACAACGTCATTGGAGAATCTAAGAACAAAGTTAAAAGACATTTGAATGTTTTGTTTTTCTACCGAGCACGACTGACGCGTTGTCTATTTTTTTTTTTTTTAAATAAATTTACTTGTAGTTGCCCTTTTGGACATCATGACGATTTTTGCCATTTTGAAGTTTGCCAACTACTTGGGCCGGTTCATCGGTTGATGTCATCACTAAAACTGTTCCATCTGGAAAGAATCTCACGTACCGATAATATTCCACCAAATGTACTGGACGGTAGAATTGATCCTGTGTGTGTGTTTTTTTTTAATTGACACAATTCTTATTCGAATTTTACTCCGAAAATTTGAAAACTTTGAGAAAAGGAAGTACGAACCTGAAAACTTCGTTCACCATATCGTAAATAGCTAGTTTTGCTAATATAACATCCATTAAAGCAAACCCGAGGTCGTTCAACATACATTTGACGCCACGATGTATATTTGGAATTCTTTAAATCTCCAATCCCGTGACCCCAAACTCTGAAAAACACACAACAACAACAAAAAACGAAATGAATCTAATTAATCGACATCGACTAAGTATGTGCACAATATGCACTTGATCACCAAATCAATTACTTGAAACAGGCTAAACGCCAAATCTCCGGATCCCGTGCAAGTAAATAAAATCCTTTGCAAACCATTGAACATTGTTCCAGTGAACGTAGATCCAGTGAACTTGAAACTACCCAACGTAAAATATATAAAATAATTTCCGTTGGTAAACTGGAGATGTGTAGGCCATCGGTAACAATAACACCAGCATCGGCATTATCACGATTGAATAAATTGCCATTTCCATTGGAAATGGATGTTTGAAATCGTGTTACTAAATCAACACAGCTTAAATCTTCATCATCATTTTCCATGTTATCGGTGCGTAAAGGTTTCAATGGTTTTGGTTCGACACTTTTATTTGCCAGCTGAATGTTTGCTTTCAATTTTTCATACATTTTAAATTCAATATCCGGATCAATGTGAACAGCACGTCGATACATTCGCATCGCTTCAAAAACTTTCCCTTTTTTCTCTAATTCATCACCTTGCATGAATAATATTTCCGCCTACAGAATTCAACAATAATATAGTAAATTAAGTTCGAATTGAAATAATTGTAAAAGTGTTTTTGGTCAGAGATGATTATTAGTTCATTTACTTGATTATCCGACTTGTCCGGTTCATTGCGGCCGTTTGTACTTTGAATGCCATCATTTTCATTTCGTTGATTTTGTTTGGTTGTGTTTAACTCATTTTGCCATTTCTCACGGAATTGATCCAGTGTTTCAGGTGGTGACAAATCCCTCAAATCATCGTCCATTTTCCAGATGTTAAAAAATCAAATCAATCTTTCAAATGATATCAAATAGTTTAACAAAATAATGCATTTACATCAATTATGTAAGGAAATATTTTAGGTTAGTTTCAATATACACGTACCCAAGCGTTTACGTACAAATTTCCAAATTGACAAAAATTGTTCTCAAAATTCCAAGAAAACAGCAGCAAAAGAATCACGATAAGAATACTGAATTACATTCACAGCCAACAAACGATTTTCCAATTGAAATTCAAAAATCCGTTCAGACATCATTCGTTTCGAAAGTTCGCTTCAAAGCAAATAATTACAAAAATTCTTTCGATCAACTGACAGTTTTAATCACACTTGAGATAAATTGGTTGTTGTTTTTTTGGTCTATTATAAGTTTTCTATGATAATTTGAGTTTTTTTGTTTGGTTTGAAGTAAAAATGTATCGAAATTTTTTATTTATGGCAAAAAATTGGCCATATCACAAACGCAGTAACAATTTTCTAGAATAATTTTGTAATCACAAACATACAAAAACATCGCATAAAGTTTTCGAACTGTTTGTTTTGATGGTACTATGTTGACATTGAACATCTGTGTATCGACCATTTTTGACGTAAATGGTATGCATACATACACAAGCTCACACTAACACTTGTCTATACCACTGATGTTTGTCTATGAGCTGATAGTGCAGTATTTTGTCAAATGTCGACATATGACGATAGAAATTCATCCGTGCAGCCCGTGCAGCTTTCATTCGAACATTTTACGCAGGACATTTTATAGAGAAAAATTTTATGCACATTTCGAAAGAATGACTATTGTTACTATTGAATGACTATTTTCCTCTTGATATCTAAAATGATTAATTTTGACCAAAAAAACAAAAAAAGAAAATGAATCAATGGCAAATATGTTTCCATAATTTATTTGTTTTCGTTTTTATTCTTGTGTTATTCAATCTACAACGTTTTATATGGCTTTTTATTTAAAAGAATTTGCGATGCGTGCTGCAAATGATGTCTGCATCTTGGGGGGGGTGCTAAAATAGCCAACAGCAATAGCATAACGCACAATTTTACAATTTTTCTTGTTTTTTTTTTTTTTTTTTTAATTAATTTTAAAATTCCAATCGAGTTTTAGATTTGAGCGCCTTAATCACAAAACTATTAATCTTAAACGGCAATCAGACCGCGATTGTAGATATATATAATTTATTTTTAAAATGTTTTTTTTTTATTTTCTTTTGTTTATTTTGGCGGAAAACACACATGCATTGTTTTTTTTGCGGTGCAAAAACATTGGATTTTTGCACATTTTTTAAAATGTTTAAATTGAATTGGGAAATTCCTCTTTTCTTTTTTAAAAAATATTATTAAATGCACATTATAATCGCACAATAAATAGGTAAGACTATTTACGTTCCGGATCTATAAATATCAATAGCATTTGCTGTAAGGCTACTAAAATTACTGTAAATAACGTACGAGTCTGGTTTTTTTTTATTTTCATTCAATATTTTCTGTTTTAGCTTTTAGTTTAAGTTTTGTTCTTTTTGGTTTGGAGAAGTGCATTTATTCACATCTGTTTCTGTGTGAATCTATGTGTCATAATTTATTATTATTTATAATGTTATCTTATTTATCATTCTTGTTGTTGTGTGTTTTTGGTTTGTCTCGTTATTTTTTAGTTTCATTTTAAAATCTGAATTCATTCGATTCCATCATTTAAAGCATAAAATCGGCTATGGCATATAACAATAAAATTTATTTATCATTTTTAACTGAAAGTTGTATCACTCAATGGAAGTTCATTATGTTTTTTATTTCATTTTTTGGGGTGTGTGTGTGTGTGTGTTTTTTATGGATGTGTTTGTGTGTGTTTCGTTTGTTATAAAAATCGTACGAAGTTCAACAGATCGATCGTCTAACGTATTATGTGTTTTCTTCATTTCGTTTTCTTTTACTCGTTTTTTTCCATTCGTTTCTTTCATATTTTCAATTTTTATGTCAGTTTTTCTTTTTTTTTCTTCTTCTATAAAATAAATGCATTAAATTTCCACCCATAAATTTGTCTTATAAGTCATGATTCAATGTTGTTTTTTTTTTCTTATAAAATAAATATTCCATTTTTTGTTTGTTTGTTTCCTTGATATCAAATATTAAACTACAACTATTTATATCACGTTCTACTAATATTCTTTGGACAGTCGAAAATCTATCGCAAAACCACACGCTAAAAATGAATCGTTCCATATACAATATGGACAAATTCAAGGGTTTTCAATGTTAAATTTTATTGGCTCATCTAAATGATGTTGACATTTAAAACGTTTCAAGAGAATTGACGAAGAATAGCAAATGTGTGTTCGTGTGTGTGTGTGTCTGTGTTATGGATGAGTGTGTTCTATTTTTCTTGATTTAGTTGTATGTTTGATGGCAATTTCTTGTTCATTTATTTAACTATCAACTGAGATAGATGATTCAAACAGTTTGTTGTTGATGTTGTTGTTGTTTCAAAACATTTAAATTTCCTTTTGAACAATGACATATTCGGATCGCATTTTATCGGGCGTATCCCAGCAACTTTTTGTGCATGTAAATATGAGCACATTGCCAAATTCAATTGGCGTTGGATCGCTGTTCACGAACTGCAACTTTGAGATGAGTGTTGATAGAATTTGTAATTCACATAGTAAATCGCTGCCACAGTATTGGCATTTCGGTATCGCTTCGGTCAATGGGGCAATTAACAATGGTAACGAATCACGCGAATATCTGTTAAAAACAACACACACAAAAAATTTAAATAGCAAAATGGTATAAATCACTGGTCGTATGTCGGTCGGAGCACCACCTCCTCCCATCCACTTTGACGGGGAACGGTGACGGGAGGCGGTTGTGAACATTTTTAATTTGCTTACCGTATTATTTGTCCTGGATTTTCTTGGATTCGCTCCAAATAATTGTGAAACATGAGGTCACCGTGCACAGGCATTGCTTTTTCATATTTCTCATCATTATCACTTTTCATGGAAACAATGCCGCCCGTTACCAAATTACATGGACTGCTTGGATTTGCTTTTTGCTCTAATTGTCATTTGTTGTTTGGAAACGAATCAAACAATGGAACAGACATTCAATTTACAAATTTACAACAGAAAAAACAAACTATTTAATGATTAAAATATGGTTTTAAAACCATAAAAGAATCATACAAAAATCTGGTACACTCACTCTCCTCTTCGCCTTGATACTTTTGCATTAAATCACGAACATGATCATTAGTTAATGCACTATTTGCATCAAATGACACCTGTTTCTCTTCATCCACCGCAATGAAAAAGCTTTTCAATACCAAATTATTGATATCAAGTGGAATAGCTCGTGTTTGTTTAAGCATTGCAATTAAATCACGTTCAGGTGCTACAGGTGCATCAACACAAACCATTTCGGATTCTTCGCCTTCTATTTCAGCCGATGCACTTGGTGAATTGAGTAAACCCATTGCACCACCTAATTGAATAAATCGATTAGAGTGAAAATGTTACACGGTAAAATGGAAAATGCAAACCACCAAAGAAGAAGGAAATAAGAAGAAGAAGAAGAAGAAGAAGAAAGAAAAAAAGAGAACAGTGCGGAAAAAAAAACCTTGTTGTTCGCCACAATTTGCATTTTTGTCATCAATCACTTGAAGATTATTGAACATTGGTATGGGATCATCCATGGAATTGCTTTCATCTTCGTCATCCGATACATTTCGATTGTCATTTTTGCCATACACAATATTATTGCACACCATATTACCATTTTGTTCATTTAAATTGTCATCAAGTGGTGGCTGTTGGGCCACCAATTGCATTTGATTGCTGCTAATGCTTGTCTTATCAAATGTACCATCCACACCATATTCATCACCCCAATCATCTGCACCGCTACACCAATTGGCCGTAATATTAATTGAATTGGTGGTTTTCTTTTTATTTGATTGGGCATTTCGTTCATACACCGTTTTCTCTAAATGCTCGACACGTATGCACAGCCAACCTTTTGATTGATTTGAGCATTGCGAATTCATACATGCAAATATATAAAATGTGCGATGAAATTGCGAATTTTCTAATGGTGCATAAATTTGCAGTATTAATGGTCGTATCAAGCCACACAACGGACATTGTGGTATTGAAATTTCACTACTTGGCCAATTCTAGAATGAAACCAACAGAAAAAAATATCAAATGAAAATCAAAATAAACAACATCACAATAAATAATTCGTTTATGTCAATAACAGGTCAGTGGTCAAAATTAGTTGTCTTTCACATGGAAATTTGGGCTCTGTGTTTTTTTTCTTCTCTTTTTTTAGTTAGAAATTTGTACAAATTTGCACACACTCACACAGAGAACGCTACTTACGGGCTTTCCACCAATTTTATTTGTCGTATAATCAACAAAGGATATTTGTTTATCAGTTATTTGCTCATCATCATAACCCAATAATACTAACGATGTATTTTTTGCCATAATCACTATCGTTTTATGTTGTGTGGCTGCAAAGTGTTGATTTTAAGCGCGTTTCTTTTATTTATGTAAGTTTTTTTTGTTGTTGTTGCTCTTGCACTATTTTCCACGTTTCGTTGTTGGATAAAAAAAATTTCACAATAAAGATGTGTCCTTTAGCTGAAAACAAAAACACGCAGACCAATCATAAGTTACCTTTGCTTCTGAGCACACTTTTTTTGGATTTGACATTTTACCATTAACGCGCGCGACACACTGTAACTGTGTTCGTGTTTGTGAGACTGTCTGTGTGTGTGAACTGACGCTGGGTGCGTTCACATTGTCAAATCATCTCATCCATTCCGTTTTATCATCTACCTGTTTGACAACTCAACGAAATTCAGTTGGAATTCGCATTGGAAATTATCGCATTTAAAATTTATTTGGGTTTTCGCATTTCAAATGACATTTTGGATGGTTTACATTTTGCATAGAAATTAACATAAATAAAACCAATTTTAAAACGATCTTGTATAAAATTATATATTTGATTACATTTATTAAAATGTTTTAATTAAACATCAATTTTTTTTATTATTATTTATTTGCTTGTTGTTGTTGTTGTTTTTTTGTTTGCAAAGGCACATTTTTCGGTTAAACGCAATTAATTGTATTAAAATAAATCCTTTCACTATTACGTGAAAGAAAACCTACCAAGAGTAATCTATCATAATTTAAAAACAAACAAACAAAAAACAATTTTGTGTTTAAATTTCGATTAATTATTTTGATGACCAAAACAAAACAAAAAATCGTTTTCGTTGAATTTTTCCCTTACAACGCGAAAATCACATAGATTAAAAAAAAAATGGAAATAAAATTAAAAATAAATGTGATGTTTTGTTTCGGTTTTGCTTTGTTATTGATCAACAAAAAAAAATCTTGTTTTTTTTGTGACAATTTTTCGATTTGTTCTAGAAGAAGAAAGAAAGCGCACATAAAAATTTGTTGGCTTAACATTCGGAATTGATCGAGCCCAAATCGGGATATAAATTAAAAAGTCTGTCGAACGCTAGGGGGAAATGACTATTTGTCCATTTGCGTATATGCGACGTATTTGTGATCATTTGCACCGCATTCGCAAGTGTATTTACATAGTATCATTCGTAGCTGTGCACGCATACTAACAAACAGTTCACACAAGATGTCAGTGTGCGCGTGCAGCTACAAATGATACTATGTAAATGCTTGCAAATATAAAGTTGTCATTTGCTTCATTTGTAGCGCATTTGTAGTATTTGCGGCAGTCATTTCCCCCTAGGTCGAACGAAATGGCACAATTCGAAATTTAACAAAAAATAAATCAAAACGAATAGAAGACTGAATTGAAACAATAAAGTGACATTATTCGTAGCGTTGACATTGGTTCGTTCGTTTCGTTCCATTGATACGCTATTGATTTTTTCGTCACATTGATCAACGCCACGATTTAACTGCGATTATAAATCAGTAACGGGCCCCGTTAAATTGATCGTGCTGGTTCCATTGCTGGTGGTCATTACTTTTGGCGTGACTGTTGTGATTGATGATGCAATTCGCGGTTTGCCCATAAATTCATCGGCGGCATTGCTGCTGGTGCTATTGTTCAATCGCATTGCTGATGATCCGGTGCTTATGGTCACCACATTATTGTTGTCCATTGATTGTGATTTAGTTTGCAATGTTTTTAAACGATGTTCCAAACTGCAAGCAAAAACAAAAAAAAACACCAGAAATTTATCAAATATGAGTAGTCTATCTATGGATTTAGTGTGTGGGTCAGTTCACTTACTCTTGAATTTTCTTATCGGCTTGCTTATTTGATGCTCGTGCATCTTGCAGCTCTCGTCTTAGCTCCAGATTATCTTTTTCCATTTGCACTATCGTACTTTCATGATTATCATTGGCCGTATTCGTGTAAATATCATCGTTCAGATGTTGAGCAATATTGTTGCGATTTAGATTATCTTCTTTGAGCAGCTCATTAAATTGTTGCTGTATCGGTGGCAATGGATCATTATCATCCTCTTGATTGACTGTACCGTATTTCAGCGGAATATTACGTCGTTGTTGGCTATCATTCGGTGAAAGTGATGCTCGGTTTGTGGAATTTTGACGAATAAAATTGCGATCGCTTACATTCAACGGTGTCGATTGATTAAATGGCGTACTTGAATTTGTATGGCCAAAATTCAGGAAATGTGACAGTAGTCCTTTTAGCATTTTTACTTCATCTTCCAACTTTGAGACTTGATTTTTCATTTCAAATTTTTCCGCTTTCATCTGATTGATTTGGATCTGTGGTAAAAAGAAAATACACAATTGCAATAATTAATTGAAATATTCTTGATGAATGGTTTGCATTTCAATGGGGTGGGGTGAGGTGGGGGTTGGACATATTATTCCCCTGAATGAACTTACTTTCATTTCTTCCAAGTCACGCATCATTTTGAGGCTATTTTCGCTCATCGACCATGAACGCTCCTCAACCAATGCACGCACTCGACTCAATAACGCTTCTTCCCGTATTCGTGCAGCTTCTTTAACTTCTCGTATAACATCAGTCATCATGCCTGGCGTATACACACCTGTAACCCCACCGCAACCAAACCAACAACAACATGAAACAAACGAGAAAAAAAAAACAGAAGAAAAGAATAACAATAACCATCAAAGGCATTAATTAATCAATTCAAATGAAAGCTCATTTTGCGCATCGCATGCGATGCATTTACTCGAGCTCTCGACCATAAAACAATGGGGAGATAAATGAATACGAATTTCGCATTGAAACGCAAATTAAAAAAAAAAATAATAAAATAATACATAATTTAGATAGTCAATGATAAGAACAGAACATTTTTCGTTGATTAAGTGCAAACGGTTGAAGATTAGTGCCTTTCTGTTTTGATTAGCTCGGGAATACGCTTGAAAATTTATTTGTATTTTTTTTTAAATTGTAAAAACAACAACAATAACAAAATGGAATAATATATAAAAGATTTGCCAAACAAACTACAAATTTGCTGAATTGATGTGCATTGAAAGGAAAAGCAAATGGAAAAACGGCACAGATTTCAAATAAAATCGCTCCCATTTGACTGACTATGAATACGAATATATTTTTATTGGCAAAAGAGGTCAAGATTGATTCGCTGAGCATCCAATCGATTTCATCCGAAAATCTTTTGAGCAATCTATTGGCAATTCGTTACGAATTTCAACTGAGGAAAGGGGGGAGGGCGACCGATCAATAGCGCTTCGTTTCAATTTACCTGAGTGATAGGTTGGTGCTGGACTATGTGCTCCAAATGTGTATCCCAACGGTTGACTGTGTGTGCTAAAGCCACTTATGCTATCTCTACGGTTTCTTAAATCCCAATTTGGTGCATGTTTCAACGCTTCAATTTCAACTTGATAAGACAATGAACGACACAAACAATTACAAAAAAAAATACATACAAAATTGCCCAAGAAAAACAAATATCTAAATTATTTCAAGTTTGATTTGTAATTGTTTATCTTTGGTTTCTACGGAATAAGTGTATATATATTTTCTCAAAAAAAAAAACAACTGAAAAATATTGTTGCCTAGCTACGGTCTACGTCTAAAAGTGCGTGTTTCAATAAAGAAAAAAAAACGAAAAAAAAGTTGCTGCCGAAAAGATGCAAAATTGAATAATTTCACCGTTTTCTTCTCAGTGGGCCTTGTGGACCAACCGATATCAAAGAAAAAATTTCATTGCCTAGCTACAATCATCTTCTATACACACTTATTCGCCCCCAAAACAAAATGTGCGCTCAAACAAAATTTATTGGCACACACAAAAAAATGCTATGTGTTTGATTGTGTGTGTGTTTGTGTGTGTTTGTGTGCGTGTGTACTCACTTTTTGTGTCATTTAAATTTCGGCATATTTTCGAATTCGTTTCGTGTAGAATATTAATTTGTTTGATGAGCGTGGCAATGAGCTTATTGTGATCGGATTGATTTTTCATGTTGCTTTTGTCTTGATCAGCTTGTGTTTCATCCTCAGAATTGGCGACTAAACATGGATCGCTAAATCTAAATTGATTTGTTTGGTTGTTTTTTGTTTTGTTTTTTTTTGTTTGTTTGTTAAATAATAGGCCAATTAAAAAGTGTTGCTAAAATTGTTTTGTATATGCAAAAAAACAAAAGGGGAAAGAAACAAGCTAAAGAGAAAAGATAATGAATAATTGAAATTACCGGCGATTGTCTAAACCATCAAGTAAATCATTTTGTGATGAGCTTCGATTTGTGTCGACATTTAAATTAACGGCTGGCGGAAGACTAGTGAATTCGGAATGATGACTGGGTGTTTTTATAGCCGTTGATGGTGTTGCAAAATTTGGCGCTCGAAAGTATGGCGATGTTTCAAAATTGTTGACATATGGGAAATTACTTTGGTTCTAAAGACACAAAAAAAAACAAGTGAACAACAACAACAACAAAATTGTGAACAAATGAACATTGAATTCGTCCGTGTGATTCGATTTGATTTACTTGAAATTCAGGCATCATTCGTAGTAAATTGAATGGTGGCATTACCATTCCCATTGCATTCAATCCATTTGAATTGATCACATTTCGTGGTGGACCGTCTAAAAATTCGGTCGATGACACGGAAAATGTTTTTGGTGAATCTTTCATGGTGTCTTTCATGGTGGCATTAAGCCATTCATCCAGGTGGCTGGAACGATTTGCATCTGTATTTGTATTGCCATTGTTGCAATTACTGTTTAGCCAATCATCCATTGATTTGGTGAATTGATTGTTATTCGTATTGATGTTGTGACTGCTTCCATTTGCATTATTCACCAGATTCACTTTATTATTGTTCATATTTGATGATGGTACCTTTGGCTTTTGACGTGTTCGCTTTTGATCTATGGGTAAAAGAAACAAAAATTGCGTAAATTAAATACTTTAAACAGTGTTTCTTTTTACATTTGAAATTGCAATTAAGAAAATAAACATTTATTACTCAAATTACATTTTGAACCGGTGCAAATCTATGACCAAACAACATCACCCAAAAATAATACAATCATATCAAATGTTGCAACTACACACATTTACCTATAATTGCACTTAAAATAGCTGAACATGTTTTTTTTTCTTCGTCAAATCGTATGTTAATTTCGTAGGCAAATCATTATTTGGTCACATACTTGAGAAAGCGGCTTTATTTGATTGTTCAATGTTAATTTTTGCGATACGTTAGAAGAAGGGGAATGGAGAAAAAAAAACACTCAACGAATGACCAAATGTCTTCTTTTTATTATGCGCTTATTATTATGATCAAACCACATACCGAGCGAGTGAGTGTGAGTGAGTAAGCGCGCGACTAATACGCATATGACTCAATCGGCAACGACAGAAAAATGCGATCTCCAGTTCTAAGATAGTTATGTGCGGCGTTTCGAGATGTTTTCATATTTTATTGTGTGTGTTTGTGTTTTTTTTCTGCATTTATGTAATCGCGTGCGTGCAAAAGCAGCAAAAAAAGCCCCAAGTATATATGCATGATTAGAGTCGACCACACGACCACAGACGGCAACGACAATCATCCATTTCAGCTACATGGGAATCTTGCTGTTCACATATCAAATCGGTGAAGATAATCACGTTGAGCGAAACCGTCATGTACACAACGATGTTAAACAATGTGTCATAGTGGATATGTTTCACATGTCTCTCACACACACTGACCGAAGAGGTAGAAGTTCAATATTGCAACTAGAATGCGCACCTCAATAATAATACAGAGATCACGATCGCGATCGTTTGGTATTTGATATTGAATTGCATTCGATTGGCTCTGGGCTTGGCATAGCCAAACGTTGGTTTGACGATTCTTTCTTTTACATCGATTCGCTTTTTATTTTTTTTCATTTATATTCTTCCATATGAACCGAACCGAACCAAACACACATAAACCGTATATGTAGTTCATATCGGATGCAATGTTTGATCAATTTTCAAGGCAGCACAATCGAAATTACCCAGTCCACAATATGCATATATACATTCAATTTAATATTTTTAGTTCGATTTGTGTGTTTTTTTTTATTCATCTTCTTTTATCATTAAAAAGAGCAAAAATGCAGGAGGAGAAAATTGCTTGATTCGTTTTTTTTGCTTCGTTACTCGATGCGCATACAATTTCATTTATTTTTTTTTCTTCTTCTTCTTCTTCTGGTTCTTACATGGAAATGTGAAATGAGAGGAACAAAAAATAAGAAAACGAATAGAATGGAATCAAATTGTGTATAGATTACCGTTGATATACGGCTGTGAAGTTGTGAAGTAGCAATGGCTATCGATGAGAGAAAGAGCACCAAATGGGCCTGGGTGTTGATGGTAAAACACGGTTAAAAAGAGACAGAAAGTGAAACATTTGTTAAACATGGATATGGTTGCATGCACATTGGCAGAAAATGCACAACAAAGCACCGCGTTGAATTGCGTGCACGGAAGAACAACAACAACACATAAACGAAAAAAAGGGAAAGAACGGTACTCATGAATGGAAACAGCGAGAGACATTCGACATCGTTCACATACTGGGGGCCCATGAGCTCATTGGTATTATCCCATCTAGGGGATTGTTATTGCTAACGCACACACCATAAAACAAAACAAACTCTACAATTTTAATCGTTGTTTTATGTGATATTTGAAACACAATGTTACCATACCAAGCGGTCTGACTCCATGCTCCCCAGAGAAACACAGAACCAGTAAATTAACAAGTATAATAAAACAAAAAATGTCTAATGAACATTTTGGATGGACATTTCATGTTAGAATCGAACAAAAAAAAAATAAAACACCAATATTCCCCTAGTTATGTGTGTTCCAGCGTCAATTTCACACTGTGCAATGGCAATGGTGACCAAAAACGTTTGTACGCGCTTCAATAACACAGCGCCGAAAAAGTAAAAATTGTTGAACCAGTTAATAAATAAACAAACAACAACCAAGCGGATTTACACATAGGTGAATAAGAATTTGGACACCCGATTCAATGGGCGAATTACCAACATTCAACTGCATACATAGGTCTCAGACATCGAAATTCATAGACGAATTTTCCATGTTAATTTGTATTTTCGGTCGGTTCTTTTTTTTCAATTTCAGTTCATTCTTTTTGTTATGCTTCGTTAACTTTTCTGCACAATTATAATAAATGCTCCAAATTAGGTAGCACCTTTCAGTGAACTTTACCTATTACTAGTTTTTTTTTGTTAAGTTTTAAATGCATGCATCGAATATACATTTCATCGGATGATTTCGATAGTTAATTCAATTTTCTATCAATTTATTGGACAACAACAATAATAAAAAAATTGAAGTCTATAATTGAATTGGCAATTCTACTGTGTAAAATTTAATAATTTATTTCCCATGAATAGTTTTTGATCGTATTTGGAATTTGGTGGCGGTAAAAGAAAAAGTAAGAACGAAACAAAACAAAAAAACATACCAACGATAAACGAGCCATTTCAAAGCGGTACATTTTCAATTTGTGTTGTAAAGTGGGCAAAAAAAACCAGCACACTATCGAATTTGAGTAGGTTTCAATGAAACAAACAAAAAATGTGTGCCTGAGACGCATTTAATTGAAGTAAAACGCCTAACACGCGCTCGTTCGTCTATCAAAAGCGATTGGCATATATGTTGTTTTCAGTTGGGAATCGATTCAATCATTTTATGACCATAAACAGAATGGTTCATATCCAATCAGATTGGTTTACAGATCGACATGACTCACTTTTAAAATAACGTTTTATTTTTTTTTTACATTTTTGGCCAGTCTCCGGTTTTTGTGCTACACACGTTGATCAAACAATACATGGCGGCTTCATAAACGCCGATCAGTCGTTTTTATGAAGACTTGCAAATGAACGTAAGCGAAAACCAAAATGAATTTGGTTGTTGTTGTTGTTATTGCGTTAACAAGTCAATGTCTGTGTGTTGTGCTTCTTTCTCACATGCCACCTCTATTATCTCAATGGCATGGTTTTGTTTGCAAATTACCTTGCCATGGCATAGGCGGATAAAATGTAGATGTGTGTGTGTGTGTTTTGACTGTATGTCGAACCGATTGCGTGGTGTTGTATGTGAACATGATAAAAAAAGCAAGTATACATGAGCAAACAAAAGACTTACATTGAAACAAAACATTCGCTGCAGAACAGAGAGAGAGAAAGAGAAACACCAAAACAAGACTGAAGAAGTGAACAAGACACACACAAAAAAACGCGAAATCCAAAAATTCAACATAGCAAACAAAAGTAAAATGCCAACGACTACAAAATATTCATTATTATATCATCCATTTAGGTGTTTTGTTATTTCTTTCCTGTTTGCATTGAATGCTTTTTCCGCTTATCTAATTCGATGTATAAGATTTTGTCGAGAGAGAAATATTAGCGGCATTCAAAGAATGAACTGTGTGTGTTTGTGTGTGTTTGTGTTTAACTTGAATTGGCCATCAAATGTGTAGCATTTCTACAAATAGATGTGTAATGTGCGTGATATGTTAACATGCATCTTAACATCTACTCATTTCGCATTTCCCATTCACTCAATTGACATCTTTCACACACTCACACACAAACACACCGTTCAAATGGAATTTGGAATGTTGATGCGGCCGTTTCTCGCCAGCAATGAGTCCAATCTTTAAACTTAAACATTTTTGTGCAATTTTATAAATTAGAAATTTAATTGTTTGCAATTTTTCACTAAAAAAACGTGTTAATTATTGCTAAATCACAAAACAGGGCCCAAACCTAATGTAATAACAATAACAACAAAACATAATGAAGTATCAGCTTAAACAAGACGTTTTACTGCCTTATTACTAAATGGCTACGGTGAACCCAAACCAACTACAGAAACAGTTTTTGTTTTTGTTGTTGTTGTTGTTGTCTATTTTCTTGTTACAATAAAAAAACAGAAACTAAAACTATAGATGGAGCAAATAAAACAACTACAACAACAACAACAACAACAACAACAAAAACAAATGAAAACAGAAACGTGAAAAACGAAAACAGAGAAAAGAAGAAGAAGAAAAAAAAATGCTTGAAATGAATAAAGAAAAACTCACTTTTACTGTTTAAATTATCGCCGAAATCCGTGTTATTTGTTGGTGCAGCAGATGTTCCGCTTAAGTTAGCTGCATTTAAGGCGTTCACTTTAGCGCCATTTGTTACGTTATTATGACTAGGTGCATTTGAATTAGTTCCGTTGACCATTTTACTGGCAACTGTTGAAGCTTTTGTGACGTTTGTTGTCATTATTTTTGTTCTTTTCTTCGATTCAATTTAATTGATTTCATTTATAAGAAAAGACACAGACACACACACGAATTGGTGAATGGGCTAAAATATATATGTATATAGAATATTGGACCTATGAATAAAACATTGTTTGCGTGGTGATTGATCATTATCAAATTAGAAAAATGTCAACGAGAAAGAAAAAAACCTATTGGAATGATTTCATTTGAGGCAGATGATTCATTGCAATTATTTTTCATCACGTAGCATGTACTCAACCACTTAAGCACTCCAAGAAGAGAACCGAAAAACAACAACATTTGACGGGAAGTATCAAGTTATTAGCGATTCATTTGGCTGGATGCGACATTCACATTCACACGGAACATTATTTAAATTTAATTAGAGTTCGTCGTACGCCATGTGAATTAAGATGTTTTCCACTGATCTTGTGTGCTTGAATAATGGTGTGTTTAACAATGCGCAAAGAAATTCTCATTCCATGTGGTTCTTCAGCCAGAGCAGAAAATAAAATACAAAAAAAAAAACAAATTGTTTTCCACGTGTTTATTGTAGAAAAATTTGACTTTCTTTTTTCTTTTCTTTTCTGACGCTGTATTGTGTTGGAAATAGATAAGTTCCAGTTGGATCTGGCAAATAAATGGCGGTGAAAGATTTTAAAATGTGGCCCACGGTTCGAATGTGAGCAAGATTTTTTCGAGCGAAAATTTATTGTATATCTCCAATGCCAATCACATCGAAACAGTTTTTTTTTTTTCTGTTTTTTTTTCGGTTTTTTGAATAATTGCAGCCAATTAAATTCGTTACTCTCTATGATCCAAATCAATTGTTTGTGCACAGAATAGATGAGTTATTGAAATAAGATGAAGGAATGAAACAACAACAACAACAACAGATCGCGTTCAAAATGCGCGCACGCCGCACATACAAATACAAAAGAAGAAGAAGTAGACAAACAAAACTACAAGACATTTCGAAGATAATGCTTGAAACACGTAAATAAATTGCATTTGCTCTAGCTCCGGTTTTGGTTGAATCTTTTGTCGAAGTGAAATGTGTTCTTTGAAAAGATGCCGAGTGCTTTGGAGCTGCCGAGCTGATACTCTTTCTCTCTCTCTCTCTCTATCGCTCTCGCAACATTTTGAAGATAGAGACCGTCGAGAAAATGGTACCGGTGCTTATCTTGTGATTATTCATCGCTCTGAATGTTGAACAACTGTAGATTGGCTTAAAATGTATGGCATTTTCGATCGTGGGTTTTTCTTACTCGCTGTGCTGCTGCCATTTTTTCTTCTTCTTCTCTTCATCTGTGTACAATGAGGAGAAAGTTCAGTGTCTTACGTTGTTTGTCTTGACTTTCAAGCAGCCTACCATTCAATGATTGTGTACGTCGACTTAAAAGCATATGCTATTCGGCCGATTGATGTGTGTGTATGTGTTTGTGATTTTTTTTTTGGATAAGTGAAAAATGAATGTGGTTATCGATCGTGCTTGCTTCTGGTGAACATTGTTTCACCGTGTTTATGGCTCGCTCACCAAAGATATCCGTGTCGTTTTGCTATGGCCATTTTATCAGTGTGACGGATATGGACATAAAAATGCATAAACATTGCAATGGGAGCAATTGAATCGACACAATACACAATCCACACACATTTTTTTGTCTTCTTCTACAAAGTAAATGGTTAGACATTTTCAATCCGATTAAGTGGCGCCTTTGACAAAGTCTTGTCTTTCACCAAATAAATTCGCTATGTTGTTCACTCTCTTAAATATGAAGATTATCTCACTAGAGCTTGGTGTTTTTTTTCCCGTTCCTCCGTTCCTGTGTGTGTGTGTATTGATGTCGTTTAAACAAAGAACAAAGTGCATGCAACAAACATGTTACATTCCAAATTAAAACACCGCGATGCATATGAAGCACGAGATTGTGTACGGATTTGTATAGTACGAATCTGCTTGGCTTGTTTACTTGTTGTTGTTGTTTTTTTTTGTTGTTGAAATGTTTAAGAGGCGAAAAAAGAACTGGATTTTCATGCATATGATTGAATGGGCGCGTGCAATAAGCAAATTAAACTGTAAAAAAAAACATCACACACACACAGCACATTCCATGCATCTCAATGCACTACATCCTTTTACACATTGTTGTGTGGCAGCATTCAGCTGTTCAACCATGCAATCGTCCAATCTACACACACTCAACGCCAGCAAATACATTTTATTTTTTTTCCATTTTAATTTTTTTTTTTCTTTGCTTTTCAAGGCACTTGCAATACGATTTGTAGTTTTTCTCTCATGAAAATTGGATTTACAATGCGATTAAGGGGAAAAAAGAAACAATGAACCAAAACAACACACAATTAATCAACGAAATTTAAAAAAAAGCATTATATATTAATGGAACATGTCGCATGCCACACGCCTTGCAATCCGGATAAACTGTATCGATCGGTTTTTCGGATTGGTGTTCGTTTTGTTGTTTGGAATTGTTTCAGTTCTGTTGTTGAATTCGAATCGCCAAAACATTCATAACATATTATACACTCTTGTCCGTTTCTATCATTTTGTCTCACTCACTCACGACATTGGACGCATTTGCACAATAACAATGGACATGCACCGTTGTTGTTTTTGTATTGGTGTGTGTGTGTGTTGGTTTTGGTTTGATTTGGTCGATGGTTGGTCGTTTTTGCAACGATAAAACTCTCCCATTCTTGTGAGCCAGTGCTCAATCTCTTTATTAATTTAAATGGCCAACTATTTTTGCTCGGTGATGCATAGAAAATGGTATGTTTTGTTTGAGCCCAGTTATAGTCCTCCTCAACAATGGATATACAATTCAACCGTCATTTGTGAGATGAAGAGCACACAGCATGTTTTAATGCCGCCGATGTAAATTTTATTATTTGTTGTATATATATATTTGTTTTTTTGCACAATCAAACGCGCTAAAATACGAAAACAATGAACACAGCATATGTATTACACAAGGAAAATTACACACCAGAATGAAAAAAAAAACGACCAAAAAAACCAACATAGCAAATGAGTGATCCCCATAAATACAAAATAAATTGCAAAATATCAAGCACATAAATATTCGCCAGTATGGAAATGAAACGCTTCGCATTGGAATATTTCAAAATAATACACATAATTTTATTTAGAAATGGGTAAAAAAAAATAATGTTTTTTTTTTGCTGTTGCGCTACTCTCGCATCTACTTCTTTCTTCGTTGAGAGCTGTATGTGTGTGTGTGTGCTTAGTGTTTTTTTCCTCTTCTTTTTACGGTTCTTGTTATGCTTTGTATGTGGGTACGTAATTTCGAGTCGATAGATAATATTCTTTGACTTGGTTTTGCATTTTATGCTTCTATGTTGTTTTGTTGCTATTTTAACTTCAACTCAACTGATCTCCTCTCGTATGCAGTTTTTTCCTTTCTTCCACATACTCTTTAATTATATTTGCAATTTCATGTGGAACATATATTCACTGGCACTCGCTGGTTCACTCACATACAATTTCTCGGCATCAAACAACAACAACAACAACAACAACAACAACAACAAATGACAAAAACACACACATTTCACCGAATTATTGTTATCATTGGCGCGTTGCTATTGTTTTTATTTTGATGATTTTGCATAATTTTTCGTGTTGGTTGTCGGTTTTGCCAAGTTTTGTGATGGATTGGAATGACAATACAAATTTTGACAAAATCAACATGGAAAATACTATCTACCAAAACAAACATGCAGACACACAATGGATCAATGAGACATTTTTCGATTTTTTCTGGTTTTTTTTTTGTGTGTGTGTGAAAATTGAATGATCAAATTTTGCAATTTCACGTTTTTCAAAATGACGACAAACTTAAATTTAAAAACAACAAACACTAACCTACAATGTGCACTGAAATTAAAACACTCAAAACTGATGACTCAAAAGTGATATTGAACTGGTGTTCAGCCAGATGAGTTCGCTCTCTTTCTCTTCTGAATTTTCGTCGTGCGTTTTTTTTTCTTTTTTTTTGGTTGTTGTTGATTTTTTGTTTCTCACTTTCAGTATCTATCCAGACAACACCATCAAAGGAAATATATTTTATTAACACTAATTTTTGGGCTGCCGTTATTCAGTCCAATGTCAAACCATCGAATAACATAATTTAATAGTCGTTTTTGTTGTGAATTCAGAGATTGTGAATTGTGAAAATTGTGTATTCAGTCACCAAAAAAACACAAATGTTTGAGACAAGATTCTCGGGCGTCACGGCCATACACCTTGTAAAATATCATCGAAAAATTGTGTGTGTTGTCGAATGTCTGGGGACCTCGTATTTAGACGCACTGTGATATGCTGTTTAATCGTATTTTTTGTGTATGATACAGAAATTTGTACGGTCACTTTATCGATTCGATTTAAAACTGACTATAAAAACATTGAGACACACACACGAAATGCACTTCCATGTGCATATCACTTTATTAATTTACGTTTAGTTTTTTTGTTTTATTTGAGCGTTTCGTGTTTGTTGTATGCTGAGTGTGTGTTCTTCTTCTTCTTCGTCGTTTTTTTTTTTTTTTTTTTTTTGCTCTTTCGTCTCCTTCACTTTTATTTCACATCACAAGACTATTCAACAAATCCGAAAAAAACGTCACGAAACATAGGTATTTTACTGCTGACAGTTCGCGTTTGACTGAGAACAAAACAACAATTCAATGAAAATGTTTGTAAACGCACACATGTTCGGCTCTCTCGGGTTTCAGTTTCGTCGCAAAACGAAAAACGCTTTACAGCATTCAGCTACATCTGCTGTCGTCAATGGGCAAAACGGCATGTTGCAATTGAGGGTCAGATCCAGTGGAGGCGCCCATATCATTTTAAACTTGCAACCGGTGCAAAACATGTTTCATTTTATCAACCGAATACACCGTTCGCTTTGATTTTTTTATCACCATTTTATAGAGCCATTTGCAATTGGAATATTTTTGGGAAATAAAAAAAAACACAACTATTAATTGTGTGTAATTAAATTGTTCGCGTTTATTTGAAATCGATGTTCTTATGCTTATTAAATTAATATGTCTTGAGTAGATTAAACTTGCTATTACTATTGTGTCATTTTGCAAAAAAATCAAAACTCAAATGAAAATATAAACACGTGCAATTGTTGTCGTGAAATTAGATATAGTTGATCCATTTGTTTGCCCACTTTGACTAAATCGTAGAACATTACTTAAATGATTTTATGTTAAATTGTTGGTTGTAAATCTTAATTCAATAAGAGAGCTAGAGGTCTATTTACAAACAAACAAAAAAAACTAAATGTGAACTAGAGATTTTATGAATATCCAGATGCTAAAATAAATCGTTTGTTACATGTGTATTCTGTTCTTACCATAGTCTAACAATAGCCAAACGGTACATAGATAGATATACATTGAGTGTAGAATTGTGAAAATAACCTTGTAATCAGGGATTAAAATTGTTCCGGCTGATGTGTTTCAAAAAATCGCTCATATTGACTTCTTCTTTCAAATATGATTAATTGAGCTACAATTTCAATGGAACGTTTTGACTTTCATTGCGTTGCTGTTTCGAAGGTGTTGAATGACATTCGTTTTTAGATTTAATTTACATATTTTGGCTGAATTTGATCAAAATCGCATCAATTACGGTAGAACGGTATGGAGAATGGTAGTTCTCCCTGTGGTGCATCAAAACATATTCTTAGATATAGATTTTATAGCGATTTTTCCAAACACATCAACCGGAACGATGTTAATCCCTGCTTAAAACTCTCAACGATTGAAATTTCGAATGTGGAAGTGAACATTCGACACATTACAACTCAATTATTCACTATTTCACTTGCATCTGTCCCATATGTCACATCTGTCCTAGAGGTCAATCGATTGGTACCTATAAAATATCTTTCAAATGAGACTCGAACAAAGGGAATTATCGAAAATTGAACTAGTTGAGTTTGCAATGTGTCAAATTGAGTGCGAAAAGTTCACGTTCTGGATACGATTGAAATGTTTTGTGTGAATGAAAACTAAACGTTTTCAAATGTTTCGAGATCGAAATATTGATCCGAAACGGTTGTTTTTTTTGTTGTATGTGTGTAGAAATGCATTGAAATAGTGTGTCAATTGTAATGCTAAATTTAATGCTAAAAGAGCGTTAGATGTAATATAAATGTTTAGATAGATTGAGTTAGATTTCATCATTGTTAATTCATTGAAATGTTGAGCTGTAATCAGCAATTCATTTTGTTGACATTTAATTTCCCATGTTAATTTCGCTTTGTTTGATTTTGGGAGGTAGTTTTAATGTGTTCAGCCTAAACGCCGATACACCCGCCACCGCTAGTCCCTTCCAATCGTATTCATTATACTATTCAATTTGTTAAGACATTGAAGGGCAATTTTCAATTCATTGTCGACCAGTTTTTCGATGAAATCTTCCAAATTAAAATCAAAATTTTGCTCAATGGTTTTATCGGTGCATGAAGCGGCCTCTTCCCACAGCAAACGATTATATTTTGGATGACGTTGAACCAATGTTGAATCGGAAATATTTTGAGCGGACGTTTCAATGGATTGTCGTAATGTTTGAATCTGTTCGATAACAGCTACATATTTTGGTTGTGTTAATTGTCGTATTTTATATTGACGATCCGATACAAATTTACCCAATAGAAAACCTAAAAATAGACGCCAAAATCGCAGAATTAAATGTTTATATTTATGCAGAGACAGAGGGTAATGAAAGAATATAAACAAAACAGTCACAAAGATGGAAAATAACTTTTAGAAATGACGTTGTAAGTTGTGCTTACCAAGTATAAGTGTAAAAAAGGATGCACTGAATATCAAGCTGATACATGTGCGTTTCGTGATGTAGGTCCGAATATCGCGGTCGTCGTTAATTTGCATGGCTGTTTGATGGCTTAAAACATGATGCATTTCTTTTTCATTAGATTTGAAGGCAATTTTGTTTGTTTATAATTTTTTTTTTAAATCATAAATGATGTGCCGGATAGATTAATTGACGAAACAAAATAAACATAACGTAATTGGTGCCCATTCGTGCATCATAATAAAATAGAAATAAAATGAAACAAAAACAATTTAATTAATAAATCAGTTGGTGCTTAATGGAAAAATTGAGGGAAAACAAAATAATTTTGGAACAAAAAATCAATTGCAAATTGGCTTACTGTGCTAGATCGTGTTTGAAAGACAAGTATGTTTAACTAGTTGCGTTTTTTTATTGTATTGAGTCTACTTCTATGCGTGTGCTTGTGTGCGTGGTCACGTGCTTTCTCGCGTATATATTCAAAAAGCATTTACAGCATCATATTTTACGAAGCGTTCAGATTCTCCATGTTTGTTGAAGCCAATAAATTTGTGTTGCAGACAGTAATTCAAATGTCTGCAATCCAGTCTAATTCAAATGTTTATATTATTCAGTCCGAGAAAATCAAAATAATAAAATTAAAATAATATTCAATTTTCGGCGTGCATGTACACAAGCAATTTTATGAATTGAGTCAAATGTTCATTAATGAAATGAATATTTATTTGACAAAAAAAAAACCAAAATCAATAATAAAACTCAGCTCAGCAGCGAAAATATTGTGCGAAAATAATGGAAATAGATGACAAATCAATCAATATATGAATATTTAGTTGGAAAATTGACTTAAACGTCAATGGAAGATTTTTATCACCTTCGTCGCACAAGCAACAGCAACAACAAAAATTAATAGCAATCGCTAGTTTGTTTTTTTTTTTTTATTTACAGCCAAACATCAACATGATTTAGTATAACGCGTTCTTTTTTATGCTCATATGATTTTACACGGTATCTGTCTATAGCGTGCAAATGAGAATACTGTTGGAATGGTTTAAATTATTATTTTGTACCATACATGCCACTAACTTAACTCATCCTCATATCACTTGTCGTTCATGTGCATGTACACCGTGTAACTTATCCCCGCCCCCCAGTGCACATATTTAGTCATTTTCTATCAATAAACAAAGGATATTTCTCTATGGAAACTTGGCACTATTAAAATGGATAATTTCTATTATTTTTTTTTCTTCTTCTTCTTCTTCTACTCGACCCTCAGTGGTGGAGTGAGGATAGTTTTTAGCAGCTGCTTTTATTTGCCATTGCTGTTGTTCGGCTTTCATTTCCATTCACACATTTTCAGACACTCAACAATATCGAACCAAAACGAAATGCGCCCCAAAACAATCATATATGTTTACACACTATGCGCTCTATCCCGTTGCACGGCGGGCACGGCGCGATGATATTATATGGATAGTATATGTGAAATTTCTAGTTAAAATGAATATAAACAACAGCAACAACACAAAACAACAACAACAGCAGAAAATATTGCGTGCTATTTGAATATAAAAACAAATATATATGTAAAAAAAATATACGATAAAAAAAGTTGTAATCAAAATGAAGAAAAGCTCAAAACTTTTTTTTGCTACAAAATATTTATCAAATGGGGAAAAATTATTGTAATATCTAATTTGTTGTTGCTGTTTTTGTTGTTGTGCCATTGTTAGATGATAGTTTCGATAGAAATTTTCCGAATATTTTATTCCGTGGATCGTTTTGAATAGATTCTATTTTTCTTTATAATGTTTTTAGATAATCACAAATGGGCATCAATAAAACCTAACTAAAGTTTTCACATTTCAAAATGGAATGCTTTTATTTGTTGTTTTCTGTTATGAATTTGAGAAGACGAGTATTTCAAACAATTATTTTCAACATTTTGAACGAAATTGTGAAACCTTGGAAAAGAAAACAACAATTATTAATAGTGCATATTCATCCGTGATGATGAATCATCACACAATTATTGACGAAAAACCAAAAATATTTTTGTTACTGTAAATAATTTTGCTGTGCAGCAAAAGCATTTCAACCAGTGCCACAGCATTTGGTTTATTTCTAACGAAAAGGCAAAAAAAAGGTTTTTTTTCAGTTTTGTTTTGCCGCGACAACTGATTTGAAGAACAATACTTAGTGAATATTATCTACCAAACGGTTGTGGTTAGGTAAAAGTTTAAATGCCTGTTTTTTCTATTTGGGTTTTTTTTTGTTGGTTGTTGTTATTATTGTTGAAAATTATTGCGATTATATTTGAGGCTTGAAAGAACATTTCCACAATCCACAATTGGTGCGGTTAAATAAAGTCGGTCGTTTGTCAACGTAAGCCTGTCACAATTGACGGCCAGATGTTTGATTTCTGTCTTTCAAGTGGTTTTCATTTATTTTTCCCGTCTGTCATGCTGTCCATCAAAATGGAGATTGAGAGATTCTACTCGAGATGTGGAACTTTAAACAAGCGTCAAATAACCTCTATTGCATCAAAACACACACACACATACACACGCACATAACATCTTCAATGATTCAATTCAAAACGGAACGTATAAAACGAACAAACAACAGCAACTCAATGAACACTCTTACATCCGTTTGACTTCGTTAACACGACATAACCAAAACGGAAATTTAAATGAAAATACAAAACCAGACGAACATACACAATTCAACAGATTCTTTGTTCCATCTGTCAACATCACTGCACTCGAAAACGTAACAAAACGGTCGTGTGATAGACTAAACAAAATAAATAAAATCTGCGGAACAACACAAATCCAGCCGAAACCCAAAGGATGTCTGACTAAGCCAACATTGAAATCAAAAAAGCCAACACACAAAATCAAACGTAATATTGCAAAATGCAAAACGAATCACTCTATCATATCGGCTAATATTGCTAACAAACAAAATACCGATAGCGAAAGGATAAATGTCGTTGAAAGAAGAAAAAAATGAAACAAAATTAAATATTTCAAATGATTTGCCCCACAAAATATTTTGATTGAAATTTGAAACACACGGTGGATCAGAACAGAAGAAAAACGGAATAAAATTCAATGTGAAAATGAAGTGTTTGTGTATCGAATGTGATACTTACGTTTTATCGGCACGAATAGAAAATCGCTACTGTTCGCATAAAATAATTCTCCATGCAATTTTCCCCCGCGCGCGTGAACTACAGACTATGACTACAGAGAACACGACGAAAAATAACAACAACAATGCGACAAAAAAAAAAACACTGTACGTATTTTTTTTTCTCTTCTATAATATCGAAGCATTGCTGTTGATCCCATACAAACAACCGTTTCACCGTTCAACCAAGCGGGTATTCGCCTGTTTTTTTTTCCTAATAGTTTAGTGATTTTTCACTCAGTTCTGGGTTTTTCTTTTCCCACTTGTTTTTTTTTTCTTCTTCTCGTTCTTCTTCTCTTTGTCGTGTGTTTTCTTTTTGTGTGTGTGTGTTGCTTTAGAGTTTGTCAGCTCCTTGTGAGCTTACTTTTTGAAAATTCACTCTTGCCTCGCCTCTCTATGACTTACGAGTCCATATTTTCTATATTTATAAATTACATGCCAGCGTATCAAGCGTTCAATGGTGCTCATGTCGCGAAAACGAGGCGATAAATTTAAATACGAAACCTGCACACGATTCGTTTTAACTTTGTCATAACTAGAAGAAAAAGAAAGAGAAAGAGAGAAGGAGCGAGTGCGAAAGGAAAAGGACACCATATTGAATGAGCGATCGTTAGCTCGGCTGCTTGTGCGTTTTCTTATGAAAAGAAAAAAAGAGTGTTAAAATGAGGTAATATGCGTTTGAACTGAAGCAAAAAAAAAAATCAAAATGAATAAATGAACTCTCTCTATCTTATGCATAACAGTTTTGTGAACAGTTTGACTGTGATTTGTTATTAGCAACACTTTGGATAAGTATGCAAAAAATGTTCACAGCGTTATGAGCATGACATCGATGTCAGAGTGTACATGACTAGCCACTGATAGATGTTAACCCATGTACCAAATAAACTATTTACAATTTAATGAAGATTGAAAGTGCTGCATAATCATGGCAATTTATATGGATTCAACCAGCCAGTTTTGATCAATTCGTCATTTAACACTGCAACTAAAGCATCAACGACATGCGTCTCGAACTAAACAATTTCTTCTAAACGAATAAGTAGTAAAAAGCAACACCCAAATGCTGTGTTTATCCAAGCATACGCTGTCATGTAATGAATTAGAGTAAAAAACAACGAATGTTATTGTTTTTGCTCTTCAAAAACTGTTTGCATATTTAAAAAACTGACAATTGAGCTTCATATTTTGTGATATTTGCATTTTACATCTGGCATCTGGCATCTTGCACCCTTTATCTATTGACTCTGATATAACCTTTCATTGAGTTAACACATAATAAAGTAGAAACTTTAAACTATTTTATCCTCTTAAACCAAATTCTTTTACAGAAGAAACAATGTCCCCCTTTGATCTTCTGTTTTTTTTCAGTATCTATACCCTTGTTGCTAACATCGAAGCCATGAGGAGAAAGTTTATTGAAAAATGTAATTTCAAACTTTTGAACTCTTGAACGATACAATTTCTTATCATGAACTCAACTATGATACGTAATTAGCGTGACACCTCACTGCTGCATCTATTAATTGTAATTGATTTGACATGTTTTTTGTTCAGCCCGAATTGCGTTGGTGTCGTTTAACATTGTTGTAGTTCTTATGAGCATGATCTCGTGGTTAAATAACCAAAAATACTGTTAGTCCTGCTGAACGATAGTCGTTCTTCGGGTTGTCATTTGTTCAAAAGTTTTGAACACTTGTATAACAGGGGAAAACATTGAATCAATGAGCATAAAACAGCAACAACAACAACAACAACAAAACACATGTTCGAACTTCGAACAATACAAGAATGGTTTTGTACTTGACACAGTAGAATCGTTACAAAATGTTTCATTGATACCCGTTTAAACTGAAAATGATTCGGATCGTTTTCTTCGGAAATTGCATTCTTCCATCCGTATTTCGAAAATTTCGTGAAAAAAAAAACAAATCGAGTGCAAATGCTGGATTTGCAAAATTGACTTTGCATCAAAACATGTATTGTAAAATAGATTAGAGTTTTCGGGTGGGTAAGTTGATACACTGATTCAAAGTAAAGCTGGTATGCTCCCATTTTGTATATTTTATGGAACATGTTTTCGTATGATGATAGCACATGCAGTTTTTATGTTTCAAGCAACAACAACAACAACAATCGGTCGACCTAAACACATGCATATTCTCTGTGAAGAAAATGATTCAAATATTCTGTGATAGCATTCATATGGCTTTTTCTGTTCATTTCGTACATTGTCATCGGTTTCGTTTTTTTTTTTAAATTGAAAGTGAAACGGCACAACGACTGTCAATCCTCCGCCCTGTATGGGCACACCACATTCAAGGCATACACGTAACGAGCTCAAAAATACTTGAAAAATAAGTTGTAGCTTTGCTTGTAATTAAAACATACATTGTATTACTATAAGTTGAAGCATTTGCATTTTGTAATATGACTTTACCGTATATATATATAGACCTTTTCGTGTTCCCCAGTCAATTCTTTCGCTCTTTCACTCACTCTCTCTCTCTCTCTCTCTCACTCTCTCTCTCTCTCTCTCTCTCTCTATCGTTGTTCATATGGGACTAGAATGAAAATAAACGGAATTTTCACCTCAGTAAATCGATAAAAATGCATTTCGGTTTGCCCCTATGCTCCTTGCCAGTATTCCGTGTTTGTAATCTGTTTGATTGATTTATTGTTGGTGTTGGAGTTTGAATATAACAATATAGAGTGGAGCTTAAATTCATGGAAAATTTTCGGGTGACTTTTACAAATAAATTCTGTTTTTTTTAATGTTTCATCATATTTTCTGGCATTTATCTAGAGCATTGCATTATCTGAATAAATAGAGGTGATTTGATAAGTAGAACCCTTGTTGCTGAAAACGGGGTGGTGAAAATAAAATTGAACGGACAAAGACCACGCGAACTAATTGAGCCTCTAACTGGTGTATCCAAATATTGGTGAATGTCAACCGCCTTGAAGATAAGCGACAGGTACTTACTTCAAATCAAAATCAAATAAAATCCATCGTTATGGTTGCCATATCCTGTCACAGAAGCGCTTTTCAACGGAATGCCATGTGTTGTCGATAATTATGTGCATTCAAGTTGAAAATGCGAAAAGAACAACAACTACAACAGCATTATCGAAAGCATTTCGTTCTCTTTTTTCTTCGTCTTTTCATTCGTTTATGTGATAATAAATGAAAAACAAAATTACACTTTTCCCCAAGCACGCGATATATTTGAGCTTTGCATTTCGATTCTGAATGTTAAAGTGAAAAATACAGTGAGAATAAAAAGGAAAAAATAAATAAATTGACGTTAACCAAACCGAGTAAAATGAGGAAAAAAACATGTTGTTCAAACCACAGCAAAAATGACACGGAATTTGGGTGCCTTTAACCTATGCGCGCTGTTCATTTATGGTTCACTATTTCTAGAATTCTCGAAAACTAATTAAAAAAGGAAAACATACACACACACACACACACACACACGCAGCACACATTTCCAAGTATTTTGAATCCGTCACAAAATATTTGAGCCGATATTTGAGCAAACGAAATCGAATTCACAGCTCAAAATAAATCATTCATGTCGATACACTTTGTCGACAGTAAACCAGAACAAAAAATTTAACTTGAATTTCTTCATGAGTTGTTCACAAATCAAGAATACAAAATCATGGAAATGCGAACAAACGGAACACACACACACTCAAAAACATAAGCACCACTTTCAATGCATTTGTCAGATGGTATGTATACGTGAACAGCTCGACGAATGTCGATAAGAGAGCATTTAAAGCTTTGCTCTAATTATATCTGTGGGCTGTGATTTAAATGAACTGTCGCATAGGTAAGACCGGGGGAAATTATGCAAATTGAGAGATGAAAAGTGTTAATCAAACGCCCAGGAGAATTCCATTGTTTATTGAGAGCAATAGCGAAATTGTCGTTCGAAATTAGTATGTTCGTTGAATCGTATGTTCGTTTGTGTTTTCTTGTCGTTTTTTTTATGGAACCATCCACTTCAAGGGGAATTCAACACTCAATATATCTAGTGATATCTAGTATATTTACAGAAATTTCCATTTTTCAATGTATCAAATTTTTAGAAATCTGAGAAGTTTTTTTTGAATATTTTCAGTTTAACGCCGCCATATTGGTTTTTGTATGGTCGCCATATTGAATTCATGTCAATATATCGAATATATCGAAAAAAATTCTATACAAATCGACATTTATTTAGTTTATTTCTCTTTACGCACAAAATCTACTTTTATTTCCGTGATAATGAAGAGTATGAAACCCCTTGATCCACTTGGGGAGGGAGGTGTCATGGGTAGTAGGGGGTGCCTAACCATTTTGATGTTTTACCGTTTTTTTTCTTCTCATTATTACACAATTATAACATACTTTCAGATGACGCAGATTGCCCATGTATGAATCGATTGTGGGTGTTGCGCATCATTATAATCCTTAGGTCAGATCTTAAGCCGAGCTTGTGGCTTAATTGATACAGACTTGTTTCTAATCAAATGGGTCGAATAAATGACCAAAAAAAAATCAATAGTCACCTAGTGGTATATTGGACAGCTTCAGTGGTCGTTCGTAATATTATTTTGTTATTCCAATAGAATAAACATACGAAATAAAATGTGCCTAGTTACAAAATGATAATTAGATTAGCCTCGATTGGTGACTGGTAAGCGCATTTTATCTATGGTCTTTGGTTTTTTTGTGCCTTCTTTTATTGGTTCGTTGTTTTCAACAACAACAACAACAAAAATCATGGAATTACCTAGCCTCACAATAGCTAGCCAACAGTTAGAACAGTGGCTAAGTTCGTTTCGTCAAGTGTTGTAGCAATTCCATACCTTTTTGAAATTTGTTTGCCAAATCACAAAGATCTGTCTATTCTATTTTGACCATTTTTTTGGATGGATATTTAAATGGTTTAAAATGGGGAAATAGGAAGTGATCCAAGGCATCATTCACTTCTTATTTATTTGTGATGTAAATCAAATTGATTTTTGTGATACCAATAAAAAAAAAGCGGCCACATTAATTGAATAAGTTTAATCAGTTAGCCTGGTATTAATTAATTAAGTGAAAGATATAAATGAAATCCAATTCAAAAGAGAATCTTGTGTCATCGGATCCGGAGGCAGCTAGTGATAGTGGTCAACCGAATCCATATGATTCACTTCCGGATGAAAATGATTATATTTTAACACCGGTTGAAAAGAGATTTTTATTGAGCGCTGAGCGTGGTGATTGCGCTGGAGTGAGACGGTAAAATGATTTCACTTTTCTGTTTTCCAATTGATTTAACAACAACAACCAGAAAAATAACAAAAAATTGGAAAAACTTGACATTTTAGATTGATTGCTGAGCATAAGGATAAACCAGAACAACTAAATATTAACTGTGTGGATCCATTAAATCGTTCAGCATTGATTGCAGCTATCGAAAATGAAAACATCGAACTCATTAAAATATTGTTAGATGAAGACATCAAAGTGAATGATGCTCTGTTGCACGCAATCAGTGAAGAGTATGTTGAGGCCGTCGAATTACTCTTGTATCATGAAGAGAACAATCACGCACCAGGAAAACCATATGTATATCTGATTCAAATATAGCTAAAATAAGACAAATTGATCAAAAAAAATCACAATCGCTATTATTTTCATGCAAACACATCACAACAAGTCATGGGAATCGGTTGACAGTTCAGCATCAACATTTACACCAGATATAACACCATTGATATTAGCCGCCCACCGAAATAACTATGAAATACTGAAATTGCTGCTGGACCGTGGTGCCACCTTACCAATGCCACATGATGCACGATGTGGTTGTGATGAGTGTATGCAATCGAGTCAATCGGATTCGTTACGACATTCACAATCACGTATCAATGCCTATCGGGCATTAACATCAAGTTCACTCATCGCTCTGAGGTTAGACCAACAAATCTTCTCAGCAGCCTCCACACACATTTCAATGTGTATGCATGTGTGTTATTAAAATGTTCATTAATCATTATTTGTTCATTTGATTTAGCTCTCCGGATCCAATACTCACCGCCTTTGAATTATCGTGGGAGTTGCGACGCTTAAGTCGCATGGAAACCGAATTTCGCACCGAATATAATGTAACAATTTGTTAATATGGTCTTTTGTTGTTTGTGTTCATTGTTTTCGTTCATTAACTCATAATTAATTTAATTTGAATTCTTTTTAATTTGATTGTCCATACAAAATGTTGATATCCGTTTTATTGAAAAAAAAAAAACAACAAAAAACAGGAAATGCGACAATCGGTTCAAGATTTTGCCAAATCATTGCTTGATCATTCGCGAACATCCCAAGAATTGGAAATTATGCTCAATTTTAATTCAATTCCGGGCTCTGATGTTTGGGAACCAGGTGACCATCAGTCGCTCGATCGACTCAAATTGGCAATCAACTACAAGCAAAAGCAATTTGTGTCACATCCAAGTGTACAACAATTGCTTGCAAGTATTTGGTATGAGGGTAAGTAGTACAGTGATACAGAAGAGGCTAATTATCACAATGGCGTATACATATCTATCTAAACCAATTGACCACGATACGTTTCAGGTTTGCCGGGTTTTCGGCGAAAAAGTATGGTCGGTCAGTTAACTCAAGTGGCAAAATTAGGATTCATGTTTCCCGTCTACAGTACGATTTATATGATTGCACCAAATTCAACGATGGGCAAATTCATGAAGAAACCATTTGTGAAATTTATTTGCCATTCATCCAGCTATGCAACATTTCTGCGTGAGTTTACACACATATACAAACAACATAAAAACTGTTGCAACTGAATATGATTGAAGGCGATTTGGGTTGCCTGTGCTAATGACCGGTTTATCTAATAATAGTTTTGCTCGGAGCTGCATCACAACGCATTGAATATTTAGCACTTGAATTTATTGGAACACCGTGGATGCTTGAATTGTTGGACGATTGGAAAAAGCATGAACGTGGTGCTGTGCCCGGGCCAACCGAATGTGGCATCATGGTTTTCGTCATAAGTATACCATTTCGTCATATAAAAATTCCATACACAATTCTATCATTCGATTCAATCCATCCAAGAAAAGCGCATTCATAACCAAAAAAAAAAAAATATCCCTATCGATAATCATTTTTGTCAGGCTTGATTTGGGGTGAAATCAATTCGTTGTACTCCAGCGGAATAGGCGATTATATCGGTGACCTGTGGAATATTATCGATTTCATATCAAATACATTCTATGTGACATGGATTGGATTGCGCATCACATCGTGGTATGTTGTGCAAGTAAGTTCAATCACACACTCACTCACACACACACATATTTCTGCATCAAACCATTCCAATCAATTTGCCAATTTTAATGGTGGTTAATCGTCTCGAAATTGTTGTGCCTTTTTTTTATTTCACGTGTGCTTGTTGCAACAACATCATCATCACCATCAAAAACAACACCAAAACTGAACACAAAATCGCACAGAGAGAAGTGTCCGTTGGAATGGATCCATGGTATCCACGTGAAGAGTGGGATCCATTCGATCCAATGCTATTATCCGAAGGTGTATTTGCTGCCGGCATGATATTTTCATTTTTAAAATTGGTGCACATATTCTCGATAAATCCGCATTTGGGTCCATTGCAAGTGTCACTTGGCCGAATGATTATCGATATTATTAAATTTTTCTTCATCTATACACTGGTACTGTTTGCATTTGGTTGCGGTTTAAATCAATTGCTGTGGTATTATGCGGATTTGGAGAAGAGAAAATGCTATCATTTTCATGATTCGGATATTCCAGATTTTGATAATAATGAAAAAGCCTGCGGCATTTGGCGACGTTTTGCTAAGTAAAGTGAACATTTCTGGGCAATCCATGTTTGATCAATTCACATACACACACATACACACAAACGATTAAATGTTAAAACCATATTCGTTCTCTAATTGCAGCTTATTTGAAACTTCACAGTCACTATTTTGGGCATCATTCGGTCTTGTCGATTTGATGGCCTTTGAACTGCAAGGCATTAAAAGTTTTACAAGATTCTGGGCAATGCTTATGTTTGGCTCGTACAGTGTAATCAATATTATTGTACTTCTAAATATGTTGATCGCCATGATGAGCAATTCATATCAAATAATCTCGGTAAGCATACAATTGTTGCGGTTAGTTAAACATCAATAATAATGGTTTAACGCGATGGTTTTGTCTTCACGCACAAAATCAACTTCAACCCCGTATTATTATTGTCTTTTAAATCACAGGAACGATCTGATACTGAATGGAAATTTGCACGAACACAATTGTGGATGAGCTACTTTGAAGATGGTGGCACATTGCCACCTCCATTCAATCTATTTCCAACCACAAAACTTTTACGCTGCGGTAAAACCGAAAGATCAACGAAAAGTTTGATTGTAAGTATCAATGTAATTAGGGTTTTTTTAGGTTGTTTCTTCATTCAATAAAAAAAGAGAGTGGCAGCGGATTGAAAATGGCAAAGCGAACACAGAAGATTTGGCTTTTCATCAGACTTACGTAAACATATCACACAGCTCACACTTCAAAATCGATATAAGCACAAAATAATGCCCACATGCGAATCATGGCTTGCAACCAACTCATTGCTTAGTCGATGCCACAACAACACTCCGCCAATTTGACAAATCGCCATGATTTCTCTACCAAAATAAATACAAATGATGCTTCAAATCCATTGGATAAGCAATTTATTTGCGGTATACACGATGTGTATGGGTTTTTTTTCTGTGTCGCGGCTCATCATTTTCACATTGCTCTCTTTCAATCCCCTCCGTTGTGTATATATTTTGTGTCTTTATTTGGCTTTATTTTCTTTGGCTCGTGTTTTTTGTGTGTGTTCTTCTCTTTTCTTTTCTTTTCGTTTGTTTGTTTCATTTTCTATAGAAAAGGTCGCAGGACAAGGCTAAAAAACGTCATGATAATGTTATGCGTTTGCTAGTACGTCGCTATATTACAGCTGAACAGCGAAAGCGTGACGACTTTGGCATTACCGAAGACGATGTTATGGAAATTCGTCAAGACATCAGCACACTACGATTTGAATTAATTGATATTTTGAGTACGAATGGCATGAAAACACCCAGTCTTAATTCAAAAGACATACAATGTAAGTGATATTTCGAAAATTTGCTCATGCGATTCACAATTAACCAATGGTTATCTTCCAATTAATTTTTGATTTTATTTTATTTTATTTTAATTTTTTTTTGTTGGCTTTGATCTGTGTTTGTCGAAAAGTTGCTGGCAAAAAGGGCAAAATGATGGAGCGTCGCATATTGAAAGATTTCCAAATTGGCATCGTGGAATCGATTGTAAGCGAAGCGGTGAAAAATTCGTCGGAATCTCGAGACGTTTTCTCATCGATTGCAAAGGCAATTAATAAACGTTCCACAAATAGACCGTACGTGATTTATTCGATAAATGATGTTTTAGTTGTTGTTTTTTTGTTTGATTTTTTTGAGAGGGTCAATTTCAATGTGCTTGTGTCCTTCTTAATTTTTTTTTTGGTTTTATTTGGTTCATAGCAAAAAGGAGGATTGGAATGCTATTGTACGGAAAAATACAGTTGTTCGAGATCCAATCGGGTCAACACGAAATTCGCTCACACGTCGTGACCGACGAAGTTTACGACGACGCATTTTGGAAGTGGCCGATGAAGGCCTCAAGATGGACACTAAAAAGATTGTCGGTAGGTAGCCGGGCCCCAATTTGCCGTATGTTCAAATAAACATACTTTAGATTGCATGCAATTTTTGCGATAAAAATCACACCATTTTGTGTGTGTGTGTGTGTGTTTTTGTTTGTTTGTTTCATTAATATCACAGAATACAATCCAAAACTTTCGGAGGCAACACAAACCACACGAGTTGCATATGTTAAATTTATGGCGCATGCAATGCGAAGAGAAAGTAATGCCGAAGCAAGTGACGAACAAAATAACGAAACAAATGCTGATAAACAGGAGACGGCCTCAAATAAAATCCATAAATCAATACTTCGCACTTCTTCAAACAGCAGCGCGGTATGAAATTTGTTTTAATTATTTATATGCCATAAATGGCGGTGCATGAAATGTACAAAATCAAAAATGCAAAAAAACACATTTTTTTTTTGTTCATTTTGTCAACAGGACCTCAACATATTGAAAGTGCTTGAGCCCGAAAAAGGTATATTCATATATTTTGCGCCATTTTACTTTTCAATAAAGAAAAGTTATTTCATTTGTATTTTGTGGCATTTGGTTTTCTGTGTGAACAAAATTTTTGTTGATTTAAAAACATACTTAACATTTAAAACACACCTAAAGCGTAACTTCCTTCCTCAATATTGAATAGGAGATGAAACAGATGGTCAACAGCAAGGGCAGTCGGACAAAATGAGATTTTTGCAAATGGATGGTGAATCTGCGACCACAAGTGCCATAAGAGCGTATTCACCAATCATCGAAGATCCGAGAGAAAAAGATAGTCGCCCTGCGTCTACCGATCCAATCATGGATCTACAGAATAAACGAGCTGATACCATTTCAATCCCATCTAGGGCCATTTCGCCAGCCTCGACACCATCACAGACTATGTCACCAGTTTCAGTACCGTCTCGAGCTAATACACCAATTGCAGGAACATCAGTCCAAGTAGATATTGAAACAGGTGACAAAAATCAATCGAATGGATCGAATGCAAATGAAAAGCCAAATGAAGGAACGAAATCTTCATCAAACCAGCCAATTTTTAAACCATTGCATACCGAAAAAGGAACATCCAAAACAACGGGCAAAAATATCGGCGGATGGATTTAAAATGAAGAAGAAGACAAAAAAAACACGAAAACAAATACTAATTTCACCATAAAAAATAAAATATGCCAAATTTCAAATTTACATTCTATTAAACATTGCTCCAATAGATTAGACTATATATTTTTAAAACTTGTTTACTGAAATGAAATATCCTGTTGTTCTTTCAAATTTCTCCCCTCCCCCCCCCAAACAAGGAAACAAACATGGTAAAATAAATGAATATTCAGTTTTAATTAAATTTGTTGTGTAAATTGAAATTCAGAACCATAAATCCATGACAAGTCAACGAAATGATTCGAAATTAGGAAAAAAAACACACACACAACAACAAAGAATGATGTAATGCTCACCAAACTATATCCAACTGTGCAAATGATTGAGTTTATTGGAATTGATTTAGCCTGTCATTCGTTCAATTGAAATTCTCTGGTATTGAAATGATGTTTTGTTTCTTTCTTTTTTTTTCCTCTGGAAAAATAGCAGATCACAAAAGTATGTGTGTTTTGTTGTTTTGAATTGTGGTGTGCCCTTAGAACCACCCACGACCAACACTGTCGAATCATTCTTATCTACTATGCATGTTAAACGAATCACACTTAGTTTTTACACTCCACTTCAGGCGATTTAACGGATAAAAATGGTGTATTCAATTTTCACCTGTTGCTAAAAAGAAATCTCACGGCTATTCGATGTTTAAAAATATCTTTGTGCGTTGGAAACACACCAGAACTGCTCACTAAACTATGTAAATTCATCGTGAATTGTATTGTTTTTGTTGTTGTAAGTATACGGCATTACATGAATGGTATTACTGTTTATTTGCTCTCTTTCGCTGTGTGCCAATAAGTAATATCAGAAAAGTATGGTTAAGCTTAAAAATGTGACGTCAATATAACACCACTAACATATATGAATGTCACGAAATGAAATGGCAACGATTTTGTTGGGTTTTTTTCTTTTTGCTTTTGGTTTTGGTTTTGTTTCGCAGTATGATCTTGGGATGTGGAAATATATATATATATATATATATATATATATTTGCCTTAAGACAAAAACAAACCGAAGAAGTACCGAGATTGATGCTGTGCGACATCATCACCAAGCTGATATTTAATTCATGCTTTCTGCGCTATATCTAGATTTTGCTGGAAGCCCAACGTAAAAAACACATCAATTTAACAGTATGAAATTTAAACATGCAACTGTGTCGAAGAAGAGAGAGAGATGAACAAAAAAAAACGAACGAAAGAAAGAACAACAACAACTAGAACAAAATCCGTTGATTGGTTGGTTGGGTGGCTGGCGGTTGGTGCTTTTCACTGTTCAACATGTTCTTATCTTGATACCTGATTAATGATTATCATGGATGCGTGTGCTGACAAATTTGTTTTCATTTTGTCACTTGTACTTTTCAGGCGTTGATCGCCACGTTGTGGTTGTTGTTGTTATTTGTTGCCATTCCTCAAGGGGTTTTCCGATGTCATCGAGTTGTATAAAAGAGTGTGAAATTCTCTAGTTCGGAGTCAGTGAACATCATACAATCAAATCGAAAACATCCAAAGCAACCGGTGCATTAACTCAATCACATTTTGAACATTTTCACTGCATTGGAGATAAAACAAAATCATTCGCATCTTTGGAAACAGAATATTCAACTGTTGAAAAACAAAACCCGTGAAACGTTCGGTGGATTTGCTTTTGTGACTCGACCAGAAAAAAAAACAAATTTTAAACGAAAACCAACCAAAATGACCTGTTTAGAAAATATTATCGTTATTTCAACTATGTTCCTAGTGTTAGTTACAATTCAAACAATCAAAGCTGAAGGTAATTTTACACAATTGTTTTTTTTTTTACATTTTGAAACCGTTTGAGATGTGAATCACACCATGTGATTGTCAATGGAGAATAAAATCATTTGAAATGCAATTTTTTGCAAGTAAAATTTAATATATTTGATGCTAATTGCTGGATTGATAGCACTTTTGTGAATATTGAAAAATTATACCTGTTGTTGCTAGCAAGTTAAAAATATTTTTTTATGTGATCTTATAAGAAATGAACTACCAGCTTAATATAAGTCCGTATGTCTAAGAGCCTAAGTGTGTTGAGTGAGTAGCAGTGCGAGGAAATGAGTCACTCGTTGAACCACTTTCGAGCTAAACAGCTCAAATTGAATTGAACCATTTGCAACAACAAAATTAAATCATTAATCAAATTAATTTTCAAACAGAAATCGATGTGAAACGCGGTGAACCTGTCCACACGCTCTTTCCAACGCCACGGCGTCGAAGTGATCCAGAGTTCTTGAAATGGGATAGTGAAATCAATGCTATTTTAGATGATGACTATGAAGGTGAGCGCTCAATATTTTAAATGCTGTTGAAATCGTGAATGTGCGAACAAAAAAATTATTTCTAGCAAATTTATTCAATCGATCGATCGTATCCAAACGGTGCATTCATCTGGCCAACGATCAATAGAGCGAATATTTTTAGATGTTGTGAAATAAACCATGTGCTTCAATTACATCGATGCTAATTTTGTACTGTAAACTATCTTTTTATTCATGAGAATATTTTCCTTAATTTTTCTTTTTTTTTCATTCAACATTTGCAACAGCTGGCGGTGAATATACTGGAAATGAACATGTTCGGCCATACTTTGGTTTTCCACGGATTTCACGAGCTGGATCGCGTCTTTATTCAAAACTCGGTGATGGTTCACAAGAGACAATCAAACGGGGTGGACCTGGTGGTGGTGCTGGTATGTGGTTTGGACCACGTTTGGGTCGTATGCAAAAACGAAGTCCAGCCAAAGAGCACATCTAAACAGTCCAGCTCACGCGTCCGATAAAATCGAATTCAACAAGAGCCCAAAGTTACTAATCTTATATTTACCATTTCGTACCAAAAAAAAAAAAAAAACATACGCTAAACCGGCATACAAGTAACATACAAAGTAATGATCATACAGTTAGAGGCACACAGTAAACATTTGACTTATGGCCCCTCTACTACTTATAGATTTGTTATTTTTCAAATTAAAAAAAAAACACACACACACATACAAAAACAAAATCCCTTACAATGAATGTGAATGAACTACAAGACACAACAATTTGGTCCTCTTTTGCAATGTGGATATAATGTTTGCAGCAACCAAAAAAAAACAATTCAAATAAAAATTATTATACAAAATGTCAATGCAAATTACCAAATAAAAAACAATTCATTTAAAAAAACCAGACGGATTAAGATTATTTCAAAACCAATGTTTATGTATTTATCGGGTAATCGCTTTGTATAATATTCATATGAAAATGGGCCAACGAAAAACAAAATAAAGCGATTCCACCCCCTAGAATTTTCGAATCGGCTGGTTTCTGAATTCTTCATGATATGAATGATTTGAATGATTTGTCTCTTTAGCATTGGTCATGAAATAATCTGTACTTGAGAACAAACATTTATGATTATATTAACGTCTGTTGTCTGTTCCGAACAAAAAAAAAAAAAAACAAATACAAAAACCAAGTTGTGTAAATCAAATTCTATTACTTGCATTTACTTACTCAAGTTCAAATCTGTACGAAAATTGGAATTTTCGTTAAGTGGAGCTGGAAATACGCCACACATTCAAGGAAAATGTAAAAAGCTTTTAACAACTCCAATACGCTGAGCATAACAAAAAACACCGTTTCCACTTGTATATCAACGTTTTATTTTTTTTTACAAACAAACACTACCAAAATTTGTCTTTGCGTTTGAAATACAATTGATATAAAATTGGGGATTTTCTTTTGTGAAAACCTTTGACATTTAACGGCAACACAAAAAAAAAACAAAAAACAAACAAATGTATTAAATAATATAATGTTGGGTCTTGCAGGAACATTGTTTATTTTTTTTTTTTTGTCGTCTCTTTAGCAGCAATTTAAATTGCTTTCAATGTTTTTGTGTCGATTGATTTAGACTACTTTGAGCAGTGGGATCATCGTCCGGATTAGTCTGCTTTGCATCAGCATCTGTTGTTTGAATCTGATTTAAATGTGACAGAGTCAAAGAAACAACAAGAACAACAAAAACACGTAAAACAAATTGATGAAACTGTCATTTTCGTTTGGTAGGGGAGCTCATTTTATGATTTAAAAAGAAAAAACAATACCAAAGTGGATCCAGTCCAAGCACCTTTTGACGTGATTGGTATCTCTGGTGCTGTTTTCGATGGAACTGCGGTGAATGGACGGTATATTTTTGGAGATGACTTTGACGCTGACATTGGACTAAACAATGAAATAATTGGGTATCGAAAATCGCAATTGGTTGTATACACTTAAAAAACGAAACATAATCAATTGACATACGTTGGGAATACGTCCGCTGATTTGCCGCGCATATCTTTTCCAATCAATATTTCCGGAAATTCTTCTTTAGTTATCGTTTCAATGGTATGATATTCGGTGGTTTCAATGGAATACAGGCTAATGGCGCCTTCCACTAGATCTTCGTATCGATGTTGTGTGCACATTGGATCGATATGAAATTTGGCATTTCCTGTAACACAATCTCAATACCATTCGTTAAATATGTAAATTAAGTGTTCAACACACACACACACACATACACACAAAATACCGCAAAGAAAAACAATAAATAAAACTTTCGAAAGCAAAAATTGAATCATCAAAAAAGAAAAACAAAAACAAAATACAATTGAAAAAGCACACACTCACGCTGTTGATCTTCAAGCCGCTTTTTATGATATTGCCATGCGATTGGTCCTATCACACCTGGATCAGCACCATCGCTACGGGTTCTTGACAAATAAACAATTTCATCACATTTCTTATCCGCAGTGGTTTCATGTGGCTTGTACTGGGTACTTTTAGGCGGACTTTTTTCTTTTGCATCGACGATACGCGGAAGTTTGGATGCCAGCGTAGCCGCTTCAGTGGCTTCGATTTCATCATATTGATCTAAATATGTAATACTTACCGGTTCAAGGACACGGCTCAATGGTTCGGGTACATTGCATTTGGGAAAACTGCGCACCGATGCCATACTCAAAAATGAGCCCACGCTCAGATCATCGTTCGTTGTATTATCATGCACCACTTCATCATTTGACAATTGATGTGAAATTCGATCCGTTTTCATCTTAATATTTTCATCAGACGGATGGGCCACATGGTGGGTGGCCGGATCGGCGCCACCTTTTTTCGATTTGGAATTTACCATCGATTTTGTCATGTCATTTGCAACGGTGTTCACCGCAACTGTATTCATCCCATTTCTCAATTGATTGACATTATCGTTTTTATTTTGCCGTCTGTCAATCAAATGCGATTTACTTTGCACATGCTTTTCGATTTCATTGGATATTGTCATTTTCTCACCATTATCTATTTGTTTTGGTGACATGAATTGATTGTGAACGTTTTTCTTACCGACCATCGGATTGAACGCTTCAATGTGCTCATACAAATTTGAATCTTTTCCAATTGACATTTCAAAATTTTCATCATTGCTTGCAACGGTGGCGGTGCGACGTAATTGCTTGCATTCATCATCATCGCCATTTTGTCCGGCCATCGATGAGCTACGTGACGAATGCACCTGAACAACGGTCTCTTCATATGCACCAACTCGATTGCCATTAATACCCTTCATATATTTTCGTTTATGCTTTGACTTGGCGTTTTTTTGCTGGGCACGTTCAATTTGCTTTTTTGTAATCGTCGCATATTCTCGATGATTTAATGCTGTGATACGCTTTGGCCGCTTCGAATATAGATGATGGCGTCGACTTTTATGCCGTTTGATGTAATATATCGATGATGTGTCCGATGTGGATGTTGATGAGTGTGATTGCGATTGTGATGGTGACGGTGTTGATGGTTCCGAGGATGGTGGCTCCGGAAAATAAATAGTCGGTGTGCCAACTTTTTTATTATGCTTTCGCTTCGATGGTGACGGTATAATTATAAAACTGTGATCACGTTCATAAGCAAACCCATCAATTGAATCATGTAATGAAGTGATTTGCGTGCCAACTTGCTTCATGTGCTGTGCAACGTTCGATTGACGGTACGGAATTTCATTCGTTATATTCGAACGGAATTGATGGCTTTCATCACCCGCACCAATATGTCGACTTGATGCATTTTTCGGTGGCACTGCCGGTAAAAATGATTGCTGCGCAGTTTGTGCAGATTTTGATTCACTGAATTTGATAGCAAATATCGATTAGATAGATTTTTGTTTGTTTGTTTTTTTTTTCAATAAATTGGAAATTTACCCCTTTTTCTGTGTTTGTTGTTGATTTTTCTTTGAACCAGTTACCAACATCAAAATCATCAGCAGCAAAATAATCAACAGTATCAACGTCATTATGAATGCTAAAATGTATGGATTTTGGAAAATCGTCGCTAAAATAGGCTTATTTTGATTTGTGGTCACTGTCGACGAGGGTATTAATGGTGTTGCTTGTGGTTCCTTCAGATAAGCTAAAATTACAATTTATCAGCAATATGCGGTTAGAAATTCTATCGAAAATTGGTTATAAATTTGGCTGAATTAGGTGAACAATGGATATACGTTCGGCTTTGGTGTACACAGGCTTTTCCAACATTTTCGAAACTTCAGCATCGCTCATCAATTTCATATCATTGGCTGCGATGGTCGCTAACACTGGAATACCATTCACAAAAACGGTATAGATAATTTCGGTTTGATTGTCAGTTGATGTTAGTGAATCGGAAGAGAGATTGCTGTCATTGTTTAGGATAAATTAATAATTAATTAACCAAATGGTTGGGCAAAATGTCACATCTCAACGTGTTATATCCGAGAAAACAAATTTATATCCTATATGCATCCGCTCACCTTGACGCTGCTGAATTCATCCATTCTTTTTCGGAATTATCTAAATAATCTTTATCGGCTGAACTTATCACAGATATGTTATGTATTAAAACGCTAATACGTCCAATGATTGCATCATTTCGATGTTTTTCGCTTGCTTTTGATGATTTATCCATGTTTGTTTTGGCATTGTAATGCATTTTCTGTACATCGATTGTCTTTGAATTGTTGATATTGCTGGCATTTGGCAGTGATTTTGAAACGGTTGACTGAAGAATGATTTGTGTTGGTTGAATGATGGTCGTGCTTGTGGCCGATCGTATCGATGACAATGAAATGGAAGACACAGAACGTTTCCGTTGATGTGAATCACTTTGGTTGGCGCTCATCATAGATTCAACAATTGTTTCACGGTTTGCATCCAATGTTTTAGCACTTTTACTGCTTTCATTGCGTTGCAATGATTGAGTGAAATTAACAAACGTTTTATTTGACTCAATACTGGTTGCAATTGATTCAGTTAGACCATATTCATATTTCAAAACCGATGTCGGACTAATTGGCATTGACAAATTTGTACTTTGTTTATTTTCTATGATTGGCGTTGTTTCATTGGCTTGGGATCCATCGATTGTGACATTCGATAAGCCCAAATGCAGTGATTGTTGCCTGCAAATATAGATTCAAACAATAAACATCCACAATGTTATCAAAGTTTTACCAGTGGCGCCAAAAAAAAACAACAAAACAAAACAAAAAACGGAACAAAATCGGGCCCCACAGGGACGGATTCCCCCGGCAAAATAACAAACAACACACAACAAAACACATTGTATACAGTACTTGGCAAATGCGTGACGATAAACATCAGCTAGTCGATCCTGTAGCAATGGAATATCTTCATCGGTCAATTGGCCCGCAACGGTGGTAACGAGCCAAAAGTGTTTATTTGGTGGCATATAAATATCAGGAATCTCATTCGAATCATCATCATCACAATTGGCCAATTTACAATTTGGATCGTTTTCATTCTCATTCTGTAAAAAAACAACAACACAAAACCAAATCGAATCAAATCCAAACAACGCGCAAAATAACTCAAACCCATCCATTATTCACACCGCAATTTTGCAGGTGGAGGTGACGGGCTGGAGTTTGAAACGTGCACAAAAAATTCAATTACCGAATCATCAATGTAGACCGTTGCAATCACTGTCGCTGTTTTAATAAATGTTTCGCGTCCAACAAACCCATTCATTGCCGTCAAGCGGGCATTCGATTTCAAAGACAGCGTCAATGGTTCGTCACCGGATCCATTCCAGAAAAAGTCTTCAAAGCGTATGTCATGCTCGGACGAATGTAAACTGCTTGCCGTATTCACGTCTGTCGAAAATAGAAACCGAAAATAATCAAAAAAGAAACGCACTCAAACATTCACACAAAGTCCAATAGTCGTCTTTTTCAGTGCATGTGCCTGTAATAAATGTGTCAACATAAAAAAAAGAAACTTCTTCGTGTAACATCAGACATGTGTGTGTTTATGCCAAAAAATACGGTTACTTGATACGAGACGCATGACGATAACACCGTAAATTGAGCACACTTTCAAGAAGTTGCTGTTCAACAGCAATCAATAATTTGGCACAAAATGCCAATTTCTTATCCTCGTTGTTGGCGGTTTTTGTATGTCTTGTTTCTTATTTTTGTTATTTGTCAGCCACTTAATTTACGCAGGTGAACAAGTTAAGAGCATTGTATGTCTTTTGCCAAAAGAGTACCTCTCATCAAACAAAAAAACACACTGCATTTTGTGTGTGTGTGTGTGTGTGTGTGTGTGTTGCAGCTCTTAGCATTTCGAACACGCGAAATTGAATGAGCGAAACCAAATAAACCAATTTTTTTTACACCCCACAAAACACCCAGCCAAACAAAGCCACTGCTTTTCGCTCGGCAGTTTTTTTTCACTTTTCATTTTGTCTGTATATCAATGTGTGAGTGTGTGTGTGTGTTCTTTTTTGTGTTCATTCTTTTGGATAAATAAACGTGACGCTTTTCACTGTACTTTCAAATTTCATTTAATATTAAGTGCATGTACTTTGTGTTGGCATTTATTGCAAATCAAGGCTTGCGTGTTCAATTGCTCTTTTTCTATGTGATAGGAGCCACTTGAACGGGGTGGTTCCTCTCTCGCTCTCTCTCTCTCTCTCTCTCTCTCTCTCTCTCTCTCTCTCTCTCTCTCTCTCTCTCTCTCTCTCTCTCCTTCTCTCTCGTTCTTTCAAACAACAAAACCTCATGGAAAATTTTATGGCGAAAAAGTGTTTCGCATTTCATTGAGAAAAGGAAAGTTGAGTCCGTTTCTCATGAAAATGCAAATACCTTTGTCGAACGGAAATACCTTTCCAGCATTTGAATATGGAAAACCTTTTCTATGCAACAACATTTTATTTCATCATTTATGAATAGAATTGTTAAGTCACAATTTTAGACTAAATATTTCATTAGAATACATCAAAACACCGACCACAATGTGACTCAAGCGCGTATTTGTGTGTGGATATCAACCAGTCAAGTGATAAAAAGACATTTTATAACGTTTTAATATTAGATTTGACCAAATTGGTTTCAAATATTTCAACAACAACAACAACAACAACAAAACGATTCAAACACAATAACATTGATATTTGGTGTATTGAGTATGCATGAGAATGCATTTGTATGGATGTGTTTGTGCTGCAACAGCTCATGTGTGAATAAAATGAACAAGTGTTCATTCGTACACACTTTACGATGATTGTTGTTACACTAACATACAATAAAATCATATGCAATTTAAATCAAAATAATAATAATAATAAAAGAAAAAATCAATGACAATAAAACGCTCAACATGTGCACATAACAAACAAATATATTTCAAAAAAAAAAAACGGTTTCACTCTTTTGTTTGAAGCGGTACAATATAAAAAAAAAACAACTATCCAACACGCTGTAGACAAAAGAGATTAAATCAACAGCACAAATCATACGTTGAACGATGATGAAAAACTGCGTCTAAATGACAATATTGTCGTGTGGCTATTTTTATTTTTTTTTTTGTTAAATTTTTTGTTTGTTTGTTTTGTTATCGTTGTTGTTTGTGGCTGTGATTTCATTTCCATTGGAATTGCGCACATTATATATTGCTCGAAAGAATTTGGCGGAAATAAAATAATTTAATAGTGCATAACCGCACAATTCTGGTTTCGGTAGGATGCCTTTAGGTGATTTTTTGTTTTTCGTTGTTGTTGCTGTTGTACATTAGTCAAAAGTATTTAGAACAAATACGGATCACATGTACAAGAATTGATTTATTCATATTAACATTTAGACACAAAGCAATAAAAAGATTTAGAAACACACACAAACACACAAAAATGGTGTTAGTGGTCAACCGTGTAAAAATTCCAAACGGTTAGTTAGAAAGTGTCACTTCTGTAAAAAAAAAAAAAAAAAAAAAAACAAATTAACTTTGTTAATGCGATCTCCATCGGGAACAACATTCCTCTCAATTTATATGTAAATTATTTAAATATTTAATTAAATCCCGACAACGTTTCATTTTCGTCACACCATCGATGCTGCTGACCATCGCAAAGTGCCCAATAATAGATTAAATATGTAACAAGCAAATTGGTACACACAGCTACAAAAGCAAACACAGCACATTGCACACCAATATAATCCAGTTCAGCCTCAAATTATAGTTGTGCGTGGTGTGCGTTGACATTTCGCTTTTTTTCTGTGTTATGTATGTATGTGTGTGTGTGTGTGTTCGGTTTGTACCACATCAATACATAATATCGATAGCACACGCATTTATTGGTTAGCGCTCATGTGTTAGCCTAGCGATATGCATATGCCATGGCAAATTGATTGAAATTGACAATCTAATGCTCGATTGATGAATAAATCGAATTATGGTAAATCGAGATGATTAAGTGCGAACTAGTGTAAATTGATTATGCTCTCATCGGATTTTATACAGTGAGATAAAATAAAATCGAGAGTATAATTTAAAAATGATACCAACAACAACGAGACAGAGAGAGAGAGAGAGAGAGAGAGAGAGTCTGTGTAAGAGCGATGAAAAACAGAAAAAAAAACAGGGTAATAGCAAATCATCTATTATACCGTCCAATGATGGAATATAAATAACCGATGATGGTTTTGGCTGATGCTGCTGCGGTGATGATGGTGATATGTTCAAAGCTATATGAGATGTGCTCTTTGCATCACTGCCAATGTTCAATGTTGTCGTTTCAATTGTTTGTACAAATTCACATCGATTTATGAACACCAGACAAATGAACAATAATGTTAAACCGTATTGATGACATCGACAATAATTCGAACGATCGATGTCAAATAATAAGATGAACATATTGAACACCCAACAATGTTTTCCAATCCTTTATTTAAAATTTTATTCACATTCACATTCATTACCACCTCGAACCACCGTTAAACACAATCACTTCATCCGTCTTTATATGCTTGAATTCATCCGTATGTCATATCTATTGAAATAAATGTCCATATTTTAATGCAATTTTCCATTGACCACTGTATTGTTTGTTGTTGTGGTGTGGGGTATTTTCTTTCGTTTCTTTTTTTCTTTTTTGGGTCACATTAATGTGAAAATCAAGTGCATAAACAAATTTCACTGATAAAACACAAAATCACAAAAAATCATTCAAGTGTTAACAGTTTTAAAACAATCAGTGTTGCGATTGAGTGTGTGTGTGTGTGTGTGTGTGTGTGGGTGGGTTGGTGTGTATTTGTATATTTTTTTGTTCGGGGGTGAACATTTATTTGCACTGTAGCAATTATAACATATTGAATTGAATTATGAGTAAATAATTAAGCATCAAATTGAAGATAATTTGTGAATGCCATCGATTCGCTTGTTTATTAAGAGTTGAGCATAATGTTGATTTCATATTTATTCACTTTAGCAAACACTGTTAATTGTTTTGGTTCGGTTTTGTATTGTTTATTTTTAAATTATTTCATTTAATTTCAGATTTGTTCGTTGTTATTACAATTATTTGCAGTTAAATTGAAAATAAATTCAATTGTTAATTGTGTATTTGTGTATGAGCGCGCGGGCGGATTTAAAACAAAGCAAAAAAAAAACAACAACAACAACGAAATTAACTAACAATTGAAATTGGGAATAAAATTATACAAATTATTGCACTTGTTTTACACAAATTGAAACTGTACATCAACTTGTTTATTTAATTGATTGTAAAATGCAAAAAAAAACTATTCGTAGCACTTCCGTAAGGCGCGCATCAAAAGTGATTCGTGTGTATATATTTAAAATGTATCAAACCAAACCAACAAAAAGAAAAACACAACCAAATTTATTCGAAGGAGTTGAAAAATGTGTAAATGTGTGTGTGAGAATATTCACTTTGACCGATGGTAATATTTTGTTGTTGAGTTCATTGGTTGCTATAACTACAATGTTTTGGTCGCGAGGTAACAGCGGTCATACCGAAAGGTCTGCCGATGAATGAATGCCAAATGCGAGAATATCCACAAACATCACACATTATATTTTATCGGTGGATACACGGAAATACCATACACACACACACACACACACACACACAACCAAGCACCTCACACATGCATGCGTCTGTTTACAACTCTAACTTGAGCACACCGATTTGCTTCGTTCATTCTCTGTCGTTGTTGTTGTTGTTGTTGTAATTGTTTTTTTTTATTGCTGCTTTTCATTTCTAGTCCGGCATGTGTTTAGTGTCACCTTTCATAAATATTTCATTCAACTGATCTAATTATTTAACGAGGAAAATACTGCAATCCCAGCAACAGCATTGAATCTGGGTTTTCTCTGTCTGTCTCTCTTTGTGTGCATTCACTGGACGTGATTACATTTTGTTTATATTCATTTGAAAGATTCTTAAAAAGAGATGTATTCAGCGCATTTATTCGGTTGATGTGGCTATTCTAGTGTGCATTTTGTTTGTACACAAACGTTGTTTTGTTCTCGATTTCTGTATCTCTTGCTCGAGATCCCCTTCAGTTTCGCATATATTTTTGAGTAATCAGTTGGTTATTTTATTTTGATGGTGGTTGTCAAAAGAAAACGCACTCAGGAGTATTGTTTTGGATTGGTGATGAATATACAACATTTGACTGAAGGAAACCAAAAACTGCGAACCGCTCGCTACTGGTTTGAATTGTACACCCGCTGTTGGCCGATACGTTAAATGTGTGTCTGTTGGGGAAATAGACGAAACAAAAAAACAAATTCAAATTGAAAATAGCGTTTGGCAGCTCCATCTACACATTGCTTTCAGTATTCATGCTCCCAAAAAGCAACCAATGTTCGTCATCGTGCGATTTCGAAGCACTTCCCCTTTACACTGAAAGCCAATCATCAAGTGTACTGCGCTTTGTGTTGTTGTTTCTGCTACTGCTACTGCTGCTGCTGCTGCTGTTGTTGTTGTTGTCGTCGTTATTTTTTCTCAGTCGTCTTTGCCGCTGTTATTCCTGTGCCTGTACATATGCCATAAGCTTTGCTCCGTTCCGCACCGTCCGTGTTGGCGGATGGATGATGGTTTGCTGGGTATAAATTTTCCAAGTTTGAAAACAGTTCATTCAGTCACAGCCGAGATTTTCGTTAGTGTGCATTCACAGTAGATTTGGTTTTGTCCGCGTTCAAACTAAAAAAAATATATAATTTCGAAATTAAACGAAATTGGCGAAACGGTTGACTATCTCGCAAACAAATGTGCAATGACAATTCAAGAATGTGAATGAGTTTTTTTTGGTAAAAGATTACCACTCAACAGAAAGAGAAAAGGGAATATAAATATTTGAATATTTGAATATTGCGAATTAAAATATAAACACAAAATTTGAAAAAAAAAAAACGGAATCGTGCAATTGTCTTTGATAAATGCATTTGAATAGAAAATAGACAGGAGAAGAGAAAACCCGCCAATTCGAAGCAATATTCGAATAAATTGTTCGTTTGCAAAAGAATAAATAAATCACGAAATACAAATCAACAATATCGTTCACAAAATTGCAATTGCATTTTCAAAGCGTGCCCATTGAATGTGGCCACAAATCGAACAAAAAAAAAAACCAAACATTTTGAAAATACGTAAATATATAATATATAAAACTGCGATTTTTGCGGTCCATTAAAATTGTGGTAATTTGTGTGTTGCGCATATTGCATTGGCTGTCTGAGCTCATTTTCCGCGAAAAATTCTCACGTGCTTCATCACGTTTTTGGTAGAATCAACCAACGAACTAGAATTCGATAAATCAAATCATATGCAAAAACCAAAAAAAAAAAAAATTGTCGCGTTAAAATTTATTGATTCGACCACAAAATAATCAAAACCACCAATTGTGCGTGTGTATGTGTATGCGTGTGTGGCCGTGTATTTGTGCAAGAAGAGATAAGCCGACGTGAGAAAAACAAATAAAACGTAAACCATCAAGTGTTTAAACCGAATAGTCAACATTTGGCATTTTAAATAAGACCAAAATACGAAAATACTTATCTCCTGTGCTGAATGCAGAAGGGTCATGACTGACATAAGCTCACTGCATATATAAAAAATATCATCATACATCTATATTTATGCCCGATTTTATCAATGTGTCGTCGGTATTTATTGACCTATTCCGAAAATTTGCAATTGATACAATTGGCATAATTGTGTATCGATTGGGAAAAATGACAAATAGCATCAAACGTATAATAATTATTTTGACTTTGAGCTTTCTGACATCGAATACGTATTTTCATTAAACCGATTACTGTTTAAATTATACTGAATTTTATTTTTAATTGACGCCAAAAAAAAAAAACATAGAAATCAGTATAATTATCGACCCAACACCGGCCCAGTAAATCGTTAGCAATTATTAACCAACAAACCAAAAAAGAAACAAGAATCGGAAAGTTTACACCCCCGTTTACCCGCCGTGCGTTTCGCTTATAATGATTGATTTGGTGTAGATTATTTGGCTGAATTGGTTGAAGTCTTTTCGAACGATAAATAAAAACGAGTGCAAAATTTAATCCGTCGAATGTTCATCGATTGGGATTTTCAATCCGAAATACCAATATTATCGCGTGTTTTCCAAGACAAATAAAAATATCCCGCAATCATGGTCAGTCATTAATTTAATTACATTCATTGTTACTTTTTTATTTTTACCGTTTTCCCACTCTCACTCTTTCTCTTCCTCGTTGTCTCATTTTTTTTGTCGTGCTGGTGTGTGTGTGTGTGTGGTTAGTTTGAGTGTGAGTTTGTGTATTTCGCATTTGCCAAAGAGCACGTTTATCCCAACACTTCATATTTTAGCTTCGATGTGCCCATAATTCTTCGCGTTTCGTTTGTTTGGCCTGTCCTTTTTAATTTATATCTCTTTCTCTTCCTCTTCCTCTTCCTCTCTCTGCCTTTGTCTCTATTGATCGTATGTCGATTTTAAAGAGCTGCAAAAAAAAACACACAAACACACACACAAAATAGCTATTTACCGCCTAATGACCTTTACGCGTTTCCGTATCTTTTAATTACGTTATATTCGAATCATGGCTACAGAGCCACTGTGACGGCTTCCAAAAATACCTCATTCATTTCCATTGAATAATTTGACACTGAGAGAAAAAGACCACACCATCAAAAGTCCCAAAAATAACCACATACATACTTTATAATATACACCAACTAGCAATGCAAATGAAAATTAAGAAGCCAGATTTTTTTTTCTCTCTCTGGTTGGTTTTCTCATGCGGTCAATAAAAGATTTCTGAAAATTTCATTTTGTGACAATTTGTTTGTTTTTGTTTTTGCTCCATAAATTGAGCAATTAAGCGAAGATAAAATGGATTTTTTTTTTCTAGATTGAAATAGATTTGGTATCAATGGAACCAACATGTTATAATGAATCGAGGCCGGGGTTATTTTTGGGGGTTCTGCTAAATCGCTTAGTTATTTTGACATTCGATTCCATGTAAATGCAATCGCCGTTCTATTGAAAACTCGTTCAAAACCTCCTCCTCCTGTCCCCTTCAATAATTGACATTAATTATCTTTCGAGAAATGTGCGAAGCCGATAGAGAAACATTTCTTATCAATTTTTGTGTGGCCCCAAATGAAATTTAATAAAGCGTTTCCAAAGCGATACGACTGGATTAAGTTTATTTGTGTAAATCACATCCACAAATATCCACTTAGATTCCAAGTGAAATTCAGACTCAAAGCTGAAATTCGTTTGCCCAAGTGACTGTCGGAATTCATTGTAAACACTCCATGCATACGAAGAATATGACGGATTGCTCAATTCCATTGAGACGCCCATTGATTCGAAAATCCACTCTCTATTCTGATGATTTATTCCATTTGTTGAATGAGAATATAACAAGAATCCTTCACAAAAACTATGTGTGCTGAGTATGTTTTAGTGATAGCAAACAGCACAGTACTATGTGTAATGTACAAGCAAAAAAAAACGGCGCAACGAAAAAACATACCCTTATTATCATAAAATATTTGATTTTAATTCTTACTTTATTTCTCTCGTTGCTATAATTATTTTTAATGGGCTTTTTCTTCTAATTTCCATCCCAAACCAAACCAAACCAAACCAAACCAAACCAAAAAAAAAAACGAAACGAAACTCCCCAAGCTCCGTTCTCACTTAATAAATTAACGTTTCACTTTTTGGCACGCTTACGTACAACATTCACACACCGACCGAACCCTGCATATATATTTTCATTGTAATCATAACAATATTATTGAAATTGGTATTTCTGTAAAATTAGATGTGGTTTGTGTGTGTGTGTGTGTGACGTTGTGCTGCTTCGTTCATTGTAATATTTCATACAAACTTTATCTAATTGTTTGTATCGTTTTTCATGTTACTCTCTCTCTCACTCTATCTCTCTCTCTCTTTCTCTCTTTCATATACGGCTGCTGTTAATTAATAAAACGGAAAATGGATACATTGAAAATATCGTGACGTAATATTGGCCAAAAATTCACAAATTCGATTGAAAATTTGTATAAAAACCATCGACAAAAAAATGAACAAAAATGAATACGTACTCCGCCAAAAAAAAAACACGTATCATCGTCAATCGCATCGTGCAAATAATCAATACACAACGATGCGGAACCAAAAACCACAAATGCATAAAATGCCGACTTTTGCTATTTATGTCCGATTCCGAAATGGAATAATAATAATAACACAATGGATGACAATAATAATCAGTATGGATTCGTGAACTATGCTCTTGAGCTACTTGTGCTCAAGCATTTTGGATTAGATGTGTGGGAACAAATCAAGTAAGTATGATTTTTGTTTATTTACAGATTTATTTATGTGTATGTTATTTACAAATTCGATTTGGAGCGCGGGAGGCGCTTGTCTGTGTGTCGAGGCATTGACGAATGTATGCCAGAAAAAGTTGTTCGTTTGCATTTTCGACCCTCAATTCTCCCCTCCACAAAAATCGTGTTGTTTTCGGTTTCACCGTTTCCATTTCAATGATAACTGATTATCGTCGATTTACCCCGAAAAATGAAAATACAATCAAAACGCCTGAATATCGGTTAAACAAAAATATGCCAAAAAAAAAATTATAAGATGCGATTGAAGAACCGATGAGCTGATGAAAAGTTGCGTGTTTTACGGTATCGAATGATTGGCTGATGTGTTATATATTTTTTGTTGTTTAGCGGTCGGAAGGAAAGGATAGGAAAAGTTTGCCTCATTTGCCTCCGTATATTTTCTTATGTTACAAAAACATTGTTGATGTTTTGCTGTCGAAGAAAGGTCCAAACATATTATAACTCTTTTTTTCCATCGCTCATCCAAGCTCTCAAACCATGTTTCAGGCATCTGAAGTATCATTTTTGTTTAGATAAACTAAATCACCTCGCATTAGGATTTCATGTTTGAAACGATGAAACCAAAAAACAGAAGGAGACGAAAACAAAGCCCCGGATAAAAGTTAAGGAACATACACAGCGATCGATTGACGGATGGATTTAAAGTCGAAAGTTGTCTATAAATTACATTCGTTTATTGTTGATGTTTTTTTTTATTTTCATTTTATATACAAAAAAACCAGCATATTTTTTTTATCGAATAATCATTGAACAACAGTGAATCAGGATTATATCCTGATTTTATTTTGGTATGCTCATCGTGTGTATTTTTTTGCCGCTGTTGCTTTTCATTTGATTTAAAATCCGATGAAAATGACACCCAAACAATAAATATATTTTTTTTTACACGGGAACAGTGGGGAATGTAGGGAAAATTGTGTCATTTTTGCTATGTCATACGTTTTCACAGCTAAATAATTGTGAAAAACGTTTGCCACATTTGTGAGGCCGCACGTAAGTGTTTTGGCTTGTGTGTGTGTGTGTGTGTGTGTGTGCAACACAGATCTGAATTTCAAACCACATTCTATGAATGTCAGTGTGCCACATGTGGACATTGCTCATCCTCTCCATCTAGCTCCCAATCGAAAGATTTCCCTTTATATTTGACAATCCCATATTGAGCAATCGAATTATTATCCGATGATAAAAGACAGTGAAAACTTTTGATGAGCAAAGAAGTGGCCAAATGCGCTTATCGTTTCGTATTTCCTATTACTCTGATATCATTTCACATCAACCAATCGACCACTCATAAGCACACAGTACTACTACTCGATAAACACACATATACACCAAAACGAATACCACAATAAATGCCAACAATGATGATGATATATGTTTTGATAGCACCATGATCACATCTTCTTGATTATGTTCCACACGAAACGTCGAACATTCTTTCGCATACCCATTTTCATTCTCTCTTTCTCATTCTCTCTCTCTCTCTCTCTCTCTCTCTCTCTCTCTCTCTCTATCTTCTCATTCTATCTTTGTAATTCTCTTCAATCCGAAGAAACAAAAAAAATGTTTTTTTCTCCACAAAATATGGTTACGAAATAATTTCGTACCTTTTATGTGAGTGGGAGTATTTGCTTTTTCACAAATTACTATGCATTATTCTCACCGTTTGACACAGATTTCCTTTATTCAGCCATTAAAACCAAAACGAATCAAAACAAAAAAGCTGTGCATAAACACACACAAACACACACGAAATGCGTAAACCAAATAAGATGTCGACATGAGTGCGGTTATTTGTCTATGTCTCTGTGCTTGTTCTCATTCGTCATTGATCTGCACAAATCGTCCATTCTTCATATTTATTTTGAACAATTTCAAACAATGGATTTTACTGTATCTATCCCGCCGAAATGCTGGTGCATGCAAGCTTTATTACAAAAGATAGAGAGAGAGGGAGGGAGAGAGAGAGAAAGAGAGAAAGAGAGCGAGAGCGTTTTATTTTTCGTCAATCAGACTCTTTTAGTCAGTTGCTATTGTAATTGAAGTTGTTCTCAAATTTCGTTCATCGTCCACTTTTCCCGCTTTCTTATCGTTCCGTTTAGCGAACGTCCGAATTTGTTTCATGTGCTGTGTAAACAAAAAATGTTTGATTGGTGGTTCCATCGAAATGAAATAAAAATTATTATTATTGATATGATGTACTGATGTAAACGTTGTTCAGCACAATTTTTCTTGCTGACAATTTTTTTTGGCATAGTATATTGTTGAGTGCGCCAGATGACTATTCGGTTCGATTGTTGTTGTTGACGTTTCTTTTTGTCTTGTTATTCGAATCGAATAAATATGTATTTTTGTGAATTGCTGCGTTGAGAGCACATACTTTATAATTGAAATGATTTTCTTTTATGTCAGCTTATGGCCTTGTGGCCATGTAAGTATTGTAAAAAAAAACACAAGTGCGCTTATGTCTGTATCGCAAAAATCCAGTTTATGCCATGGTTTTATGCTCACCATATACGGTAAACGTTTTACCAGATAATTCTATTGTTGGTTGAAGCTCCCGCACTCAAAACCACAGCGTTCATTTTTTGTGCTTAGATTTTTTAAGATTGAATCTTCTAAGTAGAATCATTGCAAATTGCAATCGAATTCAAGGGAATCCATATCTGAACTTCGAGATTATCCATTTTGTTGTTTTTTTTGGGTTTTGTTTGTTGGTGTTGTCATTTGAATTACGATCATTGGACCTCGTTTGTATATATTGATTGGCTTCTTCTCTTCAAATTCATGCCGTCGATTTCACGGCACTGAAATTCACAATGCCACCAATCATTCCAAGGTATTTATTCAAGTTAGCGCATAATGCTTTTAACTGATTCAATTACAATGGGCATGCACACAATGTGCGCATTTACAATTGGAGATCGAACACCATATGACGTACGTATTTTGCTGGTCAAAATATACTTAAATTGAAAATGAAGTGAATTTTTAATGCATTTTCAGTCATGGAATTCCATTAGTTCCATTTAACTGGATTCTATCTGAAATCAGTTAGATCGATTGAATTGTTAAAAAGAATTACCAGGTGGCAGCACACCTGCATTGATTTATCACACACCGATGACTATGACGTAGACACCATGTGCACCAGTGAACGCCTTTTGTTCATTTATTTTTAAAATGTTATTTCTTTTTTCTCCAGAATTCCAAAATCAGATTTCGAGGTGTTTCTCTGGCCTTTTATGAAAACACTTAGCACAATTGATTTCCAATTATACCGTTCGATTCTTCGAATTTGTGCTGATAATAACGCAACGAAAAAAAAACATGGTTGGAATTTTCCGTTCTTTTTCCCACTCTCTTTCTATCTGTTCTCTCTCATTCGCGAAATTCTCGAAATTCAAATAGCAAACAACAAGCCAACGTTAAACCGAAGATAATGCTTTCAATGGATTTGGTTAAATGCAGTTTAAGCTTAAGTAAGCAGTGGCAACAACAAAAAATCGAAGCGTTGAACAAAGCAGATAAGCGAGAGCGCAGCGAACAACTAATCCACTTCTTTTGGAAATTCACAAAGAAAATCAATTTTTGCACACACCAAGCACCAAACACATACACACACACAAAAACACATAATTGATGAATGATTTGTCTGAAAGCTGACGGCTTGCCACATCGTTTGAGTTCATTTCCAAGCTATGTAATTACCTTCATCGGACTGAAAATTCATTTTCATCCAACGTATTTTTTTCCGTTTCTTTTGTAACAGTCAAAATGAGAAATAGAGAAAAGCATAAAACGGGACAGAGAGAACAGTGCGATAATAATGGATGAAATTGCAATACGAAAATGTAGAGATACTCAAACTCAAAGAGAAAGTAAGCCGCGTCATTTTCCTCAGCAGCACGTTTCTCGTCACTCGTTCAAATGTTCTAGTTTTCGGTGCTCGCACATTTTGTAATAAATGTCATCCTTTTCATCCATGAGACACCTGACAACATGTCTACGTTTACATGTTTGCCTTTTCGCTGTGAAAATGTAACACCATTTAATATTTCATATTCAAGCAAAGCGACGCTTTAATAGTGTACATATCGCCGATATTTGCATACGCCAAATTGTCTCTAGAGAAATGAACAAGTCATTTCAGTTTTTGGTATTTTATTTCATTTTGTTTGAAATTATCGTAATATTCCGAATTTTATTCTTACATTTTATAGTCGATTCATCGAATTATTGAATAAGAAAAAAACAAACATCAAAGTTTGCACATTTTATAAAATTTACTCATACACATTTGCTCGATTATCGAATAATAATAATGGTCATGGTTCTTCAGCCTTTCAGAAGCACTTCTTTCAATCGAATAATTATCCCGATTTTCTGATCGATTTGCAAAAAATTCGGTCGCCAGAATAAACAGATGAAATTCAACAAGCAGTAAACGGTAGAGATACCTTCTACCCAGCCGGATTCGTATGTACATGGAAAATGGTTTTGAATCGCTTATCATTATGAAACAGCTAGCCTTTCGTAATGTTTCATAAAAAATTCATCACTAAGATCTATAATGGACGCTTGAAATGCATTTAACGCCATTCCGAATAAAAAAACAAAACCAGTAGCACCAACAATCATACAGAACAGTTTGCAACAACATCAACAACAGCAACAAACAGTAGAGTAGCAGCAGTAGCATAAGCAATAAAAAAATACGCGCTCACACATGCGCTCGAATACACACATTTTGTTTGCACCACTTGTTAAATATTGATCGTTGATACATATTTAAGCCGAAAATACAAATGCATTACACGAAAAACACTCGATGAGTGAAAATAACACATCATGGGCGGAGAGAGACAGAGAAGGGACAAGAGAAATTGCACACTTTCAATTGATTGACTATCGTTGTAAAACATTTTCGATTCGGTTCATTGTTGCCGCATTTCTTTGTCGTCCTTTTCTCTCTCTCTCTCTCTCAATTTCTCTCTGAATTGTATTTTTTCTGTTTTTGTTGCAACAGCACATTAAACATAACATCGAAAAAAAAATCAAATGGTTCGTTCTGTCAAAAAAGAGATTCAAAACCAATCGACATGAACACGATAGGCAGACAAAAAAAATGCCACACACACACACACACGCACATGCACACACAAAATAGCCATAAATAGGCAGATATGGGCATTGGGATCCTATACTTTAGGTGAAATTGCGATTGACAATGCGAACACTTCAAACTTGACCAATCGAAGCCCGCCGAATATCGTGCCGAAATTAAAAATTTCAGAGTCTTCTTATTGTGTCTGGATCAACCATCTATTGTTTTTCTCAATGTTGGACGTCAACCTCATCGGTGAAAAGGAATTGGCCCATCACCAGAAAGTGAAACAACTTCAATTACGATAATGAAACCAACTGATACTGACCGCATCAAAACAACTACAAAAACCAATGAACACGCATTCAAAACACACTACCGAATGACAGCCACACATTGCAAAACACGTTTCACAGTCAAAAACTATTTCAAAATCGGTTACATGTTATTTACCATGAATTCAACCATGTATCAGTTACATTGAAATTCAACCGGATCATTTTCGGTCCGGAAAATATTTAAATTTACAGCAAAACCTGTGTGTGCTGGGCCCGTACACCTTGCTTGATTTGGCAGCATATTTTTGTTTCATTTGAATCACCCACAGCCTCAATTTTATTCAATTCGTAGGCCGGTTTGTTTTCTGTTATTTACATACTAGGGTGTTTGTGTGTGTGTGTGTGGAGAATTTTTCTTGCGCTAGCTAAACGTTTTTTTGTGACACATCAAAAAATGGCAGGACTGAAACCGGCACACGGTTGACATGCAGAAAGATTTTTGTAAAATGTGCTACCATTTCATTGTATCGTTGTTGTTTGTTGTGTTTTTATGCATTTATGCAAATTTTCAATCACACCCTTGTCTATGTGCGCTACTTTTTTGAGCAGCCTATATAATCCCGGTTTGTTTTGTTTTTCATATTTCTTTTCTGTTGTTGTTGTTCTCGAGTGTATGTGGCTATCGAGACCATAATAAAGGGACAAAAGAAATAACAAAAAAAATAACACTGAATGGAAATTCAAACCAAACACTTTTTTCATAAAAACGCTCTATGTTTCAATTTTCGTGGTATTACGGACCTCATATTTTTGGCTACTGTTTTCGTAGCTTCCGTGTTTGTGAATAATTTTGTTGTGTGTGTGTGTGTGTGTGTGTGTGTGTGTGTGTGTGTGTGTGTGTGTGTGTGTGTGTGTGTGTGTGTGTGTGTGTGTGTGTGTGTGTGTGTGTGTGTGTGGCAAAAACCTAACGGTTTCAATGAAAATGGACTACATTCTATAAATAAACGGTGAATGTAACAACTTGTGACTAGAAAGAAGCATGGCACAACAGCCTAAATTCCTTTTTCTATAAATGCTTTGCTCAGGTAAAATATTTTGATTAGATATTTGCGCTCTCAAGCACACCAAATACACCAAAACTTGATTTCGCATTCGGGAACCTATCAAAGTATCCATTTCCCTGGGTTGATTTTGTGTGTGTGTGTGTGTGGGTGTGCAAGTGCACTCATAAGGAATAAGCTCTGTACGTTCCAAACATATCAGTATGTTTGCAGCAACGGTATTTGCTATCGATACAGTGCAATTCATCGCACTGCTTACAGCTTGATTTAGGGCCAGAGCAATGAGGTGTATTTTTTGCTATTTACTGTTATTCAAAGCGAAAATTCCTCTTGAATGATGTTATGAACCAAAACCATTGATGTAATTGATCTTGATCACATTGGTGATGAATATGGATATGCCAAAATTCAATGTATTTTTAGGTGATTGACAGACTGCGGAAAATGGTCTGAAAAGTAACAGACATTCGATAGAATCGGTAGAGCATTGTACGACGGGGGGCAAAAACACAAACGATGGAAAGTTTGAGCACTTGAGCATTTTATGTTCATCTACGCCACTTTGATAAAACGTTGCAATTTCCCATCGTGCTACCGTCACTGTTAGTGACCAGTTTTTTTTTGTTTGTTTTGGTTGCTCTTTTGAGGAATGTGACCTAAATAAAAGATATAATGTCTTTTACTACCGAACCGAGTGAGGTTAGATTTGATGTACGACAAAAATTACATGGCTAATACGAGGCACATACTGAAAATGCCCATGTATACAGACAGATAAACACATCCGGTACAATTTTTTTTTCTGCATCTTTTTTGCCCGTTTTTTTTTCTTTTCCCGCTTTACGGTTCGACAGCGATGTTTATTTTTAAGACTTATTCTGTTCATGTTCACTGGCTTAAAGCTATATCATTGTTGTAGCCGAAGCAATATTCGTCATTCACCTAAGCAGCATTTGCATTTATCTTGTGATATAAAGCATCAAAATCGGTTGCATCAAATACACAGTGATACTGGCGGAGCTTGATGAATTTTCATGCTTTTTTTCCCTTTGAAAATGTTAAATAAAGATATCCAAAGAGAGTTTGGTCGTAGAAAATGTGTAAGTCAGACATAAAAAAAGAGCGTCTAACTCAACCATTAGTTGATACGAGATTATCTTATGTGTGCTGGCTGACGATTGGTGGCTAGAACATTTTCCATGATTGCCTTGCATATGGCACGGGTCTATTGTTTGAAAATTGAAATATCAGCTGCAGTCATAGCTTAATCATATAAGCATGTAGTATAAGCCGACTTAATAGCGAAACATACATCATCTTTGGCACACTGTGTGTGTGCAGCCACACACACACACACACACAATCATATCACTCAATTAAATCTGGCCGACTTGAATCAACCTACCTACCTACCTAAAAAAAACGCAGCTGTGCTATTTTTCTCGCACAGTTTATTAGATGCATTCTTCAATAAAAGTCAAAGTCGGTCAAAGTTAAGTCGATATGATGCAACTTTTCTTTCTTTTTACCACAACCAAAAACTTTAATCTACCGTTCGAAATCACAGTTGTGCTCATTTTACCGCTGCATTGAAATAAAAGCGCAAACACAAATTTGGCAATGGATGAAAATGGGTGAAAAAAAAAACAGTTTCATTGAAACAAGACCCGTTACTAGTTTGAGTGCTGTTTGTTATTGTTTGACTATGGTTTGAGTTAGTTGAAAATTGTTGGGGTTGAGTCGTCCGCTTTTTTTTCGACGCTTGGTAAAAAAATACTTGAAAATATTATCATAAAATGAAACGACTGAATAGAAATTCTGTTCTTACATGGTTTTTTCAAGTATTTGATAAAAGTAACAACCGAAAAACATCTTCTTATTTTGAAAAAAAAAAAAAAACAAATCTTAATTCAATAGCTTCAAGCATTTTAGGTGTTTCGTTTGCGGCATAACGGTTTTATCGGGATAAATTCATGAGAAAAATAAAACACATTGAAAAAAGTCCGACCCAGTAAATGAGTTTTATTTGGCCATGAATCCATTCTAAATGTAGACAATCTAACATTATGTTTTATTTTGAGATTAAAGATTTGAGATCGACAATGATACAATATCATATAAACTGATAATATCAAGTTGAAAATAGCCGTTTTTTTGACATTTCCCTTGCAGTGGATTTCTTCTAAAGTAGGTAATGGAGTGGAGTGAAGAGGAGTGGAGAGCGAGAGAGAGAGGGAAAGAGAAGAGATAGAGGGAGATAGATTCAACCGCAATAGACCACCAAAAGTGATATGGTCCGTTCATTGTTTGCTGAATGTGGCAATGAAAATGTATTGTTTCTATTTAAAAACCACATCATCCAAAAGGAGAAAAAAAAAGGAACAGAAAGCGAGAGACTGAGAGTGAAAGAGAGAGAGAGAGAGAGAAAAGCGACCATTGTCCTAGTTACCATTAAAGTAATGGCTACTGTAAACGTGCTAAACATTTATATCATGTATAAACATATTGTGCACTCTTTCTCGTTCACGCTGTGCCATGTATCCGATTTTATGAGAATATCAAAATGACAATGTTTTGTTTATTTCATGCGATATACTTTGGAATTCAGTGACGGTATGTTTATGTGTTTTATGGTGAGAGTGTATATGAGTGGTTGTGTGTATGTTTTTTTTCTTTCTCTCCCTCTCTCCCTCTCTTTCTTTCTTTCTCTCTTTCTCGCATTTATTTGAAAAAACAAATTCGTGGCGTCTGTGAGTGTGCACTGTGCACACAGCTCCATGTTCCGTATTTGTCGAGGGGGTTGTTGTTGGCCGTATCAATTTTTCCCTTTGCTTTATCGTTGCTTTTAATGTACGATAATTGCAAGCGTTTGAGGGGTGTTAAGAGGAACGACAAAAATGAAGTGAAGATGCCATTGCTGATTTACATTATGTTGCGCAGTGCTCACGGTTGTCTATAAATAGATACTTAAAATAAAACACATTTTCTCTCCTTCACACTTTCCCTCTGCCCCCTCTATCGTTCTATCTATTCTTTATTTGCCGCATTCGCAGCATTTTTTCTTTCTTTCTTTCTTTCTTTCGTTCGTTCGTTCGTTCGTTCGTTCGTTCGTTCGTTCGTTTGTTTGTTTGTTTGTTCCATACTTCCTTGACCTCGCTTAAAATTGTGAAAATCGTGAGGGCAACGCTATACGATTCAAGTATATTTCACAGTAGCTAACAGTAATTTACATTCCGTTACAGAGCTACTTGTGCTGTGTGGTATTCAGCTTCGACTTTGTTGTCTGCCGAAAATACATTTCTTATCATGTGAAAACATTAAAAGCGCCGTACAATATTCAAAATAAAAGATTGAAAAAGGATTTACTTCTAATTCCCGAATTACATTTGGCTCAATTTTATGCAAGACTTTGCACGCAATTTTCAACAACGTATATATAATTGTGATATGGTGTATATTTCGATCTATCTGTCTGTCTGTATCTGTTGTGTGCGTGTTGTGTGGCACTTATGTTTGCTGTGGTGTTTTATTTTTTTATTTTTTTTTGTTTAAATTCTGTTGTTGTTCGTGTGTTATGGTACTATGGTTTGCTGGCACTTGTGCTTAGGCCGTGAATTTGGTTTCGTGAACGCGGACGTATAATGATAATTTATACGCTGTTTGTGGTGAAGTATATGCGTGTGTTTTTGTCACTTTTGAAAATTATGTCATTTGTTGTCTTTAATCTCATCACCCCCAACGTGACTGTCGCATTCCATTCGGATTTTCCATTTTCACCGAAATATTTACACCATTGAACATTTCATTTCGACAGTTACATTAAATAAATTTTGCAATAGCATAACGAAATTTGTGGGCCAATACAAAGAAGAAATTAGTAAACGAGGCTCACGCCAACTTTCTTTTTTATTTGTGTGTGTTTGTGTGTGTGTGTGTGTGTGGTATATATGTGTTAATATAAAAGTGAAACTTTCCCGGTCGATTATATGCGTGCCACACAACGGGTGAACAGTTTTTGTCTAGAGTTTTGTATCTTTTTTAATCTCTTGGTGTCGCAGATGACATCCAATAAAATACTCGCGGTTCTCTGTAATAATCAACGAAAAACTGTCAACCGCATATAAGGATTCGCAAATTGTTTTAGCTTCCATAAATTCATTATACGTTCATTCAATCACCCTGTAAGCTTTTCAAGCAACGGATTCACCACATGTCTATTCTTTTTTGGAAATTATTTCTGGTATTTTGCATATGTATATGAGTTTATATTTCGGAGTACGTCACATGAGTTTGAAGTGGGTGAAATGTAAATAAAACAAGTGGCAATAGAAAGGGTGAGAGAGAGTGCAAAAATACCAATGTATGGCGATGGAATTTTTCGTTCAACAAACTTAATTCATAATTTAATGCAATGAACGAAGACAAAAAAACGTAAACGTGTGTAGTTGTATGCTTAGTACCCTTATTCATTCACTTCCTCTCTCGCTTTCTCTCTTTCTCTCTATCTTTCTCTCTCTCTCTTTCACCAACAAAACTTACAAATTGACAATGAGTTCGAGTTAATGTTGTCATCTAAACGTGCAACGCTGTGAGTGTATGTGTGTGTGTGTGTGTTGGTTTGTGGAAGTGTGTTTGTGTGTGTATTGATTATACCAAAACACACCGAAAACCCAATGAACAATGCCAATGAAGCCAAACTTCAGTGGCATGTGTATCTCATGATACACACCAGGCCAAACAACTAGCAAGAGCTTAAATACGCCTGTGCTGTATTGCATGTGAGCCAATTTTTCAAGAACTCTTTGTATTTTTATTAAAGATTTTCATCAGCTTATCGTTCCGTGCGCTTTAAAAGCAGTTAAATGGAGAGAAATGAAGAAAAAACAAATTATTTATCGAAAAAACGTAGCAGCTGAAGCGATAAATGAACGAGTAAAGCGTTGAAAATTAAAGCGTCTAATTTTGTAAAATTTCGCCTCTTAATTTCTTTGTGTTGGTTGTTTAATTCGAGCACCATCTGGATAAATTACCCGTGTTTCAACAACATCGATATACATTCTACACATCGGGACGTACTGACGGCGCTCGATTTTTCGTCTCGTCTCTCTAAAACTCTTTTTCTCTCTCGTTCAGACTCTCTGTGCAATTTTTCGCCGGGTTTTCCAATAGTTTTAATTGAATCCAACTCAGTGACTCAGCAAAACGATTCTACGTTGTATGTTTCATTAAAAAGCAAGAAGAAGAAAGAAAAAACACATTTGAATGTTGTATATGTTGTATAATGGAGTTTCTAGTTTTTTTTTTCTATTTTCCATAATGTAACGTATACAACGTAAACTGTTTCTCACAACACACCTTTATTTGGGCCAAACTGAAAAAAAAACAACAACAAAAAACAAGTGCGCTATCGAAACAATCACAAAGGCCATTAACATGCAATAAATCCTTTCAGGCTAATGAATGGGTCGTTAAATACATAAACATACAAAACCCCAAAAACCAAAATACACACATATCAACGTGTCAACAACAGGATCGAATGCTAAAAACTTCAATATCACCATCAAAATGGTCAATGAGCTATCATGTGTTGTACTGTTGATAATTATGTTCATCTAATAGACGTAATTTTCAATGCGCGTTTTCTCAATCAATGATTCAACTCAGATGATTCAGTAGATTTCGTGTTCGTTTGCGGTTTATTAATGCAACAGAATCCCGCAATGTCGAAGACGATTTTAATGCATGTAAATGCGCAAATGCTGAAAAGTTCTAGATTATTAATTAGCATGCAGTAGTTTCAACCGGAGGGAAAATCTATTATGAATTGAACCAAATCGCTTTCTCTCTTGTACACCCCTCTTCTCTATTCTATTCTTGCAAATGTTGAAATTTGTTCCGTGTTGAAACATTTGCGATGATAATAATTAGTGAATCATAAATTGCATATGAATGGGGATTTAGAACAGTACACATTTGAATGCAGAAATGTACGATTAACCATACCGGATGGTCATTTTATGCAATTTTATGGGCAGCTTAGCAGCATACTAGGTTGATCGCCGATTTTAATCCGACTAATTAAATATTAGTAGATAAACAAAATGCGATGCTTTAAAAATAACACATAGCCACATGAACACATATATTATGTCATGTGGAGTGACAAGAGCACATATTTACCAAATATGAAGTTACCTGGCACGCTGTCACCTATCAACATCTGCAGAATTACTTCTTTGTAGGCGCTCTACTTTATGCATAATTTAAACTTCTTCGCAATGTGATCTTTCATCTCATATTTGTCATATTTACATTTATATTAGTTTAATGTGTTTGCATCAATTCCGGAATGTGCTTTCGCCTAAGGCGACAATAGTTCAAAACCAACAACATACACACACCGGCACACACGCACATGCATACAGTGATTTAATGTTTGTCATACATAAATGTATAAGCTCTATCTTGCTCTTGCTATAAAATAAATAATGACATATTAATACAAACATAAATCCAGCTTAATTTAATGCTTTCCTTATGGTTTCCGCATTCAACGCAACTACAACATCATACTGCATGAGCATAATGCCCATCTCGAATGCGGTCGATGCAACAGCCGTGGTACAGCTGTCTAGCACTCTTATTTGATCGTTCACTTAAAAACAAACAAAACATTATTCATTGGCATTGCGACAGAGTATGAGAATATATCTAGCTACCATTTATTTCAACAATCCCACAACATACCGTGATATCATCATTCATTTTATTTAATTTAATATTTCGATTCCTAATTCATGCGAAGTAAACGATTTTGTTGTATCCGGGAATGGTTTTTGAGGAAATTAAGATGAGAGAAATGCGGGGAGGGGTGAAGAGGAAGAAAAATGAGATGAGAAAATCGAGAAATGAAATCACTAGGTAGCATAAAGAGGTTATTGGTTTAAATTGTAATCAAAAGTTTTACAGTGCGCATCGAATTTCTGCTGTATGCGTGTTGATTTTCCATGCTGTGATGGAAAAGTGTGCGTTTTATTTTTGGATTACGTGTTAGCTATGCTAGTAAATGATTTGAACCCATGTTGAATATCAATGTTATATGCAATTTTTTTGCAATTGCATTGCGTATGACAATCTTTTGATTCGATTCCAGTAACAAATCGTATTGCATGAAATAAATAAATGTGTTGAATATTGGCATAGCTTTTGTAGCATATTTGGTGTGCTGAAGTACGTGTTCTTTTCCCATGAAGAAACAAAAACATGATGAAAATGCACAATATATGGAAAATTCTTTCGACATTCGTTGCTATTCTTCTTCTTATTCTTTTTTCTCTTTCTTTCTCTTTCTCTTTCTCTCTCTCTCTCTCTCTCTCTCTCTCTCTCTCTCTCTCTCTCTTTCTCTCTAATACTTACACACACACACACATCGAGTCACACTTTCCATTGTGTGTTTGGTCTCATGAGACTTAAGCACAATTGAACTAGTCGCTCTGATATAAAGTATCTCATAACACATTGTGGACGATAAGATCTAAAGAGCTTTCTTCCATAACAGATTCAAGCATTTCACTCATGCAGTAGAATGTTGTAGTCGCACTGTTTTAGTGGTTAGAATGATGAGAGAAAAAACAACCAACAACAACAACAACAACGCGAGATGAAATCAAGAAAATCAGGAGTAGAACTTCACATGCTTATTTTGATACATCATTTTCTCCGTCTGTTTTCATTTGGCGTGGATCAGGTTCTATGGCATCCGGTCGGTTATTCAGTTATGTTAGTGGCGGCTTCAAAATTACCCAAAAATTCAAATAACGATAGAGAACAACATCTGTGTCATTCCATCATCTAACCCATAAATAGAGCATTATGATATAACTCACATGCATATTAAATGCGTATTCGTGCCATTGAAAATGCCTCTTTTACATGAAATACGCTCCAATTTGTTGGTGATTTTTTTTTCTTCTCTCTATCCTTATTTTGTTATTCATGTTTCGGTGTTATTGTTGTTGTTGTTGTTATTATTTTCCTCACAACTCATACACTTCGTCTACTACACACAATCTACTCGAAGCTAATAATCGTATGCGCACCGTGTTCAAATATGGAACAGAGTGAAAATATGCTCGTAAACAATGCAATGATAGAGCTCTGGCACCGAAACGATACAAAACGAATATAAGTTAAAGCACTAGCGCAAAAGTCTTTTGTATGCATTCAAACAAACCAATAAAAAAAAGTACGCGCACACACACACACACTCACACACTAAACTTACATACATACAAACACACGCTTATAAGCCATTACATTTTTCGAAGTGAACTGAGAAAGCTCATTCTCTCGTTTTTTTCTTCATATTCTATGCATTAAATCCGACTGCCTTTATTTTGTAATACCATTCAACGGAGTGTTTATAGTTTATGTATACGCATGCTTTGCCTATAGATTGTATTCGTTTCGCCTTCGTGCTTCAATTCCGGCACTTCATAGGGGAAAATTCATTATCAATTTTATACAGAAAACTTACCAAGTCATAATGCGTTTCAGCGCAAAAGAGAAACGTCGAAAGCGTAAAAGAAGGCACACACACACACACACACATTGAATTCAATATGACATTAAACGGAATGATTAGCAATATTTGCAAAAGCAACGGTGTTTGTTAAGTGGCCAAACTGAATATACTGAAAATCACATATGTTGTTGTTTCGTGCTAACTACACAAAAGTGAGCCCATTTGGTTGGCCACAATAGATGCGAGGGCGCCAAAATGTGAATTCAACTGGCTTTTGAAATTGTACACAAACACACGCGTTCACACACACACACACACACACACACACACACACACACACACACACACACACACACACACAAACATGCATCAAACTGATACATGTTTTGTGTAGTTACAGCGTCCAATTATCTACTTACATTCACTTGTTGTACTTATTTTTGTGCCGTCAGCAACAAAACATTCACAACGAAATGGAAACACGAAAAATGAGAATTACGAGCGTTCGTTCTTATTCGCAGCGCTTATCAGAAATATTGCAGCACAAACCACATGCGTCTCGATGCTCTTGTGCGAGAGAGCAAATAAATTTATGAGCTTTTCCATTTTCAATGGAATTGTCATTGGGAGTCAGTGAAATTGACATTCAGCACAACTTGGGAGTGAATTTATTTCTTTGTATGGTCGGAACAAAGGTTTAAGTCATTATTTCTGGTAGCTGTGCAAACAGCATAATGTGCATGGTTCATCATTATGTTTACATTTAACAAAATCGGGTTTTGTTTGTGTGTCTCTCTCTCTCTCTGTGTGTGTGTGTGTGTGTGTGTGTGTGTGTGTGTGTGTGTGTGTGTGTGTGTGTGTGTGTGTGATGAGAAAATGCATGTTTGCCCACAGTGAAAATTGTGAAACACGCTGCACATGATAATTATCGAGGGGCTGAATTAAATTTTTACAGCAAATTGTGACAAAACAAAATTGGCATTGCAGTGAATTTGTGTGCGTGTGTGGGTGTCTGATTCATGATATATTATTTACTACTATAAATTACAGTCTGTAATACAATAATATATTCACCAATGTGTAATCAGCAAATGGTAAATCAACCAACATATTGGCTGAGCTTTGTCAACGTTTCGACATAAAATTTCCAATAACCACTTCAGATGACCGCTGTCGATTTGATTTATTGCATCGAAGTTTTCAATTTCCTTAACTAAATCAAATTCAGTGCCATTTCATCCGGAACAAGACAAAGGAGAAATAAAATTTACTTATTCCATGGATACTTTATGGACCGTGGTAATTCATGTGGAACAAAGCAACCTCAAAGATTTACTTAAATCATTGAATCGTAGATGTTTCATTCAAACTTGATTCTTTGGTTTTTTTTTCATTTTTTATTAATTCAAATCTCTTGAGTTGATAAAAACGAGATCCATCTGACTGGCCATTCATGGTGTGATTTTTCCTTATCCCAAAATTGCTACAGCTGTTTGTGTGCTTTGGAGAGCATGTCCTCTCTTTTGTTTGTCATCGTATTTTCTTGAATATTCAATTTCAAATATTTCCTCCGCATGTACAATAGCGTAGTGGTTGAATAAGTTGTTCTCAGATACCTAGGGCAAGTTTATTGTTAATCTCATCATTGCGAATCGGAGCGTTCGCATTTGTACAGTTTGACAGGTGCCATTTTCAATATGGACAAATACTTTTCGACATTCTTTTTGGGGTGGCGGAGTGGCGATGGTCTGGTCAAAGGGGCCACAGCGCGCTTGGGATATTATTTATGGTGATGCTGTTTACACATTTTACCTCGTACATCATTCATCTTGTGCAGAATAATAAACAGAGTGAAACGCTGAAAATCATCTATACGCTAGAATGAAAATCTTTAATGACACACACACCACGAACCGGGCCTTCACATCGCTCATCATTCACCTGCACGACAAATTTCTTCATCATTCATGTTTTTTTTTTCACAAAATGATTGAACGCAAACTCAAACGTGCGCATATTGATATCGAAAATGTTTTTCACGTTGTTTTTCGGTATTGTTGTTGTTGCTGTTGTTGCTGCTGCTATCACATTTTAACCAGTTTTCTGTCACCTCATTCCAAAAAAACATCAAACCCATGAAGATGCTTTGGCGAAAATATCAACGTTCGTTGTGAAATAATATGGTTTCGGGGATCTAACAACATGTCGAACAATCTCTTCAAGATGATTAAACTGGAAACCAGGGGGACAACTGGAAAAACAGAAAATTACGTGATGTCTTGTTGCTGTTGGGTGTGTGGTGGGGTAGTGTGGTGTGGTGTGGTGTGGTGAAGCCATTGCCGTTGTCAGTGCTGTTGTGGGTACGTTGATACTGTGTGATATTTTACTGAGCAACTGAGTTCCTAGTTGCTGATTGTTGGTGTTCATTGCGTTGGCCATGTCAGCTATTTAAACCGATGCTATTTGTCAGTTTGTTTACAAATGTGAATCAAAAAGGGGATGGGCAGGTGGAAAAACAACGTGGAACACAATGACAGATACCGAAAATGGAAGAAGAGGGTATCGCTTACTAACCAAATGTATTCTGTGACATTATCAAATAGATACGGCTTTCTTGCCAATTGAATATGCATTCAAATGAAATCAACTGTCTTGCTCGTTCTTTCATTCGCCCTCACTCTCACTCACTCACTCTCTCTCTCTCTCTCTCTCTCTCTCTCTCTCTCTCTCTCTCTCTGTGTGTGTGTGTGTTTCGCTTCCTTTCCCAACTTTGAGCTTGTTTCGGAGACAGTATTTTGATGTCTCTCTGGCCACACGGCAATCATTTTTCCCTGTTATTGATGGGATAATTGTAATTTATAAAGGAGAAATTGCCGGAAGTGTATTCATTTTTCATGTTGTGGCTTCCTTAATGATTTCATGTGACACAATTCTTGTTACCAAGGTCCAATGGCCCAACCGATTACATTTGCTTTACCTGAACCAATATGATTTATTTACTCGGTATCAAGCAAACTGAATTGAGTGCGACATAACGAATTGTAGTTCCTTTAGAAACTTTAGTTAGATAAAGAGGAAGAGAGAGAGAGAGAAAGAGAGAGAGGCAGAGAGGGGGGAAATGAGAACCATGATTCATTTCATTTGTTCACACTATATATTCACTCACCAGATTTATAAGAATGGTGAAGCGATTGAGTGGCGCAAAATGATGGTATTGTATTAACACCATTTATTCAATGGAAATACAAGGGTCGATCATTTTTGACACTCTTCTACCCAAAAAAAAGAAAAACTTCAAATATGGCAGGTTTTATAAGGCTCCGTATTAAGCCAGTACTCATTCAAATGAACAATAGAAAGAAGTAATTGTGTGTCTGTGTGTGTGTGTGTGTGATGGAAATGTGAAATGAATATTTTACACTTGAATACATTCAACAGCGACATTAGTTGCTTTTCATGCTGTGGAAAGTGTATATACTTGTATATATCTAGTGTATTGTTAAAAGTATTCCGTCTCGACTCAATAATACCTCAAGGAAATCACGAATATCAAGCGCTCACACACACACACACAAACACATAGATACACACAAACACACCTAAAAGCCATACGGCTTGGCCGGTTGGTTTGAATTAGGACGCTCTGGCCGACAAATGATCAGATTGTAAATAAGGAAGACGGTCGACTCGACTTAAAGACTTAACTGCTTTAAAATGTAAATGAGATTACCGGGATAAAGTATATGGCAAAACAAAATTGATTAATCAGTTTCTATAGAATACGGGTATAGTTGCTCTTCTGCATACCGGCACAACATTCAGGTGAGAATCTCATAATCGCTTGAAATGTGTACATTATACAAGCATTAAAGATGCAAACTCACATCGACCGGGAAAAGATTTTACACTTCATCCGCTTTAAATGATGTCACAATGAATAAATAATTAGCAAAACCAATTTCGTGTTTATAAACTAAATGATAAGTCATTGTGAAAAAGTGCATGAAAACTTTGACTAGGTCTTTATTTTGTTTTTGTGAGTTAGCTCCAAGAATACAAACAACGATTCAAGTTTGATCGGAGGTATTTTTTTTAGCATTTAGGTGCATCCATTGAAATTCGCATAATTTTATAAGCGCAAAGTGTTTTGTAATCAACAAAATGGCAAAACATTATATGGCTATAACAGAGAAAGTGGTCTCGTTCAAGAGAATGCTACAATGTTCAAATCTTGAGCTCTTTTTGTTAGCTTGTGTGTGTGTGTGTGTGTGGCATAAATTGACTAGACAGATAAACACTTTGTAATCGAGCAATTTCTCTAAAGAGGACCTTGACACCGAATTTCAACCTCCTCATCAATTTTGGCCATGATTACATGTTTGATTATTGAGAGGTTCCATTTAGGCCAATGGAAATATATATATATATACCATTTTGCCCTGATATTTTCACATCAAAAATCATTGAATTCGAAGCGAAAGAAGCAATCAATTGGCATTTTAAGTCAATGCACTGTATTTACAATTGCCATTATTTGGCCAACAATTCGATCTAATTTTTGTTATTTGTTTTACCAAATATTTTGATACATCAGCGTTGTGTGAACAACATCGAAAAATTCATTGACTACGCAACCAGTGTTCGCAATCGCTCCATGTTCATGGAAAAAAACATCTGAAAATTGGGCAACATTTGAAGATTTAGGCATTTTGGGTTTATTTGATTACTATAATATTTGATGCTGTTTTTGGTCAGTGGTGGTTTTTTTTTGTCGGCAGTTCATCTTGTTATTTTTGTGTGTCACATAACGAGGCAGCACACTGAGGAGTGTCTATATATTTGCAATATAGCTGATACTCGATGAATATCGATTGAGTACATGAATTCGAGGAATCGTATCATTCAAAAGTAAACAATCCATACAGTAATAGGACCAAGAACCATATCATGTTGTGTGTGAGTGTGTCAAATGTGGGGCTCTCTTTTTTTTGCTGTGTGTATTATTATTTTTTTAAAACCAAGATACTAAATGCCGTAACATCGTCTGTTCGTTTAGCGACAAAAAATAAGTAAAATGTGAATATGATGACTACATCGATGCAAAAGGCACCAAAAATCGACACAATATATCGAATGTGTGTCGGTATGCATGAACAAATGTACATGTACATCGGCATTCATTGTGGCATCGTGTTTTCTTCTCTGTTTTTTTTTGTGTACCCTCTTCTTCATTTGTGTTTTTCTTCTTTTTTTCCTCATCTTTCATTTCCTCTGCTGAAACGTTGTTGTTGTATCGTTTTGTGTGCCGTGTACAATGTACATTCTTTTTTTTCTTTGCTTAAGCTGTTTACATGGTTCATCGGAACGATATTCGAAAAAGTTTTCATTCTCATTTTTCGTTGCGCCATTCCATTTTCATTCCGCTTCGTTCCATTCAGTCGACATTGAATGTTTGCATTTTGGTTTTCGCATTGTCGGATTTTATGTGCATAGAGCTTGGGTACAAAGTCATTTTTTTTAATATGCCAATGCTTTATGATCTTATTTGGCGAATGTTTTCTTCGCGTTCATGTTCTCAGGGTGCGATTCTGTTACTGTTGCAGCCGTTGTTTTTATTTTTTTTCTTCCATTGTTTTTCTTCCCACTTTGTTTTGTTGTTGTTGCCTGACTTCTTTTTTTCTCTTTCTTCTATTTGTTATTCCTTTTCTTTCCATTCAGTAATGTCTTTTGTTTTGGTTGCTGGGTGTGTGTGTGTTTTTTTTTTGAAAAATTAATCTCTTCACAACAGGATTGAAATCTGTATTAACTAGGAAATTACTGTTAAAGAGCTAAATAAGCTTATGTGAAACATGTTGAACTGGTTAATCTGTTTATGAAAGGAAAATTCTTAAGTACCATCAATTCCCGTCGAAAGAAAGTAAAAAAAAAAATAATTGAAATGATTAGTTGAATAAGTTTTTCAATAACTTTTCATACCGATTCATTTGTGCAAGCTGTGTATGAAATTAATTATAACAGTAGAGATAAAAAAATACTTCGAAAATGCGAATGAATTGAATATCACTTTCAGGTGATCATTCAGTTTAAGTCGCTCTTTATATCAATTCAATCGGTTAAAATGCGATCGTTTTCAATGTGGAAATTAAATTTGGTTAAAAATCGAAAAAAAAATCTTGCTCCTGTTACTGGCCCTGGAAAAGGGAGATTTTCACTTGTATTATGGCTTGGTGTCAATTTTCATCACTGCGAACTCAAACAAACTCAAAGACTATGCGATGTGCTGTGCTGTGCTGTCCATTATATTCCATTTTATTGTGTTGCGTTTACTTTGTAAAATGTAATAAAATTTACATTTTGGCCAACGTCCAACATCTCACCCACCCACACAAAACCTACAATCATGACTCTAAATTTATATAATTTTCCACAATAATATTCATATAATAATGTAATGCGCAACGAGAATTGTTTGCAACCGTCCCATGATAGAATGTTGAAGAAAAACTAATTAATTGAAACGATAAAATTTGTTGCATTAAATTTCAAGCATTACCGAAAAGCCAACCACAAAATATTTCAACATTTAATTTTGGCTTTGTTGATATATATTTGTAGCTAGAGCGTTCTATAATGTTTGCAATTCGTATTTACGTAGTACAATGATTGCGTATTATGAATCGGAGATGAGAGGAAAGATAGATGCCGTTCATTTTATTTCAAATATTTCTGGATTTTCATCTGCATCGCAGTTATACAATTACGCTATTTGGTCATGTGCACTTATCAATTCCCACGATTAGATATTTTCGCAATCACCAATAAAATTTAAATTCTATTTTTCATGTTTATCATTCGTATTTATGCATTTTCATTTCCAATATTTCTCTATCATTTCAATTGTGTTCAATCTATGCATCGAATTTTATTCATCAAACCTTTATAGATGTGCTATTGCCGAAAATTGCCCAAATACAAATCGAATTTTAAAATTAAAATTCAACTGAAATTCGAAACCCAACAAATAAATTTCAAATACAAAACATGCGAATGCTTAATCATTGGTAATGAATATAAAGCGTATATTTGGTGCTGTGCATCAAATTGTAAAATGATCAACTGACAATTGGGCCCCGGAATTGTGAATCGATTGTTGGCCAATATCCAACACATCATCGGAAATGCCAACGGGCCAATATTTATTAAAACTAATGGCAATTTTGCCACATCTGAAGGCATTGTCAATATATATATATGGCGATAAGCCATTTATCGAAAGTAAATCATATAAGCTACCTTCATTGAGATAATTTAAAGCCGACCCATTGCCATTGCATCGATTTGTATGTATATTCCGTATTGTGTGAGAGTGTGAGTGTGTGTGTGTGGTGTTTGGCAGTGGCATACACAATATCATTGTATGATAAATTATTATCAATATTTCCAAAGATTTGAACACATGCATGTGAAAATGGTGCGATGGTGATGATGATAGAGGCTGGCCTGGCTGGCTGCAGTTTAACATGATTTAAGAATTTTGCCTACATATATATAGTGTTTATCCTGCTGTACAGTGTGCATCGTACACATGATACTATTTGCCAACACATTGAAAATGATTAGCATCAACTGCGCTCTGCACGGTAATACATATCACCGAAAATAAATGGCTTAATGCGTATTAAGACAAATGCTTCACTATGCATGACAAATATAAATTATGCTTAAACTTATCTGGTGCTGGTGCAAATACAGTGACAAATATTACGATCCCGTGCTACTGTGCTATCAAATCATGGTATCGTGGTGTATGAAAGTAAAATGCTCCATTCGGTATGTTTGAACAATATATTAAGCGCACAGCAAAGACAAAAAAGGAGAGCGAGAGTGAAAGAAAGAAAGAAAGAGAGAGAAAGAGAGAGAAAGAGGAAGAGAGAAAGAGAGATAGAGCGTGTGATGATTCTACCCAGAAGAGTAAAGCAAGAGTTACGGTTTTGTTTATGGCTTACATATAAACATAGCAATATTAAATTATCACACATGAACACAATAAATATTTACCCAAGTGTTAATAGACATCGTTTTTCTTCATCATTATGTCAGCATAGTTGCCCAGTGATGTTACAATTATTATTAAATTGTCCGATGCATCGGTGAATCAATTAATATTGAAGTTTTGAGCTGGTTCTCGACATCATTTGTTTTTTACTCTCTTCCTCTCATTTTTTTTGTGTCTATGTGTTTCTCTTTCTGTGTGTGTTGGTTGGTTTTTAATTTGCCATGTCAAGTATGTTAAATTGATAATTTGCACATGGTGAAACCAGTACTTGATTGAAAATGAACACAAATGAATCATAATGCGTTGAGTATCGTTTGGACATTTTGATAAAATGCATCGAGTCGAACAATATTCAAGCAATTATTCATAAAGCTATTACAATTGATTGGATGAAATTTCCGATTTTCGAGAAATGGTGCTGTAAAAGACAAAATATGAAATGGCCAAATTAATTTCGAATCACTGAAAATCACTAAACAGTCACTATCTTGTGTGTGTAGTGCATTGATTCAGGCCCATTTGATGCCCCGAACAACATTAAGGTCATCGTGTACGATAGGGTACCATTCTGTCAAATTCAACACAAGCTTGAACAATATGCTTTTGTTTCATAAACAAGAGAGAACGAAGAGCCTCTCACAATGCTCGGATACTGAACCTACGCAAAAAAACACAGTCACCCTAATACATAATGTATCAAAACGATGTTTCGTAATAAATTTATGAGAAACAAGAAATGCTTTTCAATGTTTATGCTTCCCATTACCAGTCTCTTTCACTAGACCCGTGTAATTTCGTTTCATTCGGAAAAAAATTATGTTAATCAACAAAATGATTCATTCTTTACACATGATTTTATCGTTATAATTATAATTGGAACACGCACTTCTTGCTTCAGAGCTATTATAATTTCTGCCTCGTTTTCTGTGTGGTTGTTATGTTTTTTTGTTGTTGTTGTTGTTTCTTTCTTCCTTTTGTTTCCCTAAAAATGATTGTTTTGATAATGAACAGTCGTACCAGAGGAGAAAAGCACACACACAGAGAGACAGACACATAGAGAGAGAGAGAGAGAGAGAGAAAGCGTCGCAGCACTTAGGAAAAAAGCAATCCAATATGACAGAAAGACTAAAATATATTTGCGCGACCAGCGCACATAACATCATTAGGAATTTGGTGCGGGCCTACGTGCTTTTTTCGGTGTTCCAACCAAGTTAGAGACATAGACTCTTCAGGAGCATACCTTGGCTGTATGGGAATATGAGTTTATTTGCACAAATTAAATAAGAGTGAACAAAACATCATAACGGGAGTGAGTACACACACGTGTGTGTGTGTGTGTTTGCGAGAGTGATACACCATTCTATTGTATATGCGAACAGTGTACACTGTATAATGTACATTCAAAATTGTACACAATCAGCATTTCCATGCGTAAAACATGTAACATTAGGAGCGAAATAAGGGAATTGTGTATAGCTGTCTCGGCCTCCTGTTTTCTCTGTCCTTTTTCCATTTCCCTAGTTCTGTACCGCCTCTTGGCTCAGTTCATATGGTGATGCCTATGTGCTAGCACTTTGACCGCTTTACATGCGATACACTTGAGTAATATAATATGTTTACAAGATCCTTCAACAACTGAACATCGGTATGCATTAACATAGCCCAATCTTTTGATTTACTCTCAACAATAGTTAACCGATTGAGCTTTTGCCCCCATTAAACAATTTTCTTTCGTTTTACAGACTGATATCGTACACGTACGTTGAATATTAAAGCATTTTGTTTTCGATTTGTTCAGCAATTTGGATTACATCCCCAAAAACACTGTAAAATGAGCAATGTAATATTCTCATCGAAATGGCCACAGCTTATGACATGTACACATTCTGTACATTACGTACATTCTTTTTTGTTTCGTTCAACAGCAACAAATACTCAAAAATGAGCTACTCAATGGCAAAAGAAGCTTAATGCTCAAGAGTTGAATTTGTGAAATTGTTGTACCATCACATGTCGGTTAGCGTTAAATGGTAAAATCGCATTCTTCAAATGCATTGAAAATGGTTGTGTTTCAATATTTGCCGAACATTTTCTGCCCTTTGATACACAGGAAAATAAAACAACAAACGGAAAATGCTCTCTAGTTGTGCATAAAGTGCCACTATCACAAGTATTATGAGCTTTCAACACTTTTAATGCGGTAGTTACTAAACCCTAGGGGCATATTGCACTTACGAAAATGACCATTATTAATCACTTCTGCCCCGTTCTGACCACATTCCACGAATGTAGCACATGCGTCGACGGCCCCTCGTCTCATTCACTTGGTTCAACTTGCGCCGCATGACTTTGGCAAAGCTCTCTCGGTTCATTGAGCTTGCGGCGCATAAATTTGACGTACACTTTGTTTTGTCGTATGCTTATGCATACGTTCAGCTATCAGATATTTACCATCGTACGCAAATGCATGCGCACCAAACTCGTGAAAAGTGGTCTCAAAGGTGCTCGAAATGGGGGAGAAGTGTTTCAAAATAGTGAGTTTGAGTCAATTTGAGTTCATAATGGTCATTTTCGTAAGTGCGATATGCCCCTAGACTAAACCAGCGCTAAAATAGAAAAATACGCCAAAGCACTGGGTTCGTTGAACGGATTACATAAAAGCGTTAAATAGCAGTCGGCGAAAAAACATGCTTTACTTACAAAACCAGAAACTGAAAAACTGAAGCGACCAACGTGAAAGGCATTTTAATTGAATGTTTTGACAGAAAACCAATAAAAAAAATATTCCATTGAAAGCGGCCATACATGGTGCAAACACCACAGGCATGTTCCTTTGATCGTCAAATTCGCTGTAACTGCTTATTTGAACCACGATTCTCAACGATTAAAACTGGCCTATTATTGCGGCTAGCGCAAATATAAGAGGAACAAAAAAGCTCTTGAAATTCCTGATGAATTCATTTATTGAAACTCTTCGTGTAAATAAGCGGATCAATTTGCAAGCGGATGTAGCAACCAACAAACAAACAAACAAAAAACACACGGGGCGGTCATACGTAGCAACTGTTATTATTGCAATACATTATTCATCCAGCAACAGCAGCAGCTGACAAAGTGACCAAGTGTCGGAAACTGGTGTGTTTTTTGCATTCATATTCCTATTTTTGTCACATTAAATTAATTTAATCGGTCGATGAAATGTGTAAAAAAAACATACAAACGACCGATATATTTGCTCAGCAACATTTCGCTGTTGGGCAAAGAGATAAATAAAATGAGAAAAATGAACAAGCAAAGAATTAAAACCCGACCAAGGAAATGTTTTATTGCAAACGTGTACACACACAAAGAATTATATAAAGTTTTATACGATTTACTGTATAAAATATGGATTTATACGACATCCCCATACAAACTTTTTGGATTTATACAATGCACAATATAAATTTTCTATAAAGATCCGAATATTGTACTGTGTATCGTATAAAATGTCATGTAATTTCTTTTGTGTGTACATGCTGTGGTGTACAGGCTTCAGCCTGACTGAGAGAAGCATCAAGTTTACGTGTAATGCGATGGCTTGTTTGTCGCATGCTACCGAAATAATGCTGTGGAATTCCATACCAATATAACTCCGTGATGGCAGGTTTTTTCTCTTCGTTTTTATTTTCAATCTTTTTTTTCATTTTTTTAATGTTTTGCACGCATTTAATTTTATTTTAATATGAAATTTTGCCGAATTGCTCATGGCAAAGGAAAAATGAAAATCCAACAAAGAATTTGTTCATATTGGATAAGAAAAACAGTAAATTCTGTGTCTTTGTGTTCTCGTCTTGTGCATTTTTTTTTCAAAATAATGTCGATTTTCTTTCCTTTGAGTGAAGCTTGGAGAGCTCCCTGGATTTTTCTTCAATATATCCAAATCGAGGGAGACTAAGCGAAACGAAAAATAACAGAAAAGAACAAGACAAAAAAACACAGAGAGAGAGAGAGAGAGAGGGAGAACGATTCAGACAAGCCATTGTATAGAATCGAATAAAAAGAACACACGAAAACCGTATGAAATGAATGGCGTATGTAAATGACGATGATAAAATATTCGGTGGGCTGCTACACATCGGTAAAATGCGTAACACTTTGCGTTTTGCTGCGGTGCTGTTTCATTGTAAAAGTTTTTTGATTTATGAAAGACCTGCTGATACGGAATAAACGACGAAATTATTACAATTATTATTCATACATTCAGATAAATGATACGGATTGTGTGTCGTTTGAATATTATTGTTGGTGTTTTAGCTGGTGTTGGTGATTTGGTGGTTGTTGTTGTTTTTTTTTCACTGTTTCACCATCCAAAAAATGTGTGACACGATTGAAATTTCCGGCGTGTTTTTTTACATCGTCGTTCAATTTCTTGGAATTTTTGCGGCAAAAATCATGGTCGAACATTTCATACCAAATTGTTGAAAACGATTCACGTGAAAACGCGATTGTTGCTTTTGCAAAAGAGATTTGTGTCGATAATATTTCTCTTCTCAACACACACACACACAATAAATGTACGAAAAAAAACGAAGTGAGGAACTTTATGTGAAAAAACACAAATGCAGAATACCAACGAGACTAGAACTGGTCCATATTTCTACCATCAACACACCAAGTGACACACATATTTCCAGTTTTACGGATAACAACAATACGAATTTAATAAACACAAATTTAATGAAAAAAAATAGAATTTTTCGGCAAGGCACAGCATGAATGTCTCATATCTGGTTGGATTTGGTGGGTGATGTGCGTGTGTTATATATGTGCAGCTATGCCGACCGCAAGGCAGTGGCCGGAAACCGCGACTCAAGAATATATCATTAATCACATGGAAGACAAGCGAAAACAAACAACTCGACATCGTTCCTCTTATGGTCTAGATGCCCGGGTGCCTTATTTTTTGACTCACTCTCATTCACTCACACATTCATCCAACCATTTTTAGTTGTTGTTGTTGTTGTTGTTGCTGATCAAATTGGCACACTGTGGAAATGATAATCAAATGGTACACATTGTACCGGTTTCGTTTTGGCCATCATTTGTTTTCGTGTGTCGTCCTTCGTTTTCCCCCCGCCGTTCAATCACTTAACCATCAATAGTGCTGTGAGCTCATAAATCATGTGAAAAGTTAAATGATTTATTTATTGCATGTGCCAATGTGCCAATATCCCAATATCCCAATATCCAAAAACAACCCCTCAATATCTTGATGCCATGAGCTGGAGCATTTGAGCATACCGATTTTCCACACAGGTTATTTCGTATTGACACCGAAAACTCATTGAGCTGTTGATTTTTTCCTATGCAGCCGTCGTTCAATTTTGTCCATTTTTCCATCGGAATTTGTTGATACACGTGCAAACGTGCATACATATATACCAAAAACAGGAAAAACAATTTTCGATTAATAGTGTTCCAGTCCAAAATGTCCAACATGTTCATTCTCAACCATTCAACTCTTCCACATCGTTTTCACTTCGGTTGATTTCTTCGGATTTTATTTTTATCGTATTCAATGCGATCGAATGACGTATATAATGATAGACATTATTCAATACCCAAGTGAATATTTACGACTTAATCTTTATTTCTGTTGGCTGAACTGTTTATATTTTTCCTCAAAAACTCACCGAAACAAGAACAACAACAACAACAAAATCAAAGACTTTTCTTGTTCAACACCAAGAAATTTGCCAAAAAGATTATATATGTTTTCATGGAAAATTATTTACACACAGAGAGAAAGAGAGAGAGAGAGAGAGAGAGCGAGAGAGAGAGAGAGAGAGAGAGAGAGAGAGAGAGAGAGAGAAAGTTACAAACCAAGTGTGAAAACAAATTGTGGCTGTGAAAGAAACAGTTTGGTGTCGAAGCTTGAAAGCCAGCTGGTGATTGCGCTATTACACCCTCCATTTTTCTTTCTCACTGAAACTTTTCAAATGTAAGTTGGTATATAATGTTGATGTCCGAGCTGCAGGACACAGACTCAATAAAGTGAACATTGTCTATATAATCACCACACAATTTATAAACGACCGATTAAATAAACATTCGTTCAACGAACGGATATTTGAAATGCTTGAAAATTCATCATGAGCTGATTAGAGTTGAACAAAGTTAATAATTGATAGGTCTGTGACAATTACATTGGTATTGGATTAAGCAAAGGCGATAATGGATACATGTTGGATGTGCGTGCGCACGCACCTTACGCATCACCAACACCACCAACATTATCATTATTATCATCATCGCCATCATCATCATCGTCACCATGGTACTTTTTAATTTCATGTGCTCGCCTCTTCAAAGTGTAATTGTAATTTAATTATACAGATTGTAAAGTCATATCGAAATAAATTCATTTAAATGCTTCACTTAACATTAATAAATGGTTACATGTTTTCAATTTTGACTCATTTAAAATGCCGTAAAATCGAATTTTATGTTACGAAAAGTTGTGAAAACATCGTCTGAGCGAGCGAAACCGAGAGAGATTGAGAGAGAAAGAGAAAGAGAGACCTAAATGGAAGATTCTAATCTGATTTCCCGAAAAGTTTGTATCCGTCCACACTGTGTCACTGTCACAACACTTACAAGAGCAACTGTAATGTATGTGTGTATATTTTAAATTCTCCAGCTAAAATTCCATTTGAATTATTATGTGGAAAAAGTTCATATGGAAAATGGTTGTTGTACATATTTCAAACTGTTTAAGTTCCACTAACTTTGAATTAAAATTTTAAACTAAATAAAACAAAACAAGTCGAGTCCAAATAAAATCAATGGAAACAGCGAATGACCAGCATTCAGTGTTTATGTTGCACTCCAAAATCCATTGCCATTCAATCAAATAGGTGAAGGCATTGAGCATTTTATGTATAAATGCCAAAACGATAGAAGATATTATTGGGTTGGTGTACACACAACTTGCAGTCGGTTTTTGGTGTATATGGAAAATGTGCAAAAACTAATGTTGTCGTTCAGGGCATTTGCTGAAAAATATGTATAATTGCAATTGAACAAAAGTAACCAAATCTCACAAAACAACTTTGTGCATGTGTTTTCATTCATGTCATTTAATATGGACGAGTGCTGTGTGTGTGTGTGTGTGTGTGTGTGTGTGTGTGTGTGTGTTTGCTCGTGTGCCGACAATTGTGCACACATTCAATAGACAAATGCTTGGGCATCAGGCAACATGCAACCAAAAATAAAATGGGTTTTAGGTGTGACATGCTGGGGATCTGCAACGATGGCACGTTTATTGAGATAAATTGCGGCCGTATAACAAGATTTTCTCATTTCTTGTTAACAAAAGCATTTGCCAACGGCTTTGCATTCATTTCCCAAGTTATATAGGGGGGAGAGGGAGGCGGGGGCGAGTGTATATCAACATCATATGATGCTACTTATACATAAATGTATACGACGCGAGAGCGATGGGCATTGTGAAATAAGCTTTTTCAATTTTGTAAATCAAATACGCAAATGCATGTAACGAGTGCTCATGTGTGTGTGAGTTGGCTCCTTTCTGCACATTCCTATCGTCGCTGCCATCGAAATGCAAACTAGCTAAAAAGTGTGTACGAGTGTGGTTTTGTACCATACAAAATACACGCTCAACCATTCTCATACTCCCACAATTTTCTATTTATACATGATGTTGTTCGAACGGATTTCTCAGCTGCATGATTGATGCGGTTTGGTCATTGCCAATGTTGGCCAACGCAAATGAAAAGCATAGACATTCAATTCAAGCGCAGACGCATGCATATATAATCAATGTAAGAAATGGAATGATATTTGAGCATTGGCATCGTTTTGTAACAGATTGCTATCGACGTCTTCAGCCAAAACAGTTGTTAACTATAAAACGGTGCAGACTGCATGGCAAAGAAAGAGAGAGAGAGAGAGAGAGAGAGAGAGAGAGAGAGAGAGAGAGAAAAAGCACGAAGACATCATCAACGGACATGAAATGGAAGCACTATGACCAGAGTACCACTTTTATTTTTATCGATTTTCATTCGCTTTGGAGCGCCGTGAATAGGCATTTGCCTCCTCATTCTATTTTGTGTTGCTTTCCCTTTCACTTAAACCTTTCATGATGGGCTTTCCATTCCAATAGCATTCCGGCTTTTTAATTTTCGCATCGTGTAGAACAATTACATCAATTCAGTGCTTTCAGGCCGAATGCCATTTGCTTGTCGTTTCGCTACTATTACCTATCGTGCAACGCACCTAAAATAACCTATTCACCGCTGATGAACTTTTCATTTGCAAAACGAACAGAAGCAATTTAACACAATCACATCCATGGGTGCGAGAACGAGATCTAGAGCGATTGAAAGCACAAGAGAAGGTGCTCCCATATGCTAGAGAAAGAGAGAGAGAGAGAGTGTGTGTGTGTGAGAGCAGCTACTGAATGTTGCTTTGCTTGGTGGCAACATACAAGCAAGTCGATTTTCCCACCCCCTACACCTGTAAATAAACATAGCATAATCAAAATATATTACACATCTCTGTAGCTATAAGCTTCACTCTGTTCCGATTTCCGTCGAAAGCGAACCATTTGTATGAAATCGAAAGAAAGCCCATGCTTATGCTGATGTTGATACTGGGACAACAACACCAGCAGCAGCAACAGCAACAGCAACAGCATCACCACCCAGTGAATTAAAGGCGCACATTCACTTGTTCGGAACAGTTTCGAATATTTGTTCCGTTGTAATACGAAAGATGTGTGTATGTATCTAAACATCAGTCGAGATATTCCCGTAATCGAATAAATATTGTCGAATGTGTAAGGCTTGGCGTTATCTCGAAAGAGTAGAAGAGAGCGAAAGAGCGAAAGTGTGCGCGCTTGCAAGGTGCGCGCGACACGCTCACATTGCAAAATCAGTTTTGAAATGAAAATCGATTGAGCAACCTCGCCATCTTTCTCCATGGTTCATAGGTGTCTGACCCATTGTTTTCAATTATGCCAATAGATGCTATTGCTAGAGCTATAGCTGTTTACCGTCGTCGTCCCTGAATGCTTGGCATACATAAACCAAGAAATTAAATCGGCATTTAAGCACCCGTTTTTACTTTTCGGCTCCAAAATGAAGTGGCTTCTACTTCTCAGATATCCATGTTTTATTTGGCACATTAACGATTCGAACGCTTCAAATGCAGATAAAAACACAGTGTTGAAACGATTGAAATGGTTGATGGTTTGTAAACCATTTTCAACAGATATAGTTGCCAGCCAAGCACAACTAGCTCGTTGAATTGACAACAATCACGTGGCACATGTATGAAACATATATATATATATGAAACATGTGCGTGCTAATGCATTTTTGGCGTTGACATACGAGCTTCTTCCGAAACTGACATAAAAATTATGAACAAATTCAGTGATAGACAAAAATATTATTTTCCATCTTTTGTTAGTGGGGCACACACGGATCTTATGCGATGACTTCTTTTTCTACAGTTTTACTTCAATTTTTTGTTTGTTTTATTCTTTTGCTCGTTCTTTATGTATCGGCCGTGATAAATGTGTATACGTTCATTTTTGGCTAAACCAAAATAAAAACGATGCTCTGATGTTTACGTGTAGAAACCAAAAAAAAAAAAATGGAATTGCGGATGGATTTAAATTTTGACAAATGGAATATTTGCTTCGTTTTCGAGCTTATTTTAATGGCATGCATGCAAAATCCCCTCTACATCGACGATATACGCTCAGATATTTCCAGTGTTCATTTCTTTTATTTATTTTTTTTTTGCTTTCTTATTTGTACGATCCAAGAAGAATGTTACATGGAATTTTTCGTTAGCACCATAGAGAACGGTAAGCAGAAGCAAGAGGAAAAAAACAAGAATAGAAATGAGAAGCAGTCAAAATGAGAGAAAAAAAAATCCAATCTAGCGAACGAAAAAAGGCACGATACACATATGAAATGCTAGAAGATCGAAAAATATGCGTTGTACATATATCAAATTTCTATTTTTTTCTCTCCCTTTTGTCTTCAACATTTTTTAAATTATAAAATGCTCCTTTGTCGCTGTTATTGCCACTGTTCAAGCTATTCCTAGCTTTCTCTTTCTAGATCCCACACCTTTTTCTCTTCCGCTCTTTTTTTTACAATCTCTCTCGCTGTCGCTGTTTCTCTCACTCGTTCGTCATGATCAACAACCGCGCGTCAATAACCACCTACAAGATATTTGCATTTTTTTTTTGCCTTCATCTTGGAATGCCAATTCAAAATACGGAGACCGAACAAAAAAAAAACACACACACACACGAAATCAGCAAACACAAAAGAAGTGTGTATATCAGCTGAATATTTGCCACTCATTTTAACATGAGCTCGATTAAATGTATGCAGAAAATTTTCGGGTGTAGAAGAGAAAAAAAAAGGGAAATCCAACGGCAAAAGTGTTTTGGTAAATTTGATGGTAATATTCATGTACTGAACGCTATATCTAGGTATTTATTATTCGTCCCTTGTTCACACATATACACACACACACACACACACACACACTCCCAAGTGTCAAAATCGAACCCTGACAAATAACAACGGGACGCATAAAGCTCAACATAGACAAATATTGAATGAGACATAGAGACGTAGAGCTGAAAATATTGAATTGTTGAGGATTGAAACGAATTTCTTTTTCTTTGTTATTTGTTTATCTTGCTTGTTGTCGATTTGATGCAACGCACTGTTAAGACATCGAAATTATCGAACCAAATGCTTTTCATCTTATGACACGTCAATGTGTCGATTGGAATAATCCTCATGAAGGATAAACAATTCAAGTGTGATGGCAAAATGATGCGTCATCGTTTTAAAATGTTTCAAATATAATAAATATTTGATCGAACTGACATCGAAAAATAATAATACATGGTGAAATATGGTGGTGTTCGAAACGACGAAAATCCGACATTTTATCGATGAAACGAAAATTGATTGAATGAAAATGAAAACGCCCAGTGCAGTAAATCTCCGGGATTTATGAATAAATAAAAATTTACCTACCGGTGTTGGCTTTAAGCCATATTGTCTAAACATAAATATATGAGCTTTTAACAGCTTAAAATGAAAGTGGATGGAAACTTTTTAAAACTGAATAGAATTCAATGGAAACTAATTAATAAATACAGAAACTTGCTTAAAAACTTGGTCGAGGTGTTTCACTGCCATTTTCAATGTAATGATCGTTCGAATATTGGATGTGATCGAAACATTTGTATGCATCTCACCTAGTACCGAAATCGTTGTCGTTTTCTATGTCGAAGCAAAACGCACATTTTCACATCGTGCACACCATTTATTACACATTTTATTGCCTCACATTTCGCATTACAAAGTCAAATTTCGTTTGTTCACAATCATCGAATGAAAAACGAAAACAATCTCGTTTCTCTCGAGCGAATGTTGAAAACATTTTCCGATTGCTTTTCACAGAACAGTAGAGTCTGTTGAGTAATAATAAAAAGAAGAAAAAAAAATCAAGTGAAAAGAGAACAATGCATCTTGATTTCATTATCGGATGCGTTGGTATGTGCTTTTAAACAAGTAGAAAAAAAAATACTGAATCAGTCAGTGAATATTTGGCCTTATTATCTAGACAATTGGAAAGGTATTACAAAAACCGGAATAAAATAGGATTTAACCATGGCTAAGCAATTTTCTTGTTTCTTGATTCGCGAGAATGGGAACGAAAACAACAATAACAAAAAAACCCATTTAAACAGAGAAGAAAATGGTCTGCTTTGAATTTCTAATGAATTTACACAATTTCACACTGAACACTGTTGAATCCGAGTAGTTGTTTTTTCGTTGTTGTTGTTGTTCACTCTCTTTTCTTAAACGAAAGAAATTTCGTTTCAACTTCAATATTATGTATGGAACACAAAACGGGAGGATTTTCTTACAGCTTTCAATAGAAATTGCGTTGCACAGCACGGACCATACACAAACACAATCCATTCCCTAAATCGCAGTATAATTCTTCAGTTCAACTCCATAGAAACGGTTTTTGCAGAGCGTTATTTTACAAATGATTTTGTCGAAAATATTAAAATTAGATATTCATGAATAATTCTATTGCATAATTAATGGTTGCTTTTTTGTTATTTAGCACTTACAATAGATTATCCAATTATGATGAATGGTAATGTGTCTGGGTGTATTAGGAGCAACGAGAGAAAAAAAACCGCTCAAGTCAAGTAGATATAAATGGAGATTTACCTTACTGTTGATGCTCTGACGGATAGATATGGTCGTTTCGGTGTGCTGTTGGTTGGTTGGTTGGATGAATGGGCTGACGTTGCTTCGGTCGGTAAAATGGTCAACACAAAGTTTAATCGAACATTGTGTGCGAGAAAAGTTTTGAAGGAGAGAGAGAGAGATTGGAAGACAGATTCCTTAATGGCAATAAAACGAATAAGACGAAGAATCTAGTCGAAAATAAAAATGGGTAAAGTAAATGCGATGCCAACCAATAGCCAAAGTATAAAAAAGTATAACTAAGACAAGAAAAAGTGAATGGAGAAAACATGAGTGGCAAAGTGAGAAAAAGAGAGAAGCAAATATAAAAAAAAAATGTTAAATTAAAAAACAAAAAAGGGCAGTAATATAACGGGCATTGAATAAACGAACGAGCGTATGGAAAAGAGAAGGAAGGAAAGATACCAAAATAGAGAGAAAGAGAGAGAGAGAGAGATAGAATGTGAAAAGTAAAGAAAGAAGCACGACAAGAAAGGATTTTGTGATCGTGAAGACTCTTACCGTTGAGGTTTGTTGACCCAAACCAAGACTGACACAAAATGATTCATTCGGGAACAATTTTACAAGGGTTTTCGTTTCTCGAATGTATTTTCATTTATATATTGTATATTTTTTTTGCGTTCTCTTGTTCATTCTCTTTTTACTTCACTTCGTTCTATCGAAATGGTTCATGTGCAAATGGACGAGTGCGCGCATCACGTTAGGCGAACAACAGCAACACCAACAACAATTGCTATACCAAAAAAGAAAACGACGAAAAACAAGTGAAATGAATACGCCATTTAATACATAAGAGCATCAGCGCATTTCAAAACATGCTTCGAAAACTTTTGATTAAATCTCTTTCGGAAAGGACAACAACACAGGCCAAAACTGTCCGACAATAGACACGTACACACACGACGAAAAAAAAAATCCTTTTTTTTCATTTTTTAAATAAATTTACCGCGTCTTTTATCCTTATCGCACCTTAAGAAGATTTCCGTTTGAATGTCAATTGTTTGCATGGCGAAAGCAAATGCAAAAATGATGAAGTGAAAGAAAAAGAGAAAAAAATATGGAAATTTCGGGAAATTGAAATTAAAATTGGGAGATAACGAACACTCACAGCAAAGCGTTTCCCATGACCAAAAAAAATGAGCGTGAGTTGCGAAAAATGGGTCAATTGCAGTTTTGCGGATGGGGGAGCGTTTTTTTTTCTATATTCAAACAAAATATAACAATCATAGAAGTGCCAAATGGAGCATTTTTGAGCTGAACACAAATATGTCTACCAGTTTATCTGACCTCAAAAATTGTGCACAACAAGTTTTTTGTTTGTTTGTTTGTCCCGTCTTTTGAACTTTATGATACGTCTTTTGCACGGCCCATCAAATGTGTATACAATATTTACTTTTGTTTTTGTTTTTGATTTTTGTTTTAACAAGTATGTTTGAATTCAAGGCAAACACTATAAAACAAGTGTAGACCATTTGATTGAATTTATGGATACGAAAACTTCATTAGTATGGATGAAAATTGTTGAGCTTGAGAAACACGCTTCTAATTCATTTATAAGTAAGTTTATTAAGAGTTGACCGGGTAATTAACATCTGCCACTTCAATTGATTCAACCGAAAGAAAATTGTGAACTGAATTTGTAATTCATGACACGTGAAAGGTGCACCGACTCATTCCACCCTTCCATCCCCTTCTTGAATCAATGCATTCAACAAGAATGTATATGTAAAATATTAACTTTTTGAACAGGCTTCAATTCAATACAATTAACCTTTATATAGGCCAAATGAACAGTTCACTTAATTTTCCATACACCTTACGACGCTGAACTTTGAAATCACATGAGATTTTGTGAATACAAAGTAAGCAAGTGTTCATTGTATTGTATATTCCCAAACCGAATTGCTCAAGACCAGGTAAATTGGAATTTCAAATGATAAATTTCACATTAATTTTGATGCAATGCCGAAAATAAGGGCAAAACCTAAGCAAACCAATCTCTCTCTCTCTTTCTCTCTCTTTCTCTGGGCTATATATTGCTATCAACGATCGTGAGATCACTGCCAATTATTGATGTATTATTAAACAGCACTTTGTCTGGAAATCATTTGTCAATCGAAAGATGTTGCAAATCAAATGCGTCTATTCATTTATCTTCGCCAGCCATGAAATCTAATTTGAAAGTGATGAGCAGCGCTCGACAAAGTTCGGCTACGTCAATTATTTATTATACTGTGTATGTATGTATGTGTGTGTGTGTGTTCGTTCATGTGATGTATTGGCAATGTAAGCAAAAGACAGCCAGAGAGCGCGTAGCTTGAAATATTTGCTCGAAATTTACTTCATTATTATGACAGATTATCACATTTTCAAGACATTGTTTGACTGCGATAGATGTACATCCCGTGTGTCGGTGTGAGTGTGTGTATGCGTGCGTTTATATGTGTATGGCAATGGTGTGAATGCGCAAATGACCTTATCAACAAGGTCAACATGTCGGCCACCATTTCAATCAGCAAAATAGTTTTCATATCCACAGCCATGATGGAATATTCATCGATGAAATATTACTATCCAAATATGACTTTATCAAGAATAATAGATAGCTTCGGATGAAATACGCCGAAAGCAATTACACTTTAATATTGTCAAGCGACTGATATTTATGTCTAACCAGTCTACGATTGATAAATGAAGACAACACGACATTTGGGGCTCAATGCATATATAACTTGGCGTTTGCCGCATGCGAGCAACAAAAAAAAAACAAACAAACAGTAAAGACGACTTTCGAACGAACATGTAATCAACATTACATGCTTTTACTTTCCAACATTTATCCAATCAATATCATTTTATCCCATATAATAAATAAAATATGGTAAAAACGTAACTGCTATAAAGAAAAAAAACGAATATAATACCATCCGATTTCAATAGCATTTAAATAATCTTTCGTCATGGGAATCACAAAATCATACCGAAATTACTCTCTATATGCGCCTATATAAAACTTGATCAGACACTTTACATTGCGCCATCGTTCACTTTACGTGATTTCCGTACACTATATCCATTTTATTTTATTTTTTGACGTCTTACTATTGGCATAACTGACATTTCTGAATTTCGACAATTTTAATATTCATGCGACTAAGTTAAAACTCTACATGCGCAATAGATATGTAAAATTATGTTTTGCAGAAATATATTTGGTGCATGTGAAGATGTATTATTTTTTTCAATTTTCACTATTATTTTTATTTTTATTTCAAATGAATTGAACGGTCAAATTTGAATGTGTCAGTTGGTAGGCGGTATACTGTATTCTTATAGTTCCTTTATCCGACGCACTCAAACTCGTAGGGCTGCGTTAATGCTCATATAAAAGGTAATTTCGGTATGCACAAAATTCACTTCACGAAAAATGCTCGTTAATCGGAATTTTCGTTTTTTTTATCAGTTCATAATGTCTGTTCTTCTATTGGCATTTTCCAATAATTTCTTAAGTGAGAAAATAGTTGTCTAGTTGAACTCCATTTTGAAGTGTCAATGACAAAATGTGCAAAGAACACACAGCCATTTAGATGTTTGAGCACTATTCTCTTTGAATTTTTATCGTTTTAACCCTGGCATTTGATCCATCTTAATACGGATAAAATGACAATATTTTACATATATTTTGTGCGACAATGCTTCGTTTTCATGGTTGAACATTTTCGAACTGCAACCAAATTGAAGACATTCGCTCCACTTTCCCGCCCAGGCGGATCTGAGATATGCAAGTGATTTCTAGTACATTTGCTCCAGTTCAAACCAAAATGGTTACGGCCAAAATGTTAAAATATTCAATTATTTGAATAGGCAAGAAGTCGATCGAAATGAAAGTTTCATGATATTCGACCATTTGCAAATAAGAAGCATTTACGCATAATGATTGAAATGGGGTTTCATGGTATAGACCATTTGAAATTGGTTGCAGCCATTCAATTTATCTGAATGGATCAATTACGTTTTACTTAATTGTTGATATGATTATGTATTCGCATAAATTCGATGTCATCAAATATGCGAGACGTGACTGTGTGTGAGCACTATTGATGTACGAACAACATATACAGTTGCGAACGGGTAAGAATATGGGTATTGCTATGCGCGTACGTTCGTTTGTTCGTTTGTTCGTTCGTTCGTATAAAAAAAAACATTAAATTTCGTTTGTTCATTTGCTCGTCAGAATTATACCAAACGAAAACAAACGAACTAAATTCTATTTCTATGAATATTCTCTCATTCTGAAAAAAAGCGTTCGTTCAATCGTGAAGAAAAATGTGAACGAACGAACATACACAGACTGTTGGATTCTGTATTCATCACATACAGTCATATGAGAGGGGATAGAGCGGGAAAAAAACTTGTGCTGCTGGCGCACAAAGTGAAATCGGCATTTTTCGGCCATTATCAAATGAATCGAATTTGGTATTTGGTTTCGCAAGTGTTTTTATTCACCATTCCATTTCCACCGAAAATGACGACCATTTTGCCATCGTTATTCGATAGTAATCAAATGAATTGTTGAAAAGTCACCGTTTTTGGTGAGCCGACGTTGTGTCTCTTATCATGTTACAGTCTCTTTTTTCTCCCTCTCTCTCTCTCTCTCTCTCTCTCTCTCTCTCTCTCTCTCTCTCTGTGTGTGTGTGTTGTTTCATCGATGAGATGAGAGTTCAATATTAATGTGAGTGTAATTGATAGCATTGACAAAAAAGTAAATGTTTACATAAAAAATAAGTGGGGGGTCGGATGGTTGAAAGCATGGTCACCAAAATTCACATCAGCTCATTCTCGAAATGGTTATCGATGGAGTGCTAACAAATTTGATCTATATCAAAAATTGATACCCTTATTCCCTAAATTCGACTGCGCAATTTTTCAAATAGATTTTCTATGCAAATAATATAAACGAATGAAATGAACGGCCATTGAGCGGAATCGACCAGAAAACCAATATTAATGTATTCATCGATTGTCAATCCATCTTCACAATTAAATGTGATACATTTGTACGAGGGATTAGAAATGAATGGCACAGAATAAACTTGTTTACCATTCATGCGGGAATCTCGTTTCATTGATGGAAAAGAGGGGGGGGGGGGGGTGGGCAGGGATGGAAGTGAGACTGAAATGGGCATCAGCACAGAAAACAGACTTTTCTCGGTCGATCAAGCTTTTACTCAACGTCATTGTTAGTGAAGCGAATATACACTTACTTGCCATTTCAAACGAGTAAGCCAACAAAAAGCGGTGGATTCTCTGTTTCTCTCTATCTGTCGGTACATAACCGACATTGCCATGGATATTTTTATTTTTGGATCAAACGTTGCATTTTCTTACCATGTAAGCAACATTTATAACCAAAATCCCATTTTTATTTCGGCTCAATTCAGCATTCGATACGTCCGTTTCACATACCTAAATGCCATCTCAATGTTCTTCATTCCGCATGTAATTTTGTCAACATACCGGATTTTTTTTTCGTCGTACTCGTCGCCTTCTTCTTCTTTTCGTCGTTGTTGTTGTATGGTTGTATACCGTTGAAAGGTCATTGATTGTGCTCGGCCAATCCACATTTGTGGAAGTTGTTGCTTATAAATAGGGAAAAAATCAAAGTGATAGAGGAAGAAGCCACCGTTTTTTTTGGTCAAATGATGCGGCAATGGAATGAACCATATCTGACTTTGGCATAGGGTAGTTGAAAATCAAATGGCATAAAAACACTATATCAATAAAATCAATAGATAAAATACGATGCGAAAGTATAGCAGCATGTAACAGATACACGCACACGCACACACACACACATAACAAGATATAGCCGAAGAGATAAAGAATGAAATGCCACAAGCACAATAAAGCAATACTCAAAATGCCAAAGCCAACCAGAACATTGAATGGAACAGACGAAATAAACCAACAAAAAATTGCCGAAATCAAACGGAAAAATGCAATTTTCTATTTCATTTGTGGTTTGTTTTTCGAACAACGCCGATTAAGGGATTTTACGTTTTATACGCTACGAAATGAAAATTCTTCCATCAATTCGTTTTCGAATGTGGCATTGTTGAGTTTGACTCTCGGTGAGAATGCGATTGGATTGGATTTCTTTTGTTTGCACCCTGTGCATTAGCTTAAGCGCATAGACAGATCAAGAGATATGATTTCGGTAATAATGTTGCGAATAGAATAAGATGACATTGGCACACAATTTCACTCTCATATCGACATTGGTGTATACACAAACACACACACACCTACACATTCGATGCGTGCAGAGGATGAATGAGAACAGTTGAGAAGATACAGATATCGAGAAAAAGATACACAGGAATCATCGATTTGGCCAAGCAATTGTACACGTATCGCTTCAATATTGAAGTATATCCGGTGACAATATTGATTGAAATCGATCGCTTGATGCTTTTTTGTCCGTCGACGTTTCGACATGATGTGTTTTGCGTTTGGGTGTAATTTCTGTTTCTCTGTGAATGAGTGGTGCTGTATGCTGTTGCCTCAATTAGATTGAGAGACCGAAAGAATGGAGGTGTATAATGTGGAATTTGAGTGTCTTGAATATACGTTTTGTTGTTGTTGTTGTTAGTGTTGCCCTTTCTCTTTGCTGTTGCTACCATTGCTTAAATGGCTACACACCACACATGACCTCCACACTACTTAATGAATGATTTCCCATTTTGCTTTTTTTCTATTTTTTTTTGTTCGCCGCATGCTCACTTACGTATTTCCACTATTTTGCTGCGTTGGGGCGCATTGCCATTACCCTACCATACTCGCTTCACACTGATTCGGTATGCTACAGTTCACAATGAGCTCTAATTTGATACTGTTTGCGCCATTGACAATGGCACTAACCATTAGCACACGAAACAAATTGGTGGAATTGTGCAAAAGTGTGACATGAGTAAAACGGGATCTTTCACATTAAATCAACACAAAAATCATCAAACTGAAATGAATTCAAAAAGTAACGCCAAAAAAACACAAAGAAAGCATCACTAAATACAAACAGCACAAGCAAAAATGCAGAAAGACAGGGGAAATAATCAGCCACTCATCATCACGAATATCTATGATATAATATATGTATACGGAGCCAAAAAAGCAGAGAAAAAAGAAGCAAAAAAGGAAAACGTGGACACAGATATCATTTCAGTGGCATGCACTTGCGAATTACGCGATGTGACACTAGTAGAATTGCACGTGTATTTTGCACGACAAATGACAAAGGAACTGAAGAGAATGGAGGAGCATAAAAAACCGATACCGAAGAATGAACAGAAAATGAATAACAAAACAAACACCAATAACGCCCGCAAAGCTTCCAATGAAAGCGAAACACACAACTTTGCCTCGCCACTGATTTCACCAAATGCAAACACAACAAACAATACGCTCGCGCTAAGCTATGTTCATTTTTATTTTTGTTCACCGATTTTCTCTCATTCTCTCACTCACCGATATTCACTTGTGTCTTCAACTGTTGTTGTTTTATTTTGTCTCCCCGTACTTTGTTGTCGGTGGTATCTTTAGAGATTTTGTATGTATATGGGGATATATGCACATTGCTAATGGCACTTGTAATGGAACGTGTCAATCGAAATAAGCACACAAAGAACCGTGCCGTCAAAACCGATCGAAGCAGACGATAATGCCAAAGGAAAGCGCCTTTTTTTTTAAATGAAAAAAAAAAAACACGAGGCAACAAAGAAAACGAAGAAGAAAAAAAACCATCAATATTGAATGTGCACATTGTTGAGTTCATTTCGAATCGATTGAATGTGTCGAATTCATGCAAAAGGAAACTACAATGCACTTATAAGAACATTAAAGACGTGCTCCACAAACGTGAATGTATACGCGCGCCCTCGTTCGCTCGCTCGCTCACTTGCTTTCGCCACCAAATTTAATTTTTCCTTTCGCATAATTTAACTAATGACACAGAGGTTCGAGTGTTCAACATTCAGATAGCATATGGACATGACATTGACGACAAGTACCCACCATCCCACAGTTTATCTGTGAATGGTGAATGTTGAATACCACCTTCTCTATCCCTTTCTTAGCTCAGCGCCAGCTGTTTGTGTCTGAATGATACACAACATCGAAAAAATAAAGACAACCAGCGCAACAGCAAACACCAGTACTGGATTTGCATTGAACAACGCAAATATTATTTCAACCCAACAATAAATAAAGTCCGCAGGCACGTTCCGCATGTATGTGTACGATGTGCAGCACTTTTTCACCCATTAAACCCGTTCATACACTACGAGTATTTGTTGATTTTGTAGTTGTTGTTGTTGTTGTTGTTTGATGCATTTTATTCCATTGTTTAAATTTACACTTGATGGTTATTTTATCGATCACATGTAACGGCAACTGAATAGAAAACAACAACAACCGAAAACATTTACACAATTTGATTTCTACAACATTATTTGAGCATAAAAATCGTATTAAACGCTTTTCAATTTTGAATTCACATTATTATTGAGAACAATTCCCACTTTTCGTTTGCAAATTCACATTCCAATCAAATCAAGCGCATAACAATTGTCTACTTAAAAATGTTCTGCAACCAATCCCATTGAGAATGAAAGTGGTCGACAGTTCATGTTCCGTGTGTCTGTGTGTGTGTGTGTGTGTCAGTTTTATTTTCTCTTACTTTTTCTTGTAAATGTTGAGCCAAAGAAAAGAAGAAACAAAAAAAGTCGATATACAAAATGATGATAAATGAGTGATGAGTGCCAAGAAAATCACTCCAAAAATGTTTTGGAATGACGCAACCTAATCATGTCATATTCTTCAAGCAATTGTTTTTTATTCAATTTATCTCATTGATATTCACATTCGTATTCAGATTTTGAGTATTCATCTCATTTCTTTAATATTTTGCTGTGTGTGCGTTTTTTTTCTTCAACCAGGCGCATGCCATTGTTTGGTATGTTCGTCTCTTTTTATTACTTGTCCGCTGCAATTTTGTATCGTTAATAGCTCATATCATAAATCATATTTTTTTTTCAAATGTGTCTGTTGCAAACATGTATCTTAATATTTTATGATTAATATAGCAAACAACCGCAATGTCTGTCTACGTGAAATTGAATTTTAAGTGTGTGGTGTTTGTGTGCGTGTGATCTTTGAGTGTTGCATTCGATTCAAAAACATATCAGGCATTGGTAATTAAAAAGATAAACGATCTTCACTCATTGCGTATTCATTTAACGCTTCATTTGTTGCTTTTTTCCTTCAAATGTTTTCCATTGTTTTTTTTTCCTTTCTTTCTCTCTCTCTCTCTTGCCCTCTCCCATCTCGCTTTTGGGCCATTCTCGTTGTTCCATTCAATGTTCATGATACGAATTGTTATGATACACCGAAATACAAAACTCATTTAATTTTAACTTTTCATCCAATGTTAAACTACCACCAAATGAAATGCTTTTTCTTCAGATTGTCTGCGATATGTTGATGTTGTTGTGGTGCTCGTGCTTCTCTATCTCAAACCAGTTTCGTTCGTGATTTCGGGTGAAAAATGCGTGGCGCGTATACGCGAACCATGGAGTTGTAAATAAATTATGGAAATATCATCCTTCACTTTATTTACCATAGATATTTACATTCCATTACCCATCTGAATGTATTTTGGCCATCAACTGGAACACCGTACGTAAGAGATGGGGGAAAGTCGATAATTTTCAGGTATGAAAAGGTGATCGATGAATTGACTCGGTGTATGAGTGTGTGTGTGTGTGTACAAGAGAGATGGGACAATGTGGCGGTTTGGTGAGCATAAGCACGCGATGTGCATCGCATTCAAATGTGTTTATTTCGAACGTTTTCTACAAATTTTCCATTTTATTTGATTCCAATGTTGCCATTCACATTGTATACTGTTGAGCTGTCGATTATTTCGGCTCAGTTCTAACAACAACGTTGACGTGCGCCCAGCAAATATTAAAGTAACACAGCAATCGAACAAAGTCAATGTGGCGCGAATTGGTAAAATAACACCCGAATAGAGTGATTTAGTTAGCCAAATGCCAATGAATTCAAGCGAAATGATGTAATTTCAAATTTATGTACCAAATCTATGAATTGTGGTGGTGGACATTTTTTCGATGACTTTTACACTCGAAATCGTCTGAAAATCGGATGCATTTTATTTTAATATCGTTACCATTTGCTGGTCATAGCCGAACCAAACCAAACCCCAAAAGAAAAAAAAATGAAAAACGAAATTCACTCCATCAAAATGAAATAGTTTCGAAATTCGTTGAATATATTTTGTCACGGCAATTTTACTGTGCCACCACATTACACATTGTAACCAATCTATGTATATGACTTTATTTCTCTGGTGCTGCTCTCATTCCGACCGGCTTTAGATCACGACGCCAATAATGATGGGGGAAAATGCGACATTATCTAAAACATGACATGAATAATAAATATTTTATTTCTGAATCAAAAAAAGAAAGTCGCTGGATGTGAAAAAAATGTATATTTTCAAAAGCTTTGTATGTGTGGGTATTGGTGTGAGTGAGTGTGTTGCGCCGTGATTCGGTTAGTGCGGTGATGTTGTCTGTAGCACAAAGCCATTACACATTGTACGTGCTCTGACAGTTCTGTGGACTGTGCACAGAAATAGCAACCGAGCGAGAGAGAGAGAGAGAGAGAGAGAGAGAAAAAGAGAACAAAACCCAAATCGAGCAGTGAGCGTGAGTAAGACAGAGCGATATGATGAGTGCTGGGAGTGGGTGATGCAAACAATAATCTAATGAAAAATAATTTCAGCGAATTTTCTGATGTTTTATGCTTGTCAAGAGATTTTCTTCGCATTTTACCCACAAAAACTATATCTGTAAATTTAGTATGTCTTGGTGGTTTTGTATTTGGTATTCCCGCCCCCCACAAAGATTGCATTTGACATGGAACAGCAACGGCAACATTGCTGAAATTATGATTGTGGTACGAGTTTTTTTTTCTTGCGTGCGCTCTCTCCCAATCTTTTTCTTCTTCTTCTTTTTGTTGCATAAAAAATTCATGGAATTGGTTGAAATTCGCCGTTTTCGTTTTTTTTTCCTCTGCTGTCACCGTCGATCACATTGATCTTAGCGTTCGACATAAAATAAATAGTATAGTCGGAAACGCTGTATTATTCAGTAGTGTAATGAATTCGGGACCAAAGAAGAGCGTGAGACAGAAATAAACCCGAATACGCAACGAAGAGGATAAAAGAGGGAACGATTTGAATTTATCCACTGAACTGCGAATCGAATAATGACGATTTTAAATTCATCGCATTTTTTTTTGCTTGTTGTCATCGATTTTCCTTGGATGTTGTTGCTGCAATGTTCGTGCGCTTCAGCATTTTTATTATTTACTTTAAATGCCACATGAAACATTTTGATATATTGTACGGAAATTTATGACATTCGAGTGCTTATTTGAACATGCGATTCGAATTAGATATCGTAAACGGATTATGTGGCACTGCTTTTGCATAGCAATACGCAACAACGAATCTCTGTCTGACACACAGTCGATGCAATCGGCGAATGGTAATTTTTTTTTTTAAATATTATACATTGAAATCTTGATCCATGCACGTTCGCCTGTGTTGCGGCCGTCCAGCGCATACACACACACACACACGACACAGTAATGCTTTGTGTGTGTTCATCTTGAAAATGAGCTTCTGATGTTTTCATTACATTTATTTGACCCTCGTGCACTTTTGTGGTTCACCTTCTGGTTGGCCAGAGCAAAAGTCATGATTTCATCATACACACAAAATATAATATTATTTTCAAAAAAGTAACAGGCAAAACTCAACTTACGAGCTCAACAGGATATATTGAACTCACTCTACTCCCAAGTAAAACCACAATTTTCACAACGAATCGATGTGTTCAACACACCGAAAATCGGCTGTAAAATTCGGTAATTTCTTAATGAAATTCATTTCGATGTGGGTCTGGCTAAGTGAATTTTACTCAGTATTGTAAAATCGAATAGCGATAAAAGTTCTAAAATATAGGAACATTATCCAATCAAACGACAATAAACCAATTCGTGCGTGCGCATTCATAAATTTTACTGATAAAAAACCATCCACAAAAGTTCGATGTTGTAATAATCGATGCAAAAACTTTTCGTCTGATCTCAAAAATATCATTATATTTTCAATCCAACAAAAAAAAACAACAACAACAACAAAATAAGGTTCTCTTGAGCATGAGCATGTTGATGGTGATTTGGTTATGGCAACTTGTTGCCGATTCGTGTACGCACACAAAAATCATTGCATAAAATTGTTGAACGAAGAAACATTTTTGTTGTTGTTGTTTATTATCACAATTTGATTTTGATTTGATGGGTGAAATCGTGTGGCACATTCGCTTTTCGTTTCATAAATATCAAATGGCGGGCATCATCGGCCAAGTGGCAAATGGCAAAATTTTATTATTCCGTTATACAGCTCTATATTTTCTATGAGTGATAAACATTTCATAAAAATAAATTATATTCAATTTTTTTATTGGGTAATTTTCTTGAGATGAAACGCAACACACACACACACACACACACACACACAAAATATGATGACGCAATAGACAGAGATAACGAAACGAAAAAAACACTGAAATGAAAGGCACAATCTCTTCGAGATATGCCTGAGTACAGAGCCCAAAACACAAAACACAAAGCACAGAACAATAAATGCATACGCAGCCAAAAAAAAGTACACACGAAGCATTTGCTTCGGAAGCATACACACTTCCACGTAAAACGTCAAGACACTTTGTAACATTTTAGCATTAATTTTTTGTGTCATTTTTTCTCTCTCTCTCTCTCTCTCTCTCTCTCTCGTTCGCAGGAAAAAGGCCGATCTGAGTATGGAGGGACAGTTTCTAATCAGACAAATTTACGACGACGAAATTACGTATAATTTGATTGGAGCAGCGGTGGAAATTTTAAGTAAGTCATGTTGTAGAAACAAATGAGCTATAGCTAGAGTGTCAGCTTGTTTAAGTTGTCACATGTAAAATGGTTTTCGACGACTAAAAGAAATTCACTTGAAGGCACACACCCAACCAAACTTCAAATTATTTATATAAATGTAACGTAACGAAACGAAACGAAATGAGATGAGAAGATAAACCCAAAGCGCTTAAAATGTTCGTCGGAAAAAGCCAAGAAAACGAATTTGTTATCGAGAGAGAAAAAAAAATCACTGGATAAGTGGGCGGCAGCTCAAACAGCTACTCGGCACACTTATAGACTATCTTTGATTGAAAGATTTAATTAATAAATATACTAAAGAGCCTGAACAGCGTTTTACGCATTCCATGGTCGTGCGATGGGGAAGCAAAATCTTCCAAGTCACTGTGTGGAAAAATTGACGTTTGAAAATGTCATGGTTCGAATGAAGCGTAACCATCCATTGTAAAACAAAAACAACAACAACAACAAAAAAACAATTGCAATTTTCCATCATTATATTCGTCATCGGAAGTGCACTTATTCCACAAAAAGTGCAAAACAACGCGCTTATTGCTTCAACATGCAAAAAGCTGTGGAGATTACAATCGATAATTAGGTATTGCACGAAGCGTGCGAGAATACAAAAAAAAAATGTGGAACATCAACCACGCGCCCGCGCTTCTTCGAAGCAATCGTAACGAATGTTTCAAAATTCGAGAAGATTCAATGATTGAGTGCTTCTTGCTGTTTTTGTTGTTTTTTTAAGCTAAAAAAACCAATTCACCGCTCATCTTAAAAACCATTCGCCATTCGTGCTGCATGGGAGCTTAGTCTTGAGCAGTTTGACAGTGTGTCAGTTTGTGCCGAAGAAAAATTGAAAATCCAGTAGCATGATGCGAATAAATATTCACGTGATTGTCTTACTTCGTTTTTAATTACGGCACTCCCAAACTGACGACTATACGATGTAAAATGTCTTGAACAATCAGAGAAACTGCAACTCGAGAAGATTTTCTATATCTATAGGCAAAATGGTATCGTAACATGTTTTGTACACAGTGTACTGTACACCATCAATTTACGACCTACTGAAAAGTCGAATCAAACTTACCCATAACATACCAGCGATTTACAGCAACAGCAACAATACACAAGCAAAAGAAACAAATCTGAGTGTAGAACCTGAATCGACAAAAAACGGTATACGAAGCATTTGTTGTTTGTGCTATTTTCGTTTCAAAATTGATCTTTGTTTGAATAAGCATCATCTAGGTACACGGAAAATGCATAAAGCACACACACATAGAGGCGAGAGAGTAAGAGTGAGCTGCGGAGTGGCTAGAACATTTTTTTTCTGTTCGCCTTTGTCGGGGCCACCTCACTTTCCAAGTCATTCGCCCATTTTGATCGAGCATTTTTGCATTTCATTGCTTTGTGTAACTGTATTCTTTTCTCCCGGTTTATTTTTCCAACTCGACTGCCATTGTTATTTATGAAAAGCATTTACAAGGCAATGACGAAAAGCGTACCGACAATGGGATGGAAAATATTGAAGACGATGATGATGATGATGATGACGACGACAACAACAACAAGGGCGACAGGCAGGAATGGCAACACCAACCATCCATCGAAACCAACTGTTCAAACGAATCAAGAGAATCGACCGAAGAAAAGAGCATTTTCGCATTTCCAGTCTGTTTTTATGTTAATTTTTTTTTTCTTTTTTTTTTTTGAAAAGTTGTACAACACTTTTTTGTTCCATTCCCTTGCTCAGATTTCTTTAGCCGTTGCCATTTTATTGTGAAAATGGCTTTCACTGAAGCGGCCACGAATCACGTTTTTCACCACACCAGAGTGGAAGTATCGATGGTCGAAACAATTTTTGTGTCACTTGTTCCACATCATGCTCGGAAATAATGATTATGGATTTATTGATGTTTTTTCTTTTTGTTTTTAACGATTTTAATTGAAGTGTGCGCGTGATTTTATCGCTATACCAACCGGATGGTGCTTGTATGAAGACAACAGCGATCAATATACGTTATACGAATGGTGTACAAAGAGAGCGAAAAACAAACCGATACGCACACACTCATGAATACACAACTGTTGTGTATCTCTTTGTACACTATTCGTGTGAATAGTGTAACTGTGTGTAAGTGTTCACTTTGGCGTCGTTGTCAAAATTCTGTTTGTTGAACTGGAACTAAATTTAGTTGGTGGATGTGAAATACGATGGCGCTGACAAGAATTCATCGCAAAAAAAATCTAATACCGCCATGCAAGCGCCATCGGGTTGCGCTATACAGTGTGATGTGGCCGTAGACAAAACCAAATATCACATTTTGGGATTGCGTCAGTTGTGTTTTATGAAAATTATTTGGCAAAGTCCAACGATTTTCTCTATCGTTAAATTTTTAGCGATCCGAATTGCTGTAGCGAACGGGCAAGAATGTTATTGAAGTTTTCAATTTTTCTTTTTTTTTATTTTTATTTTATTGATTTGACCTTCATGCGTTATTTAAAATAACGTTTACCATTGCTTTTATTCATTTGGCATTCCCATTGAAATCGAATGAAAGACACAGGCGCAGAGCCAGAAAATATACGGCCAACTTCTTGCGCGCATATCCCAAGATGATGCCAAATTGCAAAATCGTTTATGTAAATTTAGTCGGTTGAATTGCTGGCACACAACAACAACAACAACTATAACAAAAGTAGAAAAGAGAAAATAAGAGAAGCAAAACGAGATTTTACCGTCTATTTTACGCTTAAATTGTTATTTGTAAGCATGTTTGGCCATTGTTGATTTCACCTGTAGCTAAATGTTTGCACACGGAAGTACGGCCCGTGCAATACAACACCCGAAATATCTCGTCTCGCTATCAATGCTCAACGCTCACTCGCTTGCTCAATCTCACACCATTTCAAATAATGGCACCGAATGACAATAAACAAATGAATGTATCAACAGCAATTTAAGCGCGCCATTGTTCGTGAACCGAAACAAGAAAGTGGAAAAGAAATGCGAAACACTTTGTGTGAAAGAATGTTTATTTACACAAGATAACTGTGCGTATTCGCAATTTTATTTTCGGATGTTGGCGTCAAAATTAAAGAAAGCGATGAGAAACGCACACACACAATAAGAACGTGAACGAAGAAGAAATATGGATGGGTGCAGGCGACAAATGCCGACCGAGACAAAACAACCATTGATAATAGTCAGTCCTTGGGTCTTCGCCTCCTCTCATCCGCGACCCACAAAGTGAGAGCTGAATATGGCCCGCCATCACCATTCATTGAACGCACTATAATATTGTTGTCGGTGTGTCTAATTCACCATTTATGTGTGTCTTTGACTTTTCGCTTGTTTTCTTTTTTTTCATTCAATTTTATTAATTTTGCTTTTCATCCTTTTTGCTGTCAAGATCGAGACAGAGAGAGAATGGATGGCTTCTGATGGTCTCTCGTTTATTCTATTTGTTATTATTAAATTAAATGAAGACGATTTCAGCGTGTGCTGAATTTACTCACGGTCGACACTAATATGACCATTTCGTATCATACATGTGCTGGGTGTGAGTGTACGTGTGTGTGTGTGTGCGGATGCTTTGACGTGAGCATTTGAAGAAGATGTTCCGAATTTTGAACGATGTGATTAGTGAGATTTTCAGGCATTTTTGGTTGCCTTTATCGGAGGAAATAGAGAGGAAATTAGAAACGGTTAGAACGGGAGAAAGTGAATAAGCAACAGCAACAACACCAACAATAACAAAACAAATGAACAGACTGAATCAAAATGCGAATGAAACGGGAGATTTTTTGTTTGTTTGTTTGTTTGTTAGTGCGAGTGATAAAGCTTATAAGCACATGTCCCAAAAACTCGAAATCAAATAAGCACTCAAACTCAGTCGGGAAAATTCAAGTTGAAGCGAGCGGTAAATTGTCATTTATCACGACTTAATCAGAGTCATCGTGCGCCAGTGTATTTTGTTCTTCATCTTCTGTTCAGGCTTTTGTCTATTCGACTGTCAATGAATGTCTCATTGTACGAGTTCAGACATGTTTATGTACAATGCAGACAAACACACACACACACACACACACACACACACACACACACACACACACACACACTCTTGCAGAGACACTCGCAGAAATAAACGGAGCATAGCACATAACGTGGTTCAACCAATGCATACATACATTCATCTAACCGGTTCACCACACTTGTATTTGGAATTATCCTCAACCAAATCTAGATATAGAGAATCCAAATGAATTGAAGGCCAAACTCTCTCACACATGTGCTCAAATACACTGGCTCATAAATCAATGAGCAAAACAAAAAGAAGAGAGGAACAAAAAAAATTAGCGGACATTTTGCCAAAATAAATAAATACTTTTCTGTTGAGTTTTTGTGTGCTTTTTTTGGTACACAATTTACAATCTCGTCCTATTCCAACACATTTCGAATAGAATTTATCTGGTACGCTTTATCTTTTTGTTGTTGTTGTTGTTGTTGTTGTTGGTTTATTATTCATTTCTGTTTTGTTTGTATCCATTTATTCCCATGAAATTTATTTGCATCTTCTTGTTGCTGCTTACATTCATTTGATTGTGTCCCAATTGCACCCGGTTTTTTTGCTCTGTCGTTTTGTGTGCGATGTAACAACAACAAAAAAATGAACCCAAATAAAATGGAATAACAAAGATAAAACATCAACTGAATGACAATCAGACAAACGCGCGTCCCCATTTTATTTTGATGAAATGGGCACCCTTCGTTCAATGCTTTCTGAATTGTCGTATTCTTTGACAACAACAACAACAACAACAAAAACAACGGCTACAAACAGAAAAATAGTCATCAATAATGGACACGATAATGCACATTGTTTTTCAATTATAATGCAATCAGGTTTTTGTTTTTACTCTGCATACAAAGAATTTATTGATTGAAAATGTCACAAAAATGATTTAACATTGGGGACAAAGAAAGGAAGAGAGAGAGAGAGAGAGTGAGAGAGAGAGAGAGAGAGAAAAAAAAGCCTATCAAAAACACGAACTTTCGTAATGATGCTATTTCCCCCTCCTTTGCCATCATTTCGAGCTCTGAACACATTTCATAATCGTACAAATAATAAAATCCTGCAGGTTATGTTTCCGGTGTTTTTTTTCGCGAATGCTGCATACATGTATGGTGGCTATCATTGAATGGGTGGAATGTAATTTGATGGCAGCTCAACAATGGCAGCCAAAAAAAACCACACACACACGCATACACAATCCAAAAGATTGCGGAACGAGAGTAGATTTATCGAGAATTGATTTTCATTTTTCTCTGTATTGTTTCTTTCGGCTCTTGCAATTCCATATTTTTGCTTCAACCTGTATCAATATTGATATGGATGAGAGAAGCAAAAAACCATGTGAATTTACTGAGCATGTCTATGGTTTTACGTGAATCTCATGTATTCTGACCAAAATGCTTGATTGAAGCACCACCGGTTGAAGCACGTAGAATGAAACTAAAACTGGACCCGTGTAGCTGCCGTTTTTTTTCGGCATGTCATTCGACGCTGTTTCAAATGTTATTTAATTCATCTTTTTGTGACGTTTCGCTTGGATTTTTGATTCTCTGTTGGGTTTTTTGTGTGTCGTTGTTGTTGCTCGTAAATTCATTATTCATTTTGTTCGAGAGATTTTCAGAGTCTGCAATACAACACAAAGCATTCAGCATGGTTTATAGCATCAATAATTTCATGCTAAACGCTGTTTCAGTGCAATTTCTATTTTTGATTTACTGCCCAGTTCACATATATCATGCGCACCTGTATACACAAAATTCATTTCATTGAATTTGGTGCGCCTGTTTTTTTTTTCAACGTTGAGTCATTTTTGGTCGATTTTCGGTTTAACATACAAACAATTTTTTACCAAATCCATGTATATTATATGTACACTGTACACAGATTGTTTTTTTTTCGAAGCAATTTTTTCTCATTTTATACGGAAAACGAGTGATTTTATTAATTTTTCAACGGAATCCGTATTGCGTATTCACAACGCATATACTATGAACAAAACGAGAATAAAAGAACAATTATTTACAAAACAAAACAAAAAAAAAATACTGAAAACTTGAAATCTATGGAAAATATATACATTACAAATGCACGATGTGCAGATGTGAAAAATCTGTTGGAGAGAAATCAAAAACACACAAATGCTGTCATCATTTAAATATTCATTCATATTGAGGATATTCGAAAAGTTCCTAACACTTAAACAAAAACAAAAAAAAAGAAATATTTTCATTTGAATGTGCATAACTGTGCTGATGCGCTCCAATCATTAATTGAATTCATCAAATGATATTGAGCCCAATATCAAATGTTGTTAACCACTGATTTTCATTTTCCAATATCACATTCATCCATGATATGAATCTCAAATGTATGCAAATGAAATACACTTTTTCTAACGAATCACAGTGGAATAAATGACATTATTAACGCTATGTAGGTTTTTTGGCTGGTGTTCGAAAATGTTCGAAAATGTGTTGAAATTACACAAAAAAAAAATGATTAAAGGTGCAAAAAATATTCTCTGCATAATTGCTGCATAGGTTCTTGAGTGATCGTCAGGGAGGAATAAGTCCTCTGCAAATCCATGAGGTTAACGGAAATGATGAATTCAAGTGAATTCTACTTCTTCGAGTAAGCTCTCGACAAGCTATTGAAAAGCAGCTCAAATTCCAGAATTGACGAATTTTTTTTAGGAAATCGCCTAAAATAGCCTATTCAATACCTCAAATAGCTAAAAAAAAGCATCTCGAAATCTTTGAGAGTGCTCGCTCACTGCTCAGAGTGGAGTGTAATTGGAACCCCTGCTAAGAGCCCTGTGTAATTGATCTGGAGAATGAAGGAAAAAAAGATATGTAGAAATTGCACATGTGTTTTAGAAAAGATAAAAAAAAGTAAGCTTTCATGTTTAATGAAGATTGTTTAAGTTTTTGGTTCCCAATTGGTTGGCTTCTTGGTTCGTTTTGATCTGAGAAAGTCCCAGGCGATGTGAATTTGTTGTTAAAATTGTATCGAGTAACGGAAAAAAGCAAAACCAAACCAAAAGCGTGTCGTAACAAAATTGGTTGTTTCATATTTTCTGTGCTTCATCGTTTGTGTTTTTATTTTCACAAAACAAAATGGCTAAATAGATCGATTCGACGAGTGTGGAAATCTCTGGGGTGTGGTTATCAATTTGTTTTGTACACGCATGTTTTTGAATAAGATATAAAATGTTTTTTTTCCCCTTCTTCTTCTTCTTTTTTTGTTGGTTTGCTGTTGCTTTTTATCTCTTGTTTGAACAGAATTGTAATTTCATATTCAATGCACATTTACTATGAAAATATCAGATGAAATTGGAGAAAAGCCATAACAACAATACCACGAATGCTAGTCAATTTCTCATGAAACAAGCATAGAAACTTGTAACATTTTCCCTTTAGCTCTATCGATTTCATAATGTGGATTTCTCGGTTTGGTTTGAGCGTGTCACAACAACAACCAAAGTCGAAAAACTTTGCTTAATCTGAAAACAATAAATTCAAATATGTTGACTAGCAATTTTCGCATTGATTCCCGCGATTTGGGTGTACGGATCGCGATTTTATCACCAACAATAACCGAAAAATCAAAAACAACAATGGCAACACACCAGCCAGAAAACCAGTAAAGCACCAAATGCAGCATTATTTAACGCCATAAATTGATTTCGAAACACACACATACAAACACACACACACACGCAGTATTAACAGTGGCGCGCATAAAATAGCAATTGTGCAAGCAATTGTGATTCAATAAAATTGCCAACGTCGCAATAGATGTTCTTCGTAGAACTCCCAAATGGTTTCGGTATGCTTCGAAAAAGTGTATTTTCGACTTTATTGAATTCGCATTCCATTTTAGAGAACAAGCTAACATACACATATCCAATGATACAATTTTGATTAATCCTTCAAATGGGAAATGCGTCTAAATGTTTTCCAAATGTTTTGCTATGCTTTGCGTTGCATGTGACGCAAACAATGTGACGGAAGAATCTCTATATGCTTCCCTCACACACACACACACACATTCACACCAAATTTACTTCCTTTGCGCAGCCTTTCCGGCCAAATAATTAAATCAAATGCGATATTTATATTTATTGTGTGTCGAACTACTTGATATAAAGTAGTTGTTTGATTGTTGTTTAAATTGACGTGCTTTGCATTTATTTAATGTTAATTGTTCAAACCAGTTGAAATACAAATGTAAAATGCATCCAAAACCATATTACCGGATTGAATGATTCTAATTTTAAATAACTTTATCGGAAAAACGGTTTGCGAAAATTGCACAATAAACAAAAGGAAAATGTTTTTGTGAGATTTAAGCAACCAAATTCAACCACATATCGGTTCGATTGAGATGGATTTATTTCAGGCATATAAAACTCCTTATAGTTTACCTGTCTTGCATACAGATAAAGATTTGAGTAACTCACCATCCCGTGCTTTGAAATCGGTATCAGCTGAAATCAGGAAATTCAATGGCTCATTCTTTTCATTCATTCCAAATGTTTCGATTCCACACACAAAAAATATATTCCGTTTATCATGTACGGAATTGTGTATTAAATCGTAGGAACGCTTTAAGGGTGTAAAAGTCGTTCTCATGGCTTTCTCTCTCCTCCCTTCTCTATCTCTCTCTCTCTCTCTCTCTACCTGTCTAAAAAATGCTATTTACCTGGTGTAGCTGAAAAAAAGGCGAAATGATAGAGAGAAATGTGCGTACTTTGCAAAGCGATTTAAATACATGATAATAAATGTTTCGTTATAAAATCCAACCGTTAAACGTTGATAAATGCCATTGAAAAATATTAATAGCTTCTAAGTGCTTACAGCCACGTTTTCCACTCAATATTTATTCTATGGATGATGTTCAGATTGTTTGCTCACATACTTCCTGAATGTCGATCGGTGTCCCCGATTTTATTAACCACTTTATATGCTTGCAAAATGGTTTAAAGGTTTCATATGAAACCGCAATATATAGGCAAATTTTCTAACAACAATCGAAATTTGTCATATGGTTTCAAACCAAAAAAAATGAGAAGTGTACACCGAAAGCTTTCATATGGCTGGTTCCAATACATTGGCAGTGTGTATCTGTGTATGCGGTACACATGTACAATATATACAGACATATATTTCGATAAATTAAGTCGTTGCATTCCACACACACGATACGGTGCGCAAATGATCACCACTGTTTTAACGAAGCGATTTTACTCGGTTGAGTGTAAATTCATGTCAATATTTACTGGCAAACCATTAACCCGTTTCAATGTATCATTCATTGCGAAGCGTTTCACAAAATTCCAAATGAACGAACATGCAAATATTTACGATTTTGGCATTCTAAACAGAAATAAACAAAATGAAAATACTGCATTGGCACAGCAATATGGTCGAATAATGCGTAAAACCCCCATATGGACTTTATAATCGAGGGCTAAGTGTTTTGTGCCAGCACAGAATGTGGCAATACGCTTTTTATATGGGCAAGGAATTTTATGATTTTCAGTGTGATTGCCTTAACATTCCATTCTTAATAATCAACCATATCGGTTTGTTGAATTTCGTGGAAACACATTTCACACGTGTACAATGAAGAGAAAAAAAACCAACAACAACATAAAACTGATTTTAAAGTCAACAACTTTCGTCATATTAACCATTTTCAGTCGATATTTTTCTGGCTTCGCATCCCTCAAATATATTATAGTTTTACGTAAATATCCTGTGTGTGTGTGTGTGTGTGCATTTATTGCATTCCAGTACAATGTTCGAATTCACAAATTGCAAGTTTATTGAAATACTTTTGCTTGGTGCTGCTTTGAAATATTATATCGTAGAGTGAAATTTTCTTTTTTTTTGGGGGGGGGGGGGGGTGTAACCACACTTCCTCACTTTTGTATGATGCAAAATTGTAATGCAATCCTTTTGAAGATTCATTCCTATTCTCGATCGTATGTATTCACCGCAGAAGTAGGTCAACCAATGGTTGCTATTATTTTATGGATGTTGCATCAAATCATCGGATGAGCAAATTGCGAGCGTTTCAATATGCAAACTTTTCAATTGACTCAGTTATTTCTCGCATACTCAACCCGAAAATAATCGGTTCTACTGGTGTCTGCAGAAAAGTTCGCTGGCAATCGAATTGTTTCTCGGTTTGATGGGGTCTTTTTCATTCTGTTTAATGGCACCAGAATGCATCCGCTCTTTGTGCATCGACATTTTTTGTTTTGTTTTTTGTTTTTTGGTTCAGGAGAAAAAAAACACATACACACCCGTTTGAACCGTGAATAATATTCAATGCTTGCAACTTGATCCTCCAACCAATTGTGTTCGACAAAGACAAAATAAAAAAATGATTATTTGTTTTTCTTTGTGTTTTGCTGTGTATGTGTTTGTAAGGGTGTGTGTGTGTGTGTGTGTGTGTGGGTGGGTGGGTGAGTGTGGATGAGGTTTTGAATGAAGGTGGGGATTTGTATGTGTACTTAAACTAGCATTTGCAACTGTATTGTCAGTTGCCACCCGCTGCATTTGCTTTCTTCTGCAAAATTGGTTGGCAACAAACTCGTTACTCCGGTTACGAATCCGGGGGTTCGTTTGGCTGTTTTGTCCAGTAAATATCCAAATGAAACACACTAATGAAGAGTTTAAACTACGCTTATGCAATGATTGTATTACCCTGTCGCCGCCGCCACCGCTCGTTTCAAAAAAATAAAATAAAATAAAATAGAAAATTAAATTGAAATTATTTTTGATTGCTAGTTTTGCTTTCATTTTATCGCATTCGTATCATTTGTTTTCTAAACTGAAAAATGCATTCGCCGCACATTTCATCGTACATCGTACAATTTCACTTACATTTCAACGACATTGTGAATTTGATGAAAAAGAGAAACGCTAACAGTGCAGACTTTGTCGATTTCCTTCATGAACTACTATATGTGTGTTTTTTTTCTAGTTGCCTCCTTTTACTCTCCCTTTATTTTGACATTTTGCCAAAGCAAAATGAATGCGAAACAAGTATCTCGGCACAACAACAACAACAACAAAAGAAGAAGAAGAAGAAGAAGATGTAGAAATGTCGCACGAAGAAAAATTGCCAGGAACATTTAGTGCAGCCATAAGAAATGTATGACATCTTTGTATGTTGCCTCGAAGGAAATGAAAACTAATTATGGCATCTAGTTTTGTGCTGAATCTTCGCTGTGTGTGTGTGTGTTTGTTTGAGTGTACAGTTTTTTTTTGCTCTCACAATTTTCTTTGCGCATGCAAGGCCGAACAAAAATTTATTTATATTTTCAATATACTCCAATGTACAAATGTATAAATTCAATATTTGGAACATTGGGTTTTGGCGTGCTGTTTACAATGCAATATTCATATTTATATTCATCTGCAACTGATTGAATTTACCAGCAAATAAAAAAGAAAAAAATGGGAATTTCCTCGTTTTGCCGCTACGGGCCCAATGCGACTTTTCTTTGTGCACATTTTTTTTTCTCTTTTTCATTCGCTTAGGGGGATAAAGTATTTATGACGTCATCATAAACTAGAGCATAAATAAAATGCAGTAAATCCATCCAATTTGTAGCTATGCAAATAAATGTTCCCAATGGAATAGCTAAGAATCAAAGGGAAAACATTTGGGTTTTTTTCACTGAACAAAGCAGAAAAAGTTGCGGCTGAGCCCGCATCGTTTTAATTTCGTTTGTGTGTGTGTGTCATTATTCCGTCATTCAATACAAATGTGTAATAAAGTGTTTTTGAAATCTCCATTGGAATCTGTGGTAATTAGCACAAAGAGTAGTTGACAAACCGGAATAAGCGTTCGAAATTACAAACTATTTTAACAAACAAACAAAAAAAAATGAGGCAACAATTAATGAGTCATCTGATTACAAATCAAATAAGTTTGCCATTGACATGCGGCCGACCCAAAAAAAAAAAAATGAGTATGACATTCTTTAAATCATTTAACAATTACCCGGCAATCAATTGTCGTCGTTGATTGTTTTAAGTGTGTGTTTCTTCAAGAGAAACAGAGAAATTAAGTGTAAAGTTTAACAGCTAATGATGGTTGAATGCTATCAAAGCAAGAGTACTTGCTGGTATTTTGGAGTCGAAGTTATGTCTCAGCATTTTCAAACTTTGTGCTTCATTTACTCGTAATCCACCCGTAAGCACTTTGCTGTGGTTAACGAAAGAAAAAAGAGTTTATGGAAATAGTGGATGTTTGAGTTTTTTGTTGTTGTTGTTGTTATTTTGTTTCATCTCTCCGTTTCCTTTCTTGTGGTAGAACTAAACAACTTAATATCGATCTGCTAAACAAAAGCGGCATGAGATAGCATATAGTAACCGTGTATGATGGAAAATCTGCATGTTAATATACATTAGGGCCCTTGGGTGTGTGTGTGTGTGTGTGTAGATGTGTGTATTTGGCATCGTTCCTTCGACAGACTTCAATTGATTTGATTTTAATCGAATTTACTTTAAATGGTGCATACAAATTGATTTTGAACCAGTGACAAATGATATTTTCAATTGATGCTGATTCAATTGGATCGAATGCATAGCGCTGCCGCTAAACAACGTACGGCAATATTTAATTAAAATTTGTGACTTTGCAGCCAGTAATCAGCAACCAAACACTGTTTATATCCATGAAACTCAATCAATTGTGTCGGATAATATATAATGATGCAATAAAATGGCAAATTCCACACAATTTTTCACAAATGCAATTTCATTCTTGTTGCAGATATTCCAGCCGATGACATTTTGGAACTATTCGGTAAAACGTTTTTCGAATTTTGCCAAGATTCGGGATACGATAAAATCCTGCAGGTGCTGGGTGCCACACCACGAGATTTTTTACAGGTAATAAATTATTATTCATCTCATTTTGGAGAGACATTTTCTTGTGCTCTATTCTTTTTGTTACTTCTGCTTCCTTCGTTTTATTTTTTATTTTTAAATTTAATTTTCAATGACAAATGAAATACACGGGCTGAAATACAAGTCTGAATATTCTTGAAAATGTTTTGTTGCGTAGTTTTCTGTATTTTGCGTTGTTCAAGCGCTCACAAGCTGTCACTCAGCTGCTATGACGCATTTCACGCGGGAAAACATTTCGAAACACTGCTAATGGCACACTAAAACTGTTACATCCGTCGCGCACGTATTTATTGCATGAGGGTAGTTTTTTGTTTCTCATTTTCCTTCAGCTCAAAGAATTCGGCTTCGGCAAATTTATCCGACATTTGACAAGTAACAATTACTAATTTTCAGATGCGAAACATTAGAATAGAATTACTACAACTAGTTAAAATATGGGTGGAAGAGATACGAGAGACGTGCAAATGAAAAGTTTGTTGTAAACGAAAACGACGAATCCCCCAAACAATATTCCTTATAAAAACAATCTGCTAAAATCCCTGTTTGTTGTTATTACGATAAGAAAACTTACACACACTCGGCATGATTGCTCACACACCGTGATACTCGTTGATACGCTCGAACACCGAACACACCTCTCGAAGTGAACGCACGTGTATGTTTGTCACACCGAAAAAGACCGAAATGAGAGTTGCATCTCGATCCGTTATAATCGAATCAAATGAAACCATTCAATGGTTTTATTACCAGCACAGCTCAACCATATATGCGCAGCGTGTATGTGTCAGTCATTAAAGTTTTGTGTTGCCATATTTCGAAACTTTGTCAATCATGTTTGGGGTTCGAATGTGAATTGTAAGCGAATACGAAGTGCCTGAGCTATTTCATTCCGACTCCGTAAGATTAATTAAGTTTTGAATGAAAGCTGCTTAAAACACTGAACATCTAATTGATAGATAGTTACTTTTGGTTTTAATGAGCTACTCAATGAAAATATTTGCTGTTGGTCGTGTTTGATTTTCTTTTCTTCTCTGTTTCAATTCTATACGCTCGTTTTTTTGTTTTGTTTGGTTATTCTCCACTTCTATTGTTGATTTCATTGATTCTATGTTTGTGTTTCTACTTGTGAAAAAAATTTAGAATTTAGATGCCTTACACGATCACTTGGGTACATTGTATCCGGGAATGCGGGCGCCATCGTTTCGTTGCACTGAAGAGAGTGATGGTTCCTTAATTTTACATTACTATTCCGATCGACCGGGGCTAGAGCACATTGTGATAGGTATCGTTAAGGTGAGTTTTCAACAATATTCCAATTTTAAATCGTATAAACCAATCAATTCAACAGCTAAGACCGTTTCTTTTGCACACTCCCCACATCCAATTTAAATGATTGCTAATGGTTGTTCATTATTGCTGTACTCATCTCAATTGATGCGGCATCAATTTGATGGGGCCGCAGTTAATGATTTGATAAAAACCATTTTCTCTTTTACGGCACCGGCACACAATTGATGTTTGTATTGTTTGGATAATTAACTTGGTTGTGTGTTTCAAGTTTCAATTAACATTTCGATTGTGCGTCGTCATTTTGATGTGTATAAGATGATGTTTTTATTATTTTGATGGCTAACGGTTATTCTTGCTTCGTTTTTTTCTTCTTCTTTCATTTCCATTTTTGTATTGTTGTATCCGTATTTATCTGGCCTTCCGCCCTCACCTCGACACCCCCCCCCCCACTAATGACATTGTCAAATTGCGTGTCGATGATAGTCGGTTGCGTCAAAGTTACATGGTGTCGAAGTCGAAATCAAAGTGGTCAAACGGAAAGGTGACCCACTGAACGATGATGATTCAACGAATCCAACCGAAGAAAGCACAACGGCAACATCATCCCCAGCTCCAGTGTCACATGCCACAACGTCCGAATTCGATACGGTGGTGTGTCCACATCAACAGCAACAACAACAACAACCGAATTCCAACGATTCACACAAAACAAATGGCAAATTATTGAATAATTTAACCGCATGCGAAAATTGCTGTACAAAATCTAGTAGTAACACAAATATGAGCTGTAAAGGTAAGTCTAATCCAGCCTATAGCCTAATCAAACTAACCAAACGAAAAAACCAAATAGAACCAAACAAACTAAGTAAATGCTTTCATTCTCATTCGCACGTGTGTGTGTGTGGACGCTCACACAGACACACCCAGCATTAGAGATTGTATTGGTTATACGATGACGACGACGACGGCGACGACGACAACAACGACGATGACAAAAAGAAAACTGCTAAAATAGAGCTAGTTAATGTGTTTTTGATTTATTTATCCGCATTGAATATATTATCGACGGAAAAGTTTTGTAGCCGCGCAACACACACAATCGATAAGGTCAATGATTTTCACGATTTCTAATAAATAATCCACCATGACTCTTGACTAATATGAATCACCCCGCCAAAAAAAGAACACACACACATGACACGGGCACCACTTTTCCAATGCATTTAAATCCAAAAACGGCTACCCAACATTTCATTTGTATGTAATAATCGTTTTCGAGACCGTTTCCTAAATGATAAATTTCAATGAATTTGCACATTTTTTGGATGTGAACAACAATTGCCTTTTCAAGCTGAATTATTATAATGTTGTTGTGTATGTGTGTGCGCGCGCGCGCTTTTTTGTTATTGTTTGGTTTCAAAGTAATTTGAATACCTTAGAGAATTTTTGCTGTTCCCTCTGCAACACCAAACGAAAAAAAAATCCTGGCTCATTTTATCAATGTGATAGCGCAATTGTTTGGTTTAGCTTCTAAATCATATTTTCCCGGGCCACCTTCAGCCCATTCATTGCTACACAATTTTCTAGTTTCGGCCGCAAAACAATCAATAAATTTTATGAATGAGCACGGACGAAATAGCATTGTTTGTCCCAATAAATAAATACCATCATACCAAAATGAATAACATAGGACCGCTTCCAATGTCCAAATGGAAAACGTTGTTGTTTCGTTTGTTCAGTCACTCAGACATGGTGTGAACGATTTTGTGAAGCAGGCGTTTGGTTTGCACCACGGCTTCAGTGTGCCAAACTAGGTGAAACCGATTGACTTGAACGGCTTTCGAAATACAAGTTTCTTGTTTGAATTATGGTCTACAGGGCAATAAATACGCTAATGCAATTATGAATATCGTATCATTATCACATAACATATTGTATTGCGTTGTGTCTGCCGACAAAAAGGATGGTGAATGGTTTCAATAAAAACCATACCACTTGATACTATGATGAGGCAATCAATAGAGTTTTCACCGAAATCAATAAATAGACGATTGTACAATGTGTGTACAAATGTACTTGTACAAATTCGAATTGACATACGGAATGCAATACAATCTTTACATTCCATTATTGTTATGGCCCCAACATTTGTGCAAAAAAAAAAACAACATTCCTATAAAATTGTGATAAATTTAATGAAAATGCACAAAAAAGATGGCATTTTCACAGGTTTTTTTTGAAAGCATATTGAATTACCCAATAGATAAGGTAGAGACTCAAATTCCAATTGATATTGGTGAATTCATATTTTCCTACATGCTTTTTTTGATGCAATTACTTTTGCTTCCCGTTATAAAACCAATCAACCGATTGCTTGTCGATGGTATAAAATTTTTATTATTTGCACCTCTTCAACAATGTGAAACAAAAATGAAATAAAAATGGAAATCCAATTTCGAGTTATATGACACGATGAACAAATATGACAGCCACAATAATATCATGTTTACACATATAATGTCATTTCGAATGAGAAATATAGATACGTATGTGTTTTTTTGTTTAAATGAAAATATCAAGACTTTTTTTTTTGGCAAAAACCAATTCCACACAAAAAACCATTTGAAGTAGCAACCAAAAAAAAAACAATGCCATTTTATTTGTACGCTCGAGTGCACTTGAATGCTTATGAGTCAACCGTATTGTCATAATGTTCTATAAAATACAACACTATTTTCGATTGGATTACATATATTTCACATTTTCATCAAAATATGCGGCTTGAAATCGGCGTTGCATCGATGTATCGATGTTTATACTGTTTGCAATTTGCATTTTATACAAAATCTGGTGATTTTTTGTTGTTGTTGTTTCTTCTCGTGACGCATTATTATATAAAATTGAATGCGACAAATTCACAACACGTTTTCATTCAATGCAACAACAAAAAAACGGATGTTTTTTAAACACTGACAACAAATGTACTTGAATGTTCTTGAATTTATTTTAAAAAAATACACTCAATTAATATATTATAAATGTTTTTTTTTTTAATTTTTATCCTCATCTCTTTGATCGACAGAAACGAAAAATACGTCAAGATATGGACCATTCGGACCATTTGTCAAATGTATAAATAATTTAGAATCGAAATATTTAGGTGAAAAATTAGCACGACATGGCAGTTTAGAAAGTTTAGAGCGTCCAAAATGTGAGGCAATTTTACCATCGAAACCACGAAAGAAGGAAATCGAGCTATCGGATCATATTCAATTTTTGATAACGGAAAAATCAGCGCCACAAACATCAAGCTTGGTTGATGTGTCACGCGAACCAATCGATGATGGTGATGTTCTTTCCGATGGTAAGTTTCAGCTGGAACTTTTTTTGTTTGTTTGAGTAAATCGTTTTATTTCCATTTTTATTTATATTCACAACAGCATCACACGTACACACACACACCAAAATTCCGTTTACTTCGTACTACGAAGTTCGTAGGTGTTGAAAATGCTTTTTAAAGCTCAATGTCAATAATATCGTTAATAGCTTTTGAGATTTTTGTTTGAGTTGAAATGAAACACGTCATAGAAGAAGAATGAAGAAACTTCCTTTTGCAAGTTACCAAAATGCGTGACAACTGAACGCAGGGAAATGTTTACGGGTGTATTTGTACTGTATAAAATCAACGTTGAGAGCAATCATCATTTCCTTTTCTTCGTTCACTGAGAAAATGGATGAATTCGAGACACTCACTTTCACATTGTTTATTCACACAAGTGATGTGACGACCTTTAAATCTGTCTGCAGCTATGAAGATTAATAGAGTTTTGTCGAACGCAAAAATGTCCATTGATGTATATATAAATAATTGGGGTGAAAGATGTCTTATGCACGAATCCTTTATCTATGAATGCTTCAAAGGTGCATACAATTGCAGTTGAAATGTTTTCGAATTAAAAGTTATCGTATTTGTTGTTTTTTTTGTCTCTCGATGTTATTAAAATTGAATTGGATTTAATGAGATACCAAAAAACTTATTATCATTAAATTGAGGTTGCATTCCACGCGATTTTTTATTTATACGAAAGTTCTAATAATTCAGCCACAGGGTATGTGGGGTAGTAGTAGAGAGTAAGGCAAGTAAAAAATTTCTTATTCTTAAGGAAAGGGGTTAAAAACCGGGTTTTACTGGATGTAGTACAAAAATTTAACATCATGTCAAAACGTAGCGCTGGCAGCCTCGAGTTGAGGCATAGCCCCATACCCCGTATTACCCTCCCTCATGCGTATCTACGGTTCGTTGTATGCATTTATGAGCGTGCTTCATTTTTTTTAAACTAATATCTGATTTGACGCATTTCAGACACATCATTCAAAAGAAAAGCGAACGAACAAGCAAATCGAATGTGAGTGCAGCTTAACACATGTGCTAAAACCATTTTGCTGATAAATATTCCACGAAGCCTGTATACACGTTGTTGTCAGTGAATTGTGTATAATCCAAGAGGTTGTCTATGCTAGAGACAAATCGTATTATTAACCATTTACGAGACGCAATGAATGAACTGGAACGGATATCTTCGCTACCATTCGCATTTCTTGTAGATTATGAAAAATATGTTGTCTATTTTTTTCAATTTGTTTTTACTTCAAGCAAATGAAATGTACGTATGAAAAGACTCTCGTATACTCAATTGCTAACCGTCGATGTGATAAAAAATATTTACTGAATTTGATCTAACTATCATAAATGACTTTATGTGCATGCATATGTGATGTGTGAGTATGTGTGTTTGTGTTATGCTGCAAAAAAAAAAAATGAAATAAAAAATAAAAAATAAAATGAGACACAAATGCCAAGATGTCGAGTTGCATCCTGGGATTGTGACGACGATACAAAACTAAAACAATCAATGGGTTTTCATTCTTCAGTGTGCTAGCATTTGCACACTGTGCAAAATGTGTACTGTCATTCATGCTGAACGTAAAATGTTCAGTTTATGCTCAATTAAATTCTTGCTTCTTCATCTACTTTATCCGTTGGCTCAAAGCTAGGTTTTATCTTTCGTTGAACATCTTCCACACCTTTTTTTTGGGCGAACAGCTCTCACACTTACACCTACATACACACTACACATACACACACACAATGCGACTCGAGTCGAGTCACTCGGCTAAGTAGCTAGACAGCAACATTTACTACACCGTGTTATCCGGCTGCTGTTGCTTGTTTCCTTCATTCAGCTCGCGAAATTGTCAAGTCTTGTATAAATACCTGAGCTCATTTCATTTTTGTTGTTGTTGGCTCATTTCAAAGTGCAACCCATTTTCTATTGCTCTGTTGGTTGTGTAAGATTTCAGTTTGGATACATGAAACTTAGTGACGCGCAGCAAGAGGATTCATCGTCAACAACATAAATGCGCGCTATGATCAAAGGTATCCGTGCCATCATAGAGCGATTGAACCGAAATTTTCGTCATCAAAGAATCCGATTTTTTTTAAACCAAATATGAGTCCCTCTGCGATGTACTCTAACACGAGCGGCCCCAATGCGATAGCTGATCCAGATCAATATTTACTACCACTTTCACTACTCAAGACTATTCTCTGCTCACGCGCTTCGTTTCTCTATTGAACCGGTCCAAAGTCACGTTTCAAATCAAAATTTCATTCGTTGTGTGCAACCATTCTTGCAATTGTATTTTGTTCGTTCATTTATTCTATTTTTTTTTTCAATTTGATGGAAGAGAGAGAATGAAGGCGAGAGCGAAAGAGAGAAAAAGGAAAATGACAACGATGAGTAAGAGAAGTAGCAAATGTGCTGTTCTGTCTTTCGCACGATATGTTTCCGAATAAATGGTCACACAGCAGTGTGTAGTGTAATCTGAATGTGCACGAGTGTATGAGGTTGTGTTTGTGAGTGGTGCAGTTAAATGTGAAGAGTGGGTTGCATCTAAAGTTACCTAAACCCATTACAATATCCACAACTTTTCTCTTCTTCTACACACAATTTTTGTTGTTGTTGTTGTTGTTGTGTCGTGTTCATTTTCTTATTTTTCACTATTTTCACTCATCTTTAGAGTTGCGAACGTGCATAAAATCAGTAGCACTGTTCATGCAAGCGTTGCTTATCTGCTGACTTGAAGCACGATGCGCTCAGCTGTACTCCGAATCTCTCTCTCTTTCTCTCTCTCTCTGTGTGTGTTTTTTTCTCTGTTTTCTTATTCTCTGTGTGTCCTTTTCAGGAGCTGTCTTTCGATTGCATTTCTCTTGCATTCGGCTACGATAAAATGAGATTTTTCCATTCGTTTTCATTTACTGGATGCGTCATCGCCAACCGGGCCCATCCACTGGCAATGCTGCTTGCATTATTCAATGAGTTTGCTTTCATTTCAATGAATCATTTTTTTCTCATTTTGAAATTGTCGGTTTCATCGAGCATGTTTCATAAGGCCGGGCACATGGTATTTTTTTTTGTTTCCCTTGTGCCTCGGTTGGTGTGCGTGTGTATGTCACACAGTTTGTCTCTGTAGTTTTACGTTATTGATTCAAATATACATGGGATATTATGCTCCCTTATTATTTGCTTATAAATAATTCGCTTGTATACAACTGTTTTGAGGCGATTTTCACAACTGGAGGTCAGCTTTATAGAGAAGCGGGTTGCGCTTTACCGCAGTTTAGTCAACAATGAACGCTTAGACCAACGCCGTTTGAGTATACTCAATGTGTAAATAGCAATCACATCACCGACCCACTGATAAGTATCAAGAAAAAACAAAAACAATGAAGGAACAAAAAAAACGACACCACTCGTGCATCCCACCTGCAAACGATGAAAGCGATTCGAAAATGAAATGACATTAATACGTTGTGTGCAACAACATCCAAACATACCTTTGAATTTGAAATCCGGATGCAGCGACTCTCTGGGCAAACTAAATAGATTTTGCAGTGGTTTTTTGCACTTGGTTGGCAGTCATTTTATTTGCTCGTTCATTAATTTGTCGAATGAAAACCGATCCGATCATAATCCAACTGGATTGGCAAATACCTTTTCACAATCGAATAGCTCTCTCCGAACTTCAATCTCATTTATTTTGTTCAATTGATTTACGACATCGACGATGATTTTATGTTACGTTCTCTCTCTCTCTCTTTCTCTCTCTCTCTCTCTCGGTGTGTGAGTTTGCGTGTGCAATTTCTTAGCGACAAAGTTACTGCTTTCATCTCAAGCACTTCATATTAAAAATACATATTCAAGTTCAAAATTCGACTTCACTTTGTTCGTGGATGCTGTTGATGCTCTTTAATGTTCGCCTATACTTTTCTTCTGAATTTAATTCACATGCTGTGTGCTTTCCATTCGATTCAATCTCATTTCTCTCGTTCACTTTCATTTTTTTTTCTTTTTCTTTTTTTTTCGGTAAAAATATGAATCGGCGCAGAGGGCTTAATATCGACCGAAACATTCTGTAGAATATTTCCGTTTCATGTGATGTTTGATAGACATATGCAAATAGTTCAAGTTGGAAAATCCGTTTCAAGAATCATTCCGAGGTAAGTGTTAGACAAACATTTGTGTTCATCAATGTGCAATTTTATCATTTGATTTTATTTGATGCCTTTAAAAAGAGTCAACACTCATCTTTGGTCTCGCTTTTTTCTTTCTTTTTTAAATACAATCGTTAACTCGAGAGGGAGAAATGCAAATAATCTCCCGCTTTATTTGATTTGGTGAGAAGGCGATTGCTGATTTTGCAATCGAAAGAACAGTCTGTGGCATGGAGTAAAAGCGAAACGAAAAATTGGTAGACAGACAGAAAGCGAACGAGAGAAGATTGCGCACACGATTCAAATTCATGAAATCGATAAAGTTCAAAGCTCTTTCTCTATCTCTTGTTCGTTTTCGATGCTTACTGTCTCTCGTTTAACTTGATTCAGCATTTCAGACCGAGCTTCTTCGTGCCGAATGTATATGTTGTTTTTTTTTATCGATATTTTGCTCTCAAAAAGGAAAATTTAATCTTTTACTTCATTTTCAATGGAATTGAATGGCATACCATTGTTCACGTTTTACATTTAACGTTCACGTTCGATGATTTTCGACTTTCATGTTTTGTATCAAACTCAAAAATATGACTGACATATCGATACGAATTTATTTTATAGCCATAACGAAATACATTCCGTGTTTTCTTTTTGTTATTGATGTTTTCTTTTTATTTCATTTTTTTTGCCACACACACATACACACACACAAAACAAACAACAAACCCGATTTTCATATAGGCTAACCGAATCAAATTGTCTGCTGAACGATGTTTTGGAAGCGGTTCGGCCACACGTGAATCTCACGTTTGATAATATTTTAGCACATATCAACACCATTTATGTACTAAAAACGAAAAGTGGTGCGTTAGCTGGACAGGGTTATTTACGACTCAAGGTAAGCCACAAAAAAAAAAAATTCATATTATTTTCTCTCGATTTTCTAGCGCGTTCACATAATTCCCGCATTCAGAATGGTATCAAATTATATTCAGATGGGATTGATTGGGAGGTCGGGGGTCGGTTTATTTTATTTTCGGTTCGACTTATTGGTATCGATACGTTTTGCCCATTTTCAATAATACGCTTTTAACGTGTGTGTTTGCACCATTTAACGATCAGTGACACTCTTTTTTTGTTGTTTTCTCATCCGATTCGTGGGCCGTGTTCGATTTTCGGTTTTTTTTTTCTTTTAATTTAAATGTATGATTTGACCTCGATACACACATACACCGAATACCGATATCCATGTTGTACAATTGCAGCTGCGTTGTTTATTTGGAATGTTCAACATATTTTTGTTTTCGCATCCGTTTTTCCGTTTTTTTTTTCCGAGACATAGAATACCATTTAATCAAATATTCACATGTTGCCTCATTCTATTTTCTCTCTTTCTCTGTCTCTCTCTTTCTCAATCTCTTGTTTTCTATCTCATTCTCTCTTTTATTTGCCAAAACAGGGTCAAATGCTTTACATAGCCGAAACCGACCTGATGTTATTTCAGTGTTACCCGAGTGTTATGAACTTAGACGACCTAACAAAGTAAGTTTAATTTTTTAAAAATTGAATTCACATTGATCGGCATTTAGCTTTTTCGATATGTTTGTTGTTGTTGTTGTTGTTGTTGTTCGATGTTTCGCTACCACACCGAAAATAGAACACACAAATGGAACGAATTGGCCATTTTAGATGGACCAATTTTCTATTTTGAAATACTTGACACCATTATTTTGCTAAGCAATATCAACGGTTGCCGTATTTTTTTTGCTTCTTCTTTGCTCTTTTCTCTTCCGTAAACGATTTTCTCGGCTTCTTTATCAACTGTACCAATTTGAACGTTTTCTGTCGCTTCCATGGTCATTGCATCAACGTCATGGGTGGGCTCAATGGAAATCCCGTGGAAGAAATCTACGTGTTTTTTTTTCTTCTTTGCTTTCGATTTTGACCATTCATAGTTCAATTTCCCCTTTAAATAATTCATAAAGAAGCTATTGGCCAGAAATCGAATATATGATTTTTATCTAAGAAGTTAATACATTTGCGGTTGAGAAAACATAAATCTTCTCTCATCTACTTCTATATTATTATGGAATCAATATTTATCTTTAGCTGGAGAATCCAATCGTGCTGAGCTCAATGATTTGCCACACACAAACACAAACACACACACACACACACACACACACACGACGGAACAAGAAATCAATGCTACAAAATGGAAGTGATTTGTCCTCTATCTAGAACTCATTTTCCTTCATGTAATTCTACAGATGTAACCAATTTTGTGCCAATTATTTTGAAGTTGTTGAGTAGCATGCGTATGTCTTCACTTTGGAAAATGCACTCATAAAGTGCATTCGTATTCTTTCAAGTGTGTTTCTGGTATTTGAAATGCTTTAAGCATTAAATACAATGAATTGTAACAATTTCTTTAGATTTTTTTCTGTTCGTTTTGTGTGTGTGTGTGTGTTTTGTTTAATGCTTTATTCATTCGTTTCCCTTTACACTATAATGATGTGACGTCTTAGTCGTACAATCGACTCACTTCAAAACCAACAATACTAAGAATAATAATTGTTTTCATCTCTGTGCTTTGCTTACAAATTGCTGATGTTGAATAAACAAGTGCTAAACTTTGCAACAACAACAACGAAAAAAGCGAGAGAGAGAGAGAAGACAATGATGTTTCTTTTTTTGTTTTGCTCACACAATTCATTTGTCGAAATTCAAATACACATATACACACACATTCAACCGAGAGTTGATAGGAATCCACCGATTCGAATCGGGACCACGCGCGCAACGTCAACATCACCAACAATCAACATCATGTAAGACATTTTCTCAAATGTAACATTGCAATTTAATTTGCATGTGAAATTGTAATGACGTTATGTGCGTGGTGCGTTCATGCGATTTTTGGGGCCATCATGTTTTTACGCTGTGGCGTTTCTGTGTTTCTTTTCTGGCTGTTGTTGTTGCTGCTGCCTCTGCTTTCTTTTCTTTTATTTCAAGAAAATTAATTCGCGCACAAGACACATGTGCTTGTGACAGTTGTATAATTTTCTCATCATCTACGTGCAAATTAACATAACATTGTCAATGATTATTGTTGTGCGCTGGTAATAAAGCGTTGTTCACCCCAAAAATCATGCGGAATCTGAGGACATGCGATTTGCATATACATTTGATGTGTGTATAGTTTGCTGTGTGTGGCCATATCATGTGCGTTGTATTCAAAGTCCCAACAGCCTGATAAGACCAAAAGTGCACATTAAATTCCCAGTCACCATAACCAGTAACATACTACAGATTAAAATAGCAAATATCAGCGATTTTTTGGCTGTTTTTGTTGTTGTTGTTTCTCGTTTGAATCCTCTGGTCTCAAGTGGCGTTGCTATACAAACGTTTTCAATTAAATTACAGTTCTATTTGATGTGTGTCTTATGGTTTTCGAACGTGGTTCGCTTTTTGTCTCATGTAATTTTGTCAGCTTCCGACTTTTTATCAATGCATTACGGTTCGTTTAATACATTCTCTGCATTTTTTTTCCTCTTCTTCTTCTTCTTCTCTTTCTTTTGGTGTGTCTTTTTATTTGCATTCTTTTTTTTCTCGGAATAAATTAGGAAAGGATTGTATATATCTGATGTTCCAATACATGATGCTACACGAGACTTAGTTCTATTATCTGAACAATTCGAAGCTGGTTATAAATTAACGAGAAATTTGGAAGTGCTGACTGACAAATTACAACAAACGTACCGTGAATTGGAGAGCGAAAAGCAAAAAACGGACCGGTAAGTTTGAGCGAATGGAGTTGAGCCCAGTGACAGGGAGAGAGAAAGAAAGAGAGAGAGAGAGAGAGAGAGAGAGAGCACAAATTCAATGTGGAATCGCACTTGAACGCTTCGACAACAAGTGATTCGACATTTTAATTTATGCATAGACAATGTCGTATTCGTTGCTGCACCATTCCGTGTTGACACAAATGACTGGCCTGACTGTGTGCTTTAGTTTCACAGCCAACATCTGAATTGCCTGGCCAACTTCTTCTCTCTGGTTTATTTTTGTTGTTGTTCTACTTTTGTGCATTGACGTTTAAAATCATTTCAAACTTTTCTCGTTTCTGTCAACAGGCTGCTCTATTCCGTGCTACCTATCACCGTTGCTAATGAGCTGAGACATCAAAGACCGGTCGCACCGAAACGGTATGTATCTATTTTGAATAATTACTTTGATTGCACGAAGGGAGAGAGGGAGAGAGAGAGAGAGAGAGAGAGAGAGAGAGAGAGAGAGAGAGAAAGAAAGCATTCACAGGGAAAATCAAATTTTAGACCGACACATTTTCATCGCCAATTTTAGATTAACTTTAACATAAGAGTGAAACACTGAACAACAGTTGTGAAAAAAAGTGCTCAAAATCAACAACAAAGAAAAAGACAAACTGCTTCTGAATATTTTATAACGGCATACAATTTATTTACGTTTGCTCGGCCATCTCGGCGCGTGAACAAAATCTTTTGTGTACAATTTTCGTTTTAATTGGCCCAATTTATGACAACATCGCATATCTGCTTTCTTATTCAATATTCAACTAATGTTCAACTCATTTCACTAGCGAAAATCATATTTAATGCATGTGATGCTTGCAAGTGAAGCTATTTTTTTTAAATATATCCCACTTGAATGAGTTTCATTCTATATTCCTTTTTTTTAGATTGATTTTTCTCTCATGCACGCGTGAAATATTCGATGAATTCTTGGCTCTGCTATTATTTTCACTTTTCTTTTCTCACAATATTCGATTGTGTTAATTTATTGCCATCGTTTTATGGCTTCCATTTAATTCAAAATTGGTATACAATAACAGCCGTGAATTTATTTTTGTTCGCATAATTCATTTTAAATAGTACTTACTTTGCCACAAACAACCTCAAAAGCAAGTTTCAATATGCTATATTCCCAATTGGCGAGAACAACAACAAAAAAAAGGAAAATATTCGGAAAAAGCTCTCCGTTTGCTGTAAATTTTCCTTGTTCAACAATATATGCTCGATAAGAATCTAATAACATTTTTAGGTTTTCAGGTGTTTTTTATTATTTTCTCTCTCTCTCTCTCTCTTTCTCGTTTTCTTGATTATTTCCTATTCCACAACAAAAGCTGCTCAAATCGTCGATATGATTAACAAAATTTACTTTTAGATATTTTCATAAATAACGAAATTCCATATCTTTGTTCTTCTCATACCCATTTATTCGTCTATTTTTTATTCCTTCTCGTTTCATTCTCTTGGGTTGGGGGGTGATTTTTTTGCGTTGGTTCGTCTTCCATCTGCATCATCCAATTTCTTAACCGCATAAAATTGTGGCCCAAAAAAAAACCAACCACCAGGTATGACACGGTAACGCTGCTATTTTCTGGTATCGTTGGATTTGCACAGTACTGTGCAGCCAATACGGACGCTGAAGGTGCTATGAAAATTGTGAAAATGTTAAATGAACTGTATACAATATTCGATGCATTATGTGACACGAAACGAATACCAAACATCTACAAAGTAAGTAAAATGGTTGGGTTCCGATCACACCAAATGAAGATAGTATCGTTTTGTGGGAAAAAGCTCAACGATGATATTAAAATCTAGTAAAGTAGTAAATAAAAGCGGTGGTTTGCAATAAAAATAACAGCACACACAGACACACACACACACAAAAGCCTCACGAAACAAGATAAAATGGTGAGTGGTTTTTTTCGCTTTTTACCCCGAAGGTGAAAGTGGAACGGGAAGAAAAATGCTAAGCAAATAAGAAATGACCAGAGAGAATAACCTCTATTTTTCGTGCTTGCTCATTTATAAACAAGCATTTTCGTTGTTGTTGTATCTTTTCAATACGAGTGAGTCGTTTTTGGGCGTGTGTGTGTGTGTATGTGTCTATTTGGTGTTATTGTTGTTGCCCATTGCCATAGCTATGTTTTTATGCCTTAGTTTTCTTAACACACGTATTTTTTTCGGTGTTGCGAGATCCATGGCTTGGATACACACAATGATGATTGCATTGATGCTCTTTCTCTTTTCCATACATAGGTTGAAACCGTAGGCGATAAATATATGGCTGTATCAGGTCTACCAGAAGCGTGTGAAAATCATGCCAAGTGGATTGCCAAACTGGCCTTAGATATGATGGACATGGCAAAATATGTACAAATGGGTGCCGAACCGGTGGTAAGTCAAACAAAACCAAAATAACTACTTTGAAATTCCCTTTCCACCGCCCATTCTTCCCGCCTCACTCGGTCGCTCGCTCGCTCTTTTTTTTATTGTATGCTTGGCAATTTTCGGCTACACATTTTCTAGCTGAAACGAAATGTTTTATTTGGCTGAATTGTTGGCATATGCTTGAACAGCGTATTCATATTGTGTTCGATAAATATATTGATCCCATGGTTGATGTTTCAACAACTATGAAAAAAAACACACACACACAAGAGAAAGAAAACCATTCGATTTGTGAGAAGAGGAGAATATTAAAGAAGAAGAAAAAAAAATTCAAAAGAAAACACATGGAAAAAAAAAAGAATGAAAACGAATCGTCGAATGAAAGAACTTCTAAAGGCCGGAAAGTCGGCTGCAGAGAATGAAGAATAAAAAAAAGGTATTTGTAACGATATACATCGGTTGGAAAATTTATTGAATTCATCCATTTCTGCACGTACACATCTTCATTCTGGATACTTTGATATCGTATTTAAGTTACAACAAAAAATATTTTATATACGATTCTTGTTTAACTAAATGAATACAATGAGCAACCATGGAAGTGGAAGAACGATTCATGACCATGCTCGAAAAAATTTCTACAATAATGACACCTGATGACACATATACATACAATCCCATGGGAATGTTGTTGCCTTGACCGTTGCTATAAGCATGTTTTTCTTCCACATGAACATGTTTTTGGGGAAATGCCGAAATGGCACACGTCTACAGTTGTTATTTTTTTTTTTTTGTATTCGTAATGATCAATCAATCGTATCAATTGACTATTTTGGGCTTTTTGGGAAGATTTAAGGAATTTAAGAAATTTTATATTCTTCTGTGGAGTCTATTCAATTTTGGTTTTTATATTTATTAAATTCAATACACGAAGACCATCACTAGATTTTCTTTTTTTGATTTTACAAGCACACTATGGCTATAAACAAGGTTGAACACTAAATACTAATAAAAAAATGTATTATGCGTCAAATGATTTTATACCTCAAATTCAGCTTTAAGCGGATCAGCTTAATTAATGTCATCACTTTTTAATATTGGTAATTAAATGTTCAAAATTAAATGCTTTGTTGAATGTTTAAATTGAGTGTTTTTTGGAAACAAAAAGTGAACATATTGAACAGATTTGTGTACAACCACATAGTTTGAATTCATGTTGCACTTTTTCATCTAATTTAAAATTCGGAGTATTTTTTGTGTACAAAACAATAATGTACAGAAATTCGGGTACCTCAAGCTATGAACATATCACTCGAAAAATTAATGTTATGAATTTCATTGTGCCGAGTTTGATTTTTAGGACACTAGTGATGAGATTGTTAAGGTATAACAGAAAATAACCAAAATTCGTCCTAAAAAACCCGAAAGTCGTCCTAAAAACTCTCCTTTCCAAACTGAAAAATGGTATTGATTTCTAAAAAAAAAAATAGTTCGAAAGAACACCGTTTTTCACGTTGCTCCCACATTGTCAGCTTCATAGCCAAATAATAAATGTTCCTTGGAAAAAATTTCATTATTCATGACCACATGTTATGACATAATAATATTTAATAGCCGATACGATTTTTTGGCGATAAATTTATAAAATGTTAACAAAAACGACAGCAAAAAATGTCATGAAAATTTAATTTTCCAGTCTCTAAATTAGGTTGATGTCATTTAAAATTGAATTAAAAGTTTAAAATAAAACGTTCTTAGAATTGAGCTAAAAATTTACAGTGAGCGTTGAACTGATTGAGTTGATGCAAATTCTTTTTTTTCGGACAACAATTTATTAATGTTCTATATATCAAATGCTATTGCTCACATAAACATGCAAATGCTTAGATGATTTTCAAAGCACTTCCGCTAAAAAAAAAAATTCAATTTACTTCATCCAAGATGGATAAAAATTAACGAAATATTCCAAGAGCGAATATGAACAAATTTATTGCTGTGCTAGAAAATAAAAGAAAAAGGGAAGCAAAACAAAATAAAGAAAAAAAAAGTGCACAACGGAGTGATTTAATAAGAATGATATTTAAGAAATAAAGATTAAAGCATTCGGAAAATTGGATCAAACCGTATATTTTTTTTCTCTCCATCCATTTTGCTGCGAGCCGACACACACTGACACCAGCAACGAATGAGACACACACAGAGATATAAAGAAAGAGATAGATAGATAGATAGCAAAGATGCCATGGAAAATATATAATATTTATGAAATGTAACTAACAATGTCTCATTTCAATAAGTTCCCATTGCAATCTCATTTCCATTTACAATCCTTGTTCGCCATTAATGTTGTTCGTCAGCTTGTCAGCGCATTGCTTCAAACAGCCCCAACAGTTAATTGAATTTTTAAATATCCCTAGCAACTTTTCTGTCACTTAATTCCATTAAACGAAACTTAATTACATTTTCTCGGATTCCGTTTGTGTGTGTGTGTGTGTGTGTGTGTTCGTATCCCTGTTCGCCACGAGAGAACATTTTCTCTCTTGCATTTCAAAGCGATATCTTTGTCAAGCATAGCGATGCTTATCATGTTGTTCAGCTGTGTTCATTCATTAGAAACTCTGGTAAAAATTTACAATAATGATGATAAATGTCATGGAATGCATTTGTGCAAATGCAATTTAAAGTTATGCAAATGATCTAGAATGAAAAAAATAACAGCACCTTTCCCTCCCAATTAACGATTTTGTTTTGCTTGCAAGTGTATTTTGAATAGACACATGTACTTTATCGAAGCATCAATTACACAAATTAATCAATCACATTGCTTAAATTGACAGCAATTAAGCGAATTTCTTTTTGTGTGTGTGTGTGTGTGTTCAAATTCCATTTCCTTTGTGCAATTCAATACATGCAAACTATCTAAATGTGTTCGTTTTTCGCAATCGAACTGGAATAGAAATGAGTTTGCAATAGAGAAAAAAAACCTCTGTCCAAAATATGGTCGTAGTTTTGCCAACAGGAAATTAAAGCCCGTGGCATTTCAATCGATCTGTTTCATTTTAAAACCATTCCATTTTACGATTTTATCACTCTTCCGATGGGTATATTCGTTTTTTTTTTGTTATTGTTCAATGCCAACACCAGCCAAATAAGTACATTTTGTATTAAGTCATTGTCAAAAAAATAACGTTAAATCACAATACCAACATTTTAAAATGTGTCTATTTTCATGTCGCTTTTTCTTTCTTCTTTTCTCTTTTCAATCTCATTGTATTTTTCCATCTTGTTCGTTCTATTTCGTTTTTTTTGTGTGTGTCGTTTTTCTCAATTTTACGCATAGCAAATTACGATTGGCATTCACTCCGGTGAAGTCGTGACAGGTGTTATTGGAAATCGAATGCCTCGATATTGTCTCTTTGGGAACACCGTAAATTTGACAAGCAGAACGGAAACAACTGGCGCACCCGGACGAATTAATGTTAGCGAAGACACGTACAAGTAAGTCCATTTCTCGGCTATTTGATATGCTTTGTTCATTTTATGAATGAGAGAGAGCGAAAGAGAAAGAGAGAGAGAGAGAGAGAGATCAACAGAATGAAACAGTAAAATGAAGCTTCCAAACAACGTTTGAATATATGCGAGTGTATGCATATATTTGATCGGTGGTCGTGGTGTGTACAAAAGCTTTCATACAGAGATGGCGTCTACAAAATAATTAGGTAGATTATATGAGAATGGAATACGCACGTAAAGTGGCAAGAAATCACAAGAGAAGGATAAAAAAGAAATGGCGCTAAAAAGTGAATTGTATGTCATTTGAAAAGAAAAGGAATAAGCACTGGAAAACACAAGCTCCAAAACACGGGAAAAACGACAGAAGCGAATAACAAACCGAGAACGATTGAGGAAAACCAAAGTAAAATGATCGCCAAAAAAAATAAGAACAAACGGTACACACACACACACAAAACCGGAACATAGGACTTTTCGTCCATGAATTTCGATTCGCAATTTCGCTTTGGCGCGTGCACAACAAGAAACCGTTCGTGTGTTTGTGCCGCGATGTATGCCGCAATCAACATTTTTCCTTTTTGTCGGGTGTGTAACGATTACAATGTTCATTGAAAAAATCGCAATGTAGTATTTCGAAGCAAAAAGTATTACAATTTTCTCTGACACACGGTTTTCTTTTTCTCTCATTCTCGTTTTGGATTTTTAGCTTGATTTTTGCACGTTTCACGTTTTTGTGTTATGTTTTGTTTGTATGTCGGTTGTCAGTGGCAAGTGTTCAAAATGTTTTTAAGTACTTTTTCTAGTTGCATAGAACTGCTTTAGATGAGCTTGTATACGCTTAACCGTCCATCGCCCATCCAATAGTTCAATCAGGCGAAAGGAAATGATTTCTTTGTTTATGTGTTGCGTCACATGACAACATTGTAGTAGCACATCGAAGCGTATAGACACCGTTGGCATTAACGTACAGAACATGCGAGCCAAATCAAGCTCAGAAATGGACAACAGAGTGTTTACAATGGAAATTCGTCTCTAAAATGGGATGACGCAAAATTAAAAAGAGAGCCGAGCTGGTTTTTTTTTTTTGGAGCAGAGACACATGGGCAAAAGACGATGTAATGTGCATACAAACGGCCATAAAATAGATAAACTGTTGTCGATGTTACTTGGTGCTGTGGTTGTAGCTGCTGTTCATCGGTGATGGCAAACGAGAATCACAGCATGTTCCATTGCGTTTCAGTTCATCGTTGTCTCTTGCTCAATTCAGGCGCACAGTTCGAATCGGCTCCGGCTATGACAATTTACATTCTGGTTTTAAAGCTTTGGCCCGAGATACATTTTTTTCCCTTCGTTTGGCCTTCGTTCATCTCTGTCAACTTATTCTCACCATCGTAAATAATAAATGCAACGACCCGTTAGGAAATGCGTGGGATGACAAAGTTAATACAATTTATAAGCGAAATGACCAACGTTAAAGCTCAAAGCTGTTTGTGCATGAAGGCGTCAACGGGATAATTTTTTTGGTTCCCTTCATTTCTATGTTTGGATTTTGGTGCTTGTGCAGTGTGCACAGAGCACTCATTTGCTCAGTTGGACAAAGGCGATAGGAGATAGAGACGGCGATACATAGGGATGGAGAGCAACAATGAGTGAAAGACACCGACACATATAGTGAGTGTCGTGGCTATGAATCTAGCACATTTTTGGATGCGTGGCCCTAGGAAATATTTCAAGCTTATACGCAACCAGAAAAAAAAAACTTTTCCCGAACATTGTAAAGTTTTTAATAAAACGCACTTGAAACGCTTCATACATTCTAGCAGCCCGCTAGCCAAATTACAATGAAAAGAATTTCGTTTATTTATTTTTTTTTCTTGAGCTTTACGCCGCACTATGAGCAGAATGCGGAAACTTCTGTCTCTTGCCGCATCAAAAAGAAAGCAGAAAAAATGACGAAAAAAAAAACTTTTTAAATTGTCAAAACTTTTGAAATAAAATGAATGAACGATTGATTTCGTGTTTTTTTTTCCTGAAGAAGAACCGCATTAAATTCGGGTCTTTTTGAACGTTTGATGAATCAGTTGTATGCAATCAATCACTTCGTAACGCACAGTTAACAAATATACACTTGTTTTTCACGAGTAAATTTTCACTTGAATACACCAAAGAGAATTCTCGTGTTGAATGGAATGAGAACAAATTTAGTGTAAGAATTTTGTTTTTCTCTTCTACGGAACAAATTGAAACTTGATGCAGGAGAGAATGAGAGAGAGAGAGAGAGAGAGAGAGAGAGAGAGAGAGAAAACAAATAGTAAAAAAAAACAAGTGACTTAAGTGGCTATTAACAGAAAGCGCTTGCTATTCCAAACGTTTCATTCAGTGTATTCAACAATTTGCATAACTGAGTCAATAGTGTTTCTTTTGACTTAACCTCAAATCAAAGCACGCAATAGCAAATGAGAGAGAAAATGTATTCCTCGTATGTACCACGTGCGGCCGGTAATAAATCTGTTTCAGTTGTTCAGCTCATTTCACCGTTGAAAGTGTCAAGATGACTTATGCACGCACCCAAAACACACACGCACGCCCCCAAAGGCGCGTATATCTGTTGCAATTAAAAATTATCTACGCTACGCGAGAGACAGGCGAAAAAAAAGAGAGCCATCGAAAATGAAACAGGAAAAAAAAGCTCGTTGGCTGAGGACGAAAAACGTGATGTACTCAAACCGAAGTGTGGTATGGCTAATCGAATGAACTTGTGAATGCCGTAACACGCAAACCTATAGCTATTTAATTTATTTACATAACAACCGTTTGCAACGGAGAGCTGACACGTTTTGCGTGTTTGAGCAAAAATTGGTGTGATTCGCCTTTCGACAATTTCACTTTCATTCAGTTGAAATGTTTGGGTTTCGTCAGTTCATATACACACAAACACACATACAGTCCACAGACACAGAGTCACACACAGATGCTAAAATGCCTCTTTCGCCATAATAGTCGCAATAACCATAAAATATGCTCAGGGAAAAGGTTCTATTAGAGATTAAGACTGAAGTGTTGTGTGTAAGATGAGTCGCGCACACATTTCATTTGCCCGGAAAATTGCAATTTGTTGAAGATCTTCTCGTTCATTTTCGATGATTACCAAATAATTGTAACAGTGCTTTTGGTTTGCTTGTCTCTTGCATACTCACACACACACACACAAGATGGTTTCACTGGAATGCGATTCGGATACTTATTGCCCAACTTACCGTCTAATTGTATTCTGTATTTGGCAAATTATGAATTTTGATTTCGAATTTATTATAGAGCTACCTCTCTTCGTCGAAGAGTCTTCGATTAAATTCCATTCCATCAGAAGCATAAACTGTGCTGATTAATTTTTACGATGCTGCAAAAAAATAACTAAAAGAATCCATAATAATTTTTTGGTTATTTTAATTGGCTGCAGTTGCCGATCGGTATCGATGTCGTACGGAATTTTTCCAATGAAATCATCATTCGCTCACCATTTACGTTGTTAGTCATATAGCCATTGTGTGTAGTCAATGATTTGTAAAAATGGCATTTGCATAAATTGTGTTACAATTACAACAGGATTCTCAATTGTTTTTTTTTTTTCATTTTTTGTTGTCAGTAAAATAAAAGTCGTTTTGTTCCGCACGATAGAATGTATTTCGGTAGACATATTTTTTTTTGTTATTCAAGTCAAATATATGAAAATTATATAAAATTTCAAGCAAGACGGGTCAAGGGATGGTGGCGGTGACCTATTATGCCATTTTTTTCGGTTTTGTTCAATGTTCATCGTTATTACGTGTCTGGTGGCCAAGTACATTCTACTTGCATGGCAAAAATTATTTTTCATGAGTGTGAAAAGTGTGCAGGAAAGCCATCCATGTTATTCGACCACATTGCTGCTAATCCATTAAATCGATGTAGCGTTTTAAACTTTTTGGCACTTTTAACATATTAATTCCAGATGGCAATTGATAATTGGTACGCAAATTTTCTCGAATCGTGCATCTCCAAATGGAATAAAAATAGAAAAAAGAGAAAATGAAAAAGAGAGAGAGAGAGAGAGAGAGAGGAAGAGGAAGAGACGAGAGTAAAAAATAGAAAAAAAATGAAATTGAAATGAATAGAATATGAACGAGCAATGAAATTACCATGGCAAGAAAATGTAAAGCTTTTGAACAACGGATATACGTGTTTTGAATTTGATTCTATTACATTGAGAAAGGTTGCCAGTTGGGTAATTCAATGACGAGAAAATTGAGTGATAGAGAGTGAACGAATGAATGAAGAGAGCAAAAGAGCAAACGGAATTGGTGGAAATATAAACGCATGTAACAATGTAGACGCAGTGGACTCTGGCCACACGGCACATGGGCACATCCAACTGAAATATGCTTATTTTACTGAAAAGAAAATCATTAAGCATGATTAATGTTGTTAACGGGCGGCAACTTCACTGCACACAATTCATATTCACCAGCACAAACACTAGCGCATTCAGTTCTGCTATGATTTGCCTGGATTTAAGTCCGTTTTGTGAAAGTGATCAGAAAAATACAACAACACCTACCCATGCATGGATTTTGTATGTGTGTGTGTGTGTGTCTGTGTGGCAAAGCATAAATTGCACCAGTTTTTGTTGTTGTGTTGTTGTTCTTGAAAAGCTGTTCATCTATTTTACTTTGCTTGTTAGCCAACCAATTTTTGTAGCACCAAAAATATCAAGCATTCATAAAATATAATATGGATGGCATGTGACAATGGGACGAATATTTTGTTCAGGCTAAACGGAGATGAGCATCGGTTCAGAAGAGCAACATGATGACGCAAATATGATCAAAATCATTCATAAATTGAGTTTGGAATGTCATTTGGAACAGCAAAAAGAACAACAACGAACAAAATAACAAACGAAATCACACATATTCAACCGTAGAAAACGTGTGTAAATGTAGAAACGTATACATTCACACATTGACAATTTTAATAATGTTCTTTATGGCGAAGAAATATTGGCGTGAGACTTTGAGATGTTATGCGTCGCAAATGTATTACATATGCTTGCTTCTTGACTTTGAATCCGTTCATGCGTGCCAAGTGAAACAGAACACACACACACACACACACACACACACACACACACACACACACACACACACACACACACGAGTGCGCGAGCGGACGACATCCACAATCAACACAAACTCAATGTGTCAGATGCGAGAGCTTTAACCCGTACGCATATTTCACAGTGAATATTAGTCGGAAGTATTGTATGATGAACGCACTGCAGATTTATTTTCAGAGCATTTATCAAACAAACCATTCAAAGTGCTGGTCCAGAATTTCAAACACTAGAAATGTGCACATAAATCACAACAGTCCGGGCGTAATCCGACATAAATGTCCTCTAGTGGCTATAAAGTTTCAAAACAGAATGTTGCAATTCATATATTTATTTGTATGAATATTGCGTCTTCAGAACTTCAGTTTTTATTTTTTTACTTTCTTTGTCCAATTGCTTTGCTCCCACATAATGTGGGAGACGATGGCTGATTTTTTATTTTTATTTTTGTTTTGTTGAATTGTGTTCAAGTGGCACATTGCCATTGCGAACAAAAAGAAAGCGTCTAAATGCAAACAGAACCAAACGACCGATCAGAGCCAATGAACGATTGAGATATGATGTGAACTGAAACTTGATGATAAAGCTTATGCTTTAACAGCGCACCACCACGTGCTAAGTGCGAGTGCAAGTGCAACGGGGGTCAAACGATGAGCTTCCCCTGTTAAATTGCATATGAAAAATGGAATGCAAATGTCTATTAATCTGCTGACGAAACACTCGAGCTCCATTTTTACAATGATTCATTGGCGTGCATTGCATTTGGCGCTCATACCAATCAATAATTCATACGAATGGCCGGAAAACATGCATGAAGATTTTTTTGAGTTTTGCCAACAGTCTTTTTGCCCTCTCTCCCCTCCCCTCCGTTAACATCCCCCCGCTGTCTGTATCAAATCGAATGCCAATTGAAATATATATCTACCACTTTCAAGTGGTGCCACTTTGATTCCTCCTATCGATTCATTTCGAAGAACAATTGCATATCATATAATTTCGACACTCAGGTCATTCGCCTGTTCAATTTTATTTTTATATATTTTAAATTGTGGGATCGTTTCTATAGCAATTTTGGTAGGAGTACCGAATTCATGACTGAATTCATTTTGCAAACGAGAAAAAGATGAATAATATATTACACTGTGTGGCTTACAGTATCCGAATGTACGAAGAGCTTATGAGGAGATGGAGGGGGCATAAGCAAAAGGATAGGGACACAAGTATGTCAATCATATAAAACTGTAATTTTGACCAAAATATGTATATATATATATATAATAAATAATCGGTTCGAAATGTGATGTCGAAGGGAAACTGAACGAATATTGAAAGCGGTATCAATAATTTGATCAACAAGTTACTTTTGTGCATGAATGAAGGGTTGACTTCAGTTTATACCCCATTTGTCCTCAATCTGCCGATTGTATACAGAGCGATTGGCTCTAACCAACTTCGGATTAACTCAAATGTAAAATGTTGATGGGCTTTCGGTACGAACACAACGGTTTATATTCATAACAATAAGTGCCTTGGATGCTTTTTCCATCCATATTCTAGTCTCTTAAGAGTTTTGTAATAATTTTGAGTTTTTAAATCAAAATTCTTTTGTTGGCCAATTTTATGGGCCTTCACATGCAATGGCAATTCATCACATCTCTAGCTACCTCGTCAAGAGCTGACTGATACCCAAGAACACCCATCGGGAGGGTAACATTACATTCTTTGAACTTTGGTGAAGCACCATTTTGTTATTCCAACTCTGTGTTAGTGACAGAGAGATGTGAACTTGTTCAACTCGTTACAGTTTTTCATTTCCATGGCTTCAATTCTTCTGCTACTTAATCGCTGAACATTTTATTGATTGAAGAGCTTCAAGAGATTTAGTTTTTAAATTGGCTGATACTTTTGGCCGCATAGGAAATATATTTCTTTTTAATGAGTCCAAAAACCTGTTCCTTCAAAAAATGCTCCTTTCTAAGTGGCATTGAAATGGTATCAGTTGGAGTTCTATGGAGATGTACGAGGAGGGGGTAAGGTAAATGACGCAACACCGTTATATTAATTGTTCAACATTTTCAATTAAATTCATTTACATTCCTATTGCAAATGGTTTCGAATTCACTGTTTGCCATAAATGCAACGGAAATTGCACGATATGCACAACATGTTTTCACAACATTTTAATTCATACCAGACACGTATATATTTCTCTTGCGATTTGTACATTCCAAATGAAAGCATTTGCAATTGCTGTTGCATTATATTTATTCAAATGGCCGTGTGAGTTGAAAGTTTTGTTTGTATCGTGTTCCATCGTTTCACAAACAATAAATGTTATTCTGGTATTCCAACAACTGGAGAGTTTAGTAAACTAGTGTGCATTTTATTATTCAAACCATCGGTGAATTCTCCAAACCTCGATTTATTCGACTGAAATGGTTCGGATTGCATTTGAAAAACGGTGTGGGCGTTGCACGAGTCGATAATCGCACGGGCGAAAAACCCACCGGTTAACTTTCGATATTCATTGCCATTTATAACGTACATCGAAACCATTTAGACCAACTTGATTTAGACAATGATGATTGTTATTATACAATATATATGGTTGTGACCTTTGCTTTTTCCGAACGCAGTTTTGATTTCACTGTGAGTTTCATGTGAGTTCTTTTCATTTCGTGTTTATTTTAGTTTGTTTTTTAAACGGTGATTTCCAAATTACCAAAACGCGTTCAATTCAAACTATAAATTTGCCAGAGGCTTGAAATTCCATACGAACAACCCGAACAATGGATGCTGAACATGATTTCAGCTTGATGTTTTTGTCGTTGTTGTTGTTGTTGTTGGTTTTGCTTCGTTTTCGTAATGTTGTTCACGATGAATCTTCAGTAAAATGGGTAATTACGAAATGAAAATATTATTCTCCATTTAACATTGTTTTTTCAAACGACGAATGCGATACGGACAAGTGGATCAAGCGTGGCAAAAGAACGAATGAGATGATGTGTGCAATCCAAGAGAGCAACAACAAAAAAAAAAGTTTTCAAACCGAAGAGAGGGCGAGCGAGCGAGTGAGTGAGGCAGAGAGTCAAATTTGTGCACACGCATTACGTAAAGTAGAAAATAAATATCAGAAATTGTTTTACTTTCATGTGTTTTGGTATGGTAACTGTTCCCCATTGATTCGGTTGGTGTGTGTTTTGTTGCGGCACCGTACAACACTTTGTTTCTTTATTTGGGCATCTGTCTATGTTGGATTTATGAATCCCAGTGCAGACATCAAAAAGAATGGAAATGCTTACAAAATCGCATCTAAATGTGGTGAGAACGGTATGATGGCGAAAGACCAACAAGAGGACGAAAGAGCACGAGAGAAAAAAAAAAGAGACCGAATGTGAGAAAGACACTAGAAGAAAAAAACAAATTCTGATATGTGTTTATGTGGCTTTAATATACCTTTATGCCTTGCACCACATGTATTGCCCACATTCCATTGAAACCAAATGCTACGAGAGAACAAAACCAAAAAAAATATATATAAATTGAATTACATTCGTAACCCTGACTTTTCCGCATTGATATGAAATTTGGTTTTTCTTTTGAACAATTTAATTCGTTGACTAGTCAAGAGAGAAAGTATTGGTTCGGCCATGAAAACATTGTTCCCATGGTGAACTGAGATTCTGGTCAAAATTTGAACCCGATCAGTAATTATTTACTCAAGCGCGTTGGAGTTGAATTTTCGAGGCAAAACCAATACTTTTCCCGATTTCAGTTTCTTGGAAACCAACCAAACGAGGAGAAACAAAAAAATAAAACAAAATAAATGGAAAAACAAAACACACGCACACACGCCATTTACTCAAATACAAACACACTTGAATGTAAAGAAAACAGTAAAACAAATAATACACCGAATGAACGCAACTTCAACTGTAGTCAAACAAAAGATTGGCACATATGATGGAATAAAACCGAATAACAATCGCCAGTCTCAGCGAGGAGGAAAAACAGAGACAGAGGCAGAGAGAGAAAGAGAAAGAATTGCGAAAATCGAAGACGAAAAGCAGTAAAACGGTTTTTGTGATAGTCAAATCTATCACTTGTGTGGCTTGCAGCGATGCGAAGCTTTCACTTGTTGTGATATTTGACGTTTGTTTGTGCATAAAACCGAAGTTTCGAAAATTTATTCATCAAGCATAGCATTGAAACAACTGAGTATACCGAAACAACTGAAAATGTGAGAAGTCATACAGTATTTGGGGGAGGCTGCAAGACAAAACAGACTCGGCACGCAACAAACGAGTGCAAATAAATGGCGAGCATGAGGGAAGTAGGCGGGGGGTGTCTAACAAACACAAAAAAATGAACAACAAAGACGAACATTCACATAGAAGCAAACACACGGTGATGATGCATATCGATTTGTGACTTCTAACTAGTTTTAACAGAGGCAAAACATGACGAGAACCAGTTACGCATACCAAATGCCATTCGTACTGTGTTTTCAATCGTCCAACCCCATACAAAATACTGTAAAGCATCCAATATTGAAATAAAAAAACAACAAATATTCAACAAAAAAAAATTGAATGCTAGAAACATTCAGCCACAAATAAAAATGCGAACATTGGGGAAAAAAGTAGATGAAAATACAACACACACTCAGGCACACGTTGCATGCAACGATACACATAAATAAACGCAATATTCAATATGTTCACGCTTACACATAAAAAAAACCCGACAAAATTCTCAAAATTTACATTTCGAAATGATAAATTGTATGGTGGGCATCAATACGCGACAATGTGAAAACATGACTTGCCCGAAAAATAGTGGAATGAATCCGTGAGAAATGAGAGAAAGCGATGAAATTTGAGAAAACGGGTGATGCGGGAGGACAGAGATGTGTAAAATATAGAGAGCCAGAAAGACCAAGCAACCAAATATCGTGCATTGAATCGACTGAGTGAGTGTGCTTCGCTCGGTATTTGTAGTCTCTGCCCTCCTCCCTCCTGAACATTGCCACATATACAATTTCATCGATACGTGAATTGGTTATAATAAATTTTGTTTGGCCAAATCGATATATGAATACTGAATATATTATCAGGACATCGTGCACAGCATTTTGCCTTCGAGTAATTTCCGAGCTTACTTTAGTTTCTCCAGTATTCGACATCTTTTAATTCAGCTGATTGTTCAGAGAAGAGTGTGAGAGAGAGAGAGAGAGTAAGAGAGTGAAAGAGAAAGAGAGTGAAAGAGTGTGTGTGCCGTGCGCTTTATATGTAAGTGGGCCACATACCAAATGCTGCAAGTTTTTCCATCACACTTTTGCATATTCACACGTTCCTCCCTCCAATTGCCATGTGTGTACTTCTTTTTAACTTTTCGTTCTCAATGTGAACGCTTTCGATGGCAGAGAAAGCGACAGAGTAAGAGAGAAAACCAGATGGAAATATGTTGTCAAGTGTTTCACGTGGTTTTACTGGCAATCACTCACCAGTTTGAAGCCCTCGACATGGAAATTGAAACATTGAGCCACCGATTTTTTTTTTTTTTTTTTGTTACAAAATATATGCACAACATCGCATCAGCGCAATGTATTTGAATGAAGTGTATTGACGTGTGTGAGTGTCGTTGTCGTTGCTTTCTCGCACCCCATGCGATATATGCTACACACATATAGATATAAATTTCTGGTTGAAGATGTCGACGACGAACGCACATGGGAACGTTCACACAGGCTCACGGGCACCAACAGTTATTTGTTTAAGGAATGTTTGACATTCCCGGAATAAAATAGAAAATAAAATAAAATGCCAGTAACGCAATTCATTGTGAGCACACACTTCTTCGCATCCATCCTATAAACTCATTTCCATCCTATTTTGTTCGAATGTCATTTTGCACGAAATGAATATCACATGATGTGCGTAAATGGGATGCGTGCGCTCGATTGCACCATGGTTTAAGGTATCTCGAACAATTCATACCATAGAGGCCGTTATGTATGCGTATGTATGTGTGTGTGTGTGTGTATTGTGTAAAGTGTGCTGTTGAGAAGAAGTGATGAAAATATGAGCCGAACCCCAACAAAAAAAAAACAACAACATATAAACGTTCCATTTTTCAGTGAATGACAAACAATAAGCAAACGATGAAATGTTTGATTATAAATTAGAATGGAATAGAAAAACAAATACAACCAAAACATGACACACAAAAAATATGTTCAAAAATAATAAATACAAAATTTGTACTACAAACAGCAAACACACACAACAAACCGTGCATATTTCCGCATTCAAATGGAACTGGGCCAACAGCTTAAAAAATGTTGCAATATTTCATTAATTCGAATTCATTTTGTACATTCATTCATTTCAGATTTGTGTTTCAAATGTACAGCAAATTCGTTTCAAAAATCATATCGAGATATTGGTTTGCATATTGCAAATACTTAATACCCCTCTAAAACTTAATAATATTTAATATGTGCGCCAATTTCTGTACGCCATGTCGATGGATCATTCGATCACAGATTATGGCCGTGTGCGTATGAAATTGTAATGCGGTATACATTCGTGCAATGCCAAGTCAGCACAGTATAATGTGATAATTTATTGGAATACTCTGGAGCCACACCATTCATTGCGTCCATTGTACATTTGAATATCGTTTGATGCAGCAACGAACATTCAAAAGTTAATATTCCAAAGTGGCAACATAAAATATTGCAGTAAAATTTGCCAAAAAGCAAATGGAAAAAGCGTACCGACCATTGTGAGAGGAAAAACCATGTTAGCTATATTTATGTGGTTAAATTACATTTTCATGACTTTGTCCATCCTTTTATGAAAGCTTCCGTATGCACATTGCACACATTGAATACCGAGATTTTAGACTAATCAAACGAAATTATCACGTTAATCAATGTGTTTTTTTTTCTCGGTCCAAGTGAATTTTTGGCCTTTGAAATACAAACAAACAAAAAATTTATTTGAAATATGCAAAGTATGTGCATATCATTAATGCAGATTCATTGCTAGTTCACATGAATGGTGGAATAAACATGCAAAACATTTGAGCTAAAAACTCATTATAATGAGATAAACTCGAAAATGGACACACAATCGCACATCATTACAAGTAAAACGATTCCGAGCTACGGAGGGCATCAATAAAATGCCATATTCGGCTTTTCAGTTTTTCATTAAATGTGCGACGAGAACATTTTCATACCGACATGACAGAGTACATACACGTGTCACGCACTCATCCACATAAAGTTTAATTTCAAAAACCAGTTCAAAGATAAAAAGCATCAACAGGAGTTGGGCGTAGAATAAGGGAAAAAAAGGGTCACATTTCCCTTTCAACTATAATTTCCATTTCATTTTTTTTTCTCTTTCTTTCTTTCTTTCTCTCATTCTCTCTGTCTGTTACATCACATTCTCTGTCTGTATCTACATTTTGTGCAGCAAAAAAAAATGAGAATATAATTAAGCTTTTTACGAAAAAAACGGCTGTAATGCTGCTCATACGATACAAATCACGTAGTCACAACACATGTGTGTTGCGCTTTTTCATCTCTTTCTCTTACACTTTCGTGTGCCCGTTTTGAGTGCTGGCATTTTTCATCAAACAACATTTATATTAACTGTTCCATTTTGGATTTCAAACTTTTTTCATAATGCTTAAAATGGTCATTAGATTAATTTTGTGTGGCATTTTACTCATGCATTTCATTTGAGTTGATATTTAGTTTGAAGATTAACAACAAAAAAACACACACACACACATAAAACAACCCATATCACTTAAAATTGCTTGTAAATTTCCATCTGAAAGTCCGAGTTGTGTGTGTGTGTCTCAGTTGGTATGTCATTTCGAAAAAAGTTTGACAACCAATTCTCTGAAGAGCATTCAAAATTTTACCGAAACATTGTCAGAATGGGTGAAAATTCACTTTTGGACACATCACCCATTTCCTTTTCGATGGTATTTTTTGTTGTTGTTGTCGGTTTTTGGAAATGGTGAAATGTTTTGCTTCGCATATTTTTACTATCAAAGTACTGCATCTAGCGTCAGAATGGCTGGAGAAATTGAAGCATTTTGTGGTGTATTTTACTTTTATCTTCACATTCTTGAACTCATTTATATATATAAATAGTTACTTGATAGATTTGTGTATACGTATCGATTTATCATTATGTGTGGTGTGTGTCGGTGACACAGAGATGAATTGCAATTTTGGTACACATAACAAGCATTCAAATGGATCTAAAACAAATATGTTTTTGCCTAATAAACCAAACAATGCATCGTAATGATGTTCATTTTGTATCTCATCTGTTTTTCATGTTGATGTTGTAAAGCATTGAGCTTGGTCAGGAGCAGAAGATTTAGTATTGCTTACATACATGTCGCCTCTTGTTTCCCCCTTTCTCCTTTCCCATTTCTCCTTCCCCGAATCGATTATGGTAACGTTTTGAGTGCTGAATATGTACTTTGTGCTACCGCAATGCAAATATTGCTATGAAACCATGGCCATTCGCAATGTATGCATGACATTCACACACACACACACACACATCTTTCGATCTTTCGACTAAAGCGAACGAATGAATTCTTTAAATATGTGATGAACGAATTGAATTTCATTTGCCATAAAATTCACGACTTTGATGAATTTATCTATAAAGACAGACACTAATTAAATATCAGCGAAACGAACCAAACATTCGAACCATTGCTTTGTAATAGATAGTAATGGTTATCGATGACAAAAACAAAACACTTCAATGGAAACATCTATCGAATTGGCTTACAGCCATCGAAAAGAATTCATTTTATTACCCGGTCCATTTTAGATTATTTCATTCGAAAGTCAAGTAACGAAAAAAAATCCAAAAGATTCCCGTTGACTCGAGAAAACTTCGAATGTTTTGACCCAGTGACTGAACTCGAGCTACAGCTATAGTTCGAGCTATGGGACACATAAAATAATTGTTCTATGCATAGAAAACGTTTCCATGGAAAACGTAAAACAATGAATTCTATTGTCCATTAACTTCTTCCATAGATCTTATTTTAGAGGTCCAATGTATAGCCAGAACCATAGCTGTAGCTCGAATTTAGTCTCTGGTTAAGAGGAATTTATTCTTATTTTGTCGATGATAAATCCATGTCGCTTTGTTTTTCTTTTGGCTAGCCCAACAGTGTATGGCTTAGCTTTCTATGCAAATGGCCAAAGGCCAACGATTAAAATGGCTAAGGCGTTGTGACTGTTGCGCAAAATCCATCTGAAATAATAGCTTAAACGGGCACAACAACTACCCAAAGGTACTTAAACCGTATTATTTAACCACAACAAACAATGAATATCGTTCGTATAACAAAAGATTTAATCTGTTTGGGACTACATAATCTATTTAATTGTCGAATCGTAAATCCGTTACCACCGAAAGTAATTAACCATCCATATGAATGATTAGTTTGAGCGGTTGGCAAATCAAAATGTTCGCATCACAAGCCTTCCACAATCAAAACGAATAGAAACAACAACAACAATAAAACACGAAACGGATGCTCACACGCAAATAATACAATCGCCACTCACACTCACAGTCCAAAATTGTGAATTTATCTGTCTGGAATCCGAGCACACAGTATTGAATGCTTAAGAGTAGAAAAACACATCTTATCAAACATTAATTCATTTAACAACAGATTTGGTCCATATCTTGAGCCATTTTCATGTAATTTCATCATGAGCTTGGGTAAATTTGGCTAAACGAAATGAATGTATTGTGTTGTTGATCTCAAGCTCAACCATATTCATTTGGCGAATGTGTGTTTTTTTTTATTTTGCTGTTCGGTTACCAGAGTAATCTTGAGAGATCAAATGAATGCATCTGTTCGAGACTGAGTTGAAACATGTTCGAACTCAATATAATGATGGCTATTCGCCAAGCTCATTTAATTTAGCTCTGTATTCATGCGTTGTGTATGCTCTTCAATTTTTGGGGGCTTTTCATAATTTGGCTATATGAATATTGGGATCATGTGAGAAATTACCGATGACTCTCAAAATGGACGCTCATATTTCAATAATATTTATAAACCCATGACTGAGAGGCCATGGGTCTATCCGAGCCATTTCTAGAGTGGCCAAATGATGTGCTTCAAATTTACATGAAATTATTCGAAAATGGTTAAAAGTCAAGGTGTCCATCAATCATGATGTTATTTCAATCAACCCTTTGGATCTGAGCAACTTTTGAACATCAACCACCGTTTTTTTTTTGCTGTTGTTGTCGCCCTTCATGAATGAAAATTATTTTTTTTTCATGTTATTATAATACACAGTCGAGGAGAGACAATCAATTTATTTGTCCATCATATCAGTGGCCCAAAGCAATATGCATGGTCTATTTGCACCGAACTGGCATAATCGTTTCACAATTTTCACATCAAAATGTCTAATTATGTTCGAATCCATTTCGATATCCATGCATCATCGTTTGTTGTTGTTGTTGTTTTATTAACAAATGAGTTATTGATTTATGTGGCAGTTCACACTCCAAGGTAGATTCCATTCATTCCAGAGAATTGTGAATGAAAGAAAATTAATATATGTTGTTGTTGTTGTTGTTGGTGTTGTTGTTGCTGGCACCGAAACGAGCCAAGCTGAGATGAAGTGGATCTGGTCATAGCATGGCATCATCACAAGGACTCACATTCCTGTCAAATAATCAAAATGGAATGAAATTTTATATCTGCATATCGTTCACCATTCGATATGATTCAGTATGAATTACCGCAGGCAGAAACGAATATAAATGTATAAAAAATCTATATATTATTATATAAAATGCCTGATGGTAAAAATACCGACTCAGCTTGAGTCTGTCTGTCTGTCTGCCTGTTGAAGTGTGTTCGTGTTCGCGTGTTTGAATGATGCCATGCATCGTATAAAAAAGTGCATAGCAATTTCATCCAATTGCGCACGTTCACACACAAAAAAAAAGAACAATAATGGATATAAAAATTTCCATATTAATATCGACAATGGTTTGTGAATTCCATGAGAAATATATATATCCAAGATATTTATCACACGCTGACATACAGCAAATGGCACACACACACACACACACACACAAAAAGAGAGAACAGATGATGATGATGGAGATGATGAACATTTATTTGGCGCAGCAAAACAAGTACAAATATTTTGTAATTTGCAATTCAATACCGAACAAATGAATGATTTTGTGTTTGCTTGCAGCAATCATTTGGCTGCAGCACACAGAAAGTGATGTATTGTGTGTGTGTGTGTGTGAATGAGATATAGCAAGCAAGCAAGCATGGATCATATCAATTCATTTATTCATTTCATTCGTTATATATATCGAACGAATTTCAGTAACTGCTTCCCGGTAAATACATCATCAGCAACAAACGCGTTGAGTTGATTGCTTGATTTTGTGTATTTCGTGAATCCACCGATTTCGAATTCTCATTGTTCGGTTTTCCGATTCTCTAACGAACCGGAGTCGAGGAGAAGGGAAGGTTTGTTGTTGTTGCGGAGGCCAACAATTTAAGGCAAAGTGTTTTCTTAACAGCCCAATTTGTGGTCATTTATATGCGGTCTGTTTGATGAGCAAATGTTGGGCAATGTTTGAGTAAATAGCACAAGATAGATCATGCATTAAATGTTGTAAATTGGCCCACCACCATCTGGTGACAATCGACATCATTTTTCCAATCTTAGTTTTTTCTCTCTCTCTCTCTCTCTCTCTCTCTCTCTCTCTCTCGACAGACCAACATACTCAATATAGATAAAACTGGTTAAACACATCAATGTCAAAAAGGTCAATGTGTGAATTTTCAAATGGCCTCAAATGAGTGTGGATTCCCCCCACCACACACACACACACACACACACACACACAGTCTAGAGTGAAATTGTGTGCTCGGTGGTTTTGTTTGAAAGTCAAAAAGTCCAATTGAATGGAAACTTATTCAGTTTAAGCCATTAGATTGCCATAGAATCATGATCACAATTTTTTTTCTTTGAATGAGCATCCAGAGCAAGCATGAAAAAATGGTACGGAAAACATAGAACAAAATAATTGATATTACGAAATACTCAACATCCGTTTCGAAAGATGAACTTATGTACTTGAAGTTTTGTTTTTGCACCGGAAGAAAAATCCCGGAACGAGCGTACACAATTTTGCGTGCGGTTTCTGGGGTGAAAAAAACCTTAGTGTAAATTGGCCTATGTGAAAGTTTCAATTGGAGCTAGAGTTATTTTGAAAACCCAACGTAACTATGTACTGTATCCAAGACTTGACTGTACCAGATAAACCTCAACGGCTTACAAATTCATATTATGAAATCTCTTTGATTTTGTTGGATGGCCAACACCACATAACATTTTCAATGTGATTTCGTAAATATTTCAATTGGTTTTTGGAAATTCTTAAAGCTTTTGGTCTCAGTAATCCCCGATACGGGGTTTTCGTTCTATGAAATCAACAATCGACCGGAAATGCATTGCAATTACTAACTTTCAAAGTTTCAACACGATTTTCATTTGGTTTCGTCGAAAAATGTGTGTCTGTAGACCAATGAAATTAACATTTACAGCAATATAAGTGTTTTATATATTTCTAAATCACACCCTGATCAACATTCAATGTAATGATCAAAAGGACTGGGCTCTTAGAACAGGCAGTTAAAAGCAGCATTAAAATAAATCAACATTAATTTATTTTAAGTTTGTCATTGATATGGTGAATAGATAGCTTTTTGCTTCGCGCAAATCAACATTTATTCGTTTATCAGCTGTCGGATTAATACGAAGATTAACCATAAGTATTGCATTGTGTCAAAGTGACGAATTAAATTTCATTGAGATTGAAATTTTCGGCAAAACTTCATGGATCTTGGTTAAGCGCACATCATTTACATTGATTCATCACATTCAATTAAATTAATTTCGTTTCATTCGCAGTACACAATCTCTCTCGGTGTTCTATTTATATACCCAAACCCACCTCCCCTTTCCCCTCCAAACGAAAACAAAAACAAAAACCAAAAATGCAAACAACTATGAAGTGATTTATGCTTTTAAAGGGATTTAAATATTTCTCTTTGTAAAATAACGAACCTGCATAAATGTTTTAAATCCATTACACCAAAGACTTGCTGATGAGTGATACAACCCCTTTCAAATAGTGTTTCATATTTTCGAATGAATATTCCTTTTCGATGCACGAACATAAATGGCTGCAATAAGAAGAAATGGATTTGGTTTTGAAATGATTCTGATCAAGAGAAATGGAAATGAAAAAAAAACACACATATACACAGAGAGAGAGACAGACAGACAGATACACACAACACAACTACAACGATTTCATTCGTATACCTTGTATGGCATTTCAATGGCTGGTACAGTTTTCAGTAGAATTTTCAAACACATTTCGACATGAATCTGATTGTAAGGCGTCTCAACCAATTTATCCAATATCGCAATAATCGGCCCCGTTCCACCATCCTTTGGATTCCAATTGGCGCCAAAGCTAAAATTTCAAAAGAATAAAACAGTTGAATATAGCTACACTCTAGCTCATATATACATCAAAATTCAATACAAATACGAAATCGAAATGTAAAATTGATACAATTAGTTTGATTATATGTATTGAATGACCGTATCTATTTCCATTTGTATCGCTTTTTTGCCCACACTCTTTTCGCGTCGTTCGTCTATGTTGTGTGTTTTATTTAAATATGCACAACCATTTGACTACATATTGCAGATGATGCCAATCACGTTGTTGATTTGATTCGCTCGGATACAAATCAAATGTTGAAGAGTTTTGAAAGTGTGAGCGAAGGAGCATTTAATGGAGAGAGAGCGAGGGAGACAGAAGAAACCTAAATTCGTGCGCCATTTGAACAAATTTATGGCGTCATTCTCGATGTGCTCTGGCTCGTTGTTTTTTTTTATATTCACGTTACAGTCATTTTTGTGTTGTCAACGTCGTTTTGCGTCTAAATTGATCTCATTTTGAGTGTCATCTAAATGTTGGTAATCATTCGACCAGAGCGGTCATGTATTTTCTTTTTTGTGTGTGTTAGTTTCTTCGTCTTCTGGCGAGATTTATGACATTAACGCTTAGACAACATCAATATTGAATTGGTTGCATTTTGCGTAATGGTTGTGATCATTGAAAAAATCGCTGACTGAAATTGCAATTATATGCCAACGAAAACAGAAGATAAATAAAATGTATTTTGATGTTGGGCCGCAACGGATGTATCCAACATTTGATGGAAGATTCTTTTGTCATAAATGACACATTTTTCCATAGAGAGAGAGAGAGAGAGAGAGAGAGAGAGAGAGAGCGATGGAGAGAGAGCGGCATAACCAACCCAAATTGAAATGGCGGGCCAAACACTTGAAATGAATGAAATGAACTTCTCGCTGTTACTATTTGATTGCTACATCGATTGATAGATGAAGTGCTAGCCCAAATTCATATCATCGATTTCACTCATTTTCGTTCACCCTAAAAACCAGGCAATTCAATCTGCACAACGGACCAGAGTGGCGACGACATTTTAAATGATTTTCGACATGTTGACACCATTCAGACTCTTTCTTTATATTGATTTTGTGGTTATTTAAGTTCTGAAATAGTGTGTGCCCATTCTGATGAACATAGAACGGACTTGAGTCGACCATGAAAATGAACAAAAGGAAAATAAGAAAGAAAGCAAGAAAGCAAGAAAGCAAGAAAGCAAAAATAAAATCATTGACGCTAACTTCGTAAAGTGTACACTATTATTCGTAATCAAGCCAGGCATTTTCATAGTGAATGTATTAAATGATGTTGTCGGAATTACGGCACTCTTCTTCCTCTTTTTTTTTTATAGAGAGTATATTTTAATGGAATGAAAAATAAGATCGCCAAATTGTACAGCTGGTGTGAGAAACGGAGAGACGTGCTCATAAAAGCTCAATGGCACAGATAAATGACACTGACTGAATTAACATTTCGAAATGAGTGAAATGATTTTTGGACAATATAGATGTTGGAGAGCGCGCGGGGAGGGAGGTGGGGGGCGGTAGAGAAAAGAAAGAGCTTTGATTTAAATGATGCGAGGTTTTTCGTTTGCCAAATGCGTTAACCATAAACCTAGAAAATGATGGTGCTTTCACACAGAAATTGACAACACCCCGACGAACCAAAAAAAAGGGAAGAGAAACGGTTATGAGAAGCGCGGAGGGAGCGCGAAAAAGAGCCGCAAACATGTCATGAAAATGCCAACGTCAAAAATAAACGGCGTAAAAGTAACGAACACACATAAAAAATGTTTTTATCAACAAGTCAAGTTTGTAGACTTTAACCGATGCACCCCCCATTGAGGCTGAGACTATTCCACAAATTGAACGCCATTATATGAGAATTCGATCGAACAAGCAACACAGCCGATTTCATTTATTCGTTGTCAGCAGCTCACGATGTTAATGGCTTTTATTGTACTATTCAGAATACAATAAATAATAAGCAATGATGTAAACACAGCACTTTTATGCACGAAAATTATGATTTTATGAGTAATCGTCAAAACACTCTTCTCTTTATTACCAATGAAACTAAAAAGGATTCGATGGGTAAACCAGTAAAATGGGTTTCCACTTTTGCTCCAATTTGGATGTAGCTCACAATTTGCACACAAATTTATTTAAATTAGCAAATTTTCAAGTGAAACACACTTTCGAACAAGCCGATACCTTTGATCACTGTATACGAACTATATGGCTTCTGTAGAAAAAATATATTATTAAGGCAACACTATTTTTGCATAATTGCATCAAAATTATTGAGCAAAGAACTTTATGAGGAGCGAGAGAGTTGTCTTCTCATAGCTTCCTATTTCCTAACTGAAAATTTCCTTTAGCCCGGTAAACTGCACTAGTTCCTTAGAGATATTGTATTTTGTGCTTCTCATGCCGGTTCCAAGTGCTCGGATTTAAATCCCGGATTTAAATTTTTCATTTTATGGAATTCAAATATTTTTTCGTTTCCACTAAAGTGAAATCAAAATTTGATGAAACTAATAAAGACAGAAGAACTAAGGAATTTTGTAAAGACTATTAAATTTATTTAAATTTCTATGAATTATAATCCGCAAATTTATCTTTTTTTTCGATACTAAAAATCGAAAAATTGCATTTTGTCTTTACAAAATTCTCTTATTTCGATAAAATTGTGATTTCACTTTGTTGGAAAAGAAAAAATATTGATATCTCACAAAGTGAAAAAAATTGAATCCGGTATTTAAGTTAAATCTGAGCACTTGGAACCAGCATCAGAGTCTTGAGGAGAGCTTAACGCTCCACCCGAATATGCATTTATGCTCATTTGGTATGCATCTTCTTACATCGTCTGCACAAAACTTTTCCAAACAATGCACATACAAATTAACTATAATTTTTTGGAATATGTACAAAAAGTTTCTTTTGGCTTGCGGTTAATTTAATGAAAGTTAACGAGCTTATTCTATATCAGTAGTATTTTGGAAAATTTAATTCCAGAAATAAACCGTTAGCTTGTGATAAAACCGAAAAGAAATCAAACTAAGCTCAAGTGTCACGAAACAAGTGCAGATGATGCAAAGTTTTCAAAAGACGCTATCGAGATGACCAATTTGTAAATTAATTTTGTTCACTAGATGTTGTTCACAATTTACGGAAAAAGTTGTGTGTGTGTGTGTGTGTGTGTGCATATGAAAATGTCAAAGTTTAAATGATATTGCATCATGAATTCATGATGAGACAACGATAGCGCATCACATTCATACCAATTTGAATGAAACGGGAAACGGGGATAAAATCGCGCATATTTGGCATTTCAGATTCAATATGCTACTTATATTTAAATTTAGCGCACGTTGTTGGCATGGTAAATTTATAAGTTGATTCTAAGCATTTCATTAATTGCATTTATTTACTGTTTCACATTTTATAACATTTAGCACGTTGCGAGCAATGGCTTGATGTATAGATACACATGTTATTATTTCTATGCACTTTATCGTGTGTACATGTGTGTATGTGTTATTTTTCATCTTCTTTCGTCTAAAATACGATAGATGCGACAGTAGTTGAACGAATAGTGGCATTTAAAGTTAACACGTTTCCCGTGCCAATGTAAACATTATGCGATAGAAGTCAACTATAACGTGAATGAACGTGCGTCCTCCGTACTATTCGTACGGGAGCTAGAGAGGAGGTGGGGTGGAAAAATAGTTGGCGTCGATAACTAGGCAGAGCTTATTCGTGTTCACTGTTCATCATGAGTCGTGCGCTGCTGCCATTTACATTTCCGCGACACACATTCATAGTGCGTGCAATCGCTTAAATTTCACGGTTATCACTGTACTGGATGTGTATGATGCTGTGTGTACCGTTTATATGTTTGGTAGAGTGGATGCAAATAGCATTTTCAACCAGTGAATCAAAATGATGGCGTGCATAATGTTTTCATACAAGTCTGACATAGTTGCTAAGCTTTTACAGTTGCCACGTTCAAACTTATGTTGAATTGTGAACATTATGTTTTATTTTCATTGCTGTGTGAAAGTGTAATCGCATACTATCAGCACTGTCACCTTTGTCATTCAAAGCTTTTTGATTTTCAACATCCCCCCCCCAACCCGTTGGACAGATGTGAAATACCAAATCTCATCAATAGTTGCACACATATTCATTTGACTGAGAGTCAGAGAGAGAGTGAGAGAGAGCGTTTATCGAAATGGTTTAAATTGGAAATGGCTTAATGGACACCGATTTGGCCGTTCGTTCTTTTTTTCGAATTAAATATTTCAATAAACATCATTTCGATTTAATAACCGCATAGATACAATTTGACGTTGATGAGCAAAGTCTAATGCTTTCCAATTGCATCATAGAGAAAATGAAAAAAAAAACCGAAGTTTGAATTGCATTGATAGCATTATTTGTGACATTAAATTGTTTGCACATGCAAAGCACAATAGCAAACAATTCAAATCAATTCTTAATGTCAAGTTTGTTTAAGTTGGAAGTTTCGAACACACAATTTTATGTGCCAGAGGCGGCACGGGGCGGAAGGGGAAATTGAAATAAAATGGGCGTTGTACGAATCAAATGTTTACACATGCCACATACTGCACTACTGCAGAGAATGCATTATGCACGAGCATTTAATGTTTTGTCAATAAATATCTCTAATACCATTAATGAACACAGCGTGTAGAAAGACATATTTCTTTCTCTTTCTCTCTCTTCTCTCTCTCTCTCTCTAGCAGCTCTCGCATTGTCTACCCAGACAAACCAGAGCTATACGAGTTCAGTAAGCGCATATTTGTAGTTGAATATATGATTTTATTGCGCAACGACTGGATGCTGTTCGTAGTACGAACAACGTACTGAACCGGAATCCACGAAACTCATGATAAGTTCAACCAATGAAAATATTTGTTTCCTTGCTGTTTCAGCACTGTACAAATTCATCATCAAAGTGACTGTCCCATGTCCACAGTCCATATGGTTTGTTCCGTGATGGGAATAGTTTTGCTGCTGATATAAAGTCCAATTTCATTTACATCATAATTTCGATGTCCGTCGCTTCACTGCACACAACTGACTATGACATAGCTTATTGCAAAATGCTTTCATGTGGAAACTAAAAGCCGAACCGAGGGGGCCCACAATACATTCAAATTGCTATTAAAACTACCGTTGTAATAACACACAAATCACAAAAAAAATTGCACGCGCGCGCCTCAACCAAAAGAGAAAAAATTAAGGTCATGCACATCATTTAGCGTCATTGTTTTACTGCATCATCGTATTTCAATGTATTAATATGCTGTAAACTGTTTGACAATGTCAAATGGGGAGTTCATTTTTATTATTGGTGAATGGGCCATCATGAAATCTGATTACGATCCATTCTGTACTAAAATTTAATGTTCAATTGGAAATGACCCCTTGGCAAAAAACACTTACCGAAGTAAAGTTAATAGCATATCGGGTGAGGACGCTTGAATTGCAACACGCATGGGACTGGCCTTGCCGCAACTTTCGATTGGCACATCAATAAATCTAGAGTGGAAAAGTAAAAAAAAAAATGAAAAGCACATGGCTTAAGAATGATTGTTAAAAAAAACTTTCGTATTTTTTCTCCGTGAGCAAAGAAAAACATGCTTGAAATTCAAATAAAAAAATAACCACAACAACATCCATATTACACGAGACACAAGATGAATTTACCCTCCGCCACAACACACACACACACACACAAAATACAAATATGAGTACTTCAATTGAAACTCAGACTATTTCTTGTTCAGAAGAATGCTTGGCACATTGTTGACAATGAATCGAATAAAAGTTTGAATTACATGTACCGAAAGAAATGAACGGAACATTTTACAAGGTGGAAAGAATGAATTGGTTGGCACATTTCAAAAAGTTTCATGTTATTACGTACCCACACACACACACATACAAACCATGTAAACAACAACAAAATAGAAGCAATAGTTGCCAACTCGGATCGCGGCAATTCGTGAACCAAATTATCGTAGAAACACGTTTTATTTAACTAAACTATTCAACTTTCCATGAGAGAGAAAAACTAAAAATAAAAACCCAGAACACACCAGCAAGAACGAAAATAGGAATCCATTGTCTATTGTTTGTTTATCAAAACTTTGATGACAGACGGCGTATCGTCGGATGCAATTTTTCGTTTTATATGCTTTAGAATGAGTGGAATTGTGGAACAGGCCGAATAACAAAAAAAAAAAAAATAGAAACCGAAAACCAAATGGATAGGAAATCGGAAATAGCATACAAAACTGTAAAAAGAATATGTCCATCGGAAGACATTCGACTTTATGTGAGCGCATCACATGTGTGTGTGTGTGTGCTGCGGAATTTCAAAGCTACTAAAAAAAATGAGACAATTGTTGTGCTTTTCTATGAGAGTTTGTTTTTCTCTTTCATTTTATTGTTTGGCGTAAATATGCATGAGACCTCATTTCAATGGGCGATAAAGTAAAAAAAAAAACAGAAGAGAATGTCAGTTATTCGCATCGAAATCCATGCATTCATCTTGGTAAATCTCATAGAGAAATTGTATTCGTCTCTATCACTTCGGTTCACATGGTCCTTAATCATCTTCAAGCATATAATAGAATAACTGGCGCACTTGAAAGCCACTGAAGCTTATTGTTTTGCATGCACATTGTGCTCAAATCTGAATGAGAGGAAAGAGAGAAAGGAAGAGAGATAGAGAGAGGTAGAATGGAAAAAAGCACAGAGAAAGAGATAGTTTTGAAGTTTATTGCATTGAACGTTCACTATGCGTAAGCAAGTGTGTCCCATTCTATGCAATTACCATCAAATGAAATCTCTCAAGGTAAATAATAAAAAAAAGTAGAAGAGAGAACGAGAGCGAATATATGTGGAGCGAAAAACGCAAAAGAATGTTGCCATATTCATAGCTCAAGTGACACGAATATTTGAGTCATTTTGTAACTTTATGGTTGCTACTATTATTCAACTTGGCAATAATAAAATAATACGATTTGGATGGTCGTATGATGACACAAATGAACGAAGTTTTTCGGGTACAATCTCACTCGGGTGTGTTATGTGTGTGTCTGTGTGGGGGGGGGGGAGGTGAATTTTAGAGAACGATAGAAATCGTACAATCGATTTTTCTTCTGCTATAAATGTTGTTTCATTGGAATAAAAGTGTCACATCAAATAACTTTTGAAATATTAAAATAAAGTCCCACACACACACACACACACACTTGGCACAAACAAATATATAAAAAGCTGTAAAACGTTGGAATGTTCATGAAAACGAAAAGACACAAGCGACTGAGTTGAATTCACTTCAGACTATTTATGGAATGTTCAACCAAAGCATTTTTTGTTTGTTTGGAAAATTACTCATTTAGATTGAAAAATTGTCAACGGGCACAGTTCTTCTTCTTCCTTTTTCTTGTATGTGTCATTATCACATCTTGTTGTAACGGACCGTACTGAATTATTTATTCGACGAAAAGTTTTACATTCTTTTTTAGTGTTGTGAATGGAATGTTCCATAGCATCCTGTCAGTCGCAATGCAAATGAATTTAGTTGTTATAGCTGTAGCACTAACACAGATGCCAGATATGCATTTTTCAACACAAATTCATTTCGTTGCATTTGCAATACAGCCAGAATATAGATATATATATATATATATATATATATATATATATATAGATTTCAATGATATCCACTTCCTTAAATTGATATTCAATACCATTGCTCAAGGCGATATTTGCAATACCGGGTCTCTTTTATCCCAGAAAATTTATGAGCTAGATTCGTTTGAAGGTGTTTTTTGTGTATGTACATTAATACTTTAAAGTGCATTGGTTGAAGTCGAAATTCTCCCAAAACATTTGAACGTGCGTTAAACAAACATTTGTGCACACACACAAAACCGACCACACTTCGATCGAATGTGTATAAAATGTGTTCGATCCTGTGGTGAATCCAACACTTTGGCCTAATATCTCTATGTGTCGGGTGTGATTTAATAGAGTTCCGTTTGCGTTAAGAAAAAAAAAATTCTACGAAAGAAAAAAAAAACAACACCAAACACACTTGGAACCAGCATGAGACTATTTATGTTGGCTCATGTAAACTTTTGGCATCATTTGCCCTATGGCAAACATGCAATTCTGAAACTTGCGAACTTCATTCGATATTATTCACCATTTTTCTCAAATCGAAAGTAACGAGAGAAAAAAACAGCGATCACAAAATGAACGTCCAATTTCAATGAACTTCAATGAAAGTATATTTTAAAAAAAAACGAAGATGGGATTCATTTCATGAGTGAACTTCTTGAGAAGTATTGAAACTTTGTAAAATATATTTGATAAAATTTATATAAAGTTTCTTTTTTATTCTGGTTTATGTACATTTTGTGCCGTGGCCAAAAAAAAACGAATTGAATTCTTCGTTCGATTGGTGAGCAATTCAAGTTTATTCAAAAAAAATATATATATATTCGAAAATTAAATATTAACGAAGGATAACTGAAAAACTTTGGGTCCCATTTCAAAAGAATGAAAACTCATCCAAATCATCGGTAAATCGTGCTTTCATCAGATTCACAAAAAGATTTTTTTTTTTTGTTGGTTCGGAGTCGATTTTTGTTTGTGTGCAGTGTTATTGTTTTATCACACGTTTTTCATCCATACACACCAACACCCACGGTCATTGTGCTTTTTAAACAAAAGTCTTATCAATAATGCAAATGGTGTCTTTGCTCATAGAATCGCAAAACAAAATGACAAAAAAGCGGAATGTGGATGGCTTGATATATAAATGCAATGGGTATATTGGATCCATGGTGATTTTTGTTGTTCATCTGTTCGGTTTTCTTATTTTGCTCATTTATTCTAAACGTTCTTGATGCTCCCAGTTACAATGAGACACAGAGCAGAAAAGAAATGGGCAGCGTATAGAAACCAACTGGAAAAAAGGGAATAATAACAGTAAAATTATTCATTTTCCAAGTTGGATGAGAAAAAAAGAATAAAAATGCTGCTTACAGTATTATTGCGATGTTTAAAGATTTTCGATGCTTTTGCTCTTCGCAGTATGCCCTTTATTAGGTGCATACACAGCAAAAAAAAAACAACAACAAAACAACAAAAAATAAGCACTGAAGTGACACAAACAAAACTTGGTGCAAAATGTCAAAGAAAACCGTCGAAAAAAAGTGAATGTGATGAACGCAAGCGATAGGGAAAAGTATTTATTTTTGTTAATAATCTTATAATACCGAGTTTTATCGTGTGCCGACTTTAACAGAACGTATATATATATATATATATTTTTTTTTTTTGTTGAATAAAGCACTTTGAGTTGAAGTGGCTTAAGCTCACCATATTCGCATTATGTAATAAAAACGCGACCGCTGCCGCAGCATCAGCAAGAGCCATGGCGTCAACGGCTGCGACAACAACAGTTAGGCAGTCAAGAATTGAAAAAAAAATCTGAAAAACGGATGATAATTTTTGCATTGTACCAAAAGACGTTGAAGGTGATATCACACACAAAAAGTGAAACCAAACCCGCACTCCAGCCAATCGACAATGAATGCCATAAAAAAAAGTTTAAAGTTATAAAATATTAAAATATGAAAAGCGAAAACAGAACGCAGCAGAAAAAACACACAGAGAGAGAAAGAGAGAAAGAATCGTGCACAAATGAAAATATGGACTAAGCGCGTGAAAATATAGGTGCAAAGGAGACAAATAACCAAAAAAAAAAACATATAGACAGACACACAAGGCGAGTGTGCAAAGTGTACACATTGAATGCGACACATTGAATTCCTGAGCTCATGATAAACGGCGTTAAGCCAGTGCAATGATAATGATAAAAGAGACGTAACACACATTCTAATTAAGAAAACCACCGTAAAATTTTATGCGAACAATTTTTTCTACTTGGCTGTACCATATTTTTTGACGCCACGTTCATTTACCCTCATTTCTTCCATTTTCCAGCGATGAAATGAAAATATCAATTTGGCCGCATTTTTTCCCCCTCCAATTTTAAAATGCAATTTTATGCTCAGAATATTCATCTAACGTTGTCTCATTCCCTTTTCTACTTAGTCTTTACACAGTGTTTATTCAGCGAATTTCATACAACTGGCTGACAAAAATTATATTGTCATCAAATAAGATTTTGCTAAAGATAATGAATTATGTTCTCGAGACATTTCTCGCATTCGATTGAAATAAAAAAAAAAAAAAAAAAAAAAAAATTACAAACAAACCAAACTTTTCTTGATGTCGTTTGCAAACAATGTGAAACTGATGAGAGTCTTTAGTTATGGGTAAATTGTGCATGAGGTGTGCTTGAGAATAGCAGTTTGTTTTTGTTTGACTCTCGCCATGGACGAAACATTTTAATCCCTTCTTTATGGGGCCGACGACCAGGCAATTTCTTAATCAGATGATTTGCGATCTACTTTTTCCATCAATTTACTGTATCATGTAAAACCGAAAATGATTTCATTAAGTTTTCAACGTGCGCAAAAAATTCTTCGTCCTTCAAGTTGTTCGTTGTTTTGTTTTTCACCGTTTTTTTTTCTTTCTTTCAAAATAAAGCCGTACAGAATAAATATTGACGTATTATGAAATTACGGATTGTTTGTAATGAACACCAAAAAATACGATGACAAAAATTGATGAGCATCATCACACAAACCGTCAGTGGATTCATGGCTAAAAAATGCCAAGCGATAAGCGTGTAAGCGCATTTCATGTACACACAATAATGTTAAAAAGCAAACGGTATATTGCAGCTTGTTGTAGTATCACGTTGATTTTATTAATGCCTTGGCTGTGTTTGTGTTTGGATATCATTTTTTTTTCTTCATGTCTTAAATTAATACGCTTTATATTTGCTCTGGCCGAATGCTAATCTGGACATGTACATTTTACCGTGTTGTTGTACATATTTGGGTGTATTACAATTGGGGCCCCGTTTAACACGGTGCACTGGCAACATAGCGAGAAATCCTTTTGAATGAAAGAAAAAAAGAAGGAAAATCGCTGAAACGAAAGTAAAAACGGTCCTCAGCTAAGAAATCCAATCTGTTGACGAGAGGGGACGAGTGTGTCCAAAACATGCGTATGATACCAACACCGAAATAAGCAAGTTTTGGCTACGTATTCTCGGTTTCAAAGCACATTAGATTAAAAAGTGAGCATAATCACCAAAAAAGGGGGAAATATCGAAAAACACCCATGACCCCGGGACTCCCTGTAGGTCACATTTGGACCCCACATTTTGGGGTAAGGCGTGGCGTGGTACAGTTTTTTCACAATTTAAAAAATTCTATTTTGTATGGGACATTTCAAAATGACCTGCCTTGCGCATTTATGTTATAATCTCACTCTCTTCAATGCATTTAACTGATGTCATTGCTTTACAGTGCCAGAGAAGCCATATTTTATGGGGAAAAACAACCAAAGAAAATTTCTTTATTGCAAACACGTTATAACTGTTCAATTCATGGAGTATATACTTTGGTTAGCAATTTAAGACCGTAGACAATACGTTCGATATATGATGTGCAAAATGCACGGTTCTTGTTGTTGATTAAGCGAATTGAAATTGCTGAATAGAGAAATAACACACACACAAAAGCAAATAAAACTTTTGATTGATTCAATGTGTTTGATGTTAAAATAGTATTGAAATGTCAGACAGAATTCAAGTGTAGTGAATATGCAACGATTAAACCATGACAGTAAATGCTGTGTTAATATCGTTGCGTTTAACGTAATGAAGTAAAATGTTTTTGCCTAACATTTAATCCAAATTGTGGTTTGATTGTTTTTTTTCGATTTCGGTTTAAAAAAAAATGGCTGCAAATGTTTCAACACACCCGCACTATTAATCATTTAACTCTGACATGCGATGGCCCTTATTTTCCATTATTATGCATTGTAAACAACAACAAAAACAAGTGAGCAATATACCATAACAACAATGCCTAGATATGAACCAAACACACGTTTGAATTTCAATGTAATGTTTTGCTGGTTGATTATGTTTTGTGTATGTGTTTGTGTTTGGTTTGGATTTTGTTGAAATGTAATTTACCTGAGAACTTTTGTGCCTTCATATTGATTTAGGTAAACAGGAAATTCGAGTCGGGCGCGTTTTGCATGCTCCAAGTAGAAAACCAGCGCACGAATATTTTCCTCCTATTTAGAAAAAAAAAACGGAGAGAGAGAGCAAGAGAGAGAGAGAGAGAAGCTTGAGCGAAAAATAAATACAAATAATCAAATGAAAACATCAAATACCGATGTTGTCTTGAGATATATTAGTCTGGCGGCGATTCTGTCTAAGTAAATAATGGTTACTATCAAAATATCGAGCACTGTGATGTTGTTCGAAATGGCCACCGTTTTTTTTTTTGGCATGGAATCAATTGAATACGGTACGGTTAAAGTAAAATATATACATGAACATCCAAAGGGAGCATCCACTTTACGAAATGTATTGAAATGTCTGGGTGGTAAAATGATACTGTAAACGTAGCCTACAGCCAATAATACCTATTGACATAATACAAAAGGATCGAAAACATAAATACTCTGGTTATACGATACATCATGTTTACAAAGCATCAAACTAGTTGAAATATTGAGATTAAACTATAGTTCCGAATTTGAAATTTTGAAGGAAAAAAAAAAACAACAAAATTTATGTTGGCATTCATTTCAACATCTATGCTAAGAAATAATCTCTGGCAGTTGTTATAGTGTACTGCTGACATCAGTGTGTGTGTGTGTGTGTGTTTTTGTATATAAAAATCGGCATTATGATTGTCTACATGTGTGTATTTATCAAGCTAAAAATATAAAGGAACATTTAAAGCTGTGCCATTTAGTTGGGTGTTTTGAGGAATTTTGACCTGATCTAAAAAATCACTCCTCCAACCAGCTATGAAAAATGGAGCATTCGAACCAAATATAGCGCCAAGGAATATCCGCTCAAAGCTTTTTTCACAGTCGAAAATTTCATCTAAAAATGGATATGTTAAAACGAAAGAGAAAGAGACATAGAGCAAACGACTGAGAAAATCATTTTGAGATTTATATAATAGATGTGTCATTATAATGACACATTCTGATATTTCGAGCGCATAATATATTCAAAGAAAATATTTTCTAGTTTTTTGTTATTGTTATTAGTCATACGTAAAAGCATTTTCACCACATCCGAATCGGTGACTCCCCAATCCCAGGCTATTTTCAATCCAATATACAGCACGTTGTGATACTTGCCCATTAAACACACCTAAAAAAATAGTTGGTTGAAATTCGTTTATAGAAACTCACATATAAATCATATTTATTTTTTGTTTGTGTGTATTGATCTTTGTGCCAAATCCTAAGTTATTCTCACTCTCTATTTATTTTGTTTTTTTTTTCTTATTGGCTCAAGTGTTTTCCGTTTAATTTTTCTTCTCTTCTTGTTCTTTCCACAAACTTATTATATTTTTTTTTCTTCTATCAAATATTATTTTAACCTTTCTCATTCCAATTGTTGGTTTTCTTATTCATACACCAAGTAGCATTTAATATAGTTTGGCCTCGGGGAAGTTACAAAGGATTACAATTCGAAGGAGTAAATGTTATACAAGTGTATTTGAAAATCGTCGAGAGTTGATTTTCAAGATATGCCATCACACAATGTGGGGGATAACACAAATGAGAACAAGATCAAGAGAGAGAGAGAGAGAGAGAGAGAGAGAGAGAGAGAGAGAAACACGGACAGAAAGCCAACAACCACTTTTTCATGTTGGCCTCGAATGTTATTCTTTGGAAGCTCCCTTTACGGCTCTCTAATTTGTAGTTAGGTTTATAAACTCACATCATTATTCTCATGCTTTTTCCTCTGATGATAATCAATGGCCGCAATGACTGCTAATGTACAGGTCTCAGTTACAGGCACATTTTGACCTGATCAAAGGAGAATGAGAAAATGAGAAAGAAAGTCCAATATTTCGCAATGTTAATTTTGTTCGTTTTTTGTTTGTTTGTTAATTTAGCACTAAACAGTTGTTTAGTTAAGCCACACTGCGATGACAAGGCTCACTTTGTAGGGTTTTTTTTAGATGTGAACACAGAACAAAAATAGATGGAAATATACATCTGTATCTATCCGTCTCTCTCCAACATTCTCTGCCAGAAAAAAAACCTTTAAAGTGAGCCTTGTCATCGCACTGTGAGTTAAGCATATTAGCGTGTTATTTTTAATTGTTGTTGCTGTTTTCCATTTGCAAAAGTGTCTTCCAAAATTTCAATCAAATTTACACACGCATACACAAATTGATGATGCAAAACAACAGCAACAACAACCAATTTAACCCAAAATAACCTTTTGATGTGCCCAAAACGATTGCATTCAAATGGTCGATAACGTCTCGACGTTTTTGTCGCGATTTTAAACCACTACGCTCAAGTCGTGCAAATGTTTCATCAAAAAAACAATCAAACAGCACTTCCATTTCACTAGGATTTTAATTCGCTGAAAAATTTTGATTCTATTGTTAATTACACGGAATCTTATGCAAAAGACAACTTTACAACACTCAAAAAGATGGCTCAATCTTATGTTTAACTAAAAATGTGTTCATAATGACAATGAAAATGTCATGACACTTTTGATTTGATGATTTTTTTTGTAAATTTAAGGTACAAAAATTCGTTAGTAGAGTAGATTTAATGAACGAAGCGTTGCAAATGTTAAAAAACAACTGACGCGTTATTTCGTGGTTTATTTGTGCCCCGTATGGAAATGCATAACGAACAGCCGGAATGTACTTTTTTGTGTGTGTAAAGGCTGTTGAAACCATACGGTTTATTTTCAATGGGATTTCTCAGTTTGCATTTATTTTCAAATCTACTTCGTCCAAGGGGGCCTTTGGCTATCGGATATCGTCACTGGTTGTGTCCAGACTCAGTGGCTACAGTTACTTATTGCGGAGTACTTTGTTTTTTTCTACCCGCACTAAAGTTTAATACATAATCTCAAAAGAAACATGTAAGACTTCACAAATGCAATTTTCTAGCATTTTGAATGAGATATTCATTTCAATTACGTCAATTAGATGAGCATGTTGAATGTTCTAGTGTTTGATGGGGCCGGTGCTCAGTAAGTTTAGCTCGCACTGGGGTTCCGTATGCTTTGAATCACAAATCACCACAATGAAAAAAAACGTTAGACGCTTGTTATGGATAACTCGATAACGAAAATGTATACTCATGACATTCAGTTGAGGCTTGAGGGCTTATACCAAATATGACCTGAATTTCAAGCCTCATTGTTGCATCTAGTTTTCTATTTCATATTGATTCACACGGTGTGCTCATTCCATAGAGACTATATTTTATTGCCATGGTTTTTATAACTGAAAATGTATCGATGCCTCTTAATCGATACACATATTTATCCGAACCGTATGTGCAACAACAACAAAATCAGCTCGATCACGCAAAACAACGTGGGGTTTTTATTGCCGAATGAATTATGATTGATTGCAATTGGAGGGTTAAAGCTTTGCTACAATTTCACTGTGTACCGCAACACTTTCTTTGGGCGGGCGATGCTTCAATTAGTTTATTGCAATAAAGTTGCTATTTTGTTAGCAAATACATGTGGCCGTTTTGGTACTCACTGGGCAGTGGAGTCAGTTGCGTGAACATGAAATCATTTGCCACATCAAAGAGGGGGCGGTTTGCTTGAACAACGTTCTGAAATTAAATTCCTATCCCAATTCATGCAGAAAACTTTCAAATTTGATTAAAACGTATGGCTTGGGTTTTCTAAATGGTCGAATGTACCAAAGTGCCCATTTGTACCAGAACAAAATAAAAAGCATGAAAACATAATTGTTATTGCTATGTTATAACATTGAGTTTAGCGTAACAAAAACACGTGTAAGAGCAAGATTTTTCTGCTGTCAAATAGAGAATTTTGATTTACGTGATGTATTTTTGTTGTTGTTGTTGTTGTGTTTGTATCACTCTCGACATTTACTGCTTGACCACTGTGAAAATGAATGCATTTTATTTGACTGAATAAATTATATTTTTTTCACGCTTCGAATGAGTGCAAATGGAAAAAGGCGAACGTAAAAAAAAAGAAAAAAGTGTTGCCTGTTAAAATGTTTGAAATGTTTCGTTCAGCATCGCTAGTGCTAAAAATGAGTTCGTTGCATTGCAGATACGTCATTTCTACCTTATTCACGTTAATTTATTTATTGCAACAGTTTTTTTCTCGCACACACTCTCTCTATTTCTCTCTCCGTTTTTCTTGTTTTAACTCGGCGCAATTAAAATGCTACGTGAAAATTTGTTGAATGGAAGAAAATAGAAGCAAATATGTGTATTATAATTACATGGACGAAAAACAATGCGAAAAGCAATAAGAGTGTGTATGAGTGTGTACGTTTAAATCTCATTTTTTCTCCACCCCCCCATCTCTATGTGTATCAGAGAAATTATAAGAGCAGAGTTGCATGATGATAAATAATTGAGATTCATCGTAATGGGTTACTTATGCGACGATCAATTATTATACGTTGTAAGTGCTCTCACCGCCACGCATATACATACACACACACACACACACACATACACACACACACCGCTCGTTATGTTTCCCGTACAATTGTCGAGCCCAAAAAATAATCATTTATGGGTAAACTAAGAAAGCTCATTCCGGCTACAGCTAAGATTAATATAAATAAAAGCAAAGTAAAAGCGAAATAAATTTCAAACATAATTAAAGTGGAGTTTTTATTTGGTTCTTGATTTTCTCTTCTCGTCTTTGTTTTTGGTTTTTATTATTATATCGTTGTTGTCTCTTTTTTTTGTATTCTTCTCATTTGGTGAAATTTCATTACTTTAGCGCTTTATCAATATCTTTCGATGTCATTTCATGGCCTCTCGTATGCAAAAAGATTAATTCTAGTGCTTTTTCTCGCTCTTTCTATCTCTCTCTCTGGCGCTCTCTCAAATGTAAAACAGGCGTTAAAATTCTATTTTATCTGTATGTATTCAGGACTCAGATTAAAATAACAAAAATGAAACACAAATAAAACGAATTGTATGCAAAAATGCTTTGAATTTTTATATGACATAATATTTGTTGTAAAAAAATATTATTTATATCGCTAACTTAGTACACTTTTTATTTATTTCCAGGTTATTGTCCAACGGTGACAACTTTGATGAGGCATTTGACCTTGAATACCGCGGTTTGGTGACGATGAAAGGTAAAGCCGAGCCCATGAAATGCTGGTTTTTGAATCGGTCGAAAAGCGACTACGTCAATGTACCACATCCGGAAGATTTGCTCAGATAATCTAAATGAGAAGCTTCACCGACGATTAATCGTGCGCTCTAATGAGTTATGTATTCCGTGTTTTTTTTTTGCTTTTGGTTTTTTTTACACCATACTAACAACATGCAATGCGAATGAGAGAACGACACCCGAACAGGATAAAACACAGACCCGCACACACACACACACACACACATACACGAGTAGAGGAAAAGAAAAGTGACAGTACAAAGTACATACTGAGGAGAATAAAGATAATATTTGTATCATATTCAGCATTGAGCATTCATTTTATTCATATTTCTATTCACCAAATTGCTGTTCTCGCTCTCTCTATCTCTCTCTCTGTGTTCTCTTTCCTCACTATGTGTGGATGTGTTTTTATGTGTGTAAGCTTTAAGCACTTGTTTTTTTTGTGCTGTCAAAATTTTGCAACCGCAAAAACTCGCATCCGGAATAATAATTTTTTTTATATGCGTGTTCAACCCGTTGTACGCATAATGAACATAGCAATTTGATTTCATAAATGTGAGTGCAGTCCATTTAAATTTCTTCCAAACAATGAAAGCTTTAACACAAAAGTATATATTATTTTTACCGATATAAAAAAAAAATAACACGAACGATACGGAAATGATTGAGAAAGAGACAGGGAGAGAATAGGGGTCGGTGAAAAAGAGAGAAAATGAAGCAGCTCTTTGAAAATGGTTTAAATTCATGGCACAGGCACGCAAATTGTGTAAGCAGAGTGAACAAAACAAAATAACAAAATAATGGCAGGAGCACTCATTACCTTCAAAAACATTCTTTCAAAACACTTCACACGGGTTTTTAGTTATTTGTGTTCAAGGTCTTTGCGTTCAGTGATAATTCACATTCCGAAAATGATTTTTTTTTTTCAAAAATGAACATAATTATTTACCTTTTTGATTTTCAATTAAATTATTGGCCGTATTTTAATTTCATTCAATGGCATTTCCACAAAAATGCAATCACTTTACCAACAAAAAAAAAAAAAAAATAACCGACCGCACCGCACCGGGTTATGAACATTATCCCATATCCCATTTATTCGATCGACCTTTTCATTTGTATTTGTAAAACACAATATCAATTCCAAATATTCGTTCTATAGACGAACGCGCGGTGACAAGTGCGAATATCTTTGCTGTAGCAACCGCCAACCAATTTAACCAGTTAATGCTATTCAGTGTATCAATGTTTGTGATAAAATGAGTTTAACTGATTGAACAATTTTTGAGTCGATTGAACACATTTCTATCTGATGAATTTTTGTTTAACAATTCTTTGATCAAAATAACCATTTCAATTTGAAATGTGCTCATTTTGGTTTTTTTTTTTTTTTGTTCAATCAACTGTTTTTAATCATTTTTAATCATAAAAACAGATTTGTTTTATGATGCAAGCAAATAATTTCAAAATATCTACTAAATTAGTTAATTGGATGACCAAATACAATAAAGAAAAATCGAAAATAAAGTGGAAGAGGAAGAAATGAAAAGAAAAAGAAAATTCAAACACATCACACACATCAGATATTCAACAGGAGACCATAAAGAACGATAAGTTTGGGTGCTAAATTTACATGAAATGAAGACGTAGTTGTCGATTTTTTTTATATCTCCAGTCTCTCTCACTCTCCTTTTGTCATTGAGAGTGAGAGTGAGAGAGAATGAAATGAAGAAACTGGACATAAGTTCACATTTCGCATTATCCCTAAGTCATTTCATGACTTACATGATTTTGTATGAAATATTTTTGCAGCGTGTATTTTATTTTATTGCTGTACAACAACAACAACAAAAAATGATGAAAGCAACGACAAGAATGAAAATAGAGCCGATGGAATCACAAAAATGCACTTGATATTTACGTGCATAAAAATAGAAACGAAAATTTTCTTCATGCAAATATTATTTTCACCACTACCTCCTCTCAAATTTCGAATCCATTTTCCATCTTTACACATTTTCTCTATGTTAAAGTTGAATGGTTTTTGTGTTTGTGCACTTCTTGTAATGTTCACCATGTTTTCCATTCATTTTCTTGTCATTTCCGTGGGAGTTTTGTAGTAGCCTCGGTTTTATTGTCACACGAGCAGCAGCATTTGAGTTTTTGAGTAAAATTTATATGAACATAAATGCAAAAAACATCGGCCTCTATAATACGAGATGATGGCATTCTTCCATTGTATGTTTTATAAAGCATACGTACGAAACCGGCAGTGAGATGTGCTGTAGTCAAAGAATTTCTATGGACCAATGACAACCAAAAATTTAACGTACAAAAGCGATTTTGGACTTCTTCATCTCCAGGCTTTCGTTTGTTCGTTTACTTTTCCAAAAAAAAAAAAAATGGTTTTCTCTCTTTCGTGAGTGTGCGAAACTTTACTACTATCTCTTCGTCAATTCAAGATGGTTTCTTTAGCAAGCCAGTTGCCAGTCATTTTAGCATTCTACGAGCAAAAGTGAAAAGAGCATTGAAATTGGCTCAACGTAATATATTAAATATTCAATTTAAATGCACATTCTTTAGAGGATTTAATAAATATACAAAATTATACGAAACAAAATTCTTTTTGAGCGAACCGAGGCGGGGAGGATGAGGGCGGCTAAACAGTGCTTTGAATATCGAATTGAGGCAGATACCATGTTTTGCATGCCCATTTGCCTATGATTTTGTTTGCATTTGCTCTTTGTTTGTTTGGCATTTCCAATGTGGCTATGTAAAATCGATAGATAATCCTTTCGGAGGGGTACGTGCCATATGATAAAGAGTTCATAAAAATAAAAATGCAATCGATGATGTACAATGTACCATTTACTTTCATCGTTTTTCAATATTATTCCGTTTGAATTCGAATCGAACGATGAAATTGAAATACAATATTTCACCGAAGCTCTGCGTACTGAGGATGGATAAAGCTGTTGATAATATTCAAAACGACAACATAATATGATTTGTAGCAAAATTCAGTAACATCAAATCTGTAAACAGTATTGATTATTTCGTTCAAAGGCCCCAAGTATTTGCATTCTTCAACTATAAAATATTGTAAATTATGTTGCCATTAACTTTCAGCAAAAAGAATCGCTTGACTATGTCGAAACATTCATAAAAAGTGAATGTGTATTATTGCCTTTTGATTTTTCTGGTATCTGAATTCATGTTGATGATTGAATGGCTTAACATCGATTTTTATTGAAATCGATGCTTGTATTGCCATTTTAAATATGCATAAGTGCTAATTTTGTGTACACAATTGTTTTTTCTTTATTCATTCATTCAATGTTTTGACGTTGATGAATGCAATAAATGTCATTGGTGCAGCGATACAGTTTATTTAACGGTAAATGAGCCTGTCATAAAAAGGTCATACCTCATCAAAATGTATCTATAAATAACAATTGTTTTGGGGGCGGCATATTGATTATACATTTAAAACGCTGAATATATTCACTGCTTTCTCTCTCTCTCTCTCTCTCTCTCTCTCTCTCTCTGTCTGTCTTTCTCTCTTGCCATTTTAATTGTTTAGTCCTTTTTAAATGGCCAAAGCCAAAAAAATGCGCACCGTAGCAATTAAATACTGTGTAACTTCAATGGAGTTGCAGTTTGTTTGAGTTGTTACTTACTTACACATGAAAGAAGATAATTAATCCCATTGAGTGTTACGCAAATTGTTGAGTGCAGAAGTTTTTGCGCCACCAAGCGTTAAATTTTTGATAATCTTAGTGATCTCGCTGAATTTCTTTGCATTTCTATTGTCATCCTCAATCGTGTGTACTTCATCCAGAACCCAGACAAATGATGCGCACAACACAATGAACAAATAAAATGCGAAAAACTTTTTGCAGCAAACATTCAAATCCATTTTAAAACTAGACAATTGATTTAAATTGGTTGAGTTTGTGTCAAATGTAAATAAATTTATGCTAGGACAAAATTTCAATTTCAATTTATTCCATGGTATATATTAATTGTCAGATGTTAATTTATGGAATGTGCGAATTGAAATTGTGCTCAGTTTTACCCACCACCCACAAGTGGCAGACAGAACAGATAACAAAAAAAACAAAAAAAAACTGCTCGATAATGCTTTATCGCATGAAACAGCAAAATATGAATATAAATATTGAGATGCAACCATCAACTGATATACAGGGTGTTCCCCACACAGTGGTGCGGTAGTTTTCTGCATACAAGCAAATATGTTACAATTGACTGAAGTTTTACATTCATACAATTGGATTAAGCTGTAGTTCGGTTACGGAAGATTCATTCCCATCAAAAAATATCACTAGACGATTTGTCATATCAACTGTAGAGGAGATATGGCTCAGGGGGCATTCTGACCATAAAAATCTGTCGGTGTTGGTGAGAAACGTGACCTCGAAACCTCGAACTATAGCCTCCATAAATATTCATAATACCGTGGACGAGACACCCTGTATACAGAGATAGAAAGTTTTGTAATTGTGTAACAAAACTCAAATGATAATAACAATAATGGTGTCTCCACGTACAACGATGCTAAAATTCGTATTTGAAATTTATAACTATAATTTTTGTCCGGCTATCTTTTCCGGTACCCGCTTAATTCTTCCGTTTCTTCTCTCCACTTCCTCTTCTCTGTTTTTCGCATCTACTCTGACCCCCCCCCCCCCCCCAAAGAGACAGGAGTTAACTACAATTTATATAGACATTTTTGTTCATGGTTTTCAATTTGATGTGGTCGGCACTTTGCGTGACGTTCGGTGTATTAAAGGATAATAATGTCATACAGTTACGGTAAATGCACACAGATTGTGTGTGTGTGTGCATGTGTTTGTTTGTTTATGTGTGCCTGTGCATATTGTATGATTATCGAGAGCTTTTGTTGCATGCAACAGCATCAACAATAATAACAACAACAATAAAAATACAACAACAAAAAATGAACTGAATGGGAAAATACAAAAAAGAAGGTATTTCGATTATGATCACCATTAAAGTCATAAATGTTTTATCTGGAAGTTTTTTGTCCTCCAGAACGCGCACATTGGAGTGTAAATTATATGCAAACGCGTAGCCAAGCATAAAAATAAAACAGACAAAAAAAACATACGGCAACAAAAAAAAAACAACAATTGCGCTTTATGCGCATAAAATAGGGCTTACTATTTACTATAAATTTAAATATAGATTATTCGCTTAAGTAAGTAGCTTTAGATTGTTTGAAATTTAAATGTAAATGCTTATTTTCTGGCAATGATGTAATCATCAATTGCTAATGCTATCGATTGGATGTGTCATTTGAACACGTTAGAGACAACAACAAAAATCACACGCAAAAAAATAACCAAAAACAAAAAAAAAAACATTTGCATGCTACTTACATTATGACGTTGACAATGACAAAAAAAAAATATGCAAAAAAATATACAAAAAAAATAACTGAATTTAAAGAAGAATGTAAATGTAAATAACTTTCTAACCGATGCAAAATGAACGATACCGAATCATTGACATTGACGAAACATTTCGAAATAAAAATGTTTATTTTTGTTTTGTTTTTTTTTTGTTTTTTTTTTTTTCGCCAGAATTGTCCATTCGGTCAATCGTCTGGTGCTCAAAGAACGTATTGCTCCTTTTTGCATTAGATTGTTAACTTTGTGGACTTTTTTTTATTTCAAAAGTTCCGAAATTGGAAATTTGTTTTCGAAATAAATCAACATGTTTGTGTGTGTGTGTTTTTTTTATTGATAAAGTTTCTTTAAGTGCTCAGTAGCTGCAACGAAAATAGCTACTCATAATTGCTAATGAAGAATAGATTTGGCATAACATCCAGAGCCTGAATGACAGAAAAAAAATACGGTTCTTGAGTTCCGGCAACCTTTTAAACAAGTGATAGAGCGTCGAAACTCTTTTGAGAAAAATAAAAACCGAATTTGTAATCTGTAAAATTATTTAAACGTATTTGCACTTAAACCCATGAACTCAAAGCCTAATCTCACAACAACAAAAGAACATCAACAACAAAAAAATCATTCACACCCATAAATCTTATTCATTCGTAGCCATGAAACATATAAATGTAAACAAAACAGATGGAAATATATTAATGATAAAATAAACAAAAGACATGAGAATTTATTATGATGATCGAAGATCCAAGAATAAACAAGCAAATGTTTCGTTTTTTTAGCACAAAACACGATGTCTTCGATGCCTTTCGATACATCTCTTGAACAATTTTATTGTAGTTTAGATACACACACAAAAATAAACATATTAATAATAACATATTTATGCCTACAAATACAACAGTAAACAAATTACGTTCATGTTCAAATTTTCAAATTCGTGCAAATCAACAACAACAACAAAAATTGAATAAAATATACCGAAAATGTATGGCAAATAGTTTATTAGCAATGGTTATTTTTTTTCTCCTCTAATTAAACGTTGTTATCAAGTTCTAAATTCTTTGAAAATGTGAGAAAAAAAACATTTGTATTTTATGTTATGTTTAGTCAAATAGTTTATGAGTGTAATATTTCTTGAGAGACCGGTTAAGTCTGGTATTTGATTAATAAAATAAATTTAAAACAAATGAAATGAAAAATAAAAATAAATAAAAAATAAACACTCACACACACGTGAAACCAAAATATAAATAAATTATTAAATTGTTAGATAAAATTTCCATGGCACAAATATTTGGTGCCGATAACCGGTATAAAATTGCAATTTTACAAACAAAAATGTAGTTTTGGCTTGATATCTCTTTAACAACAGTTTCAAACTCACCGACATTATACTGAAATTATAACGAATCAACGTGCTACAGACAACAACATATTCACATATATTCACAAAAATGAAAAAAAAACACAAAAAAAAAACAAAAACAGTCACACGCAAAACTTACCCCATGTTTATATATACATTACATTTAACAAATCTTCTAACTATTTGTAGAAAAATAGAGAACAACAATAAAAATGAACTAATTCTTATCTTTATGCAACCGCCACGAGTGATTTTGTGTTTTTATTTGACAATGGGTAAAAAAAAGAAAACTTTGTTGAAATGGCTTGTTGAAAATGTTCGTTGATGAAACGTGCAATGAAATGGTAAAATTGGACGAGTAAACAACAGCAACAACAACGAAATTGTCAACGGAAATATAGGTAATTTTTTGCCATATTATTCGTGTGTTAGTAATTTAGTTGAAAATTGTTTCGCTATAAAATGCGCATCGAAGCGAAACCAAATGCTGAAATAATGTTCATAGTTGCTATTTTGAACGTGCAAGCATCGTAATTTGCCATCAACAAAAAGCGAAAGGTCAAACGTGAGAAATTTACAACTTTACCCCTTTTTTTTCTAGCTCACGCTTCTCGTATTCTCTCATCTGTCTGGAAATTGTATATTAGATTGTGTATATTCCATATTTGACAGGTTGATGGTTTTTATAACGCATGCCATTTGTCGTCTCTAATTTCAAATTTAAGCTTTGCCCTTTGCCAATACTCAAGGCAAGACCCACCTCACCCACCTCGCCCCCGCCTGAAAATTTAAACCGATCTAAAAACAACCGAATCTACTTGATTTAAAGCATTTTCGGTAAATTCAATGATGATAATAAGTCGATGTCAGCTTTATGAATTTTATTGCATCCTCTCAATTATGAGCATCATCTTTGTGCTTTTTTTATTCGATGGATTTTAAGTCTCGGGGTAAATTCTTCTCAGTGATTACATTCAATATCTATACATATGATATTATACGTAGCTATGGCCCCGACACGCATACAAACTTGAACAAGATGATTTGAAGTCAAAGTCTTTCCAGTTTGTTCGCTTTAATGTCGGTCTTGACAACATCCTCTCATTTCATACCATACCATACCCACCAATAGACGAACTGAACTGAAGCAATATGAACTCAATGGCATTGTCATTTCGTGCTTTTTGTGGCGCCTTTCATGTCTCCATTACTTGGATATTATTGTTCACTGTGCTCGTACTTTCCCATCGATGGATGCGATGGCAATAAACAAAGTTCTGGCGCATTTTTTTTCTTTTTTCTTCTTCTTCTATTTCTTGTATGGCTTTTTATTTAACTTATTTACCCAAGTGATAAATGGCAAATAGCTCATTCTCATTATTATGCAAAACAAGATTTTGGTTATTACAATTCATAATTTCGATGTGCACATTTCATGAGCATAGTTTTTAGTTCTAATGTAAAGTCATCATGCTTAAGAGTTTTAATATCATTACAGTGAAGACCAACATTTTGTGGCAATCGCCCCCTTTGTACCGAAAATTGTTCGGGCAAATCATGTGATTTAAGTGTTATAATGTGATATAATGTGTGGAAAGGAAACATTAGGAAATGAATGGCCGGTGTTGTTGGAAATTGTGAGAGACATGACAGATTTAGATCTTTGACATTTGACTACATTTTAATATCACCTTAATTAGCATTGTTGATTGTTATTCCCGTGGTTATCGCTGACTGTGTATCTATTTCAAACGGGGTTTTATGAACTCCAAACAACATAATATGGTTTTTGGGTTTTGTAAGTACAAAAAAATTTATTTAGAATTTGTATTCGTGTTTTTTCCTTTTTGTTTTTCTAGTTGAATGTAAAATTTTAAAATTTATTATTATTTGTATTGGCTTATGGTTAAAATGGCACTTTACTACTGACTTGTTTTTACATTTTAGCATTTTCTCTATGGATATAATGAATGTGAAGTGTCAAGTTACAAAATGTCGTTTACATGGGGTTCTGTGATAAAAAGGGCGACTATTATCGGAAGGTCATGGAACTTGGAGTGTATGAATTTGAAAAGTGTATGTGTTTAATGTGTAGGTGTTTTTAACTTTTTAAACAGTAGTTTTTGAGCCATTACAAACTATGAACTAAACGCAGTTATTTTCAAAAACAAAACGTTTGATTTGTTATTTGCTTCTAAACTAATGACAATTTTCTATTGACTAAATTATGATTTGACGTTTTTGATACGGCAAATTCGTACGAAATTAAACTTGAGTTGAACGATTGTTCAATGGAGGTGAAGGTAGTCCAACATTTTGTGTTAAAACCGGTGATCCACTTGACCCTGGTGATCCCGGTGATCCAGTGCTATCGGAAAAAAATTTATTGGACGTTGGTAAAACTCGTATTCCACCGCTTGGTTGACGACTTTTTGCACCGCCATATCCACTGTACACAGGACTAAAGGCAGGCGATGATTCGGGCGCTTGAGTTAAATAGCTATCGTCTTGTACGGCATCCGGTCGTTGCTGTTGTTGTTGTTGTTGTTGTTGCGGTTGTTGTGCTTGCCTTTGATTACGTCGACCAGTTTGACGTTCTTGTTGCTGTGCCATATCAGCCGCAATATAGTTTATATCCTTGGTAATTTTTCCTTGCGGAAATTCACTACCGCCTTCCGACGATGTAAAATCCTCTTCGTCCAAATCCCATTTTTTTGCTGGAAATTCAATATTCGGTTTTCCTTCTAATGGTTCATGTGTACGATATACTTTTTCATATGACCTACTTTTTTTCAATGTATCGCTGTCACTTCCCTCATTTGTTAGCTGACGTAATGTGGTTCGTGATCCAGTCCGTGAGCGTGGCAATGTGAGCTTCCAACCCGGATCGATTTTACGTGCTTTTTTGCGATAGCAATAAACGGCACATATTATGCACATCACAATCGGAAGTATCGATGCAAATACAACTCCAGTCGCTAGCCAGGCAGAGCGTTCTGTATAATAAACTTCGCCTATAAAGTTTCGAATAGAACAAGTATACAAAGTTAATATTCATATAAACCGGTTAAAGATAGACTTCGATTGCAGATGATTATATTTTGTGTGGCTTTGTTGTTCTTAAAAACTTACGTAAGCATTCCGTGTATCCGTAGGTAGGTGGATCCCATTTACCTTCAGCCGTACATGTGCGCCGTGGATCACCAATCAACATAAAACCTTGATCACATTCGAATGCCACGTGTGTGCCGGGTGTAAATGCGAATGTGGACTTTCGTCCAAATCGTGGCGTTTCCATTATACCACAAGACGTAACACGATGATCATTTATTGCTTTGATGTTAACGATTTTGTCATAGTAGAATTTGGTGTAGTGGGCCATATCTCGATTTAATGACATTCCGTAATCGTAGCGACATTGATAGCTTTCACCGCACAGTTCAGCCGCTCGTTCAATGTCTTCGGTTCGATTTGGTGGCAAAAAGTCTCTTGGCTCTCGTATAAAGTTTGGAAGGAATGTTGCATTCGCATAATAGCTAGCCGTTCGACCAAATTCACGTGTAAATAAAGCAGCACCAACTCCTTGCTTCTCTCTATCCGCTAACATCCCTGCAATGGACCAGTACCAATGGCAATGTCAATGATACAATTAAATGAATGCATGAATGAATGCTCAATAATTCAATTCGTTCAGCAAATTAATTTATATTTGAAAGCCCTTTTAACTCACAATGTATCGCAAAATCACGATGAATGCTTTCGAAATTATTTAAATTTGCGCCAACAATTCGTCCATCGGGTAGAGTAAAATCATCAGCCATATCCCATGTCCATGTGCCGAGCAATCCGCGTGTTTTATTCTGAATGTGTCGAAATCAAATCAGTCATTAAGACTTGCTATTCAAATTTCCCCCGACAATTTTACGAATTTTGAACTTACAATGAAATTCCATGGTAAATAGACTCGAGCCGTTAAAAATCCAGCATTTTCAACCACTTCAACACCGGCACCAGACGAAAACATGATAACCACTTCAGATTGATTGAGAACATAAGTTGGTGTGTAAACCGTAACACCGTGAAACGCTTGGAATTTTAAGCTTGGACGATCGAAATAAATGCGACGTCCATCGGCAAACACATCAAGACGATATCGCCATTGGGCGTGTGGTGGACGTATACGAACTTCAATCGGTGTTGTTGAGAAATTACCACGTGCAACCACTGATGTTAGTTGCGTTGCCATTACATTGCCATGGATATTTCGTGGCACCTGTTCAAAACGTCCTTGAACATCAAGCGGCATTGCACTATCATTGACGCGAACCAACACAAATTCACCCATTCCATTGAATGTATACTGCATATTATCAAAGGTAACAACATGCGGATCACCAAACACACCGGCAACCGCCGGCGATTGATACGACACACAATCTTGCGTTGGTCGACGTTCAAAACGGAATGTTTCACAGCCAACTGCTTGTTCATCTTGCCAAGCACAGCATGAATAGTATGGCCGAACATCATTATACCTAAAAAAAAAAAGAAAATAATAAAAGTTTTTTTTCAAGTTTTTTATCCCATAAAAATAAATTCCCATAACACATACCATGTTGATAATGTGGGTACTTTGTTAGCTTCATTCCATGGCATAACACCGATATTGTGATTGCGTCTTGGTCTTGAGCCCCACATTTGATCATATGACATCAATAGAAAACCATTACGATCATAGCAACATTGCTGCTCTGAACCCTGAATATTTGGTTGTCCCGTTCGTACACAATGTATGGCACCTTTGTGTTGGGCACATGATGGATTTGAATCACGATCACAATCAATGTCTGGCATAAAACGGCCTTTATCATGGACAGCATGCTCTAAAGTGCAAGGGCACAACGGAATTTCGGCGGCAAAATTACGTAAAAATCGATCCGAACGAATCCAATTGGCACACAATGCTTTTGGCCAATTTCGTCCATGGATTCGTTCCCATTGCGAACCAAAATACCAAGCCAACGGTATTGGTTTCGACCATAATACCCTTTAAAATAAAATATTGCATGAGATAATTCCTTGAGGATAATTCACAAAAAAAAAATGAAATTGTTATCATTTATCGACTTACGGGCTGATTCGAAGTCCAGAATATTGCTCTGGATTGGTTAAATTGATTTGAAGGAATCCAAATTGCATATCAACGTGTTTACGATTGTCACGATTTCGATAGTTTCCTGTGCCAATGACATAGACGCCTGTATTTGTGGCGCTACCCTCTAAAACATCAATGTACTCCAATTGTGGACTGAAAATGTAGAATGCAGCAGTTATTCAGTAAATTCAGTAAATTCAGTAAATTCAATATTACAGTTTGTTTATTGACTAAAAAATGCAAATCATATGCCAATAATAATTATGCATACCGAATCGTTGATTCACGATATCCATACAGTGAGATAGTAATGCCAGCATTTAAATTTGTTGTTAAATTGTATCGATTCCATTCGATGCGAATTTCGTTGGGTGCTTTTTGGAAAATATCATCTCCGCGAAAGAATATACGATCTGTAGCGGTGGCCGGTGTTTCTAATAAATGGTGATTAACAAAACAATTATTGGCCATGATTTTGATGTTGTTGTTGTTGTTGCGCAAATAAAATCGCGGTTTAACGATAAAACATTAGAGATTTGTGTAATATTTACCGACAAAATAGAGGCCTCTCCATTTGAATCGTTCGGTTCCAATCGATATTTGAAATCGTATATAACCTTGTGCAAGTAAAAATGGTTGCACACAAATCGCTCGATTCCGATCAATCACATGACCAACAACACTTTCCGTATCGAATGTACAAAGGATACGTTCACTTGGATCGAAACATGGTCCGGTAATATTGACAACAGTTCCACCCAACATATTACCTGATTCCGGTGCAAAAACTAATGGCAAATATGCAGCATCTAAAGCACACCACAAAAAGAAAAATGAACATCATTTGTGAAAACGCAAACAAAAAGAAAAGCGCACACACAGACACGAGTGTGGAGTTTGTTTTCGCATTAGGGAGCCCATACCAACAATATTTACAATATATGTTATTGATGTAAAGAAACAATTCTGTGCTTTTAATAAATCACAGCATCGATTAACGGTGAATGGAATTGCCAGTGAGAGAAAAACAACACTGGTGAACATGAAAATTGAGTGAATACGAAAATGCCGACGAGATGTGAGTGTAGTCTGAAGAATGAAGGGGAATTAGTCGAAAAGCAAATGATATCGATATATATGGCTGTGTAAGTAGTCTCATTTCATTAAATTGTGCAATCACTAAGTAAATCAATTAATTTTAAATTGATTTCTTGTTAGAAAGCGAAATTGTAACAGCACATTTTATACGCAACGAAACGAAACAAAAAAAAAACAGAAGAAAGAAACCGAACATAGCTTAAAGAGAACCGAACGAGAGAATGAGCATGTGAAAACAGCAGGAGTTATCTTATCGATTGAACATGAGCTTTGCCATACGCCATACGCCATACGATATATTCAAGTGAAGTGATATCACGACAAATAATGTATTAAACTTTAAATGAGAAGTCTGAGCCAACTCGATCGATTTGTTCATCGAGTGAACACTGTAAATGCCTAATTAAATTTTCCGTTTAACTCCGTGTGAGAGACTCCCGACATGCTTGTACCATCTTTACCCACCTCCTCTCTCCCCCCTCCTCCTCTCTCCCCCTCCCGCCATCGCACTTCCAATGCCAACGCTAATAAGCTTTTTCAATTTTCTATTGCGAAACAGACAATTTTATTATCCGGATAGAGAGGAGATAGATGGTGGAGCATTTGTGTTATTTAAAATTGTGCAATAATACGACCAGAGTGTCAAGCACGCATAAATCCTTTGTCAACTTGGAAAACTCAATTCGGTCCAATTTTATGCATCAAAAAATCTCATGTACACTTGAGTGATGGTGGAAAATCGACCAAGTCCAAGTCAGACGATTGTGAACGAGGTGGTTAAAGTATTCAGATGTCGAACAGAGCTGTCAATACTTCAATGTTTTTAATGCTATAAAATTGTAAATTAAATCGACGTTGTTGTATTGGTTTCATACCGATATCTTTGTTACATGTGCCCAGCATAATTTTCTCATCTATACGGAATATATGACGTCCTGGAAAACCATTTGCCCATCCACGGCCAGTCAAGTCACGCAATACCGATGCTTGACTGTACGGCTTGTATTCGTATGCTTGGGTTCCGTTGCCAGCATTGAAACCAATCTGCAAATTGAAGTAAATTAATTTGAACATGTGAAAATATTGCACAGACACTTACACACACACACACGAACACATACTGTGTCGCACACACATGTGCCTCAATTATACACACAATTTATGGTATGTAGCTCAGCAAAACAGTAATAAAGCAATGACCAAAACTATACTCTATCTAAACGGTGTGTCTACACGAACGCAATCCAACAAATTCGTAAAGCATTTAGCAAACTGTTTTTTTTTATATAAACATGAAATGGCATACGATGCTCAAGGTAACGTTTATCAATGTTCCATTCTTCTAAGCGCCTTTTGTACATATTTTTTTAAATTTAAAATACATATAGAGAATTTTTTTTAGTGATACGTAATTCAGGTTGAATGCGTTGCCATATTTCTTTACTTAATGTGTCAACACTCGACATGTTCTCTGTATTTTATTTGATTTTTTTTTAAATTGTTAATCTGTTAACTAGACTAGGTGGATGTTTGCTGAGCTGTACACCATAAATAAATTGTACAAATGTAAAATGCCATAAAAGATTTAGAAATTGGTACGTACAAAAGCTGGTACACCACCCTCACCACCGGTTGTGTCACCTGCGTATAAATAAAGAAACATTTTGTATTAATTGGATGTCATGGCATGGCATATCGAATAAAATCTATAAATGATGATTCACACAAACATTCGTTCCATTCCATACATCCCGAACTGGATGGAACGGGCCAATTTAATAGTACCCAAGCGTACCATCAATTCGATCGGGTAAAGAATTCAATTGATATCCCAGCAAATATTCTTACCTCCGGCTTCAGTGTGCGATGACCATACCAGGTTGATGTAATTGAAGATTGCATATGTGTAGACTTCATCGGTTGCCAATACCATTTGGAAGGAATTTGTCTGCAAGCGCAATGAATAATAAAGTCAGTTTTCGAAAATTGATTCATATGAAAAATTTGAGTGCGTAACATTTCATTGGTTGAGCTCAAGAAATTTGTTGAACATTGCTTGATGTTCAATTCGCAATACTTGCATTGCTCAAATCCACATCAATTGGTAATATATTTTTCATGCCATATACATCAGGCTGATACATGATTGGTATTTCATTTTTTTTCGCTCGATTTTTCCTTGATTTTTTTCCCCCCATCAAGCGAATTGATGTACAAACAGAAATTGTTGGCTCTTATTGCAACTAATGGCTCTTATTAATGGAACCACTTTAACCAATATATTCACGTTGTTAATCAAACAGAGATCAATTGGGGAGCATGTTATTTGATATTTGGTATTTATAATTTATTATTCAGCCTGTTGGTGGATATAACGATGTCATTGCCGTAAACACTATAGCACACAGTGAAGCATCTAATGAGGTTTCAACGAGAATGCTTTTCGTTTTCGTGAACGAGGTAAACGTTCGAATCATTTCGTTCGTTGACGATTCGATGTCGTATAGAAAATTGATGGCAAATGACTGTGTAGTATTTGAGTGTGTTGTATGCACATGGATTGAGGTGAAACCACAAAAATTCAACAACCCCATCGCATATGCTAAATCGGTTTTAAAGTGGATGGCACATCCAATTCCGAGCGAACGATTACATGCTACACTGCCCTCGAGGGGGTGGAAGATACCCCTTACCCGCCCCCCCCCCAAACCCCCAAAACCCTGTGTGCACTCTTTTCATTTTCAAATCATTTTATCGTTGAGTGAGATGATGATGAGCATGAAAATGCATGAACCGGAAACTTCTTTTGCGCTAATCATATCAGCTTGTAATATGCGTAAATGGTAAACTTCGATCTTAAACATGAATAATTGAATTGAAATGGAAAATCTCCCGCGGCATTCAAATTCGCTATCTCTTTCTCTCTCTCTCTCTTTCTCTTTTGCTCTCTTGCTCTTTCTCTTTCGCTCTCTTGCTTTTTCTCTGAATTCCCCTTCAACATCTCGTTTTCTCGCGGAAATGATGAGAAAAAAAAAATTAGAAACGTGTGTATGAGAACGTCTGGATAAACGAAAGAGAGTAAAATACAAGGTGGAAAATGCGGATTCTATTAACAGAAAATGAAAAATCATGCGACAGCAAATTAACGATTCATCAGAAGCGTCGTTCAATTTTGTGTTTAATCTTTTTCCATTTTTTTTCTTTCTCTCTTTCTACATGAGCAAATTTATAAATATCATTTGAAAAATGACAGGCTTGTTCGCTATCTGTTTCGCCCAAAATAAAGCGAGTGGCGACAAAATGATGAAATGTTTTAAGGCGTGTACGATGGTACGTATCACGAGTGCATGGTAAGTTTATACAAATGATACCAAAATGGGCACAGTAATAATTTGGTTGTTGTTGTTGTTCCGGAATCTCACCTTGTACAAAGAAGTATCGATACCGCCAGCAAATGACATATTTTTCCATGTAATAATAGCTACATGTTTCGGTATAAATGTATCAGCTCCAACAACACCTTCTCGAATATCCCACATAACACGTTCACGCACCTCAACACCAAATCGATCGGTACGCGTTTGCAAATCACGTTCTTGTCTGCACACATTTCATTTGTTGTCGTTGTTGTTGCAATATTTCGAGTGCGAATTCAGTTATTGTTTGTATTGTTGCATCGATGTATCCAAAAATTGGCAGCAAAATGTCGTCATCACGAACAAACCAGGCGGTAAAAAAATAAATAAATATAGAATTAACAATTTCAAAACGGTTGATGTAGATTAATGATGATGAGTGGCTATACGATGGAAATGTGTATACAGTGTTGATCCAAGCGTACACAATTTTTTTCAAAATATTGCACACCAAACAACGGATGGTTGGAAAGAAGAAACAACAATGGAAAAAAAAGCAAGAAAATGAACACGAAAATAAATTTATGATTTAATCGTCTTTGATCGATAATTGCTTGAAAGCGAAACGAAGAAGGAAACAACGTATTTTTCATGATAATTAATTCTTATTTGACTTTTCAGTGAACGAAAATGGTCCGAAATAAATTTGAAACCAACAAAAAAAAAAATTAGCAAACTCATTGGCATATGCTTGTAATGTTCGCAGATATGGATTTTCTTTCCTCGATAGAATGAGACGAAAGCCATTTTGTTGTTGTTGTATCCATTATTTTCACGGCTAGTTTGAGACGGTGCAATTTTCGTTAAAATGAAGAGGTCAAGAATGACGACAAACGAAGCACAAAATAAGCTCGCCCATTTTTTGGCGACGCAAGGGATTGACGGCACAAAATGGTTGGTTATCATCATTTTTCATTCAGCCGACTGATGACTATTTAATCACCCGACTTTCTTTTGACGAGCAACTAACATAAAAGAGAAGTTTACAACAACAACAACAACAACAACAACAACAACAACAACAACAAACAAAACCTTAAAGCTCAACACACACACACAAACACACCCAAGCTATTTTACGTCTTCACTTTGATTTGATTCTCTCTTGTTTCGCTTTTGTTTTAGTTTGCCCCAATTCTTGGCTCATTCTGCATTTGCACAAAAGTGAAAAGGGAAAAAAACGTGTTAGAGCGTATTGCAGCTTGCATTCACACTCGCTTTTATGTGCATCGTTATTACAAACATGGATTTCTTTGGAATTCATGTTATATTGCAGTCTATCAACAGATAAAACTGTGCTTTGACAAATTGAAAAAGAAACGCACAGGCACCCACACCCACACCCACACACACACACACACACACACACACACACACACACTTCCAGAGGTAATATATTCAGATCGAAAGATCTATCAAACGTCAGCCCAACCCAATTTTGATAGTTGTTTCATGTCTGTGAAATCAAACAAATCCCACAGCTCCAGCACTTTTTACACTCACCAAAACTGTGTTTTGAGTGCGCACACCATTTTTTAATCAAAAATTGTCATTTACTTCGATGCGCCCCAAGACATTTTTGCATAAGTGCAGTCTGAATTTGTGTGGAGTATATGGATGTATAAATGGTACAATACAATGACATCTGCATCATATTAAACGAAGTGTGGGAGCTGTAAATTGGAGAGAGAAAAAAAAAGAAGATGCAACATTCTTTTTTTTCACCATCTACGCCAGAGCCGATGGAAAATCACGCTCACAATAAACAATAGGCATGAGATAGATATAGAGAGATAAAGAAGTCACAGCTAACTATTTTGATATGCTATGACATGCAATCAATGTCATATATTTTCCACTGGCTATGGCTCCATTAACAATGCTATTGTCTTAGGCATTGTCTCAGGTCTATTTTCATTCATAGAATAGAAAATCGGATTTGAAATTCCCTAACATAATTTATTCATAATGCCATTTTGTAATGTAAGTTTCAATTAGGTTTTGATAGTCCAATGAAGCTGCATGTTTCAAGGAAGGAAAATTGTATGATTCTGAAGAAAGATAGAAAAAAACAAAAAATGATTCACTTTTCATTTTGACGACTTCATGCATGACTTCATGTTGATTTAATCAATAGCCATAACTTCATTGTGAAAGCTCTGGTTCAATAGTTTTATAGTCGAAGCGTGACACTCCCCCACTCCGTGAATACAAAACAAAAACATCTTTTTATTTACATTTGTATGGTTTCTTGTTACTGAGACAGTCTTATAAGAGTTCAATAGAATTGCAATAAATTAACTCAATAAAAGTTCAATAAGTGAAGGTAGATGGCGTTTTATTGCGAGTATCACTTTCAGTTGGCCAATATTATATGGAGCTATAGTTCTAAAACCCCTGGAAGATGCTGCTCTCTGAGAACTTAAAACGTTGGAATAAACGAATAGATTCGAAATTGACAGCTAAAGCTGCTTAAATGCAATATTTTGCATTTTTCATTAGACATTTTTCACATTCAGCTCAATAATGGGATGGCACCGGACGATTTCAATATAGTGCTTGTTATTGAGACAATTCAGTTGCTGAAATGATGGAAACGGATTCTTCTGTATTGATCGATAACTTCAAGAAGGAAGTGGTTGGCATACAAAATCTATTCCAATAGAAACTGACACAATAAAAGCATTTATTGTAAATTGGCGGTGTGCGTGTTTTGTGCTGTATTTTTAGTAGCATGCCAATTACGAGTTTTCCATTCAGGTCACATTTAATGCATTGGAGAGAGAGAGAGAGGAAAAAAAAGAAACCACCAGCCATAACTATTCATAATCGCTAAAATGCTAAAACACATACAACCGACATGTAATGACAATCAAATGTGAAATGTGTGTCAGTTGGATTGATTGTATGCAGTGCAAGTGTTGTGTGCTTTTGATCTGATTTTGCGTGATTTTAATTGAATTGAAAATGGACAGACAACAGCTACTTATATCATTCGATATTAGTATTCCAAAACAGTAGAACAAATTTATAAATAAATAAACGTTTTGTGTTGTTTCGTTTCCGTTTTAGTATTTTAGCGATAAATTAAATGGTTTATAATTAGATCTAAAAATCGATCTATACTCTTGATTCAAGAGTCTCGTTTCACCAATGCTCATTTTATTTCGCGGAAAATGTTCACTTCAAATCATACAATTCCACTATGTACAAAAAACTCTTCGATCGATTTTGTTAAGCTTCAAAACACAAAACAAAAACCATATCACAGATTATAATCTAAATGAGATCGTAAACATTCAAGAAAATTCTGTCATAAATGTCCTAATTGCCATTTCTTCATATCGCATGGTGTATCAATTTACCCAAAAGATTGTAACATGACACTATTCCATACGGAAAGCGCATACCAAAGCGTTCTCGCGTTTTGAGCTTTTCTAATCTATTCTATCTAAAGATTATCGAAGGGAACATTTTACATGGAAGCATGGAAAGACAGTGTGATTTCAAGCAGCAATTAATTGCCATGAATAAGTGTTGAATCGTCACTAATTTGATGAAAGTGCTCATGTGCGTTATATAGATTAGCATGCATGAGCATAAGCATAAGCATAAGCACTTTGAGCACGCTCATTATTATTAACAAGGGAGAAGAGAAAAAAAGAACCCAACAACAACAACAACAGTACTTGCGAAAACTGTTTTCTGTCTATAAAATCGCGGATACACGATGCAAAAGATAAATAGCAATGTTGAAATAACTGGGGTTTTCAATGTTGTTTTGAAATTTCAAACCAATGAAATACCCATGCACATCAGTCACACCGCTCTTATCGATAATGAGCAAATCACCGGAAAAGTTAACGTAAAAATTACACAAATTGCTACGTAACTGCGACCGAAATGGATGTGATATTATATGAATCGATATTAGTCATTTTTGCTTCCGCAAAATAGATAACCATGAATTACATGTGGTTTGAATGGTTCCCAAACAAATGAACAGACAGCCGATGATTCATAATATTTTATGATTGATTTTATGAATTACTAAAAAAACGAAAAAAAAAAATAAGTGTGCCTGACGTATTGAATCAAATATTACCGAAAATAAACTCCTGGAGCACGTTGATCATGATCCGTTTGATAGATTTTACCGATACGACACTTTGAAAAGAATATACCGATGAACGATGGATCGTTACGTTTTGGCCAGTCTTTTATTGGAAATGATAATGGATATGTGTACTGTTCTGGTGGATCGGAAAACTCTAAGTATCCATGCATCGATACCTAAAATAAAAGAAGAAACAAGTTATTTGAATTTTAGATTTGCCATAACATCGTTTCGTCCTACATAAATATGCGCTCTCAACTTACCAGGGTTTGAAATTTCCGATCCCATCTATTGAGCTCTCAATAGATTTATCGGAAAAACTCTCTTAAAACAGATCTTTCGAATTGAGTGTAATCTATTTTTTGAGCAAATTTCGTTAATTGCCAATTAACTGATGACCTTTTTTTGGGACTTAATTGTCATTAACGTTTTAATTGGCAATTTTTTTTACTCAAATTCTGACTCGAATGGAAGGGTTTCACTCACTCATGAGAAAAAAACTCATAAATGGGTCAAATTTTACTCAAAAGATCCGTTTTGAGAGAGCTCATTCGATTAACTCTATTGAGATATCCATCGATGCGAGCGGAAATTTCAAACCCTGCAACTTACTCGTGTGTAATTAAAACGAAATCCGAAAAATGGCAGTTGAAAATTGAAATTTTTGTGTAGCTGTGGATTTGAGGCGTGAATGCTACGCTGATAATCACCAATATCATCACTACCACCTTTATCAAAATACCAATACAAGAAATGGCTTCGTAGTTCAGCCAAACGGGATGGTGTAATTGTATAGCCTCTGCCATCGTTATGATGTGTTGGCGGTTCAGTTGGTGCTATTCGACTATCCGGATCTGAAAAACAAAACGCAGAATTAAATTTTTGATTGAAAACGAAACCTTATGACTGATATTTAAATTGTATTGGTGCAGCAATTTGCGTGTTTGAGAATTAATGGCAGTGAAAAAAAAACAACACATCATCATCATCAGTGTTCGGTAAAGATATAGATACAAGATAAGATACCAGATAAGATACTATCTGTATCTCATCTAGATGCTTACCTAAAAAGACAGTATCTTACCTAGATACTATAAAAAATGACTATATCTTTGCATAAAATCTAAGATATTCTTAAGATACTTATTTGTTTGAAGAAAATGCGATTTTTTGCTTCATTGAATATGTCAGATATATTAAAAATTTATAATTATTTCAATTTGTCGAACATTGTTTGCATTATATGTAACATGAATTGAAGCAAGTATCTGAAAAAAATCTTAGATTTTCTTTAGATAGTATCTAATCTATAGTGTTTTTTTAGATAAGATATGGTATCTTATCTAGATACTTATTTAGAAGAAAGCAAAAAATCTTATCTTATCTAGATACTATACTTTTCGACATTACCGAACACTGATCATCATCATCAACAACACCAACATTAGAATGAAAAACATCAACAATCATGAAAATTTTCTTGAAAGAGAAAAACAAAAATGCAAGACGAAATTTGTATACCATACAAATTCTGCACAATGAATAAATTCTCCCACTGGTAAATTAATAATTGCTCTTTCATGAAGTGAGCACCCATCATAATAACGATAATATAATTCCATTTTATGCACTGTAGGATTTCCGGTGGCCATGAATATTTTCTGTTCGTTTTTCCGTTTCAACTGTGATTTGTTGTTGTTTTTTTTTTTTATTCGACAGAAAATAAACACCGCACCAAGTGTTTTCTTGTTTATGGGTGCTGTACGTTTTCTGATGAAATGAGAGAAGAAGACGAAAAAAAAACATTATTGAAAATAATTTTCCATTGTTATTGGTACGGTTGCTGCTGTGTGTGATTGTTATGCCAAGAAAAGTCCATAATTATATCAAAATTCTTTCCGCTGGTGAGTGTGGTGAGTGTGTGTGTGTTCTTTGACAAGGAATCCTTGTTTGCTTTTTAATTTTTTCTCGTTCGAAAATAAAATAATCATAAGCCTTGCTAAGCACTGTTTATTCTTTCAATTAAGCGGCATGCTGTTTCACATGAAGTGCGCACCATTTTTAACAAGCCATTATAAAAAAAAAAAAAAAACAAAACAAGTAGAATATATGATATATTCAATTCCATGCTGACCAGTGGAAATGTGTGGTACGTGTGGACAAGTATATGAAAACGAGTCAACATTCAGTCTACTTTAAATTTATTTTCTTGTCTAGTTTATCCCGTGTGTGTGTGTGTGTGTGTGTGTGTGTGTGTGTGGAATGGCTGCTCATTCGCTTTGGCCCTGTAAATTAATATTTGTTTACGGGTTTTCTCGCATATAATTAACGTTAGACACACGTCTATAGTATATACCGGCAAACATGATGCCAAGCGATTGTATATGATAAAATTTTAAATACTTTTTTCATCGCGTGCATCGAATATTTGTGGAAAAGCTGTGGCTCAAGCATCCACTGTCACTATTAAATTACGCTCTCAAATTCCGTTAGGATTTTCGACGGTAATTCAGTATATTTGTTGTGTGTGTTATCATCTTAATGGATGAGATGCGTCGATTCGGTACGCTTCGCAAAAGTCTGCATTAGATTGCATTAGATTGTTCACATATCATAAAACATCAAGTGCTAGGTATATATATATATGTTGTTTGTTCCGAGTTGAGCATGGTTAGCAAAAATTTACATGCAGCAGAAGCAGTAACCAAGATGAAATGAGAGAAAATTATTAAGTATAAGCAAATAAAATTGTTGCTACTATTTTGATTGAATATAATCTCACTGCTTGTGGTTTTGCTGGTGTCATTGGTTATTTTTTATATTTTGTTTGCTTCCCTCATCAGGGCCAAACTGCAAACCATCAAACGGACATATACTGTAATATTTTCCCAATGAACAACATACAGAAGAGGAAGAAGAAAAAAAATGGAACGAATTGCACGCATCGTTCAACTCACAATGTTAAAATAAAATCGTTCAAAGATGATGAAAATGAGTAAAAAAATAATGGTGCTCTCGTTCTCTTTCCATGAAAAAAAAACACAGCGAATATTGTATAAGAGCATTTACGGAATGGGATGCAATTCATATTATTGTACCGTGCTAAGGGAAATCCAAGCAGATAGAGAGAAAAAGAAAGCACAGATAAATTAACTTGATTGACCTGCTGCATTATATATCTCAATGCGTCGACGAATTTAGATGATGGTGCAATTTCGAAACGAAACACTCGAGATGCTTATCAATAAGAATATATACAACAACAACTGCTGCTGCATATTTAGAGCACGAACAATTTGAACCAAAGAAAAAACACCAGCTCTTTAAATTATCCGTAGCACAAAATGCGCCAGTTTTTTTCCCTCCCTTTAAAATTAAGTGCAACTTATAATTAATAACACTTCAAGGAAAAGAAAACAGCTCAAAGTAATGATTCAATTTCTGACCAAGGATTTTTTTTTTGTAGTTTTTATTAAAATCTAATAAAATACAAACGTTGAATGATCTCGTTTCATTGCTTGCATCACATAGCCCGACTAAATGTATGTCATGCGGTCCAGGTGGCCGCGAGTGCTCCAGTATTCAGTGTATTCAAGTAAATTTACAAATGCAAACGAAAAATAAAGAGGTTAACAAAATATAAAACATTTACGTTTTCAATTAAGATTCTACACCAGATTAAAATGAAATGCCCATTTTGGCCCTTCATAAACGTTTTTGTGCCACACCAAAAATCACTGATCAAATACACGTTGTGTTTATATGAAGGGAACGAGCGAGCAAGAAGAAAGGAAAAGAAGAAGAAGAAGAAAAAAACATCATTAAAACAAAACATAACATTTCTGTATAAAAGCCAGAGGTTTTCGTTTGGGTTTTTGAAACCTTATTTTGTTCCACCAATTTTATAGAAATTTCTTGTATTTGCACATCTTGGTGATGTTGAAATGGCCGCTCATTTGAGATGCTTTGCATTCATCAACCATAAATGCCGTGTTAATCGTTGAACGATTATAGACTCGATTACGAAGAGAGAGAGAGAGAGAGAAAGAGAGAGAGAGAGAGAGAGAAAATCAAATTTCCCCCAAAAAATATATGTTTGGGCTGAAAACAATCATTCTTTTGCGCGTTAACTTTGTTCGTCCATTTTGTGTCAACAATGAAATGAAATTGAAAAAAGCGATGAACCACCATCACGTTTTGACGCATTCAGGTAAAAAATATATTTCGTTGTTAAAATTGATATTAATTGAAACGGATTTTCTATTTTCTTGTGTGTGTGTGTTTTTTCTTCTTCTTTATCATCCATTTATTCTGCGTTTCTCATTTTTGTTTGAAGAATTTTTCCTTCGCATCCACCACCATCATCAGCATTGTCCCCGATTTGTCATTATTTATCGAAAATATTTTATTCATAACAATTTGTTCGGTGTATCGGCCCACTTAAATGGCAAAACCATTCGCAGCCATTGGAATGAAGCATAAGCGGCTTTTGGCTTTTGGTGTTTTTGTTTTGGTTTTTTTTTTCTTTGTTGACTTTATTCTTTCTTCGCCAATTTGATTTCTATTTGGTTTTTTCCGCGCTGTGCTTCGTCAATGATAAGACATATAATTCTTGTTAGACGCTAAACTCGCCCGCCCTCCACACACATACACACACAAATACCAACTAAAAATCTATCACCAAAGTATTACGATTTACGATAAAAGTTTATATATTATTTATGGAAATTGATGCGATGGAAGCGGAATCTCCAATTTCTTCAACAACAACAACAAAAAATATACACGAAAAAACAAAACAAAAACAACACTCAACTTCGAATGCATATATTATTTGATTTGAAAAATTATTTCTTTCGAAACTTCATCTTTATTTACCCAGAGCAAAATTAAATTTATGACCAAGTTATTCCAAACACACAACAAAACAACGGGGAAAAAAATATTGGCTCAATATTTGTAATTCATTATCACGTTTTGGATTTCATTGAATGCTTCAATTGATTTGCAAATATCGATAGGTTTCAGTGTTGGAATCATGACAACAACCAAAAACAAAACCAAAAAACAAAAATAGCAACCAGAAATACGGAATTCTTTTAAATAGAATGTGATCTGATTTCAAATCAGATGTGGTGTTGTCATCTCTGATCCACTTTTGTTCAAGCATCAAAATATTTGGTAATATATCCACAAAAAGCATCGCAAAGTTTTTTCACGTTATTCCATTTCAGTTTTCTTTTTTTTTTAATTAAAAAAAAAAATATCATCACGAAATTCCAGATGAATATTATGACGTGAGTATTATAACGATGAATCATCTTTATTTGTGGTCGGATGTGTTATGGAATTTCGTATGCGGCAAACAATTATTCACCTATTGTTATGTAATAAGTAGATAACTAAAAAAGTCATTAAGTAATTACTTATCTTAAATACTTTGTCGTTGTGTTTGAACCATAGAGCTGCGTGATAGCAGCATATTGCCTGGCTTTAATAGTGATGAATTATTCCATTTTCAATTTGACGGAACAGCCAGAGCAACAGCAACACAAAAAAACACCAGCACAGAGAGAAAATAAATCGATTGGCAGAGCTTGAATGTCGATGAATCACTTGTTCGGTATTCAGTGTTCATCTGTTCATTTGCTTTGGTAGTGATTTCGTTGTGAATAATCGTTTCCGTTGTCATTTTTAGCGACGGAACTTTCAATTTATCATGACATCATATGAATGGCAAGGCAAAAACCCATAAAAAGCTTCTGGTGTGTGTGTAAGTGTGTGTTTTGCTGTCTTTTTATTCTGCTATGGCATTTATAATATGCTTATGTAGTTCATTGAGTAAAATGTAAAAATGCAATTTCAAGCAAAAATGTGATAATTCTTCGGTGGTTTTATTTCCTTTTTTGTCGGTGCGTGTATGGAATTTATGGTACTTGTGCATGGCGATAAAATGAAAAGTAGGACAACATATGATGGTCGAAAGAGGCAATATTCAATATGTAGATTTTTTTTTTTGAAAAATTTCCTCTGAAATCGACGTGGTGAAGGCAATTCATGCGTGTTCTCTGTTTTTTTTTTCTTATTGCAAACATTTCGAAATTTGAATGTCAAACATTAACAAATATTCTATGGTTCAAGTCTATGTGGGCTGAATCGATTCGTTCACACGAGTTGTATGCAATGCACTCAAATGCATTTTATGTGGCGAACACCATTTTTATGGTTGACCATAATTCGTGCACTACCGTTCTGCACCATACCAAGTGCCAGTTGGTCAGTCCACTATTGAAAATAGTTGCTTCAACTTTCCGTTTCTGTTCATTATTACCGTCATTCGATCGGGGGATGACGGTGCATTTGCATAAAAACGCAATGATGATGTTAATGCAACAAAAAAAAATGTACTACTAGAGATTCAAAGTTCGGTCTTTATAGCAGATACCCATGCACAAGCACATTATACACTCACACACAAAGAAAGTTTTTCTTTTTCCCATTTTTTTTTCTTCTTTCAATGCTTTTTTCTCTTTTGTGTGTGTGTGTGTGTGAATAAAGTTGGAATTCACTCGTTTTCATATCCTCAATAATCTCGTAAATACACTTAGCTCAAGGTGTATTGAGTCAGCAATAGCTGCAAGCGTAGTTTTTGGATGAGAATTATGGGTATCGACACATAAATGAATGCCTGATAAAAAAACGCGCGCGCTTCAGCGTCTTCGAGGAGCAAAGAAAACGGGGACGGGGCGATGTGGATGCTTTTATTTCTAGCAAGTAACATACATTCAATGACTATCACCGCACATAAAGCTTGCAATTTTATCGTAATTTTGATACTGAGTCTCTTACAATAACACGAAAATTGACATGTTTTAATGTGAAACTTTTAACAATGAGTATAAATAGTGGAAAAAGTTTGTAAACACTGAATGTGCTTGAATGTTAAAAGTGTTTGTGTAGCTAACACACACACACACATGCAGCAAAGAGCTAAGAGGGTGACGCGCAATCAGGTTATTGCATTCGAACCCAAACCCAATGTTTCAAAAAGATGTGCGATGAAAAGAGTTTGTAGCGCTCGTTGGTTAAACAGAAAAGCCATGTCATGAAAATACATGGTATGTTTTTTGTTTTGTTATCTTCGTCTTGAAATCTATTTTGGAACTTGGTTTAAAATCAGTGTGGTTCATCAATTCGACGCACAACAGTTGAAATAAGAAGAAGAAGAAAAATGGCGAGACGTTAGTTCAAACAAGAGCTCACACTCGCACACTCTCATCTACTCGCACATTGAAACGCAATGAATCACGTCAAAGGCGAAAGAGAATTTCCGAGTTTAGCCGAAACTCCGTAATTGTTCGCCATAAGTATTTATTTGTGGTGGCTTTTCTCTTTAATAGAATTGACAGTAAAAGTCTTGCAGGCATATTTGAATATACGACGACTAAGTCGTCACCGACTCGTATTCAAATTAAAAGGAAAAAAAACACGCACACAAATTGCTTTTTCGATGCTCATATATATGTATATATGAGTGTGTATGTGTGGAGGGGCTGTGTGGTTGCGGCAACAGCGGTCGCCATATGAAATGAGGAAAACTTTTGGATAAAAGACACAATTCCGAAATATTTCGATATGCCTTTGTATACGCTTCTTGCGATTTTCCCATTAATTTCGTGTTTATCCAAACAAAGAACAAGATTAAGAGTTGAAATTTTTCAATGCGTTCCGGTTTAAATGGAAATTTACATGTGTAGAATCGAGCATTGTTGCTATTGCAAATAGCGACCTTTTCTCTCTATTCCAAACCTCTTCTCTTTTCTCTTGCCTGTCCCCCTGTCCCCCTGTCCCCCTTTCCTTTTAGTGTGTGGGAGGGTATATTTTCTTTTGATTCTCTTATTCTTCAATCTATTATATGAATAAAGATTGACAATTTTGCCAATTCGATTGCAAATGCTACTTTTGCTTTTTGTTGTTTAATAAGTTCTTTTCGAGCGTAAATCGTCGAAAATTCAACCGAATTACCACCAAACAACAACAAAAACTTTCTAATGTCTCTGTTTACTTTTTTGGGCAACAACATGAATAGTTGCTTAAGACAAGAACTCGCATAAAAAAAGAGAAGTCAACGCGAAGGCTGAAGGTCGTCGAATGGAACGAGAAACAAATGGGTAGACAAAACGTATGAAATCACCAAACAGTAGCGTGTTGTTTTTTTTTCTTTTGTGACTTGTTCATTCGTCGATTGGACCATTTTTTGTTGTTATTGTTGTTGTTATTCCATGCCCATTTGATTTTGTGGGTGATATTTGCGTGCTATTTGTATTTCGTTATGATTCACAAATTCCGTTTTATTTTTCGATTGTGGAAATTACGAGTGGTGAATATGTCACACCATTCAAAGCACACACACGAGACAACAACATGATATCGTATAACGTACAAGATTGAGGCGTGCCCAAAGACATGCTCAAGAATTGTAAATAGTTTGATTTATAGGGTGATTGAAAGGGGGAACAAATCGTGATTTGTTGTTATTAGACTTGTTCTAGTTCAGTCAAGCAATCAATAATGTGTTTTCGCCAAATTAATATGCAATATACAATAAAATCATTCGTATTTGCTATATGTGTATAGTGCAACCATTTACTTGCTGTTTCCATTTCATTTGGTTAATTCACATTTACGTAACCATCAATAATTTTGCCGCCCGCTGTGACACATAAACGTGTTCAAGAAAATTACAATTCGATATTACTTTCTATTCGAGCGAGAATGAACGAAAGAGGCGGGCGGGGGGCAATGGTGTCAATAATGAGACCGGAAGAGAGTAAACGTCCATAACGAACGTGTTACAAGCTCAGGGATAACTTTAATGCCTGAAATCGATATACGATTGCCAATGTGAATTTCGTGTGGTCTGCGTGCGCAAAAACTATATCAATAGAATCTATTAACCGCAAGAAAATCAAATAACGGCCACTTTATCCAAATAAATTTTGACTGGTAATTTCTCTTCCTCGGTAGATAAATGAGCACATAGAGACAAAGGGTGCTAAGTAATGCTCATTGAACTAAAACCATTTAACCCAAGTAACTTGCTTTCGTTCTACTCTCGGGTGTTTTTTTCACTCGTTTCTCTTGCAATGTTGAAGTCAAAGGACGAAATGAATTGAAAAATCCGGCACACACACACGAGATAGAGAGAGAGAGACAGAGAGAGAGCGCAAGAGTGAAAGAAACAAAGTGCACACCATAATAATGAAAATATTGAGGATAGAGAATAGCTTCAATCGATGGCATCGTGCAATGTTATTATGTACATGAGGAAAAACAGCACCCTAAATGGAATTTATTGCATGGAAAGATGAAAATTGGAAAACCAGGCGATAAAGAAATTTGTTTGAAAGTTTAACGGGCTACAAAAAAAATACAAATCCGCGTATTGAACTATAACAAATCGCTGCCGTACACACACACACACACATACACAACCAGAGATAGAGAGAGCGGTGGGGGGGGGGGGTCACATAGAAAATAATCAAACTCAAGAAAGAATGAAAGAGATAGGGTGCAAATGAGATAGAGACCCATAGTAATGTGAGAGTCAGAAAAACGATTTACAATTGTCAACAAAACAAACTCGTATTTTTACTTGAGCTATTTACATTGTCGTGTTTGTGTTAGAGTGAAAGAGCACTTTGGGATGCAGATAAAAAAGAGAAACGCTCAAGGTACTTGCAAAAAAAGCGCATAAGGAAAGATCATATTGTTCAACGAGAAGAGAAATCGAACGAAAGAAAACACCAAGATTCACAACTGTCCCCATTTTACGGCCGTTGATTTCTCTCTCTCTCTCTCTCTCTCTCTCTCTCTCTCTCTCTCTCTCTCTCTCTCTCTCTGTCTCTCTCTCTCTCTCTCTCTCTCTGCCTTTCTCCATATTTTAGGCTCATAAAATTTATATGTATATCTAGTAATATGTAGACACTGGCTGTAAAGGACTCTTTATAATTCAATAACACTTTCACGCCTAATATGAACAGATAATTTATCAGGGTAATACATATGTGAGTGAGTTAGTATATGGTATGGTAAAAATATATAGTATATTCGAACAGTGTAAGCACTGTGCAATGAGCAATGAGCACATATGTGGCTTTTTTTGTCAGCCGGGTGCCGGTAAAAGCATTACCATCGATGCGTCATGATGATGAGCACATATAGTGTGATCGAATCACAGCACTGTGTATTCTCGTGCCTGTGCCAATGTGTGTTATTTGTTTGTGTGTGTGTGTGTGTCATCTCGCCCGTATTCTTATTCTCAGTTGGTTTATTATAACTATTATTATTATTGCGCTCTGTTATGTTTGATATAAACGTTAAGCACTCGATAAAAACACTTTCAAATTGGAAATGATGGCAATTTTTTCCCATCAAAATGCGTGTTACTACATTGCCGTTACATGTACGAGCAACGAGCCGCTCTCTGTAAAGGATTCAAAATACACACACACACACAACACCAACCAGCACACACACATACACAAAAGAAAAATCGCTCGCAGCGCACACTTCCAATTTTTTCTTGTTAACTAGATAAAAAGAATGAAAACGAGCGAAACGGGCGAAACAATTGGGAAAAATTTCAAGAACGAGCCGGAACGCAAGGCGCTTAATATTTAGATTGTCATAAATAAAGTGGAATTTATTGGCCATTCGTTGCAGATCGAGCACATTTTGGGTCTCAAATATGCTTCAATACGGCCATTGCTCAAGTGTACAATATACATTATATTATCTTATCTGAATTTTGTTCTTTCTGTTGTTGTATGTTGAAACCTAGAAAACGTTAATCATATCTATTTTTATTCGATTAAGAAATAATGAGTAACACCAACAATAAATGGACGATGTTATACAGCAAAATGAATTTGTTCGACATTTCAAATTGAATTTAAGATGTGTTGGTTTTTCTTTTGTCTATTGTTGGCTTGAATGCGATTCCATAAAATCACAACACACAACTAAATCCTTCAAACGCTTACCATAATCATAATTGCCTGATTCTGGATACATATCAACCGAACCCATGTAATCATCGTAATTATACAATCTCCCGGAGCGACTATTCATTGACATATTTCCACTGTATGTTGGCACACTTTCAACATCGCTGTCACCAAACTCATGCAAATACTGATCCGGAACGGAAAAACTGCCATCATTTGTGATGGATGCATCGTGTTCATGAGGATTTTTATCATTATTTGTTTCCATCATGTTGACATCCACTTCGGCGTTCACCAAATCACCCAACATCGTTTGCATCATAATTATTGCAAAAAATGCAATAAATTTAATTAGCAATCGCATGTTGAACGATGCACTGCGTACACAGCTCATGTTCACGACACTTTTATTATTATGGTTGGGCTAATAGTTCTTGTTCTTATTCTCTTCTTGTTTTTACGTACATGAACACAAAAAGATAAATAAATTTTCCGCACTGTTTTTTTTTGTCTCTGAACTTTTAATTGAATTTTGATTTTTCCTTTAATTTACACCAATTGAAGTGTTGGGACGGAGGACGGAGGGGGAATTTGAAAATTGAACAAAAATCAATTGTGAACTGTTCGATAAATTAGTGTCCTTTGGGTTTTAATCGTTGCTGTATTGGGTCATTATTTCAAATTGAATGCAAGAGAAATGTTCGTACAACAAACAACAACAAAATTATGAACTTTTGATTAGTTTTTACACACTTGCTGAATGCACTCACGGGGCGTTGGCAGCAACACTTAAATGAAGAATGATGATTGTTTTATTCTTTTGCGTTTTTTTTCATGCGGCGCGCATTTTTTTTTGTCTCTCTACGTTTCGAAATTCACCTGCCAAAGATAATGAATATTTGTAATCTGATAACGCTGGTTGCTTTTTTTTATCGATGTTGATAGTCAAAGCAAAAAAAAAATCGTTTCCCAATCATAATTTAGCTAGGCTCATGGCGGTTTTTTTTCTTCTTTTGATGCTTCGCTTCGTCTATTTCCTATCTCTTGGTTCTTGTTCACTCGATTTGACTAACCTTATTTCGCATGTAGTGCTTATCATTTTATTATTTTTCTTCGTTCATTTGGTTTTTTTTGGTTTTGTTTCAACAGCGATAAGCATTCGACTTCAATTATGTTCGCTGATAAATACCGTCATCCAAAGGTATGTACGGTACTGTACACACATATTCGATAGAAGAGAGAAAAAAAAGGTGCGAACTACAACAAATGAATGAGTCAAGATAGTGTAAGTATACCGTTATGCGATTTGTACAAATATTTGTAATTTCGTTGGAAAAAAGTATGTTTCATCGTTGTGTGTGATTGTTTGATGAAACGATATGTGAGTAAGCACACATTGGAATTGGGCCAATGAGTCATAAGCCTTTGACAGTGATACTCAAAGATCAAGATTGCAACTTTGAAATATCACAATCGATTTAACTCAATCCATTTTATGCGACGGTGCATTCCATTTCTTTAATAGCATTTTGCATTACACTTGTGAAATTGCATCCATTTCGTGTTGCAAAGATATTTTTACTTGCTGATAAAAACTGTATTTTCGTTTGGCAAAATTGCAATTTCGAGATAGATTTTAATATACATAATATACATTTCAGCTCAAGACTCTGAAGTGCAGAGCTCATTTCAAACACGAAATTTACACATTTTGTGTCAATGGTCGATATGAGAGCTCGTTTAACGCTCCTAATTAATGACATTTCATGCATTCCTTTCATTCGGATTATGTATTCATTGGGATGGAATTCCGTGTGTGTGTTTTCTTTTGCAAACCTCTAAGGTCCTTGGCTCAAGGATGTTCCGCACACACAATATAAATTCACTATCATTGGCCTGATATTCATCAAATAACTCTAGTTAAAATACTCAAAGAATTCATTAAATTCAGTAAACGGTGAAATTTATTTCACTCAGAGAAAAGTATTCTCTGTATTTTTCTCCATTTATTTTCGATTCGAAGAGAAATTTGTCACATAAAATAGCCAAATCGGGTATCTTAAAGAAATGCTATAAAATACCCATGTAAATAGCTTTAACAACAATTTATATTTACAAAGTTTTAGCTCTTTGAAGTTTCTTTTCGCTCTCTTGGAAGTCAGGCCTGGAAGTGAACGGAATCGACTTATTGCAAATCACCACGTTATTTCAGTTCTAGTGTAGATTTCCTATCGATAGACTTGATAAAAAAAAATCGATCAACACGAACCAACTCCATCAATAAATGCAACAAAATATGGACTGTGACTGAAAAAATGCGAGTGAATGGATCAGGATCGGGGTCAGTTCGGGTTTAAATCGAGGTCGGATTTGGTTTCGACTCCACTCGATTTACAATCGACGCCCATATATTTGTATCGTACCTACCGATTGAGATTCTCACCACTTAATTCCAAATACTCGAGCTAAATTTGTGATTTGTTAAGTTGAAATGTGTGGAAATAGTCGACTCTGTTCGCTTCTAGGATTGCTCGGAGCCATTTATTTGGAATATCATTAAAAAAACATAACGTTTTTTCATCAAGATACAATCATTTTGATTGATGAACTGTACATCTACTCGCATAATTCTTTTTTGTTTCGTATTTTTCATATAGAGGGTATGCAACGCTGTCATTTGGTGTTAATGTAATATAAAACATTATGAATTCATTCATAAATATTTCCATTGAGTCATTTCAGTGACTCACATAAGAAAATACATCGAGTCAAATAAATAAAATCGAAGAATGACTATTATTCTAGCATTTTTGGTTCGAAATGATAAAATATTGACCATATTCTACAGTAGAATTTCTACCTAAAGTTTGAATAAGATCCATCAAAGAGAAATTTACACCGTCGTTTACTGGTCTGAGTTGAAACTTTTAAAACAACAAGACAAGGCAACAACAACAATCGTCGTTCATCGTTATGAATACGTATCGTATATTTGGGAGTTTGAATGAGGCTCATACACACATTTAAAATGCATGCCACACCATCCATTATACATTCACAATTAAATGCGCGTTGTTTTGCGATTCGAGTGACATAGCCGCACAAAGGCGTCGTAGGCATTGAAGGCGACAAAATTAACGAATAAATTTACATATTCATTCATTGTTACACATTCACTCACAAAATGCGATGTATTTCTAATTCATGATATTGTTATTTTTGCTGCTGCTGCTGCTGCCGCTGTTGTTGTCGTTGTTCATCCGAAACAATATTAGACATTTTGTGTGACATAGCGCACACCGAATCTATTTTGTACATATATATCGCCAGAAGAAATGTCATAAAAATAAATAATACACAAATATATATATACATTTTGTGTGTATGCAGGCGCACACGACACTAGGCGCACATTCTTTCTCGTTTTTTTTTCTTACTTTCCTTTGTCAAACGTCAATGTAATGTGAGCCATCATTGATGTGATGTATGCATGTGTGCGTTTAGTCAGTTTTGTTAACAAAGATCATCTCAGCCTATATGATTAACTAAACAAAAATACGATCACATTCCATTGGAATATGTCAAAATTGTTATTGTATTCGAACGAAACATTTCAGTTGAAGCAAATTACTGAAAATCAATCGTTTGAAAAATTTGCCAAAAAAAAAAACAACAAAAAATCAAACAACATTTGTTGCAGCTTTAAAAAAAATGCGTCAAGTCATTTATCACATGAAGCCTCATCGAAAATGTGAAGATGACACAAGTTAGAGAGAAAGCTGACGGAGTGTATGTGCTATTGTCAAATTGACGCGTTATCAAAATGAATGAAATTTACTTTTGAGAGGAAAATAAACAAAATTATCAGCTGGTATTACTAGGTCTAAGCAGCTACGTGATTTTGACTATTCATTTCGTTTTCAACTGGTCTATCATAGAGATCAGTAAGGGGTTTAAACATCAATTGTTTGATTGATTTTTGAAAACTAACGTTCAAGTATAATAAAAACAATTCCATAGTTGATACAAACAAACGAAAATTGTCGCTGATCTATGTAGTTTAATATTGTTAATCTTGTCCGTGAACTAATTTATGTCTATTTATTACTTAAGATTCCATAGAGAGAAAAAAAAACAATAGAATAAACGAAAAATAATAAGTTGAGTGATTATTGATTTCATTTAAATATCAACATGTATCGGTTTATAACAGAGCGTAGATTGTTCGGTCAATTGCAACGTCATGCAATTGGTGTGAGTAAACGATATTATCAGTGCAGCGGAGCTAGTGTTTATGGTTATCATCCACGAAACGTCGAACCATTCAAACGTAAGTTAAATTTATCGAAAAATAGAATGGTGAACGAATGACAAAAAAAAACTCCAACTTCAAATCGATATCTCAATACATTTGACGTCGCATCGTGAACAATTCCGTTAGTTAAGTTGCTTGTTTTTCGTGTGCCGGGTTTATTGGTGTTACAATTTTTTTTTTTTTTTTTTGGTTCGGTTTTTCTCATCAACGAAAATGGGAACGTTCGTTATTATTCGAATCATATACACGCCGACACACACATACACACATATACGCGCTCACGCATCAAAGATACTAAAATGCTTTTAATCACATTTGGCGCTGATAAGCGGCACTAAGAGAGCTCAAAATTCAGAAGAGCATTGTGTTTTCTGTGTTCTGTTTAAGCTATTACTATACTCATATGGTTTACGATCCTGTTTGGTTTGCTATCTCGAAAATTATTTTGACAACAGCTCGGTAGATAGTTAATGGTAGTAGCCAAACCTTCAATAAATTAGCTGTGAATTCTATTATTTGCCATGAATTCTTGAGTACTACAAATAAAAATAAGAAAATAAAAGCAAAAGTAAAATGGTTTGGCCGAAAATGAAAAAAAGAATAAGAAGAAGAATAGAAACAACAAATTTCACTACAAATGGATGGTTCACGATGCGTAACAGTCGACAGTCACAATAGCAACATTCATCGCATTCCATTTCATGCGATGTCTGTCCAACGACTAATTTCATTCGCATTTTCTCTCTCTCTCTCTCTCTCTCTCTTTCTCTCTCTCTTTTTTTTTCCTCTCATTTATTTATTTCATTGAATTTGCAGTCGACGATAATGTACTTAAGATTCGACAACAACAAAGTAATTTCTATCGATGGATTGAAGCGTTTCGTACACATTCACACCGAATCGCACAAACAAATCCCATCGAGCTCAAGAAGAATACAAGGTATTTGCACACTTTATTCTACAATTGGTTCGATTGCATTTTGTAATTCAGCGAAGCGCATCAAAAAATAAAAACAGCACATACAAACACACACACACACACATACAATGAATTTGATTGCTTGGTTGCTTGCTAGCTGGTTCGGTCGCTGCTTCGCGTCTTTTGACTCACTCTTTCTCTCTGTATCGCACTTGTATTTATAGCCTTCCACCTGAGTTAGAGTTGCATCGCTATGGACTTAACGAAGATGAGACATACAATTTTCAAGGTATTTTAAATAATGATGTTGCCAGTGGCACGATTCGACAAGCTCAGGATTTCCTTAATCGTACATATTGCGGTAGCGTAAGCATTGAATTTGCTTACATCGAATCGGAACATGAACGTGAATGGTTGGTGGAAAATTATGAAAAATTCGTCACAAATGCGGATGTATCGATTGATGCAAAAAAAGAGATGCTTGAATTGCTGCTAAAATCACAAACATGGGATAATTTTCTAGCAACAAAATTCCCAAGCGTTAAGCGCTATGGTGGCGAGGGAGCCGAATCGATGATGTCATTTTTTCGCAAATTAATGTTATTGGCAGCTCAAAATGAGGTTAATAATATTGTGCTGGCGATGCCGCATCGTGGCAGATTGAATCTGCTTACAACCATGTTAAACACACCGCCGGCTAAAATTTTTCACAAATTTAAAGGATTTTCCGAATTCCCGTACGATGTTAAGGCGATGGGTGATGTTGCTAGCCATTTTCGTAAGTAGACTGGATTTAACCAATAACAAAAATGAATGAGTAACACGATATTAACCACCACTCAACCACACCGCACTTACTCTCTTGTTCTATCCCTAAAATCCACATCAACACACACCCGCTCAACCCATCAACAAACCGACAGATGTGAGTGAAGACTTTGAAATAAATGGAAATAAAGTTCATTTGACGATGCTGCATAATCCGTCTCATTTGGAGGCCGTAAACCCGGTATCGATGGGCAAAACGCGATCCAAACAACAGTCTTTACGTGATGGAGCTTTCAGCAGTGACTCTCAAAAGCAATTTGGTTCCAATGTAATTAATGTTCAGGTACATTCTTTGGCATTTTTATGCATATTCATTTGGTGTCGTACCGTATTAACAGCTTTTCGGTTTTTGCCACTTTTTGTTGTTTTTGTGTCTCCATTGTTACCCACTTTACTTTACCGTCAACTTATCGCTGCTGTTGCTGTTGCTGCTGCTGCTGCTCGTTTGTTGTTGGCCACCATTGTTATTATCGCCCTCGTCACGCTATTGTAGCTGCATGGTGACGCTGCATTCAGTGGCCAGGGAATAAATCAAGAAATGCTCATGATGGCATATGTGCCACATTTTGAGGTTGGCGGAACAATTCATATGATAGTCAACAATCAAGTGGGATTTACGACACCAGGCGATCGAGGCCGTTCAACCAGATATTGTACAGATTTAGCGAAAAGTATTGGTGCGCCCGTTTTTCATGTCAATGGTGACGATCCCGAAGCTGTTAATGTTGTTACAAAACTCGCATTTAATTATCAACAAACATTCCACAAGGATGTGTTCATCGATTTGGAATGCTTCAGACGTCACGGCCATAATGAACTGGACGATCCAACATTTACAAATCCAGCCATTTATAAAATAATTCATTCACGAAAATCCGTACCCGATTCATATGCAGAACGTCTCATCGCCGAGAATGTGATTACGGCCGATGATGTGAAAAAATGCGTGGAAAACCATACACAATATCTAAACGATGAATTGGCACGAGAGAAAAGCTACGAACCACAACCATACTACTATCAACGCACTTGGAAAGATATTAAACCAGCCACAACATCGATTACAACATGGAATACCGGCTTAGATTATAGCATTTTACATTATGTTGGTGTGCAAAGTGTTTCGTATCCAGAGCAATTTGTAAGTTTGCGTTTCGTTATGCATTCGTGTGTGTGTGTGTGTGACAATGTTTAGTGTTTTTGGTTTTTCCACTCAATATTTATATGCAATGATTTTGATTCATTTGCAGGCCATTCATCCACATATTTTGAAAACGCACATAAACAGTCGGCTGACAAAATTGGAAAATGGACAACGCATCGATTGGTCAACAGCCGAGGCGATGGCAATCGGAAGTCTTATGTATCAAGGCCATAATGTTCGAATTAGTGGTGAAGATGTTGGACGTGGTACATTCTCACAACGGCATGCTATGCTTGTCGATCAACAAACCAACGAAATGCACATTCCATTGAATAGCATGACGCATGGTAATGGTGGCAAACTTGAAATTGCCAATAGCATTCTATCGGAAGAGGCTGTGCTCGCATTCGAATATGGGATGGCGATCGATAATCCAAACAATTTGATAATATGGGAAGCTCAATTCGGTGATTTCTATAATGGCGCCCAAATAATCATCGATACATTCATCGCATCCGGTGAAAGTAAGTAATTGAATACCATTGATTCGATTTAACTCTCATTTAACTCTCTCTCTCTCTCTCTCTCTTTCTCTTTTAATCCTGCTCCGTCTGCTAATTCACAATCATTTCATTCCTAAATGAAATTGACGATACGTTACTAAATACCGTTTGAACATTTTGCCAAACAGCCAAATGGATGCATGCAAATGGTTTGGTGATGTTATTGCCCCATGGTTTCGATGGTGCTGCATCTGAGCACAGTTCGTGCCGTATTGAACGATTCCTGCAGCTCACCGATTCAAAAGAATGTACACCCGAAGGTGATGATGTGAATTTACAAATTGTTTATCCAACAACGCCAGCCCAATATTTCCATTTGCTGCGCCGTCAATTGGTTCGTAACTTCCGAAAACCTTTAATTGTTGTCGGACCAAAAACCCTACTGCGTTTGTCAGATGCAACATCACAGTATACCGATTTTATGGATGGCACCACATTCAAACCGGTGCTTAGCGATGCAATTGCCATGGAAAAGGATAAAGTCAAACGAGTCATTTTATGCAGCGGAAAACATTACTATAATTTAAATGCGTACCGAAATGAGAATAAAATTCACAACGTTGCAATTGTACGTGTTGAATCGTTATGCCCATTCCCCGTGAATGAAATCAATCAAGAATTGAACAACTATAAAAATGCCAAAGGTAACAATTCAAAAACATTCATTCCAGAATGAAAAGTTATTTTATGTGTTCACTTTTGCACAAGCAAACACACTTATTTCCACACTCTATTCACAGAATTTGTATGGTCACAAGAAGAGCATCGAAATATGGGCGCTTGGTCGTTTATTCGACCTCGTTTTGAAAATATGTGCGGCCGGAAAATTATTTATTGTGGACGTCCGGAAGGCGCCACCATTGCCGTTGGTGTTTCATCTTGGCACAAACGTGAAGCTGAAAATGTCATTGTTGATTCCTTCAAAGGCATTTAATTAACTCCATAAAAACAAAACAAAAAAAGCATTGTTTGTGTGTAAATAAATTGGATTTTATGTTTGTTTAAAGTTGTTTGGATTATTGAATTTTTATTTCTATAAAAAGCTTGATTAGTCTATTTTAAATTGGCACAAATAATTCACAGAATAAATTATAGAATGGCTTACAAAACAAATATCGTTTTAAGAAACGAATTGAGACACAAAAAAAAAACAAGAAAACAAAAATTAGACAAATTCCAAGCGGTATGTAAATATACGAACACAACATCTAAACTGTTATTTAAATATTATTTTTGATTCAATTTTTTTGTTTGTGTATTTTTTTAATATAATTATTTTTAATGAAATGTTTTCTTTTTTTTGTTGTTGTTGAATAAATTGCTCTAGTTTGAAGTATCATTGCATGATAAATGTACTGAAAAAAATTCGCATACAAATGATTTTATAAATTGTTATTTTGTTTGGATGGAATCATGAAATCATGGTTGATATAAGCGAAGTTGATAAGAAATGCTGTTGATATTTATTTCTCGTTTTCCCTTTAAAATGAATGAAATTAATCCTCAGTTCTGTCAAGTGTGTCAAGTGTGTCAAGTTCAATGCATTCAGCTTCTTCTCCATCGGATGTTCCGTTATCAAGTTCTGGTGATGCGCCACCATCATTGTCATCGCATTCATTATTCTTAAAATATTCGCCCGAGTAGATTTGTTCCAGCAGTATATAAAACTCATTGTAGGTGCGATACAAATATCGAAGGAGTCATATCCAAACGACAAGTATTATACTACATATGATAAACATGATGGTATCAAATGTTTGGGCACTAACGATGGGCGATTTTGCACCATTCCATCCGCACTCAAGCTCGGACTTAAGAACCTGTTTGATGTTTTGGGGCGGTTTGGATGCGTAATGCGATTGAATAAAGCGAGAGAGAAGGAGAGAGAGAGAGAGAGAGAAAATGGGTTAACATTTTACAATTGGTTTCATCAGACAAAATCATCCTTCGATATTGCAATTGTGCAAAATGAAATTTCAATTGACAGAGTGGAATTTTTCGTTTGCAATTTACCTCAATCAATTGTTCGGATTGTTTATTTGAACAGGTTACTTCACGCAATTCATTTTCTAGGCGATTTTCATCGATGTTGCAAGATGCAATCCGATCGGCAGCTGCTGATGTGTACACGGTTGAATGAACCGGCGTACCAAAGACATCTTCAGTCCATGTTTGACTACGGCAAACATATTGCCGTTGTTTTCGATACCAATACTCGAGCCACCTAACAAACAACGAAGATATCCGCTATATAAAGCTTTTTCATTCTCAATTGCATGCAGTAAATTTTGTGTGTTTTTGTTGTATACACACACGTGTGTGTGTGTATATATTTATGTGTGCTTTCTTGTCTGCACAGGAAAATGAAATTAAATCGTTACCCAATATCACAATCGCAACTAAATGAATTTCCAGCTATTTTCAGATCCGTCAAATAGACACGTTCCGCCTCAAGTGGCCACTGTGCCGTATTTGGATTGAGTTGTTGTGTTAATGCTTTGTTATTGTTGCTCACATCAATCGAGATGTTTTGCACTCGACCCAATTGACGGAACGCTTTTTCCGGTATGCTCACAATCGATGTATTGTATAAACGCAAATCAAGTGATTTTGATTGAACACCCTGCAACATATAGTGCAATCATATATGAGAGAAATGTATGGGAATTTAATTTTACTGGGGAGGCCACCCAAATAAATTATTGTGCACAGAGAAATTGTGCAACGATTATATTGTAATTTTGTAATATTATATGATTAGGTTACTTTTAACATAGTTTCGGATAAACCAGTGAATCCCTGGCCACTAATTGTAATTGCACGTAATTTCAATGGCAATTTTCCATTCATTTCCTTATGTAAATCGGTAGCGGCAACAGTTTTGTAGCTGGGCTTTGCATTCGATCCAGTGGTCATTTTCTGGGGTTCCGGTGCACTGATCCATAATCTTTGTAAATTCAATAGCTGTGATGTTATCTTGGGAATGTTGAAGTCTGGCAGATTTGAATAAGTTGACACACGCAATGACCGAAGCGATGTTGATTTGCCTAATGCACCGCTCTAAAAAAAATCAAAGATCAAATCGAACAGTGAACAATTTTCAACAAATTTTACACACACAAATAATCTTAAATTCTTTTGCAATGTACCTCTAATAGAGTGAGCTGTAGACTTGATATGTCTAAATAATCAATTTTATCTAAAATTCCACCAAATGTGTTGTTATTTAATGCTGTGATGGGATTTGATGCTAGCGAAAGTGATCTGAAATCCAATGAGTATGTATTTGTTTATTCAATTTCAATGCATTTTTAGATAAAATCAAGGCAATGGCATTCACCTCAACTGTGGCAACGCATGAATAACACTTGGTACAGCGGTTAAATCATTACCAGACACATCCAGAGAACGCAACGATGATAAATTATATGCCAATTCTTGTGGAATGAATGGCAATGCATTGCGCGATAAATGTAATGCTCTCAAACTGGGCAACGTTAATTCCGGCACCAATGTCAACGACACGTTGTTCAATGTTAATGTAAACAAACAATCCTCTAGTCCCAAAAATGCTTTGTCCATAACTTTTAATTCGTTGTTGTTCGATAAATCTAAATAGGCTAGATTTGGTAGCGTTGTAAATGCGGCATCATCAAGTCGAAACAGCCGATTGTTCGATAAATCAAGTGTGGCCAATGACTAAACTCATGCAACCGCAATTAAAATCGAATTAAAACCAATTGATTGGAATTGGTATCCGTTAAAATGGAAGGTAAAAGTAGAGAGAGAGAGAGAGAGAGAGAGAGAGAGAGAGAGAGAGGAAGAGAGAAGGTGGAGAGGGGAAGTGAAAAAAGGATGGGGCAATGGAAAATTTTCTACTCACACGAAATTTATTCGATAAGTCCATGGCATGGATTGCAACGATACCATTGTGCGACAAATCGAGATTGCACAGCGCTAATGCGGCTAAATTCGTTAGAGACATGACCGGAATTTTTGAAAGTGAATTGTGAGACAAATCCAACCTAAAATGAAGCAAAAAAAAACACGCACACAAAACAACAAATGACAAAAGAAATTGAGCACACAAATCAGCCATTTGGAAAAATTAAAAGCCATTGAATCAATAGACAAGAAATGATAAACATACGATTCCAATCCACTTCCAGCAAACAAACCATCAGGTAGCGTTCGCAAGTTGTTGTGTGACATATCAACAATTCGCAAGTCAACATTTGTTTTGAATAAAAATTGCGGTAAATCACCGATGCTATTGTGTGACACATCAAGAACCTATCAACAAAATAGTAGAGAGAGGGAGAGAGAGGGAGAGTGAGCGAGTGAAAAAAAATAAACGTTTGGTTGATTTTCACAATTTCAAAATATATACTTGTAGTTTTTTCGAGCTGACAAAACTGTCGAAATCCAACTCTTTAATTAAATTGTTGGATAAATCGAGCCAATGTAGATGTGGCATATGTCCGAATATATCGCGCGTTGTGTTCTGAAATGGGATGAGGAAAATTATATTAACTTATTACAATCCACGTAGGTATACCTACTAATAGTAGGCTACTAGGGTTTAGCACATTAACAGTGTTCGCAATCGGCCGATGTGAGAAAAATGACTCCCAGCCAGACGACTGTTAGACGACTATAGTTGTTTGATTTGGGACAATAGACGCCTGAAAATGATTTTTATGAACTTTAGACATTTTCAGTCGATTACCAATCGATTGCCGGTCGTTTTCTTGTCCCAATTTAGCCGTTTGGCAGTCGTCTGAAATTTCCGGGATCAGAAAAACAGTATTTCTCCCGGACTAGATTTGAAATTTCAGTTTGATTCTCAAAAAAAAAACATTTCCCCAATTGCGAACACTGCAGTGTTTATTGAATCATTTTTTTTTACGTACTGTTAACTGGTTATGAGCCAAATTGAGGTGAGTCAACGATATTTCAGCCGGTCGAAAAAAGTTAACACTTATACCTTTTATTACATTGTGCGATAAATCCAACACTTTTATGTTCGAATGGTAAGCGGATCCTGTGTGACGACACAAATGTATTGCTTCATTCATTCATCCACACAATTTGGTATTTGATTATATTTTTTTGGTTTGGTTTGGTTTATTTATTTGATTTTTAGTTCATTTTTTGATAATATTTTATTTAGTTTGGTTTTTTTTTTGTTTGGATGTGTGGATATTGGTTTATTGGTGGTGGTGATGGTCGATAGTGCAATTTGCATCAAAATGCAATGACACCAAGATGGTTGCAGTGCAGTGCAGACGAAGGCCATCAAGAGCGATAAAACATTCATAGATTTGTTGCTTAATCGATTTTATAATTTTTTTTTTTTGGTTTTTGGTTCAACATCGCTTATTTAATAACACAAAATTTGTCTAAATACTTAAAATACAAGAGCTTAAATGAATGTGCTTCAGGTGAACACACATTTTTATTCAATTAATAAATAAGTGGATAAGAGAAACAGAGTTTCTTACCGGCTTCTGATCGTCCACCAGTGCTGTCCGAATGATTTAAAAACAATTCAATAATCTTGTTATGGCTGGCATTAACATGCAGCGATGACAATGTGCCCACCTAAGAAAACAAAAAATTGATTGGAAATTGTTTGGTAATTCAATAACATTTGGTTTGAGACATATTCACATATTTGAAACGATTCGCACCTGATCGCACATATTAAAATCAAATTTAACCATTGAATTATAGGCCAAATCTAGTAATTGAAGCTCCGGTAAATTCTACAATCGAAAAAAAGAACAATCAAAGACAGGGAAATATTTCAATTATTCTAAAGAGAGAGTGAAAAAAAAGAGATGAAATATGCAAAAATTCATTTTAACAATGTCTCATGATAGGCAATTTATATCTCGTTTATCAATCATTGAAATAATCATTCAACTTGAATTGAAATGGGCTCTAGTCAAATTAGTAACGATCCATAAAAAAAAATAAACGATTTATTCTTGGTTCAATTGATGGTCTAAAGGCATAACACACTAAACATCCAGAATTTTAAATAATCGATTTGAATACGTCACAGGTAGCGACATCTGGTGTGTGTGAATGATGTAAGTTCGAAGGCGACACCACTAATCGCTTTAAACGAAACCATTGAAATGAAACCAGTCACTCGTTCCATATGTGCATGACTAGGTTCAGTGACATATTATTCTGACACATTCGTTTATTGTATTCTTAATCGTTGTGTCTTGTAAACACGTGCAAACCGTTCAAATATATACACACACAGCACATTCGGTGAACACCATAACGCAATTCGACTTTATTTTATTTCGGAATTTTGAAAAGAAATTTAGTTTGCATGAAACGTAGAAATATGACAGAGTTTGAAGTGGAAAGTATGTCGGATGGTTCTGAGTTGGATGATGATTCCGATTTAGAGGTAACATTTTCAATGTGAATTCAATTATAAATTTGAATCGCCGCCATCGTTTGCCATGCGTTATCATAGAATTTATTTACAATAATTTTCTTTTTCAGTTGCAAGAGGCATTTGCCCGTGGTGATCTCAAACCCGGATTAAATATTGAGATCGACAACGATGGCCGAAGGAAAGCAATCAACAATATTGTAAGTTGTTTATTGTCATTACGTTTATTTTTGTTGCTCGAATTTGGAAAAATAGTGAATTAATTGGTAAATGTTCTTGTTGTCCAATTGCAGCTTGGTTTGAAGCAAAAATTAGACGAATTCAAATTGAATTTGCCATGGATTGAGCGATTAGATTTAGTGAATGAACCAGCAACGTTGGCTCCCGAACAAGCCATTCAAATGCAAAAATATGAACAAAAACGAGCCAATTTGTTTGCTGGTAATGCAAAAATTAAATCATTTGCACCCGATGAGGATCCAGTGTTGAATGATTTTCGACGTGAAATGACATTCCATCGTCAGGCTCAGGCAGCCGTTGTTGATGGTATAAATCGTTTGCATGCATTAAAAGTGCCAACCAAACGGCCCGATGATTATTTTGCTGAAATGGCCAAAACCGATGAACACATGCAAAAAATTCGATCGAATTTAGCGGCCAAACAGCAAGGTCAAGCCAAATCAGAACGTTTAAAGCAGATTCGTGAACAACGTAAAATGGGTAAATTGATACAACGGCAGGCTCGTGTGCAAAAAGACACGGAAAAACGTGAAATGATGGACAAATTGAAGAAATTCCGTAAAGGAAAATTGAAGAATTTGGACTTTTTGGAAGACAATCGTGGAAAATCGGGTAAATCCGGTGGGCCAAGCAAACGAAAGGCGCGTGACAATAAATTTGGTTTTGGTGGAAAGAAACGCGGCATGAAACGAAACACCAAGGATTCATCGATGGATACAGGCGGTTCAAAACCATTCAATGCATCACGTGGTGGCAACAAAAATCATAAACAACCAAAGCGTCTGGGCAAAAATAAACGAGTCAAATCAAAAGCTAAAGGTGGAAGATAAATTTCACTTTATTCATTTTTTTTATTCGTTTTTAGAGCTCTAACAAAATGTAAGATAACGATTTTCAAACAGAAAAAAAACATTAAAAAATAAAAAAAAATAGAGAAAAAAGCGGAAAAAAATCACTGTTTCAATTTTGTAGACATGGAAAATTCAATAAGTTTTTGTTTAGCAGCCCATTAAAATCATTAATTTGTAATGTGCGGTGCATTCGGATGCATTGTGCCGGTTGATGTCAACATCGTCATTCTGGGGAGGGAAATGGTGGCGTCCATTAATACGGGTAATCTTGCCCGGTGTGCGTCGGATTCGGGGGAAGCATGTATGGATTTATGAGTTGTGTACTTTGAACTGGTTGTACTGGTTGTGCTTGCGAGACATGCATTTCATAGATATTCGATGTGCACATTTCATGCTCCGTTAAATTCATGTTTGCATTCATTGAATTCATGCTGTTCACACACGAATAATCCGCATATGGTTGCGGTTGCATGGAATGCGTTTGGTAACTTTGAACATTTTGTATTTGCAGGCCAGACATATTTTGGTTTGGCACAATCACGGGATGCTCCTTGTGCCCCATACTCGGTGCATAGGCCTGAGATTCCATTTGATATCGTGGCTGTTTTGGATCTTGTAGATCTGTTAAATCTTTAACCTTTAACCGTGGCGATGTATCGATGTACGGATCCATTCCATTTACATTTCCATAATTCCATTCATCATACTGTGGTGGTAAATGTACCCAGCCATTGCAAGACTGTACCGGTAATTCCACATAATTGTTGGAATACTCTTCCAACGGTTCCGGTTTAATCTGAAGATCGTCCAACGGTTCGGTGATTGGCGCCGACAGATATGTACTCGATACAGTTTGATCTTGGCTGATTTCGGTTTCTTGATTATTTCGTGATACGGATGAAGGAGATGTGCTACACCGCATTAGAGTTTCAACTGATTTGGGTGCAGTTGATTCGGCCAATTTGATTGGTTGCGTTTGTGTTGACACGATGGCACGCTTTTTTAGCGGCGGTGGCGCTTTTCGAATGACCGTTTTCATAACGGCTTCATTGGTGTGTCGTTTCCATTTTTTATTTATGGCTTTTTGATTGGTGCTCTTTTGTGGAATATCACTTAATAAAGCCAATGGATTTATGGTTTGGCTTGCAATTGGCCGTTTTACACTGCCACTCGTTAACGGTGGATTCAATCGTAATGGTTTCTTTTTGTGTATAAGAGTATGATGAGTGTTGAGTGCTTTACGTGATCCAAATGTTCGACTGCATGGAGCACAATGAAATCCGACCGATGAGCTCATCGGTTGTGTTTCAATGGGTGCATGCGTTTTCACCTCAGCCATTTTCTTAACCTCAGGCTGTTTCTTAACTTCAGCTACGGCAATTTTCTTAGTTTCAACCACTGCCGGTTTTTTAGCTGCTTCCTTAACTGGTTCTTTAGATTTTTCGGCGCTGTGCACTTTGATCGGGCGAACCTTAATACCATGCTCGATTTTGGTGTGCGACTGTAAATCTTTGATACTGTCATGGAACGATTTACCACACACTGAACAATAGAATAAACAAGCTCCGTTATTCCAATGATCCAAAATACTTTTGTTGTTTGTGTGCAACATCCAACAGTTGACGCATCGTATGAATTGTCCATCATCAAGATTCAGCATTCGACCCTAAAATTATAATTTAGTTCCATTAAAATTGACACACAGACAGCTAACATTTTTTTTTTTTTAACGAACATTTGATTTTTTTGTTTGTTACTTACGCGCCGTAATTTCGGATGTAGTATTCGTTTTTCGTCGATTTTAAATGCAACAACACTCAAATGAACGATTTGATGTGTGGCCAATTGTTTTTCATCGGTGAATACTTTTGAACAGTATTTACAAGATATTTTGCGTCGTTTGGTCGGTGGTGTTTCACGATTGCCACACAAACTGGTAATATTTGATATTTGTATATTTGATGATTCACTTTTTCGTGATTTTATGTGCACCGACACGGATGATGTGATATTGAAGAGTGGTTCCGTTTTAATTGGCATCGGCATTTTTCCATCGTTATGCATATCGTTTGTCATTAGACGAGATTTCACTGGTACTATACTAATTTCATTTCTTTGTTCGAGCAGTCGAAGGCGTGAATCAATGTTACCGGATGCAGTGGATGGTGCAGTAGCAGCCATCGATCCATCGGGTGATTTTGATGGTAATTTTGAAATGCTACGCTTTCGTTTTTCTTGTTGATGTTGTTTGTCATCTAAAATTTGTTCATACATAAAGGCCTCATCGACCAATTCCTCCGAATAATTAATTCTGCGTCTGTTTCGTCCATGGCCACCAAGTAATGTGTCAATCGCATCAGCATTTGATAGCTGTATATTTGCTGCTGGTGTAGCTGTTGAATTGTTATTATTGATTAGCTCTTTTTTCACCGCATACGGCATTGATCGATTGATTCTCTTTGGCGATGCACTTCGGAGCGGCTGTGCATTGGCATGGCTATAGTTAAACGGCTGTGATGCACGTCGATTAACCCGTGTTCGATGCTCAAGTATTTCATTTTGTGACATAATTTCCAACATTGCATTTCGGAATTTCTTGTACGGTACATCCACTTTTGGAATTGTGGCTGCATTCATCACATCAATGCTGGCTGGATTTAAAACATGGTCGCCGGCCATTGCTGCTTTGGCACCTTTCATTTTTCGCTTGAGCTTACGGCTTCGCACATAGCCAACCATAAATGGTTTTCGCTTTTGACGTTTCTTTCGATCTTTATCGATACGTTCGAGTTGCTTCGGATCAAAGTCAATACTCATGGGGACTTTATCATCACATGAAATGTTCACATTTGTATTGGTGGCTGATAATTCAGCTGATTCTAATGATTCCGATTGTTCAACCCCAAATTCAGCATTTTCATTTGTCAATGCGTCAAAAGTGGTGTTTATTTTTGTGCGCAATTTATCAACATCATCCTAAAAAAACATATGATTTTTATCATTTACGGAGTTGTGTAAGCAAAACAAATTATTTATACAATCATCTGGCACAAAATAAATATTATTGTTGTATTATTTTATCAACACAAATCACATTTGTTTTTGTGCCGACCAAAATGTTCGTTCGATGTTTCGGAAACAACAAAACACTTACTTCAAGAGATTGTTGCATCTTTAAGTATGGATGTGTTGGGCTGGTTTTTTGCACTTCATCACGCCATTTTTTCTCGAGTGCACGGAATCGTTTGATTTTGATGTAAAACACATTGACATCTTGTTCGCATTGAATGCAAATATTATGAGGCAAGGGATCATTACCACTGACCTAAAACATTAACCATAATTGATTTATCCTTGTTCATTTTTGGCATAGATTTGGTTCTTTTTTTCTGGTTAGAAATTGGTTTTTTTCTTTGATTTGTTATATGTGTTTGTTGTTTGGTTTGGTTTGGTTTGGTTCAAATATCCATTTGCCTACTCACCAGCATTGAAAAGGTTTCTTGCACTTTAAACAATAATTCGGCGCCATTATTTTCGCTCAACGATTGTCCATTCTCATTTTTACAACCACATAGTCGGCACAAATTTCGATTTATACGAATCTCCGTCATCGTTTAAAATATTTCAATTCTTCAATTCATTCGAACACAAATTCGATTTAACTTGCGTACCATTTACAGCACATTTCAAATGTAAAACATTTTCAAGTCGGTGTGAAGTTTGTTTTGAAAAAATTACGTTAAGATTAGTTTTGTGATTGACTTTTTGTATCAAACAAAAAAATGAAATTCCACTTAAATTTGACAGACAATGTTAATAAAATGAAGGAATGTTATACTCAGTGCGCGGTAACGCTACAATGTGTAGAGCATAACACAAGAGCCTGTGTTGACAGACAGCGTCAAATTGAATGGTTTTCAGTGTATTGTCGACCATAAAGACGCACACACACACACACACACACACACACGCAAATACCCATCACACGCACACTCATGCACGTGATTTGAACAGCATTTGAATGATAAAAATTTCCGTTGCGATTCACGAGTGGGTGTCATTTAAAATTGAATTAAAATCCATTTTTTTTAATAAAATAAAATTAAGACATTGTGGAATGTTTGTGTTGTATTTTAGAAAACAAATTTAAATGGGAAGAAAATATTGTGAAAATAAAAACCTGAAATGCTTCATCAGCAACAGTTTCCACTTTATTTCCTCGAAGTGTCAAATATTTCAATTTATTTAGATTCATGAAGGCTCGCTTTTCGACCGTTTTAATCCGATTGTCATCCAGCTGAAGTTTTGTTAGCTCCTAAATTAATTTGTATTAAAACGTAAAATTAAACAAAAACCTATAAAATGTCATTTTTCTATAGAAAATCAACTAGTTTGCTTAGTTAATGTAAATAGTTTGTGTCTGTACATAAAATATTTTTAAACTAACCTTTAGGTCAGCAAATGTGTTTTCCTCAATTTTATTTATACTATTAAAATGCAAGGCCAATGTTTCCAGTTTTGAATGAATATCGCCCTATAATTAAATACAAACACACACAATAAACCAATTTGGATTAAACAATTTGCCAATCGGATGAATTTATCGTTTGAATAGAAACCTGGAAAGTGCCTTTCGATATGCGCTCAATTCCATTGTCATTGAGTTCAACTGTTCTCAAATTTTGTAAGAAATGAAAACTTGTATCGCTTATAATTTTTAGTTGATTATTACTCAAATCAAGGTCTTGCAATGAGGTTAACGTGCGAAACGATTGAGATGGAAATGACGTAAATGAATTTCCAAGCCCGTGTGATATTTTCAACGATATCAACGAATGTCCTATCTGAAAAGCAACGAATATCAATATTTTCACATATAAAATATCAATTTGTTTGGTGGGAGCAACATAAAGTATTCTGTCTTCCTTTTTTTTAAAATTATCAATTCACACCAATTGTTACCTCGGCAAATGCATCATTGTCAATTTGATCGATATGATTTTCACTAAGATCCAAACGACGTACACCTCGAACATTTTTAAATGCATGCGATTTAATTGAATCAATTGAACTACGTGCCAATTTCAAATCTTCCAATTCCACACCAAAATCGATAAAATCTTCGGGCGACAATTTTGTGGATGATAATTTACCTAATGATAATGAACGGATACTTTTCAATCTGAAAAATGAGAGTGAATTTTAGTTTCTTTTGTTTTCAAATTAAATGTGCTGCATTTCGAACACTGACTTGCTTAAATTTCTTAAATTAATCGGTGCATTCTGACCGCCACTGAGGTCAAGCTTTTCCAGTGTTGATTGAATTGCAGCAAATACTTCGTTGATTTGAAACTCTTTCAATTTATTGTCCTTGAGATTTAGCACTCTGAAATTGATTCCAGCAATTAGAAGAGGTTTTTTTTTTTTTAATTTCAAAATAAATTGTAGAAAAAAATTGCGTGAAATTACTTAAATTCGTTGGATCCTCTTAAGAATTCCTTTGGCAGAACCGTTAAATTATTTCCAGATATATCGAGAATTTGAAGTGAATTGCCCATTCCATCAAACGAAGTTGGTGACATAAAGCTTAAACCACAATGTCTGATATACAGTTCACGTATTCGTGCTGATTCAAATGCTCTTTCGCCCAACATTTTTAATGGATTACCATCCAAATAAGTCACATTGACCACATCAAAACTAGCAAATGAAGCTGTCGGCACCTCTTCAATGCGATTAAATTCCAAATGCAACACATCCAATGTTAATTTCGTGGATACAGCTGAATTATTTTCCGTGCGAATCAAATTAATGACATTATGCGATAAATCCAACACACGAAGAGATTTCAATGCACTTATGGCCGCCAACGGCACTTCAGTAAGTACGTTATTTGATAGCAGCAACTAGAATAGATGAAATATTGGTAATTGACTGAAGATGTTGAAACGATCTTTGATTATAGAAAAAAAAATGTATACGAATTGGTAGAGAAAACAAAAACCTTTGCTAGAGCGGGCATTCCATCTTGAAATATGTTTGGATCAAGGTATGCAATATTATTTCCAGAGAGATCAATGGTTTCTAATTTGGGCAATGATGTGAATGCATCACGTGGTAAGGTATCAATTGAATTATCGGCCAATATTAAACGTTCCAATGAGCTATCCAAACCGGCAAACGAATCCAATTCAATGCAATCAATTTGATTTCCACTTAAATCCAAATATTTTAATTTTTTTAAATTGCGTAGAGCCCGTGATGGCACCTCAACTAATTGATTATGATGAATCGCTAACTCCCAAAGTGAACGTTCCAGACCATCAAATGCACTCTCTGGTATTTCGCCCAACGGATTATGCGAGATTTCAATGCGATAAAGCCCTTTCATTGTTTGTTTGTTTTTTTATTGTCAATATAAAAATTTTGTTTAGTGATTCATCATTTATATTTATTATGATATGATGATTAATTTTATGAAAATTCGAATATTACCAGTTCCTTGTAAGAAATTTGGTTGCAAGTTACGCAAACCGGTGCGTTCCATTTGTAACATAAACACCTGTTTTTTCGGAGGAGGGTGTAAATAATTGAATCGATTGAATTTGTCACATTAAAACTGTAAACGCATTTTTTTTTTTTAATCTAAACAAATTGAATTGACATACTTTTGAGTTATTAACAGTTCGTGGAATGGCTGGATAAGGAACATTTTTACATTGTATAATACCAAGATCGTTTGGCGATGCTTTCGAACATGTACACAATGGACTAAATAAACACGGTGGATGTTTGGTGGTGTCTATTTCGCGTGCACCTGCTAATGATGCCCAGATCATAAGAAGCATTGTAACAATGACCAGCGCATATCCGAAACGTATCAGGGCGTCTATTTGATTCTATTCAATTTTTACAACAAAAAAAATGTCATACATTTGAAATATCGACGAAGATTAATCCAATTGGAAGGGGTGATCATTAAAACTCACCATTTTGCTATTTAAAATAAAATATATTTATTACATTCACAATTTATCCACACACACACACAAACTTAATGATCAAATCGATATTTAATTGATTGATATCAATTCTACACAAACCTATTCCATTCGCACAAATCAAGAAATGTTCACATTTTTTCAGCACTTTAGTAAAATTATAATTTTCATATATCAATTCGTAGTTCAGGGTGGTGTTGAGTTTTTTTTTTGTCGATAGACAGGGGAAGAGTACGGAACCCTCTAAGTACTGTTTCAAATGATAGTATGTCACAACACTCCGTACGTCTTCTTTGATCGGCACCCGTACACTTACTATGCTCATTGCATGTGGATTTACTGGTGCGGCTTACTGAACAACATTAGTCATATTAAATGTACGCATTTCCAAACGAATTGGACTAATTGGATTTTCTATGTGAAATCGAAGAAAAAGAAACAAGAAAAAAACACACACACACACACATCTAAATCCAAAGGAATGGAATCAAATTTCAACTTACACTGTACTTTTCTATTGAATTGTAGCAACATTGATATGGTCATTTTGAAGCAAAATCTAAGTGGAAATACATAAACAGTACTCATCCCACATCCATTTTTTATGTTTTGTTCCCAATTTTAACAATTTATGCCCCCCCAAACAAGCAAAAACAATTAATTTAATTATAATTTAGTATATTCACACTAAACAGTTGAATTAACGATACATCTGTGTTGCTCTGAGCATCATCGAAAGAAAATCGAACTGGTAAATTACATACTACATTTAGAATAGATTATTTCAGCCGAATTTACAACGGTGACGGTTTCAATAGTTCTGAGATTGAATAATCATGGAATCAACAAAAAAATTCCATCAAATTTTATATTTGATAGCCAAGACAAATCTGCCAGCAATTTATTTATTTTTTATGCAGAGTAAAATGTCAAACGGTCATTCATATCGATGGCCAGTGTTCCTCCTCCTTGATTTTGTCCGTTTTTCCCTGCATCAATTTCACCTGTTAGCTAAGTCTTTTAAAAATAGCATTAAAATCGTTCAAAATATCAGTTCAAAAGAAAAATTATCATTGAAATTGTGAAAAATTCGACAACATTTTGAAAGTGACTGATCAAATTTACGAGTTTGATTTTTGTATTATCATTAACAGCTAGTTAATTTGTCTGATTTAGTTGATACTTTCCACGATTTAGGTGATATTTTTCCATAAAAAAGAAGATCGAATTCATTTTTGACGATTTTTGTAAATGGTCAACATTTTGATTGTTCTATTTTGCATTATTCTGAACATTTAATCCAATAGACGACAATTTTAAGGTCTTCACATAAAAAGTCCACATTTCAATTATGAATGGTGTTGAAAACTGATATAAATGTCGAATATTCAATACCTTGAAATGCACATTCAAAATAACTGAGACTCAAATGTAAACAAAAATGTATCGAAAATGAGCTCAAAACGATGGATTGAATCAGTGTAACAATTAGTGGTGACAATCACATCCATGCAAAGAATTAGGGAGGAATATGTTACAAACGCGAGCATTTTTTGCAGTGTAAAATACAGTTCCCTTGCTCCACGTGAATTTCATTGGTTTCGCATTATTGAATTCGTATTATCACATATATGTGTCTGCAGCCATGGCTGTTCTAATTTGTTGTAGACACAAAACGACAATACAGCAACAACAACAACGACTACGAACCAAAAACAAAAATTAAAACGATTCAAACAGAACATTTCGCTAGCAATGACATTTATTTTTCATTACATCCCGAGCAGCACAAAATGCGAGACTTCGCACCCAATTCAAAAATCAAAACTGTTTTTGCTTCGACTGAAATAGAACAAAATTGCTTACATTTGTATTCTTTTTACTAGAAAAAATCAAATTTTTGTACTATCTACGATGTCGAATAACATTCAATTCCTCTAGATTGCTACTTCCAGAGCTTTCATATCCAAAATAACTCTCTTTGCCGGAACAATAACGCATACTGTATTCTCTGAATCTACCGAAGAATTTTTTATCAATCAAACTCAGCTGACAAAATAATTCAGCCGGTCGTGATCAAATAACCAGTCCAAATATCCCTCTTATCAGTACACACTATCATCAATCTATACACCTCCTTCCAACACATGAAAGTCATATATTCACTCCTCGATAGTGTTTTACACCTTAAAAACATTTTCCAGATTTTGACCCATAAATCAAGAACGATGAAGAATTTCTCGCTACTATTTTCAGCAAAAATGTTGCTCACGTTATGATGAACAATTTTTCTTAAAACAACAACGCTATCAAACCATCTTCTGGTCATCTTTTTAGATCATAGATCATTTGTTGAGTACAAACATGTCATTTCTACAGTATTTGGCTTATTTACCCAGAACTGGTTCGAATTTCTTATTAATTTTTTTGCCGGAAAAAAACACTTAATGGTCCACTTCTGTGTTCCAGATATTTATTTTTCATTACACATTTATTTATATTCAATATTGAATTCTTACGTACAAAATGGAATAGAACTTAACTGAAAATATGTGAAATTATGTTTAAAAATATGCCAAAATTGGGGTCATTTTTATATGATTGCAATGCAGATGAGTTGTGAGCTTAAAGCCTAGACACTTTCAATTTCCAAATATTGATGAGAGAAATAAACATCCAATTTTGTGTCTGCAATGAAATAATATTCCATTTAAATTGATTAGTTATAGATAAGAATTTTTCTAAAGCTACAGAGTTATTACCATTAGTTTCTATGCATTTGAAAACATGCGATGGGAAAATTGGATCTGTACTAAAATAGAATGTGTTGCGAATAATTTTGAAATGATTGCGTGACTTGAAGAATACCCGCAGACGATTTGGAATGCTAGAAATAGATTGAAATTTAAAAAAAACATTCAGATTTTCAGATTTTTTTTGTTGTAATTCATAGTTCATTGAGGATCTTAGGCTTACTTTGCAATTTTTGTTAAGATTTTTGTATTGGTTACTGGAATCGCTCGAAAATCGGTTTGCATTTCTTTGAGAGCATTGAACGGTACCAACGGCTTCCGCAAATCTTCCAGGAATGTTGTAAAGACTGTAAATTTAAACAATTTAAAATTTTTCATATGGAAACTGTAAAAGAAAAACCAGCAATTACCATTTTCGAGATTTAAATTCACTTTTATCATAATCAAATGCTCCAAAATCAAGTGAATTCGACCAAGACGCGCCAAATCCGCTTCAATGGTTTTTAAATTGAATTTGCTATTTTGAAAGCCGATTTTCTCTTTCGAATCATTCAATTCCATGTTTTCACTCATTTTGTGCATCAATGTTTTGCGTGGCGGTCCACTAGTTCCGTTGGCGGAAAATTGAGTTTTCAACGATTTTCGCACATTCAAATCACTATTTGTTAAGACCAGCCTATGATCAAGATAAAAGATAATCGGTTATGCATTGCTCCAAAGGTAATGAAAATATATTGTAAAAAAAATATACTTTTTATCTGCACGAAGCTCTTCACCAGTACACAATTTACTTTCCATGAAAATGAACTCGTAATCCTTGTTAACTTTTTCCAAACCGATTTCAAGCAGCAGTTCAAGTGGTTCAGACCCACTGAGAATTGGTATCGCAATACGATGTTCAGATACATCCCGAATCAAATGAGCTAATCGACTTTGACTTGATGGCATATTCTATTGTGAATAAAGATCAATTTTAAACCACACACACATCAAATCTTTTCAAAGCTATTGATATCAAATACAAACCACCACATTTATTTTTGCAGCCGATGTAAAGAGATATTGAATGGCTTCTTTTAATGTGTCATAAGATGAACAAGCTAAAATAAATTGAATTGATAAAATAATCGGCAAAATGGCGTTTGAATTGAAAATTGAAAATTGTCCAATGTAAAAAATTTACTTTTCAATGAATCCCAGAGTTGATCAGTGAGTTCAACGCTAACTCGATTAACCGCATTTTGTACAATTTGATCAATATTCGTATTTGGTTTGTGATCATCCAGATCATCTTCATCCGTAACACCGATTGGTATTGGTTGTGTGAGCATATCATATATTTCTTTCTTAATATCAGCAATGTCACTGTCGAAATGTGTGAATGTCGAAAATATTCAAATGCATTCCAATTAAATTTATTCAATTTGGTGGAATACTTACTTGGAAATGAAACTATTGAAAACCAATTTGTTGGAATCTTTGGTTTCTTTATATGCAACAATTGTTTCTTTAATATTATCTAAAATGCCAAGTTGAATCCAGAATTTTTGTGCCGGTGATCGAATTTTATTGATCGAAACGGTTTGATGTAAAATCATTTTGGCGGAATTTTTTCCATCGGTAAGTATTGACTGTGGCATTGAACCATTCACCAAATGTGATACTTGTAACATTGCATCGCTACCTAAACGATAGTAACCATCAACCATGCCTTCAATTGAACCATACTGTTTAACCACATTTGATAAATGTTTGGCTTGTATCTCAGCCATATTTATTGGCGCAAAATCAATAATACCCTGAACAAAGACAATTACATGATAAATAAAACGATCAAAAACTGTATTCTCAATCTGTGATTACTTACATTGAATTTTAAAATTCCACGACAACATTTGCCATTTTTCAGTTGAATTGACATCAGCAATGTTTTATCACTGGATTCACAAATGGACCAACATTTTGGTGTACTTTGCGTTTTAAATTCAATTAAAATTTGGTTGAAATGAGACCTGTATGGGGGAAAACAGACTTTTGCTATCATTCAAAAGATTTTAGATAGATTTAAAAAAAAAACATTACTGTGCATCACTCAATGGAATGGTTTGATATTGTTCTTCGTCATCCGTCCATTCATTTTTCTGCAGAAGAAATTCATCGGTCATGGAATCGCCCAGCAGATCAAATTGACACGAATCTCTCAACGGTGATCCAGTCAGATCAAGCAAATTTGTGTCATTATCACGGGTTTGCTGTTTGACTTGTTTTGGCCGGGGTGGTGTTGATGGTAAACCCTTTTCACCAAGAATTACATTGTTAATTTGTATTTATTCATTTCGAAATCAACAAATGAACAATACAAATTGTTCACCATCACTTACTCTTTTGTACAGCAAAACGACTTTTTCGGAACTTGTATCGGAATTTTCAGCTGTGAAATGTTTCAGATACGACAATGGTTCAACATATGATGTATCACAGTCGTTTACCAAATGTTTAACTTTTGCATAGAAATTGGCCATTTTAATGAAAAAAAACTAACTATCCCAATTGGATCAAATTAAACGTAAACTCGAAATAAATGTGATGAATCTTTGTTCATGTGATCTGATGATAAAATGTCTATAAAAATGTGAATGCCAAAAATGCTTATATGTTGAATTTTAAACAATAAAAAACCGTTTGTGATTTCTGTCACTGTGAGTGGTGTGTGCCAATTCTCTTTTGTGTTTCGTGTTACCCGATTCAATTTGCATTGAACTGTCAAACTTCAACGTCGCATGCATTCATTTTCCAATTTAAATTGTTTTGCATCGCAATAGAAGAAACAGTAACAAGTGGACCAAAAAAATGTCGAAAATATTTACCCCGATCAATCAAATTCGTTTAACGAATGTTGCAGTGGTTCGCATGAAAAAAGGTGGAAAACGTTTTGAAATTGCATGCTACAAAAATAAAGTGGTGTCATGGCGAAAAAATGTGGAAAAAGATATCGATGAAGTGCTACAAATTCATTCGGTATTTACAAATGTATCCAAAGGAGCGGTGGCTAAGAAAGAAGATCTGGTGCATGCATTTCAAACTGATAATATTACCGACATTTGTAAGGAGATTCTGATGAAAGGTGAACTTCAAGTATCGGAAAAAGAACGACACACAGAATTGGCGTCAATGTTTAAGGAAATTGCTACGCATGTCGCCGACAAATGTGTAGATCGTGAAACAAAACGACCGTATCCCGTATCGATGATTGAAAAAGCCATGAAAGACATTCATTATTCCGTAAAATTGAATAAAAATGCAAAACAACAAGTTCTCGAGGTGATTGGATTGTTAAAAGAAAGTCTACCAATCGAACGTGCCCATATGCGAATACAGGTCACCGTTGGATCAACCAAAGAGGCTAAACAAATGATTGAGAAATTAAAACCATTGTGTGCATCAATTGAGCATGATGATTGGAACACTGGTTGCACCAGTCTCATTTGTTTAATTGACCCTGGTCAATTTAAGGAAATCGATGAACTCGTGCGAAAAGAAACCAAAGGAAATGGACGCATGGAATTACTCGACCTCAAAGAAGTTGTTGAAGAAGAAGTATTTTAACATTTTATTTCATGGCATTTTTGTTAAACTGAAATTCATTATAAATATATTCAAAAAAAAAAACAAAAAAATCAAAAAACACATTCAGTCTTTGCATTTCAATCATTTCATTTTCAGCCGCTCAAACAAACGAAGTAATTTTATAAGTTGTGAAATTTGATTTTTTTTTTTCGTAAACATAAATCGTATGCGCAATTGCCTGTTTGACAATTCACAGTGATTGTTGTATTTTGACATTTCCATGCACTGTATTTGTGTGTGCTGTCAAATTGGTTCCAATGTTTATCATCAATTTAGCTTAAGTTGTTTAGCAATTCATTGTCACACAATATAAGAAAAAGAAATACATCAATTCAAGAACTTTGATTTAAAACGGTTTGAAATTGGTTGAATATTTTGGTTTAATTTTTATGTGCATAGAATTAGGTTGGTCAAATTGAAAAGATGCCGATTTTATCGACGACCTGCGATTGGTTTGCTTTGCGGCCAGGAATCACTTATCGGTACATTCAATGTTATGATTGATTTTGATGTTTTTCAAACTAATGTCTAATTTTGAATGTTAATTTTATTTGTTTGATCTGACGCATGACAGCAAAAGTGAATTGTATACGATGGAATGGGCTGCTGATACGGAACTCTATCAAATGTCTGTGGTTGCTGCACCGTACGGTGGGCCAATGGCAATTGTACGGGATTCAAAGCAATTCATCAAAGTGGGTGGATCCACGGTCAAGCCAGTCATTCGAATATTTACAGCATCCGGTCATTTGTTGGCATCAATCAATGTTAGTTGGCAAACATCAAATTATGAACACTTCTGAGGTTCAATTGAAATGGTTTTTTTACGATTTTTTGTGTGATATTTGCAGTGGAACAGCGGTAATCTGTTGACATTGGGTTGGTCAGATGCTGAAGAGTTATTATGTGTACAAGATGATGGTCTTGTGCTAATTTATAACATGTTTGGACAATACATGCACGCCTTTAGCATGGGCCAAGAAGCAAAAGATACAAAAATCATTGATGCCAAAATATTTGCATCAAATTCGGGTACCGGTGTAGCGGTCATGACAACCAATTATCGCATTTTTCTCATCAATAGCATTAAAGAGCCGAAAAATCGTCAATTACCCGAAATGCCAAGTAATTGTTTTCACTTTGTTTCGTAATTGAATTTCAAATGGATTGTTGCTAACGGGAACTCAACTACTCAAGATCGCCCGAAAACTCGCACAAAATCACATCACATTTAGCCAAGAATTTCATAAATCATAACTTATGTAAACTCACCAAACTCGTAACGCGCGTACTGGAACCGTGAAAAGAGTGAATTCGTACGAACTCACAGTAGTTGATTACCTCTCCGGATTTTTACCAATAATAAAATTTGTTGAAAAATGATCATTTTCAGAATCCTTACTGAATCCAACGTGTTGGGCAATCATCAATGAAGATCGGAATACGTGCAGTTTAGTTGCATGTGAACATGAAATATTTAAGCTATGCCAAGGTTATAGCGTGTGCTCCGTGCAATCGGTATCATTTGAAAATGAATTCAAAAGTATTATCGCAATGTCCGTTTCATATAATCATCGATTTTTGGCATTGTACACAAACAACGGCATTGTTTGGATGGGCACATCCAATTTACAAACCAAATATTGTGAATTTAAAACGAATCAATCGGAAAAACCAAAACAAATTGAATGGTAATTGAATAGTAAATTTACTTAAGCTACTTAACCGCGAGTATGGCCAAATAAAACATAACAAGTTTGATTGTCTCTCGGATACTTTTTCACAGGATATTGGACAGTGAAAATTATTCGCAAGCCGATGCCATTGTCATAGCCTATCCATCATTACTGTTGGTGGTGACCGTTGCTGGAGACTCAAACATGTATAGCTATGATTCCGTGCCATTTCTTATCCCCGAAATGGATTGTGTTCGAATATTAAGCAATACCGAACATGAGATGCTGCAAAAAGTGCCGAATTGTGTTAATAATATCTTTGCGATAAATAGCCAAAAGCCATCATCGTATTTATTTGGCGCATATCAAAAATATGAGGTAAAATTTTTGTAAATCAGTTGATTGCTATTGATTCTCATGTGCTGATTCAAATTATTTGGTTTTTGTTTTATTGAAATCGAAAAATCAATACAGGAAAAGAGTCATCAGTCCGATGAATATTTGGGGCTGATCAAAGGCAAATTAGAAGAATCGGTAAACGAATGTATCGATGCAGCGAGCTACGAATTTAATACCAATGCCCAGAAAAGCCTAATCCGTGCCGCATATTTTGGCAAAGCATTCATTCCTGGACACAATCCCGATAAATATATCGAAACATGCCGTGTTTTGCGTGTGCTAAATGCCTTGCGGGATCCAAAAATTGGAATCCCTTTAACATACGTCCAGTAATTTTAATGCAATCATTTACATTTTTATAAACATATTTGAAATGGTTTCCTTCGATATTTTTTTTTGTTTTTAGATTTAATCGCCTCAAGCCGCATGTCGTATTAGATCGTTTAGTATTTCGTAAGCATTATGGTTTGGCCATTCAAATAGCAAAACATCTTAAATTGCCGGAATCAAGAATTTTGGAGCATTGGGCTTTCCATAAAGTCACTTATGATAAAAGTAAGATTTTCGCATGTTTATTTTCGATACATACAAACAAAAAAACAATTGAATCAAATTAAATGTTCAATTTAATATGCACACCTATTTTATAGATGATGATGACGTGGCTCGAAAAATATCGGATAAATTGAAATTGGCTGGAACTCAGGGCATTTCATTTTGTAATATTGCAAAAAAAGCACAGGAACTTGGCCGAAAAGATTTAGCGATCAAAGTAACAATTGGCATTATTTTAAATTGGGATGGCATTTGAAATGGCCCCTAAAACAATTTTGAAAATTGAATTTTCTAACACTTTGAAATCATTTGCATTTTATAGCTATTGGAAATGGAATCAAAGAGTAGTCTTCAGGTACCATTGTTGCTAAAACTGGGCGATAGTAAACGTGCTCTTATGAGTGCTACAAAATCCGGTGATACTGATTTAATTTATACAGTTTTACTGCAATTAAAAGAGACAACACAATTGGCCGAATTTCAAATGATCATTCGAACATTCCCAACGGCACAGAATCTATATAAAAAGTATTGTAATTTGAATAGTAAATCAGCATTACAAGAGATTTTCAATCAAGAAGATGATTTTGTGGCGCAAGCTGAATTTGCTCTTCGCGAAGGATTTGCGGTAAATTTCACTGATATTTTTCTACTGAAATTGGTATTTTTAATCGTTTTTTTGTGTGGTTGTTGTTTGTTTTCCTTTTTTCAAATAGAATAAAAACATTGAATCATCCCTGTTGACTGCGTCTGTCGCTTACAAGAAAGCACACAAAGATGTTGAAGCTGAACTGTGTGAAGACTCTCGAAAATTATTAAAAGATCAAAAAACATTCTCCGACAAGTATTACGACATGAAATCAATGCCTAATGTTCAAGTAAAATATTCACACTTGTTTATTTCATTCTATTTCAAATAGGTACTCAACTTCACGTACATTTTATGGGCTCACTGTGCATGAGACAATTCGTGAATTGCTCATTTTGGGTGATATAAAGAATGCGGAAAAAAAGAAAACCGAATACAAAGTCACCGATAAACGATTCTGGTGGCTGCGTATTCAAGTGTTGGCAAAATCATTCCAGTGGGACGAATTAGATCGATTTTCAAAATCAAAGAAGAGCCCAATCGGCTATGAACCATTCGTTGAAGTTTGCTTAAAGCATCAAAATATTGACGAAGCAAAAAAATACCTACCAAAGTGTCGCAATGATAAGAAACTGAAATGGTATATTCGAGCTGGGTAAGTGTTTATCATCGATTCAACCATGTCAACCGGGGATGTGTGTGAAGATTTCGGGCAATCTCAGTTAATTGTTCCATTTTTTTTTTATCTCGAATAGGTTGGCCAAAGAGGCAGCTCTAACATGCTTTGAGCAACGTGATATTCATGGTCTTCGTATGATTTATACGAGCGCTAAAAATAATAATGATCGTGTCCTTGTGGCAAAAGTTGAAAATTACATCAAAACACTTTCGGATAAATGATAAATGCTAATCTTTGCGATAAACACGCTCATGGCAGTTGTGAAAGTGAGCGAAAATTAAAACAAAAAAAATATTGTGTAAAATCAAAAATATAATAACTGATTAAAATAAAACGATTCATATGTTTTCATTGAATAATTGGTTTTGTTGATTTTTTTGTTGTTGTTGTTTCTCTTTATTTCACTTATTGATTTTGGCGACGATACAAATATCTGTCAGTAAAATGTTTACATTCTTGTTTTTGTTGTTCATTTTTAGTTTTTTTTTGTTCTCATTTTAATGTTTGGTTTTTCACTGATATTAGAAAATATATTTACATAGTTTGAACCATTTTGGACACAAGACATAGAAGGATACAGAGACAGAGAATTTTAATGTAGGAATTACATTCGAAAATAAGACGAGTTAAGTTTAATTTTCAATTAAATTTGATTTATTTTTTGTTGAAAACGATTTTCGCTAATTTTGAATGTGCACTTTTTTTCTTGGATTTTTTTTTTTATTTTTTCTTCCAAATTTAATTTTTGTTTTCGCAGAAGTTAAATTTCACATCAGCTCAAAAGAAATTGCTCGGAAAATTGAATATATATATATAGAATAATTACAGCCAAGACAATTTTTATCAAACAAATTCCTATGCTAGACACAATTTGGTGTGTGAATGTGTGTGTGTGTGTGATTCGAAAAAAAATATTCAAAAACATAAAAATGAGCGAAAGAAAAATGTCAATTTGCTTCGAAAACAACCTAAAGTTTATCTAGCATATTAAATGGATTAAGTGATTGCACATTGATTCTATCGTTCTTTCTTCTCTTTTGTGTGAGAATTTCCACTAATTTCTAATTTTTATTCGTTTATCTACGCGAGAAATTTTTTTAAAAAAAAAATTATAACGAAAAAGAGCATGCAGAATCGATTGCGAAAAAAATTCAATTAGAATAAATTCGTACATTTTTTTTTTGAATATTTTTCTATTCATATATCTGCACAATCGATTCTGTATGTTTGAAATTTGATTTCCGAAGTCATTCAAACGGAAGGAAAACGTGAATTTTTCCAATGAAATGTTTCGAAGGGAGAGAAATGAATTTCAAATGTGTCGGATTCTTTTCCCTTTTGCTGCTGACTGCTGATCAGCCCTATTAACACAATTCAATTTAACAAATATTTTGCAATTTACCTAGTAGGAATTGTGGCTGCAAGCGATGCACATAGTGCATTGCGTATACAATACAGATACCGACACAAAAATTAAAAAAAAAAGAATCAATAACCTTTTTGTTTATTAACATTACAATAGCTTGAAATGTAATATAAATGTGCTCCATCGGCAAATGTACTATAAATTAGTTAATATTGTAACAAGATGCATTTTGTTTTAAAGAGCTGAGTACTGAGTTAAAAGCAATTATTTTCACAACAGTTTATGCGAGTAATGGAGAGAAAATGAAAGAAAGAGAGAGATGGAGAGAGAGAGAGAAAGGGAAAATAAACAAATTACAAATTAAAATTGGAAATTAATGAAAACGGAAGAAGGAATCTGTTTAGGGAATTCGGCATTTAACAGTATGCGGATATATGGAGAGAGCTGAGGCAATTCAGGCCAGCCTTAGGATTACGGTTGAGTAAGCGTATGGCTTTGAAAGCATCTTGATATCAATCAGCAGAGCTTTTTTTCATTCATTTTTTTATGTTTTTGATTTTGAGTTAGAAAATTATCCATTTCGAAATAGTTTCTAAACTATAACTTAGTTTGTCTAATGCATATTGAATATTGGGCTGAATCTGGGATTGTTTTTACCAATAACTTCGTCACTTGTATAGATCATCCTTAGACCTCTGGGGGGCGAGATGTGAACAGATGTGATTCCCTGTTTGTTTTTTAAACATAAATCTCGAATATCTCTACAAAATCAATTTGGGCTTGTTTGTTCAAGTGGGAGAGGGGGCGAATTATGGAATAATGAGATGGTTTTAAAAACGAATAAAACTATCATCAAATTGGCGAACAAATAATGGCATGAACAATGAATCCAGTGTTTGATTTGAGTTCTTCCCATTATTAGGTTCTTTGTCAAAGCAACAATTAACAATTATGAATAAAATTTTCCGTTTATTTGCTATTCACTTTCTTTGTTTTTTCTTCTTTGTTATTCATTTTCTCCGTTTCTTTTCTCTTTATTTATTTCCATTTTTTTTTATCATTCTTTAATTTTTATTATTTTCATTTTGTGTTCGCAGATTTATCCATCATTTAATTTAAATGATGGACAAAAAAATCGTTTTGAACAACTTACACAATTCATTAATAGATAATATTTTCAATAAAATTCTCTAAATAATTTAATGACTAGAAAAATGTTATCTCATAATCACCACATGAATTTTTTTTTATATTTCTCCTTCTTTTTTATTATTTTTTTTCTCAAGCGTCAAACGAAAAATGTTGGATTTGTTTTGCTGATGTTTTTGAATATTTCTTTGTAAGTGTATTTTGTATGTTTTACAATTATTGGGTGTGTGTGTGTGTTTTGTTTTTCATTTAGCATTTTCCAGAAAAGGAATTTTGTGATTATTTTTTTTTTTTTTTGTTCCATAAGTTGAAGTTAATTATTGACAATTTTGTTCACTAATTTACTTGTTTTGGAATTTTCATTAAAAATATCCTCGCTGATGGAGTTGGATTTTTTTTGGGGGGGAGGGGGGAGAGAGGTTAATTTTCCAAATTATAGGAAACGTACAATGTACTTTTCAGTGAGAAAAATAGTTAAAGCTTTTTTTTCGTATTTTAAAAAAGTGTGTCGAAATATGTTGTTTTCATTCTTCTTTTTGTTGTTGTTTTGAAAACTAAAATGATAAAAACAAAATGAAATTTCCAGTTGAGCTGAAAATTCAATACAGATGAAACAAGAAACAAGATCATTGAATGCCAATAGGTCCATTCTAAATAACTTACACAATTTTATGTGTGTGTGTTTGTATGTGTGTTTTTTGTTTGTTTTTTTTTTTTCATTTAATAAATAGTTTGAAGCCATTTACAACAGCTCAAATCACAAATTCGAATTCAATTTAATTTAATTGTTTTCAAGTGCAATAAATTCTTTGAAAGAGTTGCTATACCATTTTCTATTGCAATTATTGTTGTTGCCTATATTCATTTGATTGTATGACAAAATTGATTCTAGGGCAAACAAAAATATTTATAATTTGTTCATTTTTGTTGTTTGTTGATCTATTCAACACTAAATGATGTCTGTTATTTTTTGTAGAAAATGTAACATTGAAACTATTTTTCATTACAAGATCTTTTTTTGTTATGTTTTAGTCTATATACTTTTGCTATAATTCTTTACTGTAGAAAGAAACACATTTTTATGCAGCGAAGAAAAACAAATTGTTCATGTTTTTTTACAACCTCCAAAGAATTTAGTACTTTTTTCAAAAAAAAAAAAAAAACTTAGATTTTTTTCTGTTTTTATTCCTACGCAGCATTTGTGCTAAAATTTGTGTTCGTTCGTTTGGTTTTTTTTGTTCAGTTGTATTTTTTCTAGGACCTACGTGTATTATCGCATGTACAATTTTTTGTTTTTTGTTGTTTTTATTTTTAAATTACAAATAGATATGAAAACAGTTTTTTTTTTTTAATTTTCTACACACTATCCCAACATTCACGCGCGGACGTAACTGATCGTTTTTAACTCAATTACAGCTCACGTCAAAATTTTAATTCTTATTAATGGTTTGTTTAATTTTATTTTAATTTTTTTAAATTTGCTGCTTGAATTTCTTCCGCAGTCATCACAATAATCGTGGCTTAAAGCTTGACAGATACTTATATAAACATCTGCGCAGGATGAACACAGAAACACTTTAGTATAATTTGTTGTTGTTGTTGTTGTTTTTTGTTAAATTTCAACTTCTCAATTTTTCTCTTGTTTTTATCATTCATTCTCTCCTTTGAATTTCAATTCGTTTGGTTTTCAGCTTTGATACGGATTTTGTTTGTTTGTTTGTTTGTTTGTTTATTTACGCATAAGTAGCGTTTTTAATATAGGCTAAGTATCTTCAGTCAATGAGCCGTCGGCGGTGATTGAATTAGCATGAAGTCCGTGATTATTGAGGTTTGGACTAGTTGCATTGTTGTTATTATTGTTGCTAATATTGTTGATGGTTGCATTGGCTAGATTCACTGAAGCAGTGCCATTAAATGTTTTACTCAACGGACTGATTGGGGTTAACGGGAGTGAGCTTTCGTTGTTGCTGTTGTTATTGTTGTTGTGGTTGTTGTTGTTGTTGTTGTTCGCATTGCTTGCATTAGATGCGGGCGTATGATTTGGTGAAATCTGAGGTGTTGGTTGTGTATGTTGCTTTGGTGATGTAGCTGGAGTTAAAATACCTAAATTTACAAGACTAGGAAGATTGATTTTAGCGCCGTTGCCATGGCCATTGCCATTATTTTCATCGGCCGTCGATGCATTTGGAATGGCGGTGGCTGTTGACACAATGATATTGCCATTGCTTGTGCCGTTTGCCACACTTGTGATGATTAAATTTTTACCGGACGCTTTTGTGCCAACCAGGACACCATCAAAGCAATCCGAATTTAATTTAACCAATTTATTTGGATTGTGTTGCGACAGCAGGGCATGGCTATTATTTGGAGGACTTGATACGGCCAGCGAATTGACGGCAATTAAATTGGTTGTCGGTGGTGGGGCGGCGGCGGCGGTGGTGGTGTTGGTGGCAGCTTTTAATGTGATTTGATTCGATTGTGAAATGGATTGTGTGAAGGACGTCGGTGATGTGCTTGCCGACAATGTGGTTGGATTGACGGTTGTACTGCCATTGGCACCGCCACTTGGCGATAGTTGACTTTGGCTGGCAAAATTATTATTGTTGCCCCCATTCGATGCACTCGATGGACTGTGCGGCCTTGTAATATTATTCAGTGCTTCCGTTGACGTTGTATTGTGTACCACCATTGAATGATTCTTCAGTCCTTGCGATGTTTTATAGCTTTTTCCACAGTAGCATTTGAATCCTTTACGCACTCTACTCCATTTTTTCAAGCACAACGAGTGGTCAAGTGTTGTGCGAGCGAGATTGTTTTTGAGGTTTTGTTTTTGAGTTGTTTGTTTTCATTTTTGGTTTGGTTTGGATTGGTTTTCGTTCGGAGAATCAAGTTCATATGCGATTCGTTTTTTTGTTTGTTTGTTTTGGATTTTGTGATACGTTTATTAAGTGAAATTCGTTTGGTTGGATTAGCGAGAGCGAACGAAGGCGAGTGCAAAAAGAAAAATGGTTTTGGTTATTCAAATGAAAATAAATACGGATTTCCAAACGAAAGACAAAAAAAAACAAACAATTTTCATTTGCGACTTTTTTTTCGATAAAATTTTTTGTGATTATTTTTTTCTGTTTCAAATTTTTTTTTTTTGTTTTTTGGCACATTTGTATGGTGATATTTCAACAATTGACTACTTACTTTCCCTCTTTTTTGTGACCATTCTTGGAATGATACTTAATGCCATTCACATTCTTGTATCGCTTTTTGCACCCCGGCACTGGACATGCAAATGGCTTTTCATTCGATGCACTGTTACCCGCTGTGCCAGAATGTCTGTAATTGAATTGGAAAAACAAAGCCGATTCAAAATACGAAGTATTTTAATGCATCGAAGTGGGTTTTGTGGTGTGTTTTAGTTTGTTTTTTTTTTTGTGTGAGTGGTTCAATTAATAGAAATCATTTTTTTTTCTGAAAAAAAAAAATCAAAAATATTTTTGCGATCACGCAACCAAATGCGACTTGTTCAATGCGTATGTGGGCGACGGATCTACCAAACGGTCTGATATTGGTATTTTCGTTATTCAAATGTTTTTTTTTTATGTTTCTTCTCTTTTTTTTTGGATTCGGCCGGTAATAAAAACATTACAAACGGTATCAACAAATTGCTATTAACCTGCTGCCATATCGCATTATGAACTCCGAACTAAACTCTTCGGTTGTCCACGAGTCATTCGAATTTTCCGACTCCGATACTATCATTTCTTCATCGTCTATTTCGCTACCTGTGAAAATTCCACAACAAAAGAAGAAAAAACCAAAATATAAGTTATGACAGAAAGATGACAGAAAGCCACAAATTCTAATTCAGGTTGATCCCCAGAAGTGCTAGACAGATCAATGCAGCAATATACAAACCTGTTGGTGTTGTACTTCGATTCGATGACGATAAACTGTAACTGTGATGTTTGATTGCTAATTTTCGCTTTAAATCTGTAGCTCCTGATGTATTGTTTATAAATGGGCCTTCCTTGCGTGCTGCATCGGTTATGAATCTTAGTACATAGCTCAATGGAAGACATGCCGGTTGTGATTGCTCCTTTTGCTCAACAACATGCGGATCATAGTCTGGGATGTGAACGACGATGGTGTGAAAGCATAAACATGAGCATTTAATTTAATTTATAAATTGAAATGACCTTCTCTATTCAATCGTGTGCTTGAACTTTCGAATTCGACATTGGATATTATTTAAACGCATTGACAGAATGGAGGTAAGAAACGATAGATGCGCTCTTGACGGGATTTTTTTGTTTTAAATGTTTGACGCTTAAGAATCAAGTTCAATTCAATTTACTTATGCACTGCAAATCCAACGCATGTTTTCCATGTGTCGAAAATGAGGCGAAAGAAACATACACAGAACAAAAAAAAAAAATCAATATTGATGACATGAAAACATAGCTACTTCATATGTTTACTATAAAATAAATCAACTGGCTTCAAAAGAAACATTTCGAAGGCGATACATTTCGAAATGGAATGACAATATTTGTGTAGCGCACCAACGACATTATTTCATATGGTGTGCTTGTTACTACAACAACAACAACAACAACAAAACACACAACTGCATGTGTCAGCTGATCACATGAAATACAGATTTTGTTGTAGTTTTTTTGTTTTTTGTTCATTGTTTTGACGAGATAATAGCGAATATGCGCTATACTCAATTTACAACGTTTTCGATGTTGATCAAGTGTTTTACTTGCCGCCTGCAAAGTAAATAAGCAAAACTGTTGTTTGTTCTCAATTTTTAATTATAAAATGGAATGACAATTGGGGGATGGGACATGATTTTATATCACATTCAATACTTTACGCATGATTAAATATTCAAACGACTTTGATTGTTGGCTGATGTGTGATGTGATGAGCCCGATGTGAATTTATCGATTCAATTGCGGTTTATTGGCAATTGTATATGGACAACACAGACCGAGACCGAGTTGAATGGAAGGTGAAATCTTAAATACATATTTATAATATGTGCGATTGAGAGGCTGGCATGAAATATTATCACGCATTGATTTGCCACTTTGGAAAATATGCATTTGCTGATTAGTTTTTTTTTATGCTGATAACATGCGATAATTGTTCGATTAAATTGTTGTACAAGGTAACCAAAGAGTACTGATGCGAGATCAAAAGCACATCTATTTATGTAATGTTTTAACATAAGAAAAAGTGGAAACCTTGAAATTTGTATGCAAATTAATTGAAGTTTTAAACAAAACACACACAAAATTTGATTTGTGAAAACACTTGTTCAAAAAAAAAGAAATAATAATGTTGTAAGTAACATTGATTAATAGACGTTTTTATTTTTGGTATATGATTTCGCATACGCGAAACGTGCATCAATTCATTTACAGACGAATCAACAACATAAACTGAAATTCAATTCTAATGACGGTTTTTTTTCTTGTGTTGAAAAGAGCTCGGCTTAAAACCTCAATGAAACCCAAAAGAGTAACGAGAATGAAATGACCAACAAAAATAAAAATAACAATTCGGAATTTTTACGTTTGAACGCGAAACACGATCAGAAAAACCGCAAATACATTGATGGTTGTTGAACATACAGTGCATCCGACCGATTGTTTTGTAACTGTTTATTCAATGTGTGTGTGTTTTTTTTTATTTCGTGTGTTTCTATTCGTGTGTTCGATGGACAATCGGCCGTCATTTGAACATGAACATTGAGCATTTGTTATGACTGTCGTTGTTCCTGGTTTTCATTCGTTTTGGCTCTTTTGTTTCGTTGGTTTCGATCGTCCGAACGGACAGATTCGTCTGTTCGATTTCAATTCACTCTTCGTTCCCGTTTCCCAAATGTCGAAATTCAGTCATCAAGCACCGATCGACAAATTTAATTCGGAAAATTTCACACAAAATTGTTGACACTTACCGATGTGTATATTTTCGATGTGAGTGATAAGTTCACCCAATGAATCAAATTTTATTCCGCACCCATTGAATTTACAAATATTAATGAGAAACACAGCCATTTCAACACACAACTGATTGATCAAAATGGTGTGTGCAAAATATCTCTCTTAAACACTTCGTTCGGTTTTCTCGGGCGGCTTTTTATTTTGTTCTCTTTTTCGCTCAGTTTCACAATATCTTCGCTAAACTGCACACACACACACACACGCACACTTCTCAGAGGCAACAACAGCACACAATATTTCTCGGGGGCCCCGCTTTTCTGCCGTGTAACGTTTCACTAACCGAATCGTAGCCGTAGCCGTGTGATAATGTGAGAGTTACACAAAATTGAAGAAAACCCAAAACCGAAGCAAAGGAGATACGCGCCCTGAGGAGGAAAGACAGCATTGAAATAGAAAAATCAAAAGACACAAAAAAAAACAAACACAAAAATACAAGTAAGAGAGCACAAAAAAAGAGCGCACACACGAAAGACCGAAAAAGAAACGGCTAAAGAAAAACAACAAAACTAAATATTGAAGAGAAGACACAAACGCACCACTTCAACAGTTACTCTAGATTTTACTCGCTCAGTGTTTTATTTTAGTTTTTTTTTTTTTTAATTTTCTGAACACACTGTGTGCTGTTCGCCACTTCTTCTATTCGTTGTGTAGTTTTATTTTTTCTTCTTTTTTTAGATAGTGAATTATATTTTGGTATTTTGCTGGCTGAAATAGTACAACTACACGCAGCCCGATAGAACGGAGCAAAGCGGTAGCAATACACAGAGAGCAAGCAGAAGTAATGGCAGCAGCAGCAGCAGCAGCTATAACAACAACAACAGCAGCAGCAGCAACAGCAGCAACAGCAGCAACAGCAGTGTTTCAAGTTTTTTGGCTTACTGTAACACACATCCAAGTATACTAGCCAACAATTGAATTGCTTGCTGCTTGCTGCTTGCTGCTGCTGCTGCTTTTTTTCTTCTTCTCTATCGCTGTGCTTTAAGCACTCGCTCTCTCATTGAGCTCTACATGAAAAACCATTTGGCTATGTATTTTAATGTGCTATATGCTATGCGCCTCGTTATGTACTTGTGCCTTCGTTCAATCAAAAGATCGATTGCTATATTCATGTGCAATATGCAGAAAGCCAGTTGCCCAAAAATAACCAAAACGGTACACTTGAAATATATACATATTGTATATACTTATTCATTTAAACCAATAGGACATAATGCTATGTGGGGGGAGGGGGGCTCTTCATAGGCTTTTTTTTCGATATTTCGCGCATTCCAATAAAACATCTTGAGAGCTTAAATCCAAATGTATGGGGGCATAAATGACAATTAATCTCAACCAAGTGACACATACAACAATAAAACAAAATCAACGAACATACAGCAGCAGCAACAACAGCAACAACAACAACAACAACAAATTCATTGAATCGTCTAATAAAAGCAATATGTCAATAATGGCTCATTTGAACGCACACATTGGCATACGCATACTCAACAACTCAACACCACATATCATCGTTATATTGTTCTTTGGCAATGCGCAAATGTATCAAAAATAGTGTGTTTATCATGTATATTTATATATATATATATGTATGAATGCATTCTATATCGAGATATGTGTGTGCTACAACATTCCTCTATACTATATAGAGAAATTCTGCATTGTGACACTCTCATTTTAACATTGTATCAAATCCCAAAGTTAAAGTTAAGTAAAGAAAAGCAACGGCCAAATGGAAATGTGACAACCAATCCAATTGGCGCTCTTGTATGAGTACCGTTTTGGGTTAGATTGTGATTACATTGAAATCTAAAGATACCGTTGCATGGTGTGTGCACTACAATATGATGATATATGTTTAGGCCATTGTATTGGAATCTATGTATTTATTTGGGTGTGTTTGTGTGTGTGTTTGTGTGTCTGTACGAGGTATGTACACATTTCAAATGTGTGTTTATGTGTGACTATAGGGCTATGGGAATTATGTAATGTAATCACATGCATACTCACACACTACATTCGCACACAACAAATTAACATTGATGATCTGACTTTAGCCTATCGATTTAATTCAATTATACCAACATGAAATCTGGAACCACAGTAAACAGTTGATTTTAATGGAATAAATCGATTTGTTACGGTTCAAATCCAATTGGAATATGGTCACATGGAACTTATGGCGAATTAAAATCAGAAAAAAAGTAAAAAGTAAAAATACTAATCAGAAAAAAAGCTGCTTATTTTTGGACTCTGTCTTCGTTTTGTACATAGCACACATACACAGACACACACACAAATACATTTAAATGTGATATTTTGATCAATTATGTAATTGTGTCGAATAGAAATGTTCTATTGACATTAGCCCCCACACACATACACATTGGCACACACACACACATATGTATAAATATAGAAACACAGAGAGACACACATACACATCGATCGCACTGAGTTTGTTCCCTTTTGTTCCTTTTTCTACTTGACTTTGCTCCGTCTTGTCGTCTCAATTTGGAAAATGTTCTCTATTTGTCCCCATTTATTAGATCTTGTATTATGACTACCCAATATACATATTATGTATATAGATATATGTGCACAAAGATACAATAATATACGTAATCTCTAGAGAAGTGGCGCCAGCTGGTGAAAATAAATGCGAATTAAATGGTAAATATTTGATGAATTGGAAATTGCAATACGAATATAATAATACACACACGGAATTCAAGTCCGAATCTTTTTTTTTCTCTCTGTCTTCTTCTTTTTTTTTCTCTTTGGGTTATATATATATTTTTTTTGTTAATTTGCGGAACGCAAATTGGGTTTGGGGACACACAAAAATGCACTCACTAAATTTGATGTTGTTTGCCGTTCGTGCCGTTGAACAAAATTGTAAAAAAAAACTATTATTATTTTTCAACAATTATGCAACGCAACACACAAATTTCAGCCACAAGTGTGATGGAACTATTTTTTTGTATGAATATGGGTACTAATGTCGGTCGTAATGTCATGTCATATGACGTGAACGTGATAAAATATATTTGTTATGAATTTCTTATACGTTTCGGTATTAATTGTCTCCAAGCAGTAGCAGGTTTATATAACACACACTCAAATGGTTGGTGCTGGATTTCGAAAATCAATATTGGATCCGAAGGGGGATTGGTAATGCCATCTAGTGGTGGAAAAAAATCAGGCCATATCGGCCTTAACATATGTCAACCCGATTCTAATTTGAACGATTGAATTTGTTTGGCAAAATGACATTCGTTCGGATTGCTGCGATCGAAACTACGTGAAATACAGTTTTTTTTTGTCATTTGATTTGCAATGCTTGCAAATTCAATGCTATAAAAGTAGTTTTTTTTTCGAAGCAATAAAATTCATTTGATTTTTCATTCTGAAAACATCAATTCTGTATTTGTGCAATGATAATGTACATTTTGACACGAGCATTGCAATTTCGTTCAATTTCGAATGTTCTAAATGTCAAATTCACACACACACGCACACACACACATATGCATATATATGCACACACGAGAAAATAGCGAACATGCTATTGATTACTGGTGCTGCTGACACAGTTCGGCATACTTCGGCTGTCGCCCGAATTTGAAATCGTTTTACGCAAACTAAGAGCGCCGAACTCGTCATTCGTTCAGCTGAAATAAGCGGGTTAGCCGGCGAACTGATTCTATAGTCTCTACCACTGTTTCATAGGTAAGTCATCGTAGCTGTGCGTTTTTCTCTTCCAATTTGTACCAACTCCCAATTGAGTAAGAGAAAAGACGGGACAAAAATTCTGTGTGAAATTGGAAATCAAATTTTTTATCGAAAAAATTTACCATCGTTTTCAAATCATCGTTGCAAAAAAATTGTGTAAATCAATTTGCTCAAGTTTTTTCTAATAAATTTGCACAATATTTTTGTGCGATTCCAGTGTTTTCGTTAATATTTTCACACATTTTCTCGGCTGATAGTCTCGTACTTGATTTGAGAGAGCACAGTAAATTCCGCCATCTTAAAATTTGACATTCAGTCTTAGACTTTTTTTTGCGGCTCAAATTCATTTGATATTTGAAAAAACAATTGAAATATTTCCAATCAAAATTGCAAAGTGACACAGTGACAAATTTATTGCGCGAAAAATCAATTGAAGACAGAGACAAAAAAAAAACACTTTGGGACGTTTAAATTGTAATGGCAACGGTTTCGAACATTTTTCAGTGTTACGTACTCGTTACGTAACACAGTTCATACGATTATGTTCCGAATGATTTGAATCAATCTATTTTCTTGCTCAATTTGTGTGATGTTTTCATTAAATAAATGTTTTCGCCTAAACAGCGATTCAATTGTCAATTAATTTTTGGTGTTGTGTGAATTGTAAACAATTTTGTTCTCTTCTTCATTTGCAGTTTCCTTTGAGCACCTCACGGCCGTCAAAAAAATACAAAGTGTAAAAATGTTTGTACAAACCGCCTCACGTATCGCTCCAGTTGCAAGAACCGCTGTAAGTATTCTATCAAGAATAGAAAAAATCCACCCAATTTGTTCATGTAATAGACAGTCTTTTTGTTGTTGTATTTTTCGAGTTCATACAAGAAAGAAGTTTTCTTACATGGGTTCATTTAAAATGAACATCAAATGTTTTGATGGTTATAAAAGAAAACTTCTAATCTGACGTTCGCATAGACCGTTTTTTTTATTGGTTATATAACGTGAACATTTCTCTATACGTGTAGTTCGTTCACATGGCTGTTCTGATAAGTTGTTGTTGCCTCAGTTCATGTATCATTACATAAGCGGTTCACAAAATTTATGCTCTTGACACTCAATGAAAGCTTTTTTTGTTAAAAATTTCAATTCATTTTCGATTTCAATTAATTTTTGTTTATCGCTTGTCTATTTTCATTGATCAAATGTTGCCAATCAAAAAAAAAAAAAAATGATGAAACCAAAATTCAATAAAAATTTATGTTTGCCCCATTTTTCTTTTTTTCTTTTGAAATTGTTCTTACAGATCAGCGGATCATTCTTGCGACCATTGAGCAATGCTGTCATCAGCCAAAGTCAAACATTAGCTGCTCAAAACACAACCCCAGTGGCCCTTCTCCCACAAATGCGGTCATTCCAAACCACAGCCGTGACTCGCGATATCGATTCAGCTGCCAAATTCATTGGTGCTGGTGCCGCTACCGTTGGATGTGCTGGTTCAGGTATGTTTGTAAATTTATCCCCTCCTCCATCCGCAAATTAAATGTTGTCGATATATTCAAATATATCGGCTAAACAATTGCCATCCAGCATTTAATCCATAGTTGGCACCATTAAATGATTAAAGAAAAATCGAAATGCAATGAAAATCCCATTGTTGATGACCTTTGTTTCATGTTAAAAAAAAAAACAACACAATCCACTGCTGTTTTGGGCTAGTAGTAATCTTGCATCTGTGGCAAACATACGAGTACATTTGGTTACTCATTTCATCATTTGAAAAAAATGCCTCGGGAAGGTCTGAGAAAAGGTGGTGCTTCACCGTTAAGAAGCTTGTGCTTAACATTCCAGCAGAATGCTTTTGTAGTTAGAAGGCGGGGGGACAAGAAATGCTGGCACTTTGTCCATCTGGACAGAGCGTCATTGAAATCTCCTGTCACCGGCAATTTTAGTACAATGTGCAAGTTGAATGAATATTCTCATTGTGTGGATTATTTCGTTCAAAACTCAATTCAGACTATTCTACTACTAGTCCGTTCGCCAATGGATAAATACATAACCAAACAAAACACTCACAATGTGATTTAAGTTCTTTCGATTTGTGCACTCAGTTGCAATGATAGTGCCAACACCAATAAATAACCATAAGTCACGATCTAACCACAAGACACACACACACACAATTTGTGCACAAAACGATTACCATATTGAAATTGACCATTATTATTTCTATTTTTCCTTCTCTTTCTCTCGGTTGGTTCGTGTTCACATTTGAATCCTGTAAAATACGAACCACGAATATAGGTGCTGGTATTGGAACAGTTTTCGGATCTCTCATCATCGGTTATGCCAGAAATCCATCACTTAAACAACAACTTTTCTCCTATGCCATCTTGGGATTCGCTTTGTCCGAAGCCATGGGTCTTTTCTGTCTCATGATGTCATTCTTGTTGCTCTTCGCTTTCTAAGGAATTCATCATTAGTTTTCTAATTTCAACAACAATTACAAAACAACCAATGGAAAAAAACCATAAAAAAAACATAACAAAAAAAAACAACAAAAGAATGAATCAATACGCATCCAGAAAAACAGAAAACAACAATAAAACATGAATGAGTTTCGAACAATTTTAGAAAAAATTTGCAAATTCGAAGAAGAAAAACATGAATTCAGAAAAGATCTAAGCATCATTTGGCCGTTAATGACATCTGTAGAGGCAATGTTATACGGTGGATTTACAAAATCATATGTCACGTAAATCAATCGTCTTCAAACGAATTCGATATTTGTTCAAAAATGCAGCCTGTTAATTTCTGTTTTAAATTCAAATGTTAACCTGAATAAAATGAGAACCGATTCGAATAGACTTACATGACCGCCGTATTTTCAGTAGTAGCTCCAACCAAAAAAAAAACAACAACAACAACAACCAAAAACATCTGCATGCACTACATCCTCTTTTTACTATATATATATTTTTTAATTTTTTTTTTGTTAAAAACATTGAACATTAATCGGCCCAATGTTTCTAGTTGATTTTCCGTTTTCCGGTTTTTTTTTCTTCGTCGTTGTGATTTTCACTTCACTAAGTATTCCACGCAAAAACAGTCATAAAAAACATTTAAAAGAAGAAAGTATAATGAGAAAAAAAACACATACACAGACCGCACTTACTCTTTTCATTGTGATCTATGGCATGGTCGAACTAGACATTGGCCATGCGATGAAACACATGAAACAAAAGAAACAGATAAACAAAAAAATTTAAAAAAAAAGGACAAAAAATCTTATTACAATTATTGATGTAGAGTCAATTGGGCAGGCTCAACACCAACAACTGTACTCAAGGATTTCCAAATCCAAAGCTGAAAATTTGTGGTTATTCAAACATGGATCACTAATTTGTGTGTATGTGCATTAGAAAAAAAAGTAAAACCATAAAATAGAGACATCAACATATTAACAGATGATAACCGTTTGTAAAAGTAAAAATGGGAAAATCTTGTGTGAAACTGGGATGGATTGAATTTTTGCTTCGCAATGATCAATTTTCAAAGAAATATTTAAAATATGTAAAACCACGATGTGAGTTTAAAAAGAAAAATCATTAGAAAGCGATTAAATAAAAACAAATATGATCGAAAAAAAAGATGAATAAGCAAATAAATAGTTAAACAACAAAAAAACATTGAAAAAAAGAAACAACAAAAAAATCCGTTTGTTTTTTAGCTTACTTTAATCTGATTTCAAAATTCTATTGGAAACGTATTGAATTGTGATGATGATTTGATACGCATGTACAATTCGCATTGATTTTATGTTCGCTGATTGGGATGTGTTTTGTTTGTTTTTTGTTTTTCTTTTTTTCGTTGGGGTCTCTGTGCTCATCAACAAATGAAGTGAAAAAGATTTTCTTTGACTTGTTTTTCCCCCTTTTCAATGTCAATTCCGATTGCTTTTCAATTTGAAATGTAATCGCCATCGTTTTCGACACACTGGTCGAAAACCAAACGTGTATGTGTATGTCCAGATGTGTGTAAGCCTTACACAGACACACACACACACTGAAAAGTGACATTTACGTTTATCGTGTCAGTGTGTGTACGCGTTGATTCGTTGACGTTTCGAATGGAGTACCTTTTTTTTCGAACGAATTTTTTCCTATTTCTCACTATTTAACATGTCAATTTTTTCGCTTTAAAATTGAATATTGGCATTTATTTTCCAAATGAAATCAATAAATCAATGATAACATTGAAGATTAAGCGTGTAATTTGTGTGAATTAAAGTAGTTTTAGTTATAAACGACGATGGATAAACGCGTTTTAGCCGATCTCATTTCAGTCACAACAAAATCCAGCGATAAAGCCACCATATTTAAGGCAAGTATATGAATGAAACCAAACATCGTAGTATATAGCAATAGCCCAGCAGCATATATACACGTACTAACATTTCGGATTCACATTGAACGATGTACAATCGATATGAACGGTACGGCGTATATCGTGCATTTGGTTTTTGCGGGTGTTTAAATGGTTGAAATAAATCGATTGAACATTATTTTTCTTTTTTTTTTTTTGATTGTGTTTGGATTCTAATTTCAGGCTCTTGTAAAGCTTCGAGCGGAATTGGTAAAAGATAAACATGGTATACAAACATTTTATGAAGCTGGTGGAATTGCACCGATGGTTCGATTGCTCAGTAAACCGTATGAAAAAATTCTTGAATACGCTCTCAGTATATTGGGAAATTGTTGTACACAAAAGGCATGCTGCAAACAGGCCATTTCGAATGGTATTGTACCACCATTGTTGACCATCCTCAAGAGTATTCCAAATCCAAAGGTGCAGTGCCGTGTGTGCCGTTTAATGGGCAATTTGGCCAGAGAATCCAATGAAAAATTATGCTCATTGGCGAAGGGTATTGGTGTGGTTGTTGCATCCGTATTAGAAGACACAAAAGATGTGGCCACACTGTCAATGGCCGTTCGTGCTACACGTTTACTGTGGAACGAAATGCCATTCTATGATGAATTCGTTCGTTCCGATGGTGTTGAAAAGATTTTAAGCATTTTGGTAAAAAATACAATAGTTGAACACAGCAAACAAGATGTTAAATCGATTGTTGAACAAAATCCATACGAACGTGAACGTGTCGAATTTATGTTGTCACATATTCAAATGATGGAATCAATCAACAGCCATGTATTTGATCATGAAATTTTAAAGAAAAGTAAACCCGTTGATGACGATGGTTTTCAAATACCCAATGATCCCGAACAACATAATCTGCTCATTGAAATCTTAAAATGCCTAGAAGTTGTAACATCGGTCCCAACGTTGCGAATCATTTACAATGTAAGCTCGAAAAAAAAATTGCAAATTCTTTATCCATGCGTTTCCGTGAGAATATATTCAGATGGTTGATTTGTTGCTTCTATTTTGTGAAAATTTTATTTGAAATTCCAGTTTTCACGCATTCAGCATAGTGGAAGTTGTATAACGTTTTTTGCACGTGGTGATAGCCCATATCGTACACACTCATTGAAAATTTTATCGAATTTGGCAAAATCAAGTGGACAAAAAATTTTAAACGAAGCCGATGCAATGACAACCGTTTGTAATCTAGTAACCGCAACGGATTTAAATAAGGCGCTCAGCAGCACTGAAGAGCGTCATTGCATTTGTGTGATATGCTTTTTGGCGGATGACTCATGCAATCGTGCTAAAGTTCGAAAAAGTGGCGCATTCAAGCATCTACTGCAGGTGGCCAAAGATACCGACAGTGATTCACTGCTAACAATGGTAAGAGCAAATATTGTCAAGCATCTTATTCAATTGTCGATTGAATAAATTTTCATTTTCATTTTCGTTTCGATTAATTTGTACAATAGATTTTGATTGGTTTACAACATTTTCGTTATGATAATATGAGTACGGATTTGATGATTCACATGGGCTTGTTGAATGTGTTGATAAACCGTTTGGAGACAAGTATCAAAGATCTGAAAGAATCTCATAATCCAGGAAAGCAAAAAAACAATGATGCGATCAGAGCACGTGATGACGACGATGATATTGAAATGACCTTTCCAAAACGTGTTAAAATGGAGTTTACACCACCACGATATATACCTGTAAGTGTTCAAGTTCAATGATTCAATCCAATGATCATGGCCGAATTGTATCGAATTTCGAAAATTATCTTTTTTATCATTAGCGTGATATTGACTCTCCAACGACCTCCGTTAGCAGTGGCTCAATGTATCAATCGCCTAGCAATAGCCCATCGAGTTCATCAAGCGCGTAAGTTCATTTCGAAAAGACATTTCAAATGTAAACGAGGACGTTAATATTGTGGACTTTCCCTTTAATTAGATCTCCAAGGAGCCTGTCGCCAGCTAATCAAGCCGGTGGTGGATATGACGATATTGATGACTATTCGCCAGTGGTCAGTGACATCGAGGATCAAAATGATGATGACACAGATTTAAAAGTGAAATCAAAGCGAAAAGATGATTTGGATAAGGATAACAACGATATTCTACAGAAAATTTTGAACGAACAATCAGCTTTTATGTGTGAACTAGAAGAGGGAAATGTGTCCGATCAGGGTGAACATGATGATGATGAAATCAAAGAGAGTACGTTTTGTTTTTTTTTTTTTTTAATATAAAATTGATTTATATGTGATCAGTAATCACATTTTGATGGTGAAATTTTTCTCCTTCAGAAAAAGAGAAAGAACAAAATCAATCCGATATTTTGGAAAAGAAGAAGACCGTTAATTTGGTGCTGGGCATTTTGTGTAGTGCATCATATCGTTTAAAACAATTATCGATAAATGAATTGTGTAAACCTGAAGTGTTGGATGTACTGTTGAAAACATGCCGTTTGACATACAAACGGCGTTCACCGGAGGCAGCGTGGGATTCGCATGGAGCACCTCTGGTTTTATCACATGTTATCGATTCAAATAATTTTGTCGCTTTGCTGAAGAGTAATTTTATATTCAAAGTATATGACATGGCAAATCCAGTGGAAGAGCATGCAGACTGTGAACTGTGCACGGACGTAAGTTTAATTTTGCAACCATTTGCAAAACTATTCCAGCTGAAACCAATCAGCTTATTGCTAATATTTGTACAAAACAATTTTTGTTTTATTTTTGAATTTTCCAGTTAAAATTTGTTGGTGAAGGTTTATTGAGTTTGCTGAATGTGACTGCTGAAAATGGATATGGCCGTGGTGAAATGGCGCATTTTTTGTTAAAAAATGACAAACAAATGCACAAACAAGTGTCTGTGATTTCGGCAATGATAATACGTGATAAGAAGGTGCTACATACACTACTTATTAAACACGGTGGTCTCTACACAATGATTGAATTGATTTTAACAAAAGATGAAAAATTAACAAATGAAGCGGCCACCGGTCTAACCGCATTGGCACGAACACTTGAAATTGCCCATCCAAAATGTGAAACCAGTCGCATTTCACAGCTTGAAACGATTGTTGGTGGTGATTGTTTTATTGAATCGGATAATTGGGCGGATGATGAACGTTTGGTGGCATTTATAAGCGGTGATCAAAATGATGAAAGCAATGAAAGTAATACGGTACGGTTTAGTGAGCGTATTTTAACGGATAATAGCGATGTATTCAATCGCATGTTTAATAGTGATTTTCAAGAATCCAAAAATAAACAAGTTTTTCTAAAGAATCAATCGATTGGTGGCATTCGATACTTTTTAAATTGCATAAAACAACATTCATTGGGCAAAGCATTACGTAGTCCGGTGATAAAAAATACCACCGAAACGGATACACAAATTACATTGCGAGCCGCACTTGAAGCGTATGATATGTGCCAAATTTATTTACTACCCGAATTGGAAAAAAACATTCTCAATATTATTGTTTATTTATTGAGTGCAGATAATATACTCGAATTATTTATATTCTCAATGCAAAATCACAAACAAGAACTCACCGAAATGTCCATCAATTTCTTTTTAACATCGAATTGGGCGGCTGCCGAAAAAGTTAAAGTGTTTCGTGCGGCCGATGATTGTGAATACTTTAAAGAATGGAATGATTTAATACTTGATACCATCGCTTATACCTGCCAGAATCATTCATTTTAGGTTTAAAAAAATCAAAAATCAAATTAAATCATCATTTGACAATTCAGGAACCTCGTTAACATTATATATTCGTCTCCTCTTAAGCATTCTTACCAACACATCACAAAACAAACAATACAACAATAAACATCACGTTTAAATTCAAAAAAAAAATCTATTTATAAATATCGAACATAGTGGATTAGTATGCAATATAAACAACAAAAAAACATAAAATAAACATTTTAATGATTAAATAATTATCGCTTGAAAATTTGTTATTTTTCTGTTGTACCATTTATTCAGTTCATTTCTATAATAAAAAAAAATCTGCTGCTAAAGAACTAATTTTACAGAAATCCCATCCATCGCCACATCTTGACCACATGCATCTTATGAATGTGAGCAAGTCTGTTGATCGTATGGAGATTGATCAAGTGAAATATTGTTTGAGCAAAATGTGTTGCCTAGAACCCAGGCTGATGGTAGTCCAATAATTTTAATGTCACCATTTCGTGCAATTTGAATAGCATTATGATGGTAATAGCCAGCAGTGCCAACGGCATTCGTTATACCAATTGGATAAATGGAACCTTTTTGTCGTTGAATATCAGCTGTTATCGGATTGATATCACTACATCGTGTTTTGGCCAGTATACAAGCGGTTGTATTTGTGTAAAAATTTATACGATCTGTAATTCGATTGAAATCACGATTCACCAAATTCGACGTAAAACATCCGTTGATCTGTTGAAATAGACGGATTTTGATGTGACACTAACATAAATAATCAATCATTACATTCAGATAATCCTAACAGGAAATCGCTACGATTAGGCGCAAATAGGAGTTTCTACTTTCACATAATCGGTGTACGCGACTCTGTGTGTGCCTGTATGAGTGCGGCTATATGCATTTGCAATCGGAATCAAATGCGTTACCGACAACCGAAGATTGGATGCCGCACTCATACTGGCGCACACAGAGTTGCGTCCACCGTTGATGTGAAAATAGGAAATCCTATTCGTGTCAACTGAAAACTCATCCCCGGAGGAATTCAAATTTCAAACGGGAAGAAAAAGCAATTGAACCATTCATTCACTCCTCTACTTCAACTTAAAGAGGAAGATGTTGTGTATCTTAGTAATTCATTTCTATGAATTCTATCTTGTACTTCCTATTTGGATTATCTGAAGTCATTATGTAAATGTACATAATAAATGGATCAAAATAATTCAGTAAAAAAAACCAAATATTTACCAAATTGAGTGCATTAATTCGTCTTATGCATCGTATGAATTCACAGTAACCAGTCGAACAAGTTAAAGAAAGAATGGGATTTATTGGTTTTATACCGATAACTGAAAGCTACAACAACGTTTGGTTCAGTTCAGAACATATACAGGTAAATAGAAATTGGTATTTTGGAAATTTGCTTTGACTCACCGTTAAACCTTGAGCACAAACTGAGTAAGTGCTGTTGTTAAGCAGATATAATGATGAACATTGACTTAATCCAATGAGCTGGGGAGGGCCAGCTGGGAGACTAGCCGAACGTAAGAAGCATCCATAGCAAGCGTCTCTTAGCTGTACAGCTGGTTGTGTGTTATTGCATACAAAACTTAAAATTTGCAATAGCCTTAAACTGGAATCAAGGATTCAACAGGGTGTTTAGTGAAACTGAATATTTGTTAGAATTAAACTAATTGTTACCCACTTATGATCTTTACATTCAAAAAATGGAAGCGAATGAACGAAATGATTCGAATTTTCACCGACCAATGCAAATATCTAAAAATGAAATGTTAAAGGTAAAATTTCTTTAAAATGTTAACATATGTGGATCCGAATCCTTACGGCAAGAATTGTAATCGAATTTACGAATTTTCCACACATTTTTTGAAACCAACAAAAGAAATGTTAAAGTAAAATGAGACGAATAACGTGATGAATACAGTCCGAACTATTTACTAAAGCGTCACAACACCGAATGCACCGTTCAGCAATGAGGTAACATATGTAACACGATGCTTGGAAATTGTTACAACTTTTTTTTTAACTAAAATTATAATGAATTGAACCATTTATCAATCGAAAATCGTCGACATCATTATATGTCAATTAAGATAACATTACTAGAAGCATTGGGGCAAAAGAAAAACGATTTAAATAACTGTAAAACTGTGAAATCAAAATTATTGTAATCGCATGGATCGATGGTTCTGTATTTCGATGATGAACGGTAAACGTAATTTAATGTGTGTTTTTCTAAAAAAATATCATATTTTACGACATTAATCAGTATCAAGTGTTGGTTGATCCACGGATAGATGTACCTTACCTTTAGTTGCTCATAAAAACGTGTTTGTTACCAGGGAAAGTCAGTTTTTAGAGCAATATTTTGATAAACAAGTCAATCCACCACTAGACGAATTAGAACTAGGTCAAAAAATAAAATACCATAATGTTTTTTTTTGATCAAATTTAATTATTTATTTATATAGATCGAATGAATTTGTTATTGTTTTTTTTTTGGATTCTGCTGCTTTATTTATTGGTGTCGGTGTAATACGTAGGTCATGTTAAAATGTTGTTGGTTTTTTTTTGGTTTTTCTTCTTATCGATAAGCAAATTAAAAATGAAACAAAACTTGAAATCTTCAAAAGAAAATGCAATTTATGTTTGTTGCATTTGATTACAATAAACTATACATTTCCGTAGTTGTTTGTCGTTGATTTGATTGTTTAGAAGAAAACAAAAACCATAAAATCGTTGAAAAATCGAAATACGAACGAACCGAAAGCTTTATACAATCCGTGAATGCAGTGGACGTAGAAAAGTCGTAGAAAAAGTTGTGTGTTATGTGGAAATCTGACAGATGTTTCAACAGTTCAATGTTTCAAACCACTTTTTAGGAGTTTTTTTTTTGATGATGATTTTATGCCATTGAAATTGTTTAGCAAAATCAGAGAAATTGTTTAGCAACGAAAAAGAAGTCAACTGTTTTTTTTTTTTGTTTTATTCAATTTCTCATTAAAATGCATTTTCAATCATCATTTGAATGTTTGGGGTAGTCACACCGAATCTCGCTGTGTTGCCCGGTTCGTTCGTTTCTGATAGTGGATCTTTTGCTCATTTTGTTGTTGTTTATTCTTTTCTCTCTTTTTTTGTTTTGTTTTTGTTTAGCTATTTAACTATATTAATTCAATCATTTTGAAACAAATAACTAAATTTACTATCTTCCTTTTTTCTTTCACGATTTCTTTTGTTTGTTCATTCATTCATATAATATATATATATATATATATATATCTATATATGTTCTTGTGTTCTTTTTTTCTTGTTTTATTCAAATGATTTTTTTCACCTAAATTTTGCTACGTTATTTAAATTTACGTTTAAATTTATCATTTTTTTGTGTTAGCATTTTTCTTGTCATTTTGTTGTTGTTGTTGTTGTTGTTGTTCTGTTTTTGTTATCGATTTTTAAAATTTATAAACTATGTTTTTTGTTGTTGTTTTGTTTTAGTTTTCATTATTTACATTTAGAATAAATGCCGATATCTGCGAATTTGATTTGCTATTGTGATTTGTGGCATGGACATGGGACATATTATCAGCCTATGAATATTTGTGATTATTTTTTTTTTGTCTCTTTTGTTTTGTTTTGTTTTGTTTTATTTATTTAATGCTTAAACCACCTTACTACTTAATCGAAAAATTCATAAATGGATGAAATAAAATCCCCCTCCCAACGAAGCGTCTTGTAGCTCAATTTTGAACATTGATATACCAATTCACTATAACAAATCAAATTCAGCAATTATCAAAAAATCTCTTCAGGTTTTCATCTGTCAGCATTTGATGTCATGATGATTAAGACGTTGTTATTTATTTGGTTTTTTTTTCAATTTTCATCCGTTTTGGTTTTTAATGTGTATAAATTAAATATGACTAATTGCGGTTGTTAATTAATCACTGGCAGTATTCGTTCATGTTGTGTGTTTTGTTGTTGTTGTTGTTAATCTTTACAGTTAGCGGGTTTTTAAAAATGTTCATGTCAGTTAAATCAGGTGTTAGTTTGCTTTAATCAATTAAATTTGTTTTACTTATATTGTGTGTTCGGCTGTTGTTGCTCTTGGATCATTTTTGCTCTCTTTTCAATATTTCAAATGCCTACATTAAATGTTATTCTCTATCTGCATGCCAACAATTGATCGTTATTTGAATGACACATGCCTCTCACTTTCATTCAATTAGTACAGTTTTAATTTATTTTTAATTTATTTATTTAGGTTTTTTTTTCTTTTAAATATTATTATTGAAAAACAATTTGTCCTAGTAATTGCTCCAATTTGCCTTATGCATTAAATATATACATTGTAGTTTATGTTTTCGTTTCATTTTGGAATGCGTCATATTTTAATGCGTCCAATACATTTCTCTATCTGGTTTTTTTTTTCATTCTTTTCAGCCGAAATTGTGAAAGATTCACTATTTTCGTGTAAATGGCGCAGCTTCAATTTGTTTCATTTTATTATTGAATCGCGGTTTTTTTTTGGATTTTATGGTCGGTTACCTAGCACCTGAATGGTGTTATTCGATTGAGCTCGCAAACAATTTCAACTAAAATTTCACCTTAACATTTTACTATCGAAACCAAAACCATTTTACATAGAACAAAAAAAAGAATAACCAACGGCATTGAATTCAAATAGATTTAAGATTATATTGATAAAATTGCATACAAATCCGAATGGAAATGAATGTTAAAATATTTCAACTGATTGGACGAAAACAAAAGACGAGGAGAGGGAGGAGAGGCAATTATTCGCACCCGAAAGAAAAAAATAATGGTGAAACAATTCGGTAATTCATTTGAAATTGTATTTCTATTTGATTTCAATCACATTTTTTGTTTTGTTTTGTTCTTCAATGAGTATTTTAAAGCGTTTTGAATCAATGTTTAAACGAAGTGAATTTGAGCAAAACATTTTTTTGTTGTTGTTGTCGTCAAATCGTCTTACAAATTATATAAATTCAAACGATAGTTCGTTAAATATGTGCTTTTAAAATCAAGTACGCATTATTTAAACTTTTTTTTAAAATTAATTCATGTATTCTTGTATCCACCGGACTTAAACCGTGATTTCAATTTATTATATTTTTGTGTGTGTGTGTGTTTTTTTACATTAATAATTCGCATTTTAAATTGAGCAGTTTGTCGCTTGTTTTGTGTCAATAAAAGTGTCAGATGAAGCCGAATTAGTGCCACTCGTTCTTCTTGTTCCTCTATGTTTGCTAGTCAAATTAAGACTCTATGATCAACGTGGTTAGTGCCAGTAATTCAACGATGAGACGATTTTAATGAAAATCAATAAAATATTTGGAAGCGAACTAAACATATTTGTTTTTCTTTAACATTCGATAAGAAACCGTTATATTTTTGTTTGTTAATTCAGTAATTCTTTATAGTTAATAACAAGAATACCGATTTAAAAAGAAGCATTATTCTACTTCCACTCATTCTTTTGCTCTTCTTCTCTGAGAGAAATTTTCTCTATCTGTTGTGTATACGTTGGATGAGGAGGGTGGGAAGGGGAAAGGGGAAATTCAAATGCACGACTTCATCAAGATGAAGACCAGTCATAACCATTCAGATAATCCTAATAGGAAATCCAAACGATTGTGCGCTAAAAGGAGTTCCGATTTTCACATCATCGGTGTACGCGACTCTGTACGTGCGCCTGGTGGAGTGCGGCTTTATGTATTTGCATTCGAAATGAAATGCATTACCGTTGATGTGAACATGGGAAATCCTATTAGCGCCTATTTGTTGAGATTTCCTTTTAGGATCATCTAAATGTAATTACTGATGAAGATTGAAAGACGGTTTGTTTAACTCATCTACACCGTCCTTCTACGATTTAAGTGCATTTGAAATTTCGTTATTTTGTTCCGCGTGTTGCTTGGTTTGTTAGATGAAACTGATAAATATCTTACGTTAAATTCCATAAGGGATAATGCTTATATGTGGTATCCTTTGCCCGTTTGCCATGTGTTCTAGTGCATTTGTTGCAACTTTTAAATGTTTTTCATGTGAATGTCTTAATTTGATACTTTTGTTTATTATGTTGTGTGTACTTGTGTTGTCGCTTGCATTCATAATATTCGAGTTATTTTTTTTTGTGTGTTGAATTTAGTTCAGAACAACAACAAAAATATGTTGGATTGAAAGTGGATTGTTTATTATATACGGTCATTTATGGTCGTTGCTACATGAATAGAACAAAAAAAAAAAAAAACAAAACAAAAAAACAGTGTGAATTGATCTGTTTTTTTTTTTGTTGTTGTTGTTTCTTTTGTGTGGCAGAATTGTTTCAAAATTGTGATCGAAATTTGTTGTGATTCGTTGTTACAGCAATGGATTTATTTGTGCAGTTGTTGGATTTAGCAATGCAATTTACGATTCGTATCGATTAGAAATATGAAATAAAACGGTTAAAAAGAATAGTGAGCAAAACAAGTCAATTTAGTCGAATTGTGTGTGAACAATGTTTTTTTTTTTCTCCATTTGGATTTCGTGTTTATTGTGTGGAATTATGTGTTTTTCTTTCATGTTAGGTTTCATTTTCGTTTCATTTTTGGTTTCTTTTTTTTGTGTCATCTCTTTATATTAACGTTACAACAAATCAGTATTCATTGGATTTAGTTCTAATTATATAATTAAATAGATGTCCGGTATGACTGGTGCGTTTATTAAATATTTAGAATTTATTATTTTTTTTTTTTGGTTTGATGTTCACATAAATTAGCATTATATCTAAAACATTCGTTCATTTTTCGTGTCATTTTTTGGTTGTTGTCTTTTGGTTTAGCAAATGTTTCATGCTAAATGGATTTAAATGTGTCACAGTACTCAGAGTATTTAAATTTTGAGTTGAGTATGACCGTTTCATTTTGGGTTTGATTTTTTTTATGTGTGTTGTGTTCTTTCAAAAAGAATAGCATCACTAAAATGCTCTACGATATCGCTTTGGTGCGTGTGGAGCTTTGGAGGCGAAAGGGTGAAATAAAAATCATTGTCAATTGATTGGAAACAATTGAATTGTTTATGGTCTGCTGAAGTGGGCATTGCAGTCCATGCTTCAGAGCATTTTAGTTTTTTTTTTCATTTCATTTGTAATTGTATTCGTGGAAATAGCGCACTGAGTAAAAAAAACAAATCATAACGTAACTGTAAACTGTATGAGATACCGAATTGAATGTGCTTGAATAGTTGTGTTGGTTTTTTTTTTGTTATTCATAATCTTATGTTCATTTCCATTGGGCTAACGTTGTTTTGCAAACGGTTTCGAATTTATAACATTTACACATTTACCAACATTCACCACATTTTATTTTGAGTTTTTTTTTTTAATATTCGGTTAAGAGCCGAATCTCTCTTCCTTCATTTTCACAATGATTTTTAAGCATAACTATTACTAATTATATTTTTGTTTAAACACTATTAGCGTAATTTTTTGGTTGTTGTTGTTGTTTTTTTTAGTTGGGTTTTTTTTACTCTTCATCTCGATGTTCCCATTGCGATAAATCTAACATTCAATCTGCGCTTATTTTGCTTTTGCTATGTCTTTTGTTTTCACGTCCATTTTCACATTGGGTTTTTGTTTGTCTGTGTGTGTGTGAGTGAGTGTTTAATTCAATTTCTTCGTCGTTTTTTCCCTCTTATTTCTCGATAGTCGCTCATCATTTTTCATTTAATAAATAAATTTTTGGTTGAATAGTATTTCACTTTTATTGAATGCTTTGAGTACATGATATTCTATCAATAGGTTTGTTTTTTTTTGGTTGGTTGGTTGGTTGTGTTGTTTTAAATTTAATTCTAATAAATATTGCTGGCGATTAATTAAATTTAACTTATTCGATAGGTATGTATACTATACAGTACATTAAATTTTCTGTTTTTTTTAGTTCCATTCATTTTTGGTTTGTGTTTTTGTTGCTTCACTTGCACTCGCTGCTCAATAATTGCAATGTTATGAATCTCTGTGGCATTTTATATTTTTGTTTTGTTGCAGCGCATCGGATTTTTGGTGAACTGACAATGAGACACACAAACACACAAATCATCTACTGTGTTCATCAACCAATTCAATTCATGCGTGTGTGTGTGTGTGTGTGTGTGTACAGAAATGAAATTCCGTAGCATTTCAATTTTAGCTTGTGTATCAAGCATAGTTTTCATTATGTATTGAATACAGTCCTTGCAATCCGTGAAATTGTCCCTAGATTTTTTCCACAATTTCATTGAATGAGTTAAACTCAATGAAATCGATCCATATGGCAAATCAAAGGTGCGAATGAAAGAAGCGATAAACAAATGAATGTTCGTGTTGGTCTCGCTTGGTTTTTGGATACAACAAATACTGTTTCAGTACGGTCAATATTTAATATTCGAATGGCAGTTTCGAATGTATTTAAACAACAGATCCTGCGTCAAACATCGACATCACATGCACGAGTAAAGAGTTCAAAATAACAGAATGCAACTATGTGATTCACAGCATAAAATACAAATCTCGATGGTCAAATCACTTTTTCAACAATTTTGAAATTCACTAGTCGCCGATTTGTGTTTTTTTTGTTTTCTTCGGAAAATGTGTATTATAAAGCGATGTGAAGGTATAAAACATCGTCAAAAATGATCAATTTATGTGTTGTTGTTTTTTTCATTTCAAAATTTGACCAAAAATCAAATGAATCGAACGAACAAAACTCGAGTTAATAAATTTGAATGCCATTTAAACGATCTTTTGGTAATGTTACGAGTGCGCTTACATAATAAATTACATTTGTCTCCATTCATTTGAAAACATGTGCTTTTGGATTTGGTTTTCAAGTCATTTCGATGTGAAATATCAATAAATTTTATTGTTCTTTATCATTTGCCATATATTTGCCTAAATATGAAATGTTACAAACATTTTGTATGTATGTGTGTGTGTGTGTGTGTGTGTGTTGCAAAACGGTTTATTTTGGTTTGTCTCTACATCTTAACTTCTTTTTCAAACAACAATTTCTTCTGTTCATTTTGATCATTCCGATAGTTAGAAAGCGTTTATGTTGGTTTTTTATTTGTGTTGTCTTTAGAAATAAAAGAAGCATGCAAATGTGCTTATTCATGTCGGTCACTTGAATTTAAATTGTCTTCACTTGGAAAATAAAATAAAATCAAATTGTGATAATATCAATTGTAACAATGTTTCTATTTTGCGAATGCGTGTTGTTGTCGTTTCTCATCGTCGAAAATGCTTGTTTTTAGTTATTTTTCGAGAAAAACTGTTTGAACTTATTGAATTTGGTTCGAATTCTCGTTGCAGTACCAAAATTAATATTATCATTATTATCGCTACGGTTGCTGTTTAATATTATTGGTAAGTTATTGTTATTGTTACTGTGCTGGTGGCCGTCAGCGTTTATTGCATTGTGTATGTTCGATTGTGGTGTTGTTAATGGAGCAAAGAGATAGCTTGAACCTGATGTATGTTGATCAATTGATGAACTATTTGGATTGCTGGTTGCCGTATTGATCGTTTGATTTGATGTGATGGCGGCTGATTCAAGCTGCTGCTGAACATCACGCTCGTCGGCCCAAGCTTCTAATTGATTATTGTTCGATGTCGTGTTTTCAGTTCTAACATTGCTATAACTATAACTATTACTGTTAAAATTGTTCGCTTGTTGACGTTGTGATCCAATGCCTGTAACTGTAAAATATTTTGAAAACAGTTCAGCTTAGGTCCATCAAGCCCAATGAAATCCATCGAAAGTGGAGTCCACTCTATTAGTCTAATAGAGTCACTCAATCACTTCGATCGATGCCGAAACAATTCTCATACAAGTTTCTTGTAACATAACACTTACCCGAAGATGATTGTGGCTCAAAATGATTTTGTGTGGTCAAATTGATGCTTCCAAATGGTTTATCGTACATCGATGTAGACGGAAAATTAAATAATTCGAATGAATTGGTGGCAGGTGGTGGTGGTGGTGGTAGTTCGTTTAAATTGGTATTTGATGAGCGTGATAAATAGTTTGGCAGTAAATTTGATGCGTTTTGTTGTTCAAAATTGGTGATTTTCGAATAACGACGAATATCCGATGATAAGTCTAAAAATCGATGTGCACCCGTTTGCGAGATATTATTCTTTTGAAAATTGGCTAATGCCTGGCCATTTGGATTGGCGGCAACATTTGGTGTGGGCATTGAATTATTCAATTGCTCAATGTGTGCGAGTGACGACATGGAAGTGCTACAACAGTTTTGTTTGCTTTTTTTAAGCGTGCTACTATCTTCGTCTTGGGTTTTAGTAAAGCTGCGATCAGCATAAATTTCCAATTCCGTATCCGATTCCGTGCGTGGACAATAATTATCGCAGCATTTATCCCCGATATCGCTTTTATGATGAAATATAATGGTTTGTTCGTTGTTATCTTTGGCCATTTCCCAAATGGAAAATGCATTTGAATCATCGTATTGGCATGGTTTTTTCGGTGTTTCGATTCCATTGTTAACACGTTTAACGACTTTGCTTGAGCCGGCCGAAACCGTTGCCGAACGTTGTGCGCGACACATTTCGTCCGGTTCCGTGACGATTTCAATGAAATCCGTACGATCGGTGCGATCAGCACGATCGTTGCCAATATTTACATCGTCTGCATGTGCATAGGTCCATTGAACGGGTGACGATACATAACGCGTTCGTTTCACCGTTGTTCGCCCGTTTACATTTGGCTTTCGATCACGTGCACCTTCATAATCGCTACTATGTTCAATGGTGATTTTTGACGGTGTTAAAATGACCGTATTTGTGCTTGGTGTGCTTACATCAACTTGAAGCGGTTCAAAAAGCGATAATCCAGACCCATGCAAACTGCTACTTTCGGTGTCAATACGCTTGCGGCGACGCAATGAATCGCCACCAAACGATGAACTCGAACTTTTTCGACGATGTGAGCCACGCGTGTGCTTACGATTTGCTGATTCTGATGAAGCTACGGAATGATGTTAAACGAGAATGAAGGGGATTTTGTGTTTTTTTGTGTTTTTGATTTTGCAATTGCAATTATTCGTTATCAATCGGCTTACCCTGCGATTCACCAGAGAATGCGCGTTTGCATAGAGCGTGGTGCGTTTGATAATAAACTTGATGTTTGCGTGACGAATTCTGGCCATGATAGTGATGATTGTGATTGTGATGCCGATGATAATGGCTGTGCGAATGTTGTCGAGGCGAATGACGTGCATTTCTTTGTGTTGTACCATCACCATTTCCGGCCGTTGAACGGAAACTAAGCGAGGTATATGAACCAAAGCTGCTCATTACTTCATGTGTCAAATGACTTACGCTTGATCGTCGTGACAATGTTTCACCACTGAAATGGATATACACAGGATTTATTTATTTTTTTTTGTTAAATTTTGGCATTGCATCAATTTGTATTGTTGTTGTATGGTTTTGTTTTTGTTTCGTTTCGTTATTTACCTATTGCAAAATTGCGGTCGTGGCTCTTCTTCATCGCTCAAATTGCTTGTGCAACGTTTATAACGTAGTGATGGTGTCGATACTTTGATCGCACCATCAAATTCATGTTCATCGTTTAATTGATTCGATGGAACAACAATTGCACTTTTTGTGCTGTTAATGCTGCCACAGCGGCTGCAACTACGACTAGCAGTGACCAATTGTTCATTGTCATTTGCATTCATAAAAGCAGTTGGTTCAGCTGTTGTTGATGCCGTTAAACATTCAACATCAGCATTTGAGTTACATTGCGATGATAACGGTGATACGGCGCTGGCGGCAGCTTTACTCTTCGGTCAAGGTCCGGTGTTCGGGCATACATGTTGACGTAGGTGATGGGGAACAGATACACCAGCTACATATATTGATACCATGATCAAAAGCGGCAGCAGCAGCAGCAGTAGAAAATAAATCAAAAATATTAGTGTGAAAATTGATTTGCCTTTGGATCGATTTCATAGCACATAAAACAGCACACATTTCCGTGTGGACTGGTAAGCCCACATTGCATGCAATGAAATCGACTACACAAATTTAAACAGCAAATATATAATTGATCTTTTTTTTTTTTAATTGAGTGCCTAAAATAAGCGGTAGTTATTGTGATTTTCGAAGCTTTCATCTGAGAATGTGCAGTGGATTTATTTGTTGTTTATTTTTTAGGCTGTACAGATATTTTATTGGATAAACTAAAATTCAAATGTTTGCTTTTTATACTAAATTCCAAATTACTATTCGCTTATGTAATTTTGCAATGGGAAATTCTATTAGTTGAACAATGGAATATTGACAATGGTTAATTTCGAGTAAAATTGCATTAGGCATTTATTCTCGTTATATTCTCGTGTCTTATTTTAGGCACCGCCTACAAACCAAGATTATCAACGTAATTCACTTCTTCCATCCATGGAACATTACACTTTGTATAACTAAGATATAATGGTGAAAATAAAAATGATAGAGACGCAACAGAATCAATGCATTTGCTGCAATACGAGCAAAAGAACCGAATCCTATTTTAAGGTTCATGCAAATCAAACGGAAATTGCGGCATGCGATTAAAATTGTTATCGAGAGAAAAAAGAGTCCCAGGTCATGTTTTTCTTTCATTTCGGAATGTTTCTAAATCCAAAAAAAAATTAAATCGTATTGAATTTAAAAATGATGTTAATCAAAAATTATTCGAAATAAATCGAAACAAAAATCAAATAAAAAACCAAGAAAAAAAAACAGTAATTCAATTTACCAAAATCAAATAGATTTATTCATTCTATTTTGTATTATTATGTATGCGGTGGTCTCACAGCACCATTTCATTTTGGGAATTTCAAAAAAAAAAGAAATATGTTTAAATTCTTAAAACACTAAAATCGATATAGAGTTCAAATTTATACCGTTATTTGGATGAAAATTCCAGGGCTAAGAAAAAAGATTTGGTTTTTTTTATGTTGAAGAAGTTTTCTTTATAACTTATTTATTTAAAAAATAAAAGAAGAAAAATCGTGATTTTAATGCAAAATCGCCTCATTCATTCTCTGTTCATCGAACAGCTAAGTAATTAATTAGTGCCTTGTTCATTGTTCTGTATTGGTTTTCAAACAATTGTAGTGTAGTATTAGTATAATCTTAGTACTTCAGTGCGATTAAGTTGGCATTTGTTGTTCGGCAGGTGTGTGTTTTGTTGTGATTGAGTTATAACGGTAAGATTAGTTCGTCATTCAAATATAGTAGAGAATATTGTATGTGCTTTAATTGTTTTCATTGGTTTGGTTTTTTCGATATAGAAACGTGTAAATGCTATGGATAAATCGTAATTTTCTAAAGAAAAATTCGTCTTTATTAAGAAAAAAACAAGAAGGTAGATCATAAGATTTGATTAAAAGAAACACATTGCATTGTGTTTTCACAAAATGTACAAAAATTATCGGTAATTTTTATTTTTGAATTTCATTTTAGTCTCTATGAAAACTCGACAACGGCTGACTTTAATGGTTGCCTGTGATCGATGGTTTAAATAGCCACGATTGAAAGAATGTTAAAAATGAAGTAGAGAAAATAGAATGCCAAACAATGTTGTCAGTTTGTTGTTGTTATTCAGTTAAGATTTGAGATTCCACAATTTGTGGTTGGTTTTTGCAAAATACGGCCGTTAATGCGCCATTTACTCGAAAAACAAATAATTGAGGTGCAATCAAATGTACTTCAATGTAGCTGTTGAACTACATTTTAAATGCTTATCATGTGGTACATCAAAATTCGATGTCATCGAATGTGACTTCGATGGGTGGCGTGTGTATGGAATATGTTTATGTGTCTGTGTGTGCGGACGTGTTGATAATTTGTACGATAACATGTTTTATTGTGTGTTTGTGTGTGTGTGTGGACATGTTTGTGTACAGGAGGAGAGTAAAGGAAGCTGAGGATGGACTGATCGAAGATACTGGATTTAAAAGGGATCATTGATACAGGTAACATGTAAATGTGTAAGATATCTAATTGTTTTTGCGTACGTAGTTCAATTCAAGTGATTATTGTGAGTAAGCATCGTGTAGTGAATTTTGGTGTGGGTTTCTTTGTTTTTTTTTCGGTAGATGTGTTGGGTGGTTTGGTTGTTGTTTTTTGTTGTTGTTTTTTTTTACAAATTATACCTTGTGATGAGGACATTCGACCATGAGCTGAATGCCGCCGAAAGCTATCCCGTTCACGTTTCGCATTTCGTCTCGTTGGCACTGGGGTATTATTGCATTTTGTGTTTGTGGCTGAGGCTGAGCCACCAGTGCAATGCATACGATTGCACGTTTCGTATGCGATGTTATTATTTAGATTGGACGCCGTGGCTGAGGTCGACGCATACGTTTTTTTATTGCTATATTTTGCCGTATAAAGGTTACATGATGCATAGTTTGTGCCATAACTCGATCCATAATTGCGATAGAGTGACATACCGTAATTGCTTGAACTCAACAGATTTGTATTATCGGACAATGGATACGGTCCCATTTCGCCATCTAATGGATATGGACCCATCTCACCATCAGCCATTGGATTGAAAGCTGACGGCCCGAACACTATTTTCATCATTGTTTTTGTTTGATATGATTTTTTTTTTCGTTTTCGTTTTGGTTTTGTTTTTTATGTTTGTGTATGTGTTTGAAACGGATCACCGAAACGGTTTAACCAAACAAATGAATGAATTAATTATTATAATTGTGTTTTAAAGGGGTTTTTTGTTTTGTTCATTTTTATGGTGATTATAGCAAATGAAATGAAAATCGCTTAGAATTTAATCGTTTTTGATGAAATGAAGAAAAACAAAACATCAAATTATTTGAAAAAAATCTTAAAAGAAAATCAACAAAAAAAATTTAAAAACATTTCTGTTTTCAAAATAAAAATACATTTTTGTCGGCCGAAAAGCCATTTAACTTGGGTCACACGCACACATCACTAAATCATGCACTTTGCACACTGATGGTGATCAATTCGAATTTAAAAAGTTTTATTCTTGGTTCAAATGGTTCAACGGTAAAACACAGGCAAAACAATAAAACACGGATTTAACAAAAAAAAAACATTTACGATCACTTTAGAAACTCAATAACAGATAACTGATCTCAAATCTACACAGGAATACGAACAAAAACGGAGGAGCGCTCAGAATGGCCATTCGGACACTGTGCGTTCGGACATGGTTTTGTTCGTCTGTCCGATAACCGATTACGACGGACGGATGACTTGGACGAACACTACTTAGACAAGCTTTTGAACGGACTCTTTTCATTGTTCGAACGATTTTATTCTGTCCGGACAACAACAAAAATGGTTATTCGAGCAATGAAAAGGATCCGTTCACAAGCCTTTCTGAGTAGTCCGTCCGACCTAGTCATCCGGACGGACACAATTCAGTCCGAATGACAACTATCGGAGCGCTTAAAATCATAAATCAAATATGGAATTTCAAAAAAATAAACTCGGCACATAACATCGTTGTTTGTTTTATTTCAAGGGAGGGAAATGATCTATCTGAAAACAATCACTTACGACACGGGCACATCAAAATAAATGCAACAAAAATACTGTGATCGCTTACGTGAATCATGCTGGGTTTTCTCCTCAGATATCATCAGTGCGGCATGTTCAATACCGGAATTCATACTCTGCGGCTCCAGACTATTGACGCAGTTTAACATACTCCTGAAAATTCATACACTCTACGATTATGTAAATGAAAATGTCATACAAATCATATACTACTTTCTAATTGAATGTTCGTTACATTTCTGTCTGGGCCGAAATACTGGCTCATTTACATGTTAAACAACCCTCAACTGGTCTATTGTATTACAAGCTATCTTATCATATCGCAACAACCCGTGTTTGCAGTTTAGGCGTTCATGAAAACATATTGCAAAAACATAGGATGAACGCCTAGGCGTTCGAATTTCCATGCGCTCAATGCTATGCGTATTTAATAATAAAAAATGAACGCCTATGACAAATATGCATAGAATTGAGCGCATGGGAATCCGAACGCCCAGGCGTTCATCCTATGTTTTTGCAATATTTTTTTATGAACGCCTAGACAAACGCCTGTATGCGTTCATGAACGCCTAAGCTGCAAACTCGGGAAATAACAAATAAATCACAATAGATATTTCAAATGAAAAGTGGATAAGGATCAAAGAAAAAAAAGAAAAGGAAAAAAAAACAACGAAAAAACAGATTTACAAAATAAAAAATTTATTGAAATTGATTTTTTCAGTCATTTCAAATTCGAAAAAAAAGGTTTTAAAGAAATTAAAAATGATAAAAGATAAAAAACAAAAAAATCTTAAAATTTGGTAGATTCGCCATGATAAGTTGAATCGGTCGTTTGGTGTGTTGTTGTCGAATCGTCATTGACCATGTTCTTTTCGGGATGTTCACTATAACAACAGTCATTTGATTAATGAAAACGCTCAAATTACAACATTTTCTTATTTTGATGAGCACATTCCATTGGAATGATCTCTTGTAACCGCTATAAATAACTGAACCAAACTGGATAATTGTTATTATTATTTCGCGTTAAAACACAATCAACTTTTCAAATTATAGTACATTTCACAAACATTTCAAAATGGTTCACTTGGAACAATGGCACTGTGATGTGTCGGAATGCAAATCCATAACAACGGGTGTTTTGTAGTATTCATACAGCACAATCAATCAGCATCATATTTAGAGAATGTTGAAAATTTGTTGTGAACCATTTTTCCCCCAAAATGCATGACGAATTGTACGAAATATGTTCGTCTTGTCGCGTCATGAAAATGGCATTTTTGAATGAGTGTTTCTGGAATGTGCATTGTGCAAAATTACATGGCAATTCACATGTTTTATCATTAAAATGTTTGGTTATAAACAGACTGGCTGCCTGAAAAGCGTAAAACATTTCTTGTTGTTTAAAGTTTCCATTAATAAAATATAAGTTTGAAATCATAAACTTGTGTTTTGATAAAATTCATCATAAGTTCGTTTGGCCATAAGTTTAACACCAACAAACTTTTCCGTATTGGGCCATTAAACAAAGTGGTAGGAAAAAAGAAAACAAAACAAAAGCCATGACTAAATGACAAATAAGGAAAAAAAAGGTGGTAAAATGATGTGGTAAATTGGTTTATTGTCTTAACACTCAGCAACTTACCCATACAACCTACTGTCACGAATACCTCTGTACGATGTAAATTTGTGACGGAAAGCAAGACAAATGGAGAAGAGATACAAGAAAATTCCAAGTTAAGCCACACAATTAGAATACACACACACACACATTTTGTGAATTTATCTCCAAAGTGATTGTGTTTTGGATATTTTCGGGGGTTTTGTTTTCCGGTTTTTTATTGTGTGAAAACGTAATTAATTTAATTTCAAAATCATATTTACCTTCCATGTCTAAATATTGCGAGAATCTCTTCAAACGTTTTATTTTTCGTCTCGGGTACTTTTTTATAGGTAAATATCCAAAATATTGCTAAAAACACACTAAACGGTAAGAACGTGTAGTTCTCCAATGCGCCCTGTAAATCAATGAAAACAAATGAAATCAGTTGAAAATCGAATTTTATCCACAACAGGTTACGGAATAGCGAAACGGGTGAATTGTGTTACCTGTAAACTTGGAAAACCAATGCCGACAACAAAGTTTGCCATCCAATTGACTAATACAGCTATGGCCATGGCGCTGGGTCGTGGTCCTTGTGAAAACAGTTCGGCGGTGATCATCCAGGGAATTGAGCCCGGGCCAACGGCAAAGAACACAACGAATGCCAATGTTGATATCACCGATAAATAGGACATCCAGTCGATCATTTCCTGTACATAACCGAAAAACTCCTATACAAATGCGGTAATGACCGGTTCTCGAAATTTGGAGGCTTTTTGTAATTGTTTTTTTTTTTTTTTTGAAATCGTAAAATCGTGATTGATTTACGATTCGTTTCGCAAAATTAACTTGTCAAACCATTCATTTTAGCTTGCGCTCAAATCATTATGTTGTTTCTTAACATTTACTTTCTTTAGCATGTGGTTTAACGAACCCAATCACAATAAGACTCGACGATAAAATTGACAAATTATTTTGAATAAAAAAAAAATTTAAATACAAACGGAAAATAGAACTAAAGCAACAAAATTAAACTGACAACAAAAACGATTAAAACAAGACGGTTGGTTCCCTCTTAGTAACCTGTACTCAAACACCATCCATTCAATTGAACACAAGAAATCCGGTTTCAATTTCAAGAATTATAAACAAAATACGAAAACCAAAGCCAAGTCAAACAAAATGAAATCAAATTTAAAACAGATAAAAAAAAGTCACACATTGTTATTTCCCTTCACCGACCAGACGGTCAATCTGGATCTAATCACAAATCAATTAATCCAAGTGTATTTCGATCACAAATGAAAATTGCAATACAAAGTTTAAAAAGGTGAATGCAAAAGCTGCAGTGATTTGTTCGTCAAAACAAAAACGGACAAAACGGAAAAAAAATCAAATTATGAAAAAGAAAAGCCCAACGTTTGTGTTTTGTTTTGAGTTTGTTGGGCCCGTGTGGGTAATATTTTTACTATTTTGAACTAAACCACAGATGTGTAGTGACACAAATTAACAAACAGAAAAACAAAAATGATAAAAATCAATATGGGTTTGAAATTGTAAATGAAACGTTGACAAATTTTCGTGTGTGTTGAAAGTGTGTGTGTTTGTGTGTTGTATGTGTGTGAGTGTGTTTTATGTTGTGAATTTGCTTTTCTTCCTTCTAGGTGCCCTCGAGAAATTGAAGTGGCATTACTTTCTGTTTTGTTTCTCATGGAAGTAATTTGGTGGTTGCTCGGTATTTTTTTTTTTTTTTTTTGCAACTAAAATGCGACTTAATTAACTTGCTCGAAATTGTATCGAATTTATTAAAAAGAAATTGGAATGAGCGAGAAAAGTAATAGATATTTATCTAAGGATATAAGAGATAAGTAATATGTTCCATAATTTTAGTAGGAGAGAAAAAAATTGTTTGTGATAAATAAATCAACATGAACAAAAGAACGAAAATGATTTTTTTTCGGTTGTTAATTCAACTGATTATTTACTGGTGCGCGTGTATTTTCTTATACATTTCGGTTTTTTTTTATTTGGTGAAGTAGGTTGTTTGTTTGTTTGTTTATTTTTGGTTCATTTTAAACATTGGACCAATGTCTGAATCAAGGGAATGATTGAATTGAGTGTCAAAGTTGCTGAACGGCAAAATTGAGAGTAGTTTTTCGGTTTTTTTTTGTTTTTGTTTAAGTCGATAGAGAATTGTCACCACAATTCAATGTCCCAAGCCTTTTTAAGGCGATAAGGGGTGTTAGTCTATATCACTCACTTGATCGACACTTGAACCACTTGAGCTATGGATAAATAATAATAATATCAATAATAATAAAACAGAACAAATCGGTCTAATTGTTCATTATTTGAATTTCAAATTCGGTTCGCTATGTTTTTTTTGTTTTGTTTTGGTTGTTCATTTTGTTTACATGAATTAAATTGTTCAAATCAAATTAAACAATTGCAAGTGTGTATATTGTTTTTTTTTTTTTGTTTATTTGCAGCTTGTTCATCTGGTTTTGATGAAATTAATTTTGGTTGATAAATGACACGGATTAAAAGCCTGACAAATCGAGAATATTTGTACATCACAGGGGCGGGAGGCAGAAATGATCGACTTTTTTTTTGGTTGTTGTTGTTGATGGTTGGCGGTGGCTTGGCTTTTTGTAGTTTTTCATCTTCTGTGATGATGTTAGTCGGCCATGATTCTCAAGCACCGCTGACCATCGAACAAAAAAAATCGATCATTTCGAAAACGGTAAGCAGAGCAAAGTCGATATGAAAAAAAAATGCTCATCTACACATTGACAACAAATGCATTCCATAGTTTAAAGTTAAAAAATAAAAAAATTAAATTCAAAATCATAAACATCAAAAATTAACAAATTCAACTAATGAGGGTAGCAATTAAAATATTCATATTATCACAATTATCATCATCATTACAAATTGAATTGACATTTGTATCGACTTTGCTTTGTTTAACGTTTTCATTTTGGGTTTGTTTGTTTTTTTTTCCAAACCTCAAACTAAGGACTAAGTTTTATCAAAGATCAAAAACATGCAGAATATTGGACAAATGGACAGTATGCAACGAATATATATTTATATACAGAATATATATTGAATGAGTTAAGCTAAATAGAATAAAGCTAAACAAATATGCTTAATGAAATGGACAATTTAGGCTTTTGTTGCTGGTTAAATGTTAAATTGTCGATATTTTTGCTGCGAGAATAGCAACAAAGCATGCTCGAATATGAATTGTCTACAAAACTAAAGAAAAAAACATTGGAGTGGCTTTAAAACTCTGTTTGTTATATTTGTTTAAAATTCTGTTGTTTTTTTTTCTCTATATCTCTCGTATACAAAAAAAAATATGTATGGAACATTCCTCAAAATTGAAAAACCGTCAAAATACAGTATGTCCGATTTGTAAACAGCATTTAATCAAAAAATATTTGTTGGTTTTTTTTTTGTTCGAAAAAAAAAATCTAATTTAAAGTAACAACAACAATAACAAATGTATAATCCCATTCCACTAGACTCGTTTAATGTTAAAAAATAATAAATAGTTTTAATTCGAAATCGAGGAATTGTTTTTGTTTTTTTTTGTGTTAGAGCATGCGACAATCATTTAAAGTCAAATTAAAGGAAAGTCCGAATATGATTAAGTTTTGTAATGTTAACAAACTGCAATCCAAACTATTGACGAGCCAAACAAAAAAAAATCTGGTATATGATTGTTTCAAAAATATTTGTTACAAATAACCCATAACCAACATTTAAAATCATTTGCTTCACACAACAATCATATTCAATGGGGAATGTGTGGAAACCATCGAAAGTGTTAAAACTTTAATTAGATACATTTTAAACGAATCGAGAATATGATTGTTGTTGTGAGAGACATTTGTTTAATACATAAATAGGTATAGTTTAAGTTGACACACAGAGATTACATGTAGATATTTGATATGTTTTTTTAAAATGAAATGCCCAAGATACAAGCAGTTCATAATTCAGTGTATACACAATAAGCAAACGGGTTTTTTGTTTCCATAGCGTAGCATTATATTTTGGGCATTTCATTTGATAATTTGAAATTTGAAAAGTCGAATTATTGTTGATTTCTTATTGTCATATTCGAATTTGTCTATAAGATTTTTACTCATCAATTAAATGACATTGAATGTTTATTGATTAAATGCAAAATGTTGTCAGAAATTTTCAAATCGTTTCGACTCATCAAAATCCGGTGTTGCTCAAAACTTGAATAGAAATAGGTACTTGCCTTTATTAAAAATGAAATTGTTATGAAAATGGAAAATATAAACATTCCGCCTAATCCATATAAATGTAGAGTTCTTCGACCGGTACGATCCATTAATGGTATCGAAGCCAGTGTCATGACAACCTGAAAATACAAATGTTGCAACAAACAAAAAAACAACGAATTGTTGTAATTAATTAATTAACACATTTGCAGCGATTGAAATTCGGATTCGGACAATATTCGCAGGGAAATGCAAATGAAAAAAATGATCACCATAATAGCTCCAATGCCGATGGTAGCAAATTTGGCATTTTCCTCCGTTAAACCGGCACTGGTAAACAATGATGTTGAATAGTAAAATACGGCATTGATGCCGCTTAATTGTTGGCTCAATTGCATAACAATTCCAATGATTAATGGGGCTCGCAACGTTGGCGAACATATTAATTCCATAGTTGATATATGACTTTCGGATTGTTGGGCACGCTCTTCGGCGCGCATCTCTTCGATATCCTCTTCCACCGAATTGGATGCACGCAAACGTCGAAGAGCCCGACGCGCCTCTTCTTCCCATTGTTTTGTGATCAATAGGTATCTCGGTGACTCCGGACATATTGGCAACAGAATCAATTGTAATATTGCCGGACAAATAGCTAGACCAAGTAGCACAGGCCATCCATCATTTGTTCCTAAAATTTGTTCAACGCCCAATACTTGGGATAAAAGTAAACCTATAGTCACAGCCAAGTTTTTGGTAAAAAATGACGCAACAAAGTAAAAAAAAAACAAACAATCCAAGATATAATAACCTGTTCACGTTTTCAGAAGAATAAAAAAATTGTCAGGAGAGAAACTCTTTGTACCAAATCAAATATCATGCCAAACGATGTAAACAGTTCAATGTAGATTTCTTTAAATGAGTTCGAAGAATTTTAAATGATTTGCTTGAGCCGAGATTTGAACACGAAAACAAATTCAAGCAAAAACGGACATTTAAGACTTTTTAGATGATTTGGTACCGAGTAGAAAATAGTAAAAACAATTCATCCAAATGGAAATGAAAATAGACAATATGAGCACAAATGAACTTCCAAAACGTTTGAGTTAAATTCATCTTGACGATTCAATTTCAAACATTTTGGTTTCAATTTTCCAATTAGTACTGATGATTAACGCGAAATAACAGCCTACCTATCGTGACAGCTAATTGGTTGACGGTACCAAGACCACCACGCAAATTCAATGGTGCTATTTCAGATATATACATTGGTACAAGCGACGTATTCAAACCTGGAATGTTTAGATTAGACAATTATGGATCAGGTGATTTGAAGGGCGAAAGCGCCGGAAGGAAGGAAGGAAGGAGGGAGGGAAGGGACAACTCACCGCAATTCAGACCGATGATAAATCTGCCCAAGAACAGTATCTCATAGGAATGTGTGATTTTGGTGAAGCCCATTAAACAGGCGCCAGCAATGCCGAACACGTTATTCAATAGCAGGCCACCTTTTCGGCCAAAACGATTTGCCATCCAGCCACCACTGAAACCGCCCAACATTCCACCAATCGCAAATATTGACACAGCTATCGAACGCAAATGCTTGATAAAATCATCGCTAACATCTTCATCGTAGCGATCTTTGTACACATCTTTCATGAAATTTTCGATATTTTTACCGGGCGCATTAATTACTCCGGTGTTATAGCCAAACTGCAACATACCAAGCACAGCCGCAAAGATGGCATATGTCAGGAAGAAAGTGAGTCCCTGCAATACAATACACACACACACACACAAAAAATGTAACAACATTTACGCATATTAATTTAAATTTAAATTTATGGATTAAACCCCGAGGGATTCATTACAGGTGTATAATTTATTAATTAAAAAAAAAATAAATGGTAATTGAATAATGTAAAAACAAGAAAAATAACTTTGATGTGTTTTTTGAACATAAAAAAGCATAATTTTTATTTTGGTGTACAACAACAACAACAACAACAACAACAAAAATAATTAAAATAAATAAAAAATATTCAGTGCATAAAATGCATAAATTCAACAAAATCTAAAACTGAAAAAAAAAACACGAGAAATTAAAACCAAATAAATTCAGATGGAAATGAAACGAGAGACAAGAGAACTATATTGCAATTGGATTCACTTTTAAACTAACTTGCTCAAGCAGTCTCAACTTTCGGCGATGTGTATGTTCTTCGAGTCTATCTACATATTCACGTAACTCTTCAATTTCCTCTTTCACTTGTTGTACTGTATCTAATTCATGTTTAATAGCTACCATATCACGTTTAACCTGCAATGAGAAGAAACAGAATTCATTTACTTGAATCACATAAATAAATATATATATATATATATATATCTGTATCGTTGGAATGACGCAAAGCATTCAATACAACCTTTGAGACACATTTCCGATTAAAATATGAAGAAAAAAAAACAAAATTGACTCGTGTGCACTTACTTCCGAAACTTCGCTTTGACAACTCTCCACTGATTTCGTCAGTTCTTGTAATTGAGATCGTATTTCACATAGAGCAACGGTTGTTTCCATGTGACGATCACCCCGTTGGAGTTCATCCAATTTCTGTGACAAATTCATACTCATCACGCTAACTTGCTTTTGCAAACTAGAAACGATACAAAAAATAAAGAGTCGAGGGGAAAGAAAAATTGCACACGCAATATTACATTGATGTTCATAGAGAATGTCATCAGAATATAAAAACTATACAAATAAAGAAACGAATCATTTATCGTTTCGATTTTTTTTTTTTTTTTTTTTCTTCAAGAAAAAAGAAAACCAACAAAATTTTGCTACAGAGAAAAAACCAACATATGAATAAATCATTCCAACGATAAAACCAAAAAAACGATACACGAAATTGAAACTTACTGAAAATGAATTGTATTTTGTTAAAAAAGATTAAATGTAAAAGTGAATAAATTGAAGTGTGACAATAAGCGGACGGGGGATGAAAATTCAAAAATACATGGAGCTGATGCAGACTCTAGGATCAGTGTTAAAATGAGATTTGATAAAAAACAAACTTGGATTTCCAACACATTTCAAGGATTTGTCATCGCCCATTTGATCCATGTGCTGAAATTGTCTGTGTCTTCATTTCTATAAATTTTGCGATGGATATTGCGTATTGAAATGCCAATTGTTGAAAATATATTTAAAGCAGCTTCCGCGGATCAATAGGGCGTATTTTTTGTACATTAAACAAATGCAATGTAAATTACATAAACACACGAAAAAAAATGATCGGAAACATTTTTGTGGGCATTTTATTTTGTTGTCAATTAATAATTTTTAAAAACAATGTGCAATTCGAAATTAACGAGAAATGAATAAAATTACTTGAACGATTAAATCACCATTATGTCATATAAATAATGATTGATTGGTTTGGTTTTATTTGGCTTTGAGCGATTACTTGATAGATTTTTCTATTTTCAACAATTTTAAATACACAAAAAAAAAAATGCAAAAAAAGGAATATTCAAAAACGTAGAACGTTGTTTTTTATTTCGAAGGTGCAATTTGAAATTGAGTTTTAAAACCAATACAAAAAATAAAAGAAATCTAACATATTGTTTTTATTGATTTGTGTTTTTCTCTCTTTCTCTGTTTGAAAATAACACATCGTAACGTAAATGCGTGAAGCATTTATGGTCGTCAGGCAAAGACAAAACCATCAAAATGGTTTACTGAAAGATGGCAATTTTTCAATGGTGCAGGGACAACAACAGCAACAACGAAAAAAAAAACGTATGGCTGAAATATCTAAATCCAGGCCCAGCAACAAAAATATTATGGTACAATTTTTTTTCTCCAGAGAAGTGAAACAAAACCAAAACGAAGAATTGAAATTGAGTGTGGAAAACTGAAACGAAACAATAAACAAACAGCAACAACACGAAAAATAAACGCAAAAAATCGTAGCGGCGCGCTCACTCTCACTCTCACGTATGGGAATTTCAATATTGAAACAAATGGTGTAAATAACACAGCAACGGCACAAAATAAAACACACACAACTGGAGAAAGAAAACATTAAAAAGAAGCGAAGAGACAATTTGCAAAAAAAAAAACGAAAACTGAAAACGAAAATAAATGAGAATGCACATAGTGAAATATGACTGCATCAGAACGAATATGAATGAAAATGAATAGTGTGATAATATAAAAGAGCATCCGAGTGCACTCGGCAATGTGCACCAAAATGCACAGACACAGATCAAAACAATAACAAAAACACGCAAATCATAATATGACAAGGATGAGAAAATTCATGGTGAATGTGATTGAATATGTGTATGTGAGTGTGTGTGTTTATGTGGTGTGTGAGTGTTGAAAATCAGTTGAAAATGACGAGAAAACTAAAACACAAGTCGAAAAAGCATAAAATTTTATGAACGAAAATAATATTCAATATGATTGCTATTATTGAATGAAGTTGTGGAAACAAAAAACAAAGATTGTATTTGAAAAGAAAACAGTATACCTTGGAGGCATAGTGTCCATCATCTTGATGATGAACTGGGTTTATGATATTTATGGCTTTTTTTGAGTTAAGATGATGATTTTGTTCCTAATTTGATTGGATGATATTAATTTGTTTCTTCTCTCTCTCTCTCTTTCTCTCTCTTTCTCTCTCTCTCTCTGTCTCTCTGTCTCTCTGTCTGTCTTTTTTTGTGAGTGTATGAAAATGACAATATTCAGAATTTGATTTAATAATTTGGAATTTGTCTCTTGCTCACATTCTTTCTTCCTTTTATTTTCACTTTCAATCTCTTTCTCTCGATTGCCTAATTCAAGATCGGATTTTATTGATGATTCAATGATTGTGTGTTTGCATTAATTTGCCATTTGTTTTCTGTGAGTGTGTTTTTTTTCTTTCTTTCTCTTTTCTTTTCATTTGTTGGTGAATGTTGTATGTCCAAATTTATTAAGCGGGTTAGATATTTTGTTTCATACTTTTTTGTTCAGTATATTTCATTCTAAAATTCAACATTGAAATCTTCCCCTTATTTTTGTTCATTCAAATTGAGCACATTTCATTATCATTCATTTCATAAGAAATGCTCATTTCAATTGGCGTGTACATTTTCTTTCATTTTTCTTTGTTTCTTTCTCTCTTTCTCTCTCTCTTTTATTTCATTTGTCTCAAATTAGTGTGTTTTGTTCTAAATAAATTTTCATTCATATTTTTCTATTCACACGTGGCATTAACTGACCAATTTATGCAAATCTATAAATGGAAAAAGAAAAAAAAAAGGATATGGTATTATATAAATAATTGTTATGTGTGTTTTATGTATGATACAAAACAAACTGATAAAATTTATGATACAATTGTTTTTTTTTTGTTCCCGAATAAACGGTTTGTGTGTATTCTTTTCAAATTAAAAAAAAAATCGAAACAAAGAAAATTCTGAATGAATGACATGTTTTTTGTTTTTTTTTTTTTTTTTTAATAAGCCAACGAAACTTAAGATCTGAGCCACAACACAACAAAAAACTCAAATTCACAAAAAATTCAAAATTAAAATCCAATTGAAAATTGCAACAAAATAAACAGAACTGTTAGTGCTGAAAATGTATCGCCACCAAAATGGATCATGCACCCAATGTGTGTGTGTGTGTGTGTGCTTCCGGTATGAAAATGTACTGGAAAAATAATTCGGTTTGAAATCTAGGCGAACATTTGTGAAAATAATCCAAATATTATTTTGTTTCATTCGTTCTTTTTTTTCTCTCTCGTCCAATTCGTCGACATCTTGAATAATTGCAGTTACGAGTAAACAAAATAAACGAACATTGCAAGTGTTGCTATGTCTATCTTGGGGCGTTTGCTTTGTACAATATCAGCTTATTTTTTTTTTTCATTTACTCTTTTTTTTTACTGAAAAATAATAACACCAAATTTTTTTTTGATGGGAATGAATGAATATAACTGTTGTGGATTTGTGCGATGCGAGCACACACACTTCTTGGAATCGTATTCAGTAGTTTTTCTTTTTGAAAGAAAAAAAAGCTCTTTTTCAACTGGATTTGGTATGTACATAATTCATTGCTGTGAATCTAAAAATGGGGTATGGTTTGCAAATTAACAAAAACAAAAATTGTCTTGATGGTACAAGGAGAAATACAACAATTTTTTTTTAGAGAATCCACCACTGATCGTTGTACTACGAACAATTTTCAAATAGTTTTTGTTTTCATATTGTTGTTTTTTTTTGGTTAAAAACACAAAATTAATGTGAATTGTTTGGTTGTTTCCTCTTTCGTCTATTTGGTGTGTGTGTGTGTGTGTGTTTGTGTATTTCGGTTATTTTTAGTTTGTTTCAAGTGAAATTTCCAGTATTCTCGACTCATTTTTTCAAAGCTCAAATTATTTGCTGGAACTAACAAAACAACAAAAAAATAGACTGTTTATCTCTCTATGTCTCTTATTCACTACACAATTTTCAAGTACTATTTCTCTTTCATCCTTGAGAGCTAGCGATTGACGTTTCAACATGTAATTCAATCAAAACATTTTGATTTGAATGGCACTCAGACTATGCTACATTTTTGTTTGTTTGTTTGGTCATACAAAAAAAAAAAACAAATTTCTTTCATTTAATTGCAATTGAAACACTTACCAAAAATCAAAAGTTCAATTTACTACAGATAACTTCAATGTTTGCATTGGTCAATGTTCAAATAGTGTTTGGTTTTTTCGCCAATAATTTGGAAACATACAAAACTCACTCACCATTTTCGTTCGGTCAATGATGATGTAATATAACAAATAAATGATGGAAAGCTTTGTTCGATTTATGAATGCAATAAATATAAATCAAAAGAAAGAAAGTTTTCTCGAGTCGTTTAATTTCACGTTCGAAATTATTAGTTAAAGTGCTTTCGATGCATTAGATTTGTGGTTATAAAAGAGACGTCACTTGTTATTGATGATATAATCAAGCGATCGGTATGGGTGGTTCAGAACAGATACATGATAAAGAATTAAGAGTTTAGAAACAACTACATACTAAATTACTTCAATCGCTTGACATGTCGTCAAACCCAAAACTATAATACCAAATTTCAAATGGCCGATTTGAAATCGGCAATGATGCACACCAAAATGAAATTTAAAAGAAAATTTATCGATATATTTTCACTACCAAGATCAAAAACATGGCAGCCGAATCGTTTTATTGCATCCATTGTCAAAATTTAAGCCAATTCGTTTTGTCGATACCAACATTACGAAATTCTAACACAATTGTACGTTAGAATGTGATTTATTTGATGCAATAGAGAAAGAGAGACAATCATTTTTAAATTCAATTTGATCTTGGAAGTATTTTGGACAAAGAGCAGACAATTCAATTGAGTGTGTGTGTTTTGTTTTTTTTTTTTCTCAAAGAATATTCGGATCATCGTAGACTGATTGCCATCATAAAGATTTCATATGAAATGATAAGAGCGTCAACACCTTAGTTTGGATTTTAGAATTAAAATAAGCTGATATTGTACATTCAATGGAAATTGTACTATGTTTTTTTGTTGTTGCTCGAATGAAAAGAACGAAAAGAAAACCAAAAGAAAAATGAAATGAAAGGCAATATATAAAAGAGTATAACATCGAGCTCTACTCAAAGAATCACGAACAATATTATATGAATGAAAACGAAAAAAAAAAACCAGAACTAAAAACGACAACAAAAGCGAAACTCGGAAACGGCTATTATCATGCTTGTTGGACATATCTATCTGATAAGCATTAGTCGAACAAATACAACACAATGCCCAGTTTTATGAAAGGGGGTTGTGTTAAATCAATGTTTAAAATAGGGAGTTACAAAAAACTGAGAAAAATTGCATACTATTTCAATCACAATTGTACACCGTTTTTTTTTGGGCTAGAGTTCTCTTCTTTTTTCAATGTTTTTTTTTTTTTTTGTCAAAAGTCTAAATAAAATTTGTACTTTTAAATAGAAAATCTGCTTCTACAATCTACGAAAACTAAATTCGATATATGAACAAAAAAAAAACAACAACACAACCGATTGATTTTGAAAAGCAAGTGACAAGAAGGAACACAGGGTAAAATTAAAATAGATTTTTGTTTGTGGTTTTGCAATGGACAACATACTCGAGAAGTAATTGTCGAAGTGTGGCTTCATCATATGAGTAGGTATGCGACTCGCCATGACCTCTACTGGATGCGTTCGATGCGCTGTCCGCTAGGGGTCTCTGACGTTTCGATGGATATCCAATCGAACGACGATAATGCCGTCCATCATCTAAACTATCTCGTTGATGGGCGTCTGTACGGGTTTTGTGTGTTTGTGTGTGATGCGTGGTTTGGTCGGATCGTCAAGTGATAAAGGATTTTCAGATATTTTTGTTTTTTTTGTTTTTTTTTTTTTTTTTTGTTGATGAGATCGAGAAAAAAGAAAAAGAGTCAAACCCATGAAAATGTGGGGGAAGGAGGGGAAAAGAAATGAGCGAGAAAACAAATGTGAAAGGCTGTATGTTTAACACTTGCCATCAGATCTAAGTCTAATAGGAGGTGAGGTCAGCTTAATCGTAGACGACAATGCTGGCGAATCGAGTGGTGGTCCAAGAACATAATCATACAAAACGTCCGATTTTGGGGCTAATTTGATTGTTTTTTGTTTTTTTTTTTTAGTTTGTTGAATGGAAAAAAAGACAAAGAAACAAGCAAAAAATGAAAACAACAAATCTGTCAAATTGTATTTTTTTCATTCAATGTCAAATTTTTCTGGGGGGATAAATTTTGTTTCAAAAAAAAAAAAAATTAAGCATTTGAAACGACAACAACAACCAAAAAAAATATATGCCATACTTACAAGAGCAACCAAAAACATCAATTCGAACAAATTAAGAATAACATTTGATTCACAAAGCACAAATTAATTTATCAAAAATAAGAAAATGATTTAAATCAAATAAAAACGGAAAATTAAAAACTTAAACTGCACTGCACTGCACTTTTCAGACCGACTACAAAATTGGCCGGCATAATTAAAAATGCTATTTAGCTATGGAGGGAGCTGGGGATGGGTGGGGATGGCTGGGGAACGGGATGGCATTTAATTGGCTACGGGGAGTAGCGGCGGCGGTACATAACATTGGCATTACCTGTGAACACTGATAACGGTTGTAAAACGTGACCTGATCGTAAGGGTGGTGGATACGGCGGCAGCTGTGATGGCTCAGGGCCGTTTGATACCGAAGAAGGAGGTGAGATCATCGATGTTTTACCGTTAACCGCCATTGCATGCGAACGGCCGGCTTCACATTATAGATTAGCATAGTTTGATATATTGGGTTTAACGTTGTAATTTTTTGTTGTTGTTTTTTTTTTAATTTTAAATTGATTTGGTTTTTAGTTTGTTTTTGTTTCCTTTTATTATTATTTATTAATGTTTTGTTTGGTCAATTTTTTATTTTTTTCAAAAGTGAATTTCAAAATAGAAATCATTAACGTGCACTTGAAAAAAAAAGTATAACAAGAAACAATTACGATTTGGTTGCTAAAACTCATATGGTCATCGAAACGTCGCGCTCTCGTATATGGTACGATGCACAGATTTATTTCATCTTTATATTGAAATGAGTTGAGGTGTTTTTTTTTTGCCTTCAAAAAAATTGATTTCGTTTAACTTCACATTCGTTTGATTCACCGAACCGAAACGTTAGACATTTGATTAATTATCAAACGCAACAAAACTTATAAATTTATCAAGTAGAACTAGAAATTTCTTGAATTTTTTTGTTTGGGACAGAGATAGAACTTAAATTTAAAACAAAAAAAGAAAACATTTGAAGAGAAAATTTAAAAATAAAAATGATTCAAAACCAATCAAAGTCTCACCTCAAGTTTTATTCCAGCCATTTCGATTAAACTACCATCGATGAAGAGACTTTATTCTTCTTTGCGTAATATCTTTTTATTTTTTTTCGTTTGCTTTGCTTTTTTCTCGCTTAATTTGATTCGTTTTTTTTTGTTTTTGTTTTTTTTTTATGGAAATACAAATTCTAGCAAATTCATTAACAAGTTTATAGATTCCAATTCTCTGTGAATGTTTTTCGAATGCGAGCGCGTGTGTTATGTTATCTCTATTTAACTAATTGTTTGGTTGTTTAAAAATTTATATCACGATTTACAATCTAATTTTCAAATCACTTGGTTTTGGTTTTGTCCGAACTTGTAAAAATAAAATCAAAATTGAAAGTTCACATTTGAAATTTCCGTTGTGTTTCACTTGCGTTTCCTTCTTCTCTTCTTTTTTTTGCTTATCTGTTGCTGCTTTGTTCAATGATTGGTCTTTTGTCGTCGCACTAAAATGTTATTTTTATTTTTAAATTATTGAATTATTGTTCAGTGTAAAAATACAGTCTCGATTCCGTTTGTTTGCAATTTCGATTTTTTTTTTTTTTTTTGAAAATGCGAATTTTTCGTGATTGATACACTAGATAAAGAGTTAGTAATTTTGTGAAAATGTTCTAAATTGTTCGAATAATTTTCAATGTATATTATGTATGTTTTATTTTTTGTGTGTGTTTAATAGTCCAGAAATATGTTACAATATCTCTCAGTCACTGTTTAGTCGCTTATAAATTAATTTTGCCGCAATGGGATGAGATTTAGCGTAAAAAAAACCTACGAGAAAAATCAAACAAAATACAATCATATCAAATCAATCACATGGTTTTAGTGTACGTACATATTAAACTGGATTTTTATTTGCTAAATCATGCTTTTAAACAGAAAAAAAGTAATGATATCAATTTCGGTCGGTGTGTCTGGTTGTTATCATAGTCATTAGACATCCAATACACACAATTACAATTGGAGTAAAAATTCATCCGTTTTGTAGGAAATTTTTGTTTTCAATTTATTCATTTAGCATATATCAAATGTCACAAATTGCGTGAAAAAATGCGAAAAAAATGTGTGAAAAAACAATGGAGTAAATTGAATTGATTGAATTCAGACGATTCATAGGGATACATGAAATTTACACCAAACCGGTGTAAAATTTACTCCAATTTCATGTTGTGTGTATGACGTGTCACAATCACGGTCTAACATTTCAACAAGCGACCACCGCTACTCCGAACGAAAAGAGCGTTAAAGCACAATCGAGAGAACCATTAAAAAAAAAAAACAAAATAATCACACATTTAATCGATATGTTGTCGATAATCAGGTGTCAGCATTAAATGTCAAAAAACCGCATTTTATCACAAATATTCCACGACATTCTTCATTTCATTTCAATGAAACTCTAAAGTTCACAAAAAAAACATCTTTTTTTTCCCTCATCCAATTGTGCCGAATACATTTATCACTACACAGCATTCATTGTTTTTTTAGTAGTATTAGCGTTATTAATTGTGCAAATATTCCACCATATCAGAATTTAATTTTAAAACAAATCGCACAAAAATCTTATCAATATCTCTTCTTTTATTTTAACATCAACAAAATTCCATTTATCGACAATTAACATTACAACTTACATCATCATTTTTCTTCGCCATAAAAATAAAAAAAGCGTAAGCGAATAATCAAATAAAACTGTGGATTATTTTTTTTCTTAAATTGTTTTTATGAGCTGCTAAACAGACATTCGACACATATTCATATTTAAATGTTCCATTATTTCTTGTTCAAGCTTGTCTATCAATTGTGCTCTCTGCACGCACATCGGCCAAAACACACTCGCACACTCGAACCTGAAAACAACAACACACTCTCATCGCACACAAACACATTACACAATGAACACAAGTTCACAAGTTAAACATTCAATATGATTTCACCTTCATGCGCCCAAACACACAAACCGATTAAAAAGCCATTAATACAATAACAAATCGAAGTGAGTGAAATCCAAACGTCAAACACAGAAATCCGTTGAAAATGAAATACGAAAAATTCAAAAACAAAAAAAAAACAAATTTCAACTGTATTCTGGTGGTTTGTTTGTGTGTGAGTTAATGTGTGTGTGTGTATATGTGTGCGGTGCGAATTTCGGTTTTACACTTTGCCCAGTCGGTGTACAAATGTGTCGTGTATCTGTACGAAAATCAAAATTGAACAGCATTTGCCAGGTGATTATAATGTCGAATCGGTTGTCATCACTGCAATGACTTCGTATTACATATTGAAGTGTGTGCTTTTGTGGCTGTTACTGTTGCTCATCTCTCGGCCTCTGTTGCACGATGCACAGCCATAGGTAAATATCTTGTCGGTGGAATAGACCCACATCGGTCGTATCCATTTTGCCCCGGTTGAGAATGCCGCAGCCATTCAGTGTGAGACAGAGAATGATATAGGTGTTGAGACTTAATGCTATCAATGTGTATTGCATACAACGTTGAGGCGTTTGCATTTAATACAGCCAAGAAAATACAGAAGAGAATCACACAACACTTTGCCAATGCTCTCCACATATAAACTAACTGGTTGGTGTTCGATTCAACGTAAAATTCTTACGGTGTAAGCTGCTGATGCTGATGATGATGCTGTGTATTTGTTTTACAGCAAGCAATTTGTGCAGTGTGTGTGCTGTTTTTTTTTCTCACAAAGGGCTGTGTAGCCGATTATTTGATTTATCAACACGACCAAGAGAATGATTTGTTTATCATTTGTCTCTGGCGACTCCATTTATGTGGTCATTGGCACACTTGGCATCATATCTTTGATATTCCATTATGTGTAATTTTCACAAATTGGTATCATCAGTGTTCTATCATTTTTATAGTTGAATCAACCTCAAATGTTATTTGGTTTCTTTTGAATCATTTTTGTTGTTGTTGTTTTGTTAAATGTTCAAATGTTTTTATTCAAACAAACAAAAAAATGTCTTTGCATTTGCAATGATGACTTTACATTACGCGAATGTCTGAAGTGCAAACTGGTTTTATTTGATTTGTTGTTGTTGTTATTGTGTGTGTTGTTCTCTGAGCATGTTAATAGCGCGTATACATCGAATATTTGGTTGTTGTTTTGTGTTACCTTTCAACGGGGCGCATATTTCAATTTTGAATGAGTAATGGGTTTGAATTGATAGCATGATGCCGATTCGACATTCACCGAGCCCAACCTTTGCCTTTCGAAACGGAGTGCTCAAATTGACTTTATTTGCTCATTCCCGTTCATATTTTATGGGTAAAAACGTTAGTTCATGTCAATAGATTTTCAGTATTTTGGGTGGAATGGATTTTAAAATGGCTTGGCAACAATAGAAGTGAATGGAATAGCATACTGCTAGAAAACAACAAAATCCACACATACACACACACACCCATCGCACATGATGTGCGGAACATCACATAGATACAGAGACAGACTGTTTAAAGCCGATGTTTGGAATATAAAAATCCATGCACCAGTTAATATTTGGTGGTCCCATGGGAGGAACGTGAAAAGCGATGTACTCTCGAACTAATTTTTTCCTATAGAAATCAAAGGCAATGTACATGGCGCTGGTGTCGTCATTTGAACATTTGTACTAGAACGTCTCTGCCATGGGTGGCCCGTATCATGCAAGTGGGTGCTTATGCCATTTTCATTCCCCCAAAACCGATCGCTGTGTGCTAGCGTTCAATGCATGATTGTTTTCATGTTTCAATGTATCATCGACCAAAAAAAAAACAACAAAAACAGGCAAGGAAGCTCAAGCGAGCAAAAAAATGCACAAGCACACACAAGAGAGAATCATAGAAAAGGATAAAATCAATAAAAAGCCATAAATCAAATGCATTGAAATTGAAAAGAACAAATAGATAATGCACAATATGAAATTACTTTTTCTTCACGTATTTGTTTGAATTTTTTTGCGAAATGTGTTCTTTTTCACTCGCTCTATTTCTCCTTTTCTCTCTCTCTCTCTCTCTCGCTCTATCATTTGGCCTAGGCCAAGCGAAGAGAAATAAAAATTGAAAACATGTAAAATGATCGCGCGAGAAAAAATACAGAAGGTAAGCGATACAATGAGAGAGAGAGAGAGGGAGAGAGAGAGTGGAATTGTGTGTTGGCCTCTTTTTGGAATTGTGTGTTGGCAGAAAGTAATGTGTGTATGGCCGTTGATAGTCACATAAAGTGCAGTAAAGAATGAGGTTATTAAAATTGGGAATAAATGTTGCAGGTAAATAATAAAACATCAACCATGTCATGAATAACAAAGCGGGTAGTTTTACCCATTTAATAGCAAAGTATCATCGGCTCTATCTCTCTCTCTCTCTCTCTCTCTCTCTCTCTCTCGCTCTCTCTCTCTCTCTCGCTCTCTCTGCCTTACTCACTCTTTCACTTCATCGTTTTTCTCTCTTCATTTCATTCTATTATTCAATGAAATGAAAACCCGTTTTTTTCTGCCTAACATTGATAAATTAAAAATTCATTCGGCAAAACATGGCACATTTTGCAACACACGAAGGCCATTTCTCGATGGTGGACAAGCAGTTTGTATCTTTTTTTTGTGTGTGTGTTTTGCACATTCCACCCTCAATTGTAGAATGGTAGGTGTGATTTGATTTCATATTCAATTGAATTGCGTGTGGTTTGTGTATGCCTTTTTTGTTTTTGTTCAAATTTTTAGTTTTCTAATCACGTTGCTTGAATTCGATTACCCAGGATCAATTACTACCCATTGAGATGCACCAAACATTCAACATTTAATTTTCCATTTGATTTGTCAAAAGAAACAATAAAATTTGTCAACATTCGATTGATATTCATCCAATCGCTTCCAATAAAAACAAAATTATGTTTTTTGTTTCTTTTTAAATTGCGGATAAGTATGGTTGCGTGTCTACGATGGAGTATCATTGCTATTGTGTGATATGAAACGGATTTTCAATCACATTCCAAAACAATATATTGGCCAATCATTAAGTGTACAATTAGAGGGAGAAAAGGCCACAATCAATAAAATGTGTGTATTTTTTTTTGTTGATACTTGGTGCTACGATACGACTTATTTTTTTTGTTTTTTTTTTTTTGTTCGTGCTATTCTTTTTTCTTGTTTGTTACAGCGATAGAGAGAAAATGTCCATGATTTACTGCACTAGTGCTGGATTTCTAATTGAAACAAAAAAATAAATTGCTGCGCTTTAAGGGCAGCAAACCTGGACTAACAATATCTGAATTTACGTCATTGGCGTGGATTCTATGTATTTATAGATGAATATGTGGCCGAATGCAATTCACAAGCACACAAACACATTTTCATGGTTCGCTCTCTAGCAGCATAGCATAGCACACACACACACACAAAACTATACAAACACACACTGTTGTGCCAGCCGCCGCAGCCAGTTGCTAATGCATACAATTGCGCATACATATTAAATAAATATTCATGTATAAGGTCAAAATGAATTTATGACGTAAGAACTGTGGCAACACATTTGGGGCGCAACTTTTTTATTTCATCTTTCGTTTGTACACTAAAACCAAAGCACAAAAAGAAAACAAAATTCAATGAAAATGTATTGCTTTTAAAAGCAGCAGCAACAACAACAAAAATGAAAGAACTGATCTGTCTGAAAATAAACCGGAAAGGGTTTGCACTTTTGGTATACGAATCTGTCCCCTTTGTGTGTGTTGCTTATCTGTTCGGTTGGATAATTTTTGCATCTTTTTTCTCTCTTATTTAACTTGTGGTTGCTGAAAAGCAAGAATCGGAATCGATGTGTCCGATTTTAATATATCAAATTGAATTTAGTCCTTATTATAATGAGAGAAAAAAACCCTCGCCCAAATAAAAGCATTTCTTTTGCTTTCTATTTATCTCTCTGGATGAAAGAACAAAGTTGTGATGTGTGAATATGGGGAAAAAAAACTTGCCCCCGACCGATAATGTGTGTACTGGTTGCGGTGCGTGTACCGATATTTCGGCAATTGTATTACTGAATTGAAACGGCTGCTTGGCCATATGCATGGTAAAATATAGAATGCTATGGTGATAGACATTACGCTATAAAAGTGTTATGGATGCGCTCTGCATAAAGCAGGTCAAAAGCGATTCATCTTGTCTTTCGGGTGTAGTTTTTGTTGTTGTTGTTGTTTCGTTCATATCTTCGCTTATATACTTCACAACGCAGTCATGTTCGTGCGAAGGCATTCATTAAACTTTTAAAATATCTGCACTCGAAAAACAGCGAAATGAAATGTCTCTCTCTCTCTCTGTGTGTGTATGGTTTAACGGAGCTTGAGAGCATTGGAGCACTGTGTGACTATGTCTCTCTCCACGTGCGGGAGTGTGTGTGTGTGTGAGCGTTTTAATTTGGGCCTCTCTTCATGTCTCATCTCAATTTTTCCATCTCGTTGTATGATTATATGTATCACACGGTACACTTGTTTCTTTTCTGTTTGTTATTATATCAATATGCCGCAGCAATGAGCTGCTTTTGGTTCATATTGTCGAAATGTGAACTCACACACACACACACACACACACACACACACACACAATCCATATCCATCGAAGAACCCGAATACGAAATGATTGCAACTGTGCTGCGACAATGACATACACTTGCACGGATTATCTTGCGGCATTGAAGCTGATGCTGCTGATGTTGCTCCCATTCAACGCACGAAATCAACCCAACGCAACTTAAAATAATAAGTTAAATAGAGCGAACATTGTGAAGTGATAATCCATCTCGATGGATCTGTCTATTGATACTTTGGATAAAATGTGTAGGCACGGCACACACGCACACACACTCAATAGCTGTTTGTGCCATTTGCACATGAAAAGGTAAATAAGGGCGAACAAGAGACGATGATTTTTTTTTTTATTGATCTATGCTTTTGTTATCGCTTTCGCACTCAACAAATCCGTTATCTCTCGCCCAGCAATACAAATGCTGTGAACTGCATATCCATTGTCGAATCGAAATGAGTCCAAATTAAACACGAGAAAATGGGTTATGGGATGGATGTGAGATAGGCGCATCGTTTCATCTGGTGAAGTGTCTAATTAGTTATTTTGTTTTGTTTCGTTTTTTTTTATTTTTTTTTATTTTAGAGTGCACATAACCATTTCACTGATGCTTCTACTGTTTTGATGTGACTGTTGTACAATTGCAGCTGCAAACCGTTAAATTCAGTAACAGCATTACGCTTTTTATGCATCTGACTCACTTTCATGAGTATATAACATGAAATTAATGACAACACAACCAAAGACTTTTTCTTTTAGTAAAGACTAATCTAAGAAATTGTATCATGTGTGCGATTGTGAACGAGAAAAAAAAGAGATTCAAAGGTGTGTAAAAAAAAATGTTGGCCGAAAATTGTTGAAATGCTCAAAAGCTTCTTCAATACGAACAGATTGATCAATTGCTTTCTGTTTTTTATTGCTCTTTCAATGTCTTTCACATCGAACGTCATCACTTCGTTGAATTTTCGGCCATCACAATGCCAATCACTCTTCTTCGCTCTGGTTCTTTGGGCTCTCTTTTCTTCAATTCGTCTGTATTATCTGTTAAATCAATGGGCGGCTTGCGCTCTCTCTGTACCGACTCGTTAAATGCAGTTAGATTTGTGGTCCACTTTAGAGCACTTGTCTACGGGTATAGACGAAATTCATGTTGGTATGGCACAAAATAAAGCGGAGAGCAGAGAATGAGAAGAAAGAAAGAAAAAAATGAAGCACATATAACTCACAAAACCTATGCGTACTCCAATGCATGTATATGTGTCAAAATGTATTATCAATGTAACACGCATGTGCAAATCTTTCGTATTTGAAATGTGTTTTCTCAGTGACTGAAAACTCGATGAAGATGCAAACTGGTATGTGTGTGTGTGTGTGTGCGTCCATGTGTGTGCCAGAGAAATGGAAAGAAGAGAGAACTTGAGCTTCAGAATGGTTTTTTTGTTGTTGCCACTTTTGCAATTACTTTTATCAGCCCCAGCAGTAAAACGCAACAAAGAAACAATCAAAGTAAATTCAAAGGTATTGCCAAAAGCGAAAATTATGCACTAAAATGCAAGTGAAGCTTTTTCAATTAGAAAAGCTTCCGATTCATTTTGTTTTTATGCATCGCAAATTGAACGGCCATTTAAATAGAATACAAGAAAAAACCCCATTACTTGCACTTGCGTGAATTCCCTTAACATTGTTTTTTAATGGTTTTGTCTCTAGTGAAATTGGTTTTTCAATGATTAGATCCTTTGCTGAAGTAAACTAATCAAAGGCTCGAGACGATGGCAAGAAGAAAAAAAATATGTTGATAAAATGGTATGGTCGATGGCACATTGTGCGCTTGTGTATGCGTATATGACTGTCATGCATGTGTCTGTGTGCTTTCTCTTTCTCTCTCTCCATCTCAGTCTCTGGCTACGAGTCGATGTGTGTGTGTGTGTGTGTGTTTGTGTGAATAGAACATATTTATATTTCGCACACTGACACCCATTTGTCGACTTAAACTCTCACTTCCAAAGTTTAAATGATTTTGGCAATGTGAAAATAAATATACACAAACGAATACCACGGTCACACAGAGAGCTAGGGTGGAAAAGCTCCAAATCACACACCAGCTCTCTCGTTCTCTCTCTCTCTCTCTTTCTTTTCTTTTGATTTTCAAATCTGTCGTCTCTCTGCCATTCAATTTCCAGCAAAATAGTATACTAGTCTACCTATAATCGTGTGTGTGTTTATGTGTGTTTTTTTTTTTGTTCTTTTCCACTGCACTTTGTGTGTGGCTCATTGAATAAAATAAAATATTCCACCACGAATCTCACTTGCTATGTGTGTACTTTTAAATTGTGGTTTATGTTGATTAGTCCACATATGCATGCCCGGAATGTACATTGTCGACTCGACAAAGTATACCAAATTGTCTAATCTTTGTGCAAATCTGTTGCGATTCGATCAAACAGATAGCAAAGGGAATTTGGATATGTCACAGTTACCTGGTGACAATGCCAGGAGTCACCAAATCAAAAAGTACCTGATGATGCAAGATAATGAAAAAGCCCCCCACCCTGTTCAATCGAAAAAAAAATTGTAGATTTTAATAATTGAAGTCACATTGATAGAGTCACAGTGCTTTTGAAATTGAAATCATTTTTTGAGACGAATCAATCAGATTGCGATTTTGTCCACATACAAATATATCAACCGTATTTAAAATCAGTTGAGATTTGTACTCTCATGCATGTAAACTCGTGGTCTGTTTCATTTTCAGCAACCAAGAAACCAAATATTAACTCAAACATACTAAAATGAGCTATTTAGGAGGTAAGTTTTGTTGTCGTTGACTCTGTAGATTTTTTCTTTTCCTATAAATAGGCAATCCCATTTGTAATGTAATGAACCCACTTACAGAATTGTATTCTTTAAAACGAACCAAAAAAAAAAACCAACGAAGACGATAAAATGACACTTAATATTACGCGTGCGTTCATTGAAAATGTTCTACTATTGCTTGCTTTCAATAGAAATCTATCGCTAGTTTACACTCTGAACAGTTTTTTTTTGTTGGTCTATGAAAATTGTCGATGTGGAAGTTTCGTCGATATGTTTTGATATTGGTAATTAAAGGCGGAAATTACTATAAATGATTTGTCTGCTCTTAAACCTCCGTCTTCTTGAACTAACACACAATTTAGATTTTTCGTTCCAAGACACGCGGATAGACACTTGAAATGGTACCACAAAACATGAATGCTTCAATCACTCACCACGACTGTGCTTAATCACGACATAGCAAAAAAGAAAAAACATCAATCATAATTACATTACTGTTCACCAATCTTCTTTTATCATTGAACAAA